>OZ010579.1:91030576-91033076 GCA_963932145.1 Acanthosepion lycidas
AAGTTTGGGGGCGAGTTCCTCACACCAATATATGTTTGTGCTCTAAGTGTGGTAACACTCTAAAGCTCAACACACACACATACACAAATACACATATATGTATCTATATATATGCGTGTTCTATATGCAGAAACGCTCTGATGCTCAACACACACATACATACATACACACACACACACACACACACACACATATATATATATATATATATATATATATATAAATGTGTGTGTTTTAAGTGTAGAAACGCTCTAATCCTTGGGATACATATGAAATACATATTGGCATACAACACACACATGTGTGTGTTGTAAGTGTAGAAACACTCTAATGCTCAGCATATGTATATATATATATATATATATATATATACATATGTGTGTGTGTGTGTGTTTCTGTGTATATTCTAAGTGTGGAAACGCTCTAATGTTCGACATATATATATAAATATATAAGTGTGTTTGCGCGTGTTCTAAGTATGGTAACGCTCCAATGATCGACAAAATTCATTAAGCATGCACACACACACACACACACACATATATATATATATATATATATATATATATATATATATATATATATATGCGTTTGCGTGCGTGGGTATCATGTGTAAAATTGAGCAATGTGAATTTTTCTGTACGGTTCTTTGTCTCTCAGTAATTACAGTTAAGTAAACAGATATTCGAACGTCCGACCTTGAAATAAGTAGGCAAGTGATATATCCATTACACCATCGTTCTGTTACTTGAACAGCCCTGTTAGAATTAACTTGAAACTACTAAGCCAGCCACCGCACACATCCATGTCAGTGTTGGAGGGCGACACTTTGACAGACGGGAGAGTTCACAGACATTATACTGATTCTTAGTGAGGTTGTAGCCCTTCGATACTATCAAGGATACACACATACTGTACTGAACTGAGTCAAGGTACACAGATACATTAATCCGAGGTAGAAAGTAAGAAAAAGGCGTAAACCATTTTCATGGACACAATTCTTATATATATATATATATATATATATATGTATATATATATATATTACGAGTTATTAGGAGTGATCACTAGAGATGACGACTTTCACCGGGCCTCAGACTCAACACGGAGTCTTACATCAAATGACTTGAGTAGGTTGTGCTGCCCTGGGTCAAGAGAGCGGCTGCTAGAAGACCCTATGTCTCGCAACAGGACTCTGCACCATACCACACAAGCAGAACCCAGTCATGGCTGTCAGACAATTTCTCCGACCACATGACCCCTTACATTTATCCAACTAACCCCACAGACAGCAACTCCCTTGATTATTATGTTTGGGGCGCGGTTGAGTGAGAAACCAACAAAAGATGAACTGAAAAGCAATGATTAGGGCAGCACTCACCAGCTTAAACAATGAAACCGTCCAGAAGAGATGCAGCGGATTCCAAAGTCGTCTGGAGGCGGGGGTTGAAGCCAATGGCGATTTTATTGAATAAATGTACTCTTTAGTATTTCATTTGTGTGTAAATATATCTATTAAAATGAGATGTCAGTATTATTTTCATTTTTTTCATGGTTTTAGACGACAATTTATCCATCGCACCCTATATTCATATTTTTAAAACAACCAAAATTTCAAATTTTCCAATAAAAATCCATTACTTTCACACACACACACACACACACATATATATATATATACAACCGACGTGTTTTTCCAATTTTCCAATAAGTAGACACCCACATGATGAAAAAGAGCATTTATTTTGCGCAACAACTATAAATTTTTCTACATACTATCTTTCTTTGTTAATGCCCTTGATATTAATTAAATATTACACAATAAAAATTTATGGTCAAAAAGATAAATAAGTGCGTGTAAGGATATCGACTTTTTGATCCAACTGATGTACCTCGTTATATGGGACGCAGTTTGCTCCATGAAATAAAAGGAAAATGAATGAGAGTGAAAAAAACAAAAAAAAAAACAAAAAAACAAACAAAAGTAAAAAATATGCATAAACCTTAATCCCCAGTGAGGATTAACTTTCATGTTTGTCATTTATCCATTGATAAATGCATGTGAATATATGTGTGTGTACGTGCGTGTAAGGAGAAATATAATTATTTAATTGACACACGTTGCATAATAATCGCGTTTTTAATTTTGTTTTAAGTGGAAAAGGAAAGGAGGCAAACATATATGAGAGAGAGAGGTAGTGAAGAAAGAGAGTGAAGGGGAGAAAGACAGTGAAGGAGAGAAAGAGAGAGGGAGAGAAAGAGAGAGAATAACAGATATTGAAAAGAGAGAATAAAAAAGAGTTAGAAAAGAGAAAGAAACTGATAGAACTTGAATAAAAGAGAGAGAAGGGATAAAAAGAAGAGTGAAAGGGGAAGAGTATGAGAGATACCGAATGAATAAGAGAAACAGTGAGGAAATAAAAAAAACTGATAGTATAGGAAGAAAGAGAGAGAAAAGCTAAAGAAAACTATACGAAGGAAAGAGAGAGAGAGAGAGAGA
>OZ010579.1:91038076-91063076 GCA_963932145.1 Acanthosepion lycidas
TCTCTCTATATATATATATATATATATATATATATATATATATATATATATATATATAATGAAGAGAATGAACAGTAAGATATATAATCTGGTGTTCTTATTAATATTTTTATTTAAAAAAAAACCGTGTTCAATACAAATCTACTGAGCATAAATATTATAAATTTACTTATTTAAAAATACTAATTTAAAATTTGCTTATGGAACCATATTTTTAAATGAGTAAATTTATATTACATATATGCCTGTACGTATATATATAGATATATATATTTTAAATAAGTAAATTTATAATATTATATATATATATATATATATATATATATATATATATATATATATATATATATATATATATATGCCTGTATGTATATATAGACATATGTCTGAATATGTGTGAGTGTGTGTGTGTGTGCATGCTACGCGATGGATGGGAGAGAATTTCGTATAAATATTTGTAATATCTGTTTGCAGATATATAATATGTGTAAAATGAATTTGTAATTATAATTTGTACTTCAAAATAGAAAAAAAAAGAATTGTAAATTTTTATATTCACTATCATTGCTATGGTAGTCATGGGAGAGTGGTTCGTTCTAGATTTTGCTAACCCACTTTTTTTCTAAAGCTAACAAATATGATATAACAAAGGGAAGACATTCTATTTGATAAGACATTTAGTTAAGGTCAAAGGGCAGTGATATGAATTTATGTCTTTAAAGAATGCGATGATTAGTAAAAAAAAAAAAAAAAATTTTCGGTATCAATTCTAACTATATAGTGTGTGTCTCTGTGTGTGCGTCTGTGTAAGTATATATATATATATATATATATATATATATATATATATGTATGTATGTATATATGTATGTATGCATATATATATATATATATATATATATATATATATATATATATGCCTGTATATATGTATACATATGTGTGTGTGTGTGTGTGCGAAACGTTGGATGAGTAAAAATTTCGTTTCAATATACGTGTGCATACAAATATAAAGTCATATATATATTTAGAATAAATATTGATGCTCTAAATATAAGAAAAACAATTTAAACATTTACGTCTACTATTCAGTGTTATGTGTCAACTCAAAGAAAATTTATTTGTTCTGAAAAAATGAGTAGTTAAAAGAAAAATACTCGTAAAATTTATTATTTAAATCGTAATTGTAAAATATAATTTTTTTAATTTTTCAAAATTTTACCATAACTTATTTAAAAAAAAAAAAAAAAAAAAAGATTTTTTTTAAAATAGAAGAAAGTAAATAAATTACAAAATGGAAATGATTAAAAAAAATTCACTTACAATTTCGTCAAGTAAGCCCTTTTCGTCAGCTCTGTCAATCATTCCAACCCAGACGACCCCGCGCAACGATTTGGCCATTGCCCTCCAATTACGTGACATGGCCCCTTCGTGGAAGACCACGATCCACGGGTCCTTTGAATTGAGTACTTTTTCCGTAAAATTGTGCCCACTCAACGGGAACATGTCCAGGTAAGGTCCGCTAGGTAGATGTAAGACACTATCATAATCGGGGCCTGGTACATAAGTGTTTGCCGACCTGACCACACGGACCAAAGAGAGAACTAATAGAAGATAGCTGTATATGGAACGGGTCATCCTTCTGACTTGAGTGTCGTGTAGAGTTGTGGTCCTTCTTTGCCGAAGATAGTAATAACAGCTATCTTTGTTTGGCTTCGCTCGCAACACTGAAAAAGTTAGCATCGTTTTCTACTTTTTCCGGAATATCGAGGTTTCTTTCTTTTCTTTTTTCTTTCTTTCGGATTGGTTTGTTTATGTTTTGCTTTGAATACGATGTTTATATTACGGTAAAGCTTGTATGCATGTAGATATATACACACGTATAGGGTGAGAGAATGAGAAGGCGAGTGATAGATAAGTAAGTAGATATGAGTAATTTTTATCTGCGTTGGTTGCTTGCACGGGCCCGTATTTTAGTTATATTTCTTTTCGCCTTTGTTGTTTTTCTTTGACCACTCTCTAATTTTGTTGTTACGATAGGCCGGATTTCCCCTGCTCTTTTTAGCACTGACAAGTTTTCATATTCCCTTCCCGTCCCGTTCTTTCTTTCTTTCTTTCTTTCTTTCTTTCTTTCTTTCTTTCTTTCTTTCTTTCTTCCTTCCTCTGGGTGAGCTCTTTGACAATTCAGGAACTGTCCGATAGGAAAACTAACCTTGTATCTTTGGCTTCTCTTTCTCTCCCACCACTGAAAACGTCTCGCAGATGTGCGCTGACTCTAACTTTTCTTCATGCCAACGTACTTAGCCAGTACCTCTTCGTTGGTTTTTATTTCTTTTGTTATGATAACGTGATTTCACACTCTTTTCTTCTGTTTCCTTCTCTCTCCCACAATCACCCCCAACTTTCTCCCTCCTCCCTTTTTCAGGATCGTATGTACCCAAACACGCACACATCTATATAGACCGTATATGCATGCCTATATAACTAGAAAAGTTTACACTTGCGTGTGAGAATGTGCGCACACAAAATAAAACTTATATATATATATATATTCACAAATATACGAGTTGAAATATGCGTTTAGACCTCTCTAAATTTGGCGACTTTTTTTTTCAAAGTTGTTTTTCTCTTCTTCGTCTTTGTATAAAAAAAAGTTTTCGTAAGTTTCTTTCTACTTCCGTCGATTTTTTTCCTTTTTGTGTACGTCACCTTCTACACGTTGCTCTATCTTCTTTTCTACTCTCTCTTGGAATTTTACGCCGGAGAGTTCGTCTCCACGGACCCGCCTTTTATATCCACGTTACCAGAACTTTTAAAACAGTTATCACAACTACACATGTAATTTTGTTTTGAAATTAACGTTTTGAAAACTTAAAAAATTTCCCTTCTAGTATCATTTAAAAATGGATTAAGTTAAAATAAAAATAAATAAATATATACTAAATAAAAAGGACCACATTTGGAAGGTGGGGCGTAATGAGGGGTGTAGATATGAAAGAAGCAGACGACATTGATGTTGCTGCATGATACCAGTGAAAAATATTTTAACGGGAGAAGTTGAATGGAATATGTAATAAAAGAAATGAAATAAATAAATTTATGCAGTTGAAGAATAAAAGAAAGCGAGAGAAGATGGAAATGAGAAGTAGGTAGATAATTGCGAATTACAAAGACGAACGGGTAGGAAGTGAAAAATACGAAGACAAGAGAAAGAGAGAGAAAGAGGATCGAAACATCTGACCAAGAAAACGAAATACAATTTAGTATTTTTTTTAGAAGAAAACTATTTTTTACTGCTATCAAGTGTGTTATGACTGTCAATATATTAATTATACACAAAAAAAGAAAAGAAAAAACTCTTATTTTAATTTGAGTGCCAATGAGTAATTTCGAAGTCTAATTCTAGTGTATTTCGATATTCACTTTATTTCAGATATGGAAGCCTTGTGCCAGATTTGTCAATGCTTAGTAAATATTTAATTGTTAGCATATTAAAAAACCACAGCAACAAAAAATAAACAAAAACAAAACTATTTATCTTGAAAACAATTGAAACAAAAAATGCTTAGCTATTCAAACTATACCATTGGTGTATGTGTATCTAAACTTGCACTCAGTCTTTTCCTCAACAATGTTTGATTTTGTTAATTCATGTGCATGCAAAATCAGTGTGATTCCAAGATTTGCATATTTAATTATGTGAAATTCGTGAGATTCCAAGATTCGCGTATTTAATTGCGTGAAATCCATTATTTTACAAACTTGCAGATTTAATTATGTGAAATTCTTGAGATTCCAAGATTTACATAATTAATTGTGTGAAAACTGAGATACTAAAATTTGCATCTCTAATTATGAGAAAACCGTGAGATTTCACGATTTGCATAATTAATTATGTGAAATCCGTGAGATTACAAGGTTTGCATATTTAAGTGCGTGAAATCCATTATGTTCCAGATTCCTATAATTAATTATGTGAAACTCATATGATTCCTAAATTTTCATATTTAAGTATGTGAAATCCGTGAGTTTATAAGATTTGCATATTTAATTATGTGAAATTCCTAACATTTCAAAATCTGCTTGTTTAATTATAGGAAATTCGTGTGATGTCACGATTTGCATATTTATTTTTAGAGCTACTTTGTAGCTATAAAACTAATTGCACTTCGTCTCACTAACCATTACTATAATAACGAATTCAATACTCACCGGGTGCACAATTTTTTTTGCCTTGTGCCAGTTTAATCTAAGCATATTCTTTTATGCTCCATGTCCTTTCATTATTTTTGCGATCATGGCTCCCCACAACTTCGTATTCTTCATAGCTATTAATCAAGATTTGACGGCTTACTATTCTGCGGGGCCCTGTTCTGTCATTCATTTACGAAAGTTCCTTAGGTAGGTTAGTAGACGTTTCTCTCTGTCTCTTTTGCCTTCGCTATGTCTTGTGAGTGTCAAATTCTCTCAGCCCACTTTCCATATTATATGTCCTAGAAATTATATGCCTCTTTCTGATCTTAAGAATAAGTAACCATTTTGTGTGAATACCGATTAAAAATTAGTTTATTCTCAATTTTTTTTACATGCGTTTACCCAAAAGTTTATTTCATGTATATTCACATAATGTCACTATATTATTGTTGTTGTTGTAAGCTAGGGGAGGTTACTGAATAGAATAATCAATCGAAGGTTGGTAATGAACGATAATACTTAGGACAAGAACAACATATATAAGATTTGCTAGCGGCGTGTAGAAGAAGTAGTCAACTGCTAGAAGTGAGTTAAATGAATTCCACAATGAATCTCCAACTCTAGGATATCTACTAACCGCCCCACGCGGTTAATGTGGCACAAGGTCGAATTTAATGTGGGGTATCCGAGCCCGTAAGCTCGGGCCAAAAATTCCTCGTTGACTTCGTATAAAACGGGGTCGGATAGCTGTTTCCCGGGACGAGAGTCTGCCCTTCGACATAGCCTCATCTGCGGATCCCCTTTGCCTGGAGGCAAAAAGTTTGACCAGCACAGCTGGAGACGAATCTCCAACACTAGACTACGTACAGTATTCAATACTGTGTATATGGGAATGAGGGCGTATCTATTATCATCCCTAGGTATGCTACAAAAATGATTATTATTATTATTATTATTATTATTATTATTATTATTTCTTCCTTTGATTTTTGTTGTATACACATTTCCTTCCGGGTCCCAATCTTTGGAAGTGACTTGTTACAATTACGTTTTGTTATAGCTGATCCTTAAAACGCTTTAATGGTAAGTATACTTACCAGAATGCTGTGTTGGTTATAACTTCAGCCATTAAATTTTCTTTGGGTATAACTTCAGACATTAAATTTTCTTTGGGTATAACTTCAGACATTAAATTTTCTTTGGGTATAACTTCAGACATTAAATCTATCCTGGCCTAGTGGTCAGAACGTTCATTTTCCTACCTTGAGACCCGGTCGATTTGTTAGGAAGGTGATTTCCTGATGCTATCGGCCTGGAGAGGCGACCCCAGCGTTTGAACAGTGCCGGAAAACCATACCAAGTGTTGAGCCTTATGAGTCAAATTAGGTAGACAGAATTATTTGGGGGGCCATTTTTGTGGGCTGTGCTGGCACAGTGTCACAAGTCGTCGTGACCGAGGGTTTCTTCAGACTGTTGATCAAACCAAACTTAGCTACGCTCAGTGTAGTTGTAGCATAAACCACAGGCTCTTCGTAGCTCTGAATAAACTTTTTCTAATTTCTCCCAAACTTTGTTCCGCCATCCATTTACTCAAGTTCACTAAATAGGTTATACGTTGTTTTCTTCTGTCCCTCTTGCCTTTAATCTGTCCTGTGAGTCTCAGATATTCCAAGCCTTCTCACCTCATTATGTGTCCTAGAAATTTCAACTGTATCTTTCTGATGTTATGTATAAGTTTCATTTTTGTTTCCATTTTCTTTCAAATTTCGTCGATGCTCACACGTTTAGTTCATGATATTCTCAGTATCTTTCTGTAGAACCACATTTCTGTTGCTCTAAATCTATTCTTCATCTGTGAGGAGATTGTCCAGAATTCACTGTCATGTAGGAGGACTGATATCACGTAACAGTTTAGCATACTTTTCTTTGTTTCTAACGAAATTTTCCTGTTTCTTAATACTTTGCTTAGCTTTTGGAAGACATCGTATTTTATTGCAATGCGTTAAACATGTGCTAGATATTTAAATCTAAATATTAGTGTGTTTCAAAAGTAATTACTTAATTAAGCGCAGTGAATTTTAAGTCAACCGACCAAGGCAGAACAAGGTTGAATTGCGCGTAACTGCATCTAGAAATATTTTATAATCTTTTTATGCGCAGTTTATAGTACATCTTAGTGTATTATAATAATCATTTAAAATTATAAATTTTAAAAAGAAACTTGTAAGCCACTGCTTATTGTATGAATTTTGAGTGAGTTTTACTGCTACAGAGGCCTTAAAATGCGATGTAAAATGACGCGGTGAAGTTAGGTGCATGTCAGCTGTTGTTTAAAAAGTTTACGAAGGGGAATTATGACATATCCATCCTATAAGTATCACCCTGGGAGTCGAACGTCTCAGAATGAAGAATGTTTGAAACAGACTTCACGCCAAAACACCAGTAATTTGGCGAAAAAATAAAAAAAAAATAAAAAAAATAAAAACTCAAATTGCCCACAAAATATTTGGGAAAACATGAAAACAGTGAATTTAGGCTCCAGTGATTAAAGGTGACTTCGATCAAATGAAGCATGTAGGTCTTGGCTAGGACCATTCTTTCTTTCTTCGAATCTCGTCGACTGGCGCTACAGAATCACAAACAAAGAACTCTACCAGGGAACAGAAACGATATCACTCGAGGACTTTCAACAACAGCAATAATTAAAATAGAAGCCCCGTCAATACTAAAAAAAAGCGATAACAGCTACTTGACCTGAGAAACCCATTTTTCTGAAAAATTATTTTAAGAGAAAGATTTTATAAATTGTATGTAATCATTTAAAATAACCATCGAAAATAGTATTTTCTGGAAGATAAAGTTTTTAAGGTAAACTGACCTTGTGTTATAGCGCTCCATATCAAATTATGCGTCATTAATAATAATAATGATGATAAGATAATAATAATAATAATGATAATAATAATAATGATGATAATAACAGTAATAATGATAATAATAATAATGTTGATGACATCTTTAGCTCTAAGTTGAAAAGATGATCCCTCTTCCTGTTGTGACCTCCTGATCCAGTTTTCCTCTCTACTGTTCCCTCTTTTGTAAACTTATTCACCGTTCTCTTGATGGTTCTTGAATGGACTTTAAAGGAGGAAGCCAAAGTATGAATACTGGTACCGTTACTGAAGGCCTGAATGTTCTTTTTTCCTCTCACCATTGCTCAGTTGGGAAGACAGTAGGGCTGACACAAAACGACTTTAACCTGTTTTTTTTTCTAGCTGAATAACACAAAGTTTTTTTCAGTGATTGGTGTCAAGATAACTAAACGTCTTATCTGAAAACCTGGATAAAGAAACTCAGTTTAGTGTTTTTTCAGATATTAAACATTTTTTGGGATGGGTAATTTGGCTATTACACCCGGTTATATATATATATATATATATAGGAAGGTCGGTTATTTCATCGTTCAACTGCCACACGACAAAAATTTCCAAATACATAGACCATTACATACAACCGCTAGCTAAGGAAGTAAAATCCTACATCAGAGACACAACAGATCTACTGAACAAAATTAATCACATACAAACAGTTCCAGAGAATGCTATTCTAGTGACTATGGACGTTAGGTCACTCTATTCAAACATTAAACACATCGAAGGGCTAACCGCCCTTCAGGAAGCACTTACTAAAAGAAGAAAACAAGACCCCCCCACAGAAGTTATCATAAAACTCATGGAGCATGTCCTTACATTTAATACTTTCAACTTCAAAGGAGCACACTACCTTCAAATAAGAGGTTGTGCCATGGACACCATTGCAGCTCCATCATATGCTACAATATTCATGGGAAAATTTGAGGAGACCCGTATCTATCCAATCAGTGGTAGCGACTGCGTATTCTATGCAAGATATATCGATGATATATTCTTTGTATACACGGGTAGTGATGACAAACTTACCCAATTCCTTATGACCCTAAACACACTGCACGACTAAATTAAGTTTGGCTATGAAAAATCCACAACATCAGTAACATTTTTAGACACCCGCATTTACATAGATGAAAACAGGAAACTACAAACGACACTACACACTAAAATCACCGACACCCACAACTATCTACACTTTAAGTCTTCCCACCCTAAACACCTCAAAGAGAACCTTCCCTATTCACAAGCACTTAGACTCAGAAGGATATGTTCCAACAATGAAGAATTAAATAAACATCTGGAGCATCAATTCACAACACGAGGCTATAAACAACACCTAATCAGGGAACAAATAAATAAAGCAATTTCCACACCTAGAGAAGACACCCTAATGTACAAGATTAAAAATAAATCTAGCCGCATTCCTCTAGTAACCACTTTTAATCCCACTCTGCCTCCACTATCCCAAATAATCAAACGTCGCTGGGAAATAATACATCTCAAACCATACCTAAAAAACTGTTTAAGGAACCTGGTCTCCTTGCATATTGTAGACCTAAGAACCTAAAAGAAATCATAGGTAGTAACCACATTTCAGGGGACAAGGTAATCCGTAATAAACTAACAACAAAAACAACAGGATTTTCCCAACCATGTAACAACAAAAGAAGTTTAAGCTGCAACCACATTAGACACACGAATTCATTCACTATCTCAGTCTCTAAATCTACTTTCAAAATCTACCACGATTCTATCTGTAGAAGTTATAACATAATTTACCTCCTAGAATGCACACTATGCCAGAAACAATATGTAGGAAAATCTGAATGGCCCTTTCACTACAGAATTAATAATTATCGCAATCGAATTAAGTCGACTCCCCATGAAAAAGTATTACCTGTAGAACAACATTTCCGCCCGGAAAAACACGATTTCAAAACCCATGCCAAATTCACTATAATTGAGAGAATAGAAAAGTTCAGAGCAGATAACATTAGAAAGATTTTAGAGCTCCATGAAAATAAGTGAATACAACGTCTAAAAACACAATATCCATCCGGGCTAAACCATAAATTTAACAATATCGATAATACTAATATATAACTCAACAAATCAAAACCTACCCAAATTTCTCACCTACACAAGACAGACATGCTTATGGAGGTGTTGAGGCCTCACACTTATACACACACCCACACGAATATATACACTTACACACATCATACTCACTCACTCCCTAATGAGCCAAATGATAACACACCCCCACAGCAATACACACACTTACACATATCATACTCACTCACTCCCTAAGAACCAAATAACACACACACAAACACTAAACAGAGACACATCCCCGCTCCAGAACAATAAAACTGTCAAAATGACCACGGGAATTCAGAGACGGATAGATCCACCCAGTTCTTATCTCAAATAACAACTTAAAAGAGACTGTTTGACCAACACAAGGAATGTTAAAAGATTCATGTTAAAGATAAAAAAAATTAAAAAAAACAAATGAAAACTACAGACAAAAATTCATTTTCTCCATCAAGACATTCATTTCTGCAGTTTACTGCTACCAGTAAGCAGAAATATTTCTACTCTCGATGATGGCCATTTTGGACGAAACTAGTTGAGGAATCTAAATGAAATAATAATAAAAAAAAACGAAAGAATATTAATCTACAACCCAGTGTGTCTGAAGATTTTAATTTTTTAATATTTTTTTTATTGTTCAATATATATATATATATATATATATATATATATATATATATATATATATATATATATATATATATATATATATATCTTATAGGTAACTTATAATCTCTTAGTTTGTCTGCAATTATCCTCTTTCAACGAAAAAAAAGAAAAGAAAAAAAGAAGATACCTCTCCTTACAATCAGAAAGATTTGAAATTCCTTGAACGTATAATGAGAAAATGAGGCTTAGAGTATTTGACGCCCACAAGACATATTGGGGGAAAAGGAGCAGAGGAAAACATCGAGTATCCTACCTAATGTAAATGGATGACAGAACTTGTATTGGTAATGATTGAAAGGCCACAAAATTTACTAAGACCAACAAGGAATGGGAAGTTTGGAGAAAGAATGGTCAGTCCTTTCTTCTCCGCTTTAATACACTTGCCTAGGAATTCTTGTAGTATTCTTTTTGTGTCTGCCATCAACACAGTGTCATCTGCGTATCTTATGTTGTTAAGATTTCCCCACGAGGAAGAAAACCTTTTGTTATCTTAGAATTGCCCCGCAGTAAAAGTTAAATAAATCCGGCGAGAAGGCACACCTTTGTTTTACGCGGCTTTCTAAAGTTATGTATTTGTTCAATTTATGAATATGACTTGCCCCCAGTAAAATATTTAGTCATTCTGATTAGGGATATTACTTAACAGAAAAACGATGTCAAACTCTATGTCAGAATGTTATATTAATTACCATTTCACATGTAAATCTTTAAATATGCTTTTTACAATTATTATTATTGCAATTTCCAATTTCACCGTGTCGGTCTTTCTCTCTTCCAGTTTCGTAAACTGCTCAAGCTGCCTAACAATGTCATAACAAATATCCAATTGGAGTTGTAATTTCAAGGGAAATAACTCTTGCTTGCCTTTTATGTGTTAAGATTTCAGCTATACGCGTATTTCTACTTGAAAACAAAGACATTTTATAATATACAAGGTGAAGACGCTATTGAGAGTTTTCTTCGATTACAAGGACTTTGAAATTTTTTTTTTGTATTTGTAGATAAGAATAATTGTCTGTTTGATATACTGGCATTATTTTAAATTTATCTTTGTTGAATTTGTGGATGTGTTGTGACATCATTATAGAAGTAAACACCTGCACTTTTGCGAACCCACAACAAAAATCGCAATAAAGAAAAACCTACACTGCAACTCCAAAAATGTGATTTATGCAGTCAAGCGCACAAAATGCAACAAATCCTATATATGTATCACCCAAACACTACATTATGAGCTCATCTCAAAATGCAGACACGAAAACAAATTTTTACTACGTTACTTAAAAAATTGAAAACGGAAAAAATAAAATAAAAACAAATAAATAAACAAGTAAAAACAATAACAATAAAAATAAGCAAAATTAATTAATCCAAATTACCAAATCACACCTGTTAGAATAGACGAAATAGAATTAACGCAATTGTAGCATATTCGTTCTCATCTATATATATATATATATATATATATATATATATATATATATATATATATATATATATATATTATTTTATATGTGCAGTACTTATTGGGAAGTGCTAAATATCAGTGATACAGCTAACATATTTAGTTTTATATATATGAGTTTATGACGCTGAATTTCACGCTTTTGACTTTGTCTGATGAGCGCAACAGGGCTAAACTCAAGGCCACAAACTCATATCCATGCAACTATATATATATATATATATATATATATATATATATATATATATATATATATATATATATATCTTAGGAATTATATGTGGGTAGCCATATTTGAAAACAGTGGGTATTTTCAAATATAGCTACTCACAAATGATTCTTTATATATATATATATATATATATATATATATATATATATATATATATATATATATATGTATATATTACCAAATATGTTCAGTTAGCCTGTCCTTGAGTTTCTCAGATTTACATCCACTTTTCGGGTAACTTAATGATAATATTATTACTAATTCTATATCAAAAGACTTTTCACAAATTTTCATATATTTTTTAGAATTATCCTGGTAGATATTTGGTGAGGGGTGGCAAATAAGATGTGTCTTGTTGTTTTATATATGGATATATATTTCCTATAGCTTATATGTAGTGGGTACACGTTTTTGAGCTGCAATACACGTATTTCTTTCAAAACAACGACACTGTATCTACTGGCCTAGAAATCTAAATTTCACTGATTAAAATACAGATAACACGTTTACTCAAATACGTGTACTTAAACACGTGTACTCATTAAATGTATCGTTTGCAGTTTTAAGAACTGTTGTATTAAAATGGTAATGCTAATATTAGACGCTTTCTTATAAGGAAACATTTGGCATTTATTGGGTGAACAGCCTGTCGGTTAAAATTTATGAAATCTTTCTCTTAAAATAAATTTTCAGGAAAATTAGGTTTTAAGTCCAGTAGCTGTTATCACTCTTTCTCGTATTTACCAAGGTTTCCATTCTAACTTTTTATTTTAAATAGTTTCAAACGTTAACATCTTGATTATGTCATTATTTCCTTTTCGAGTTACATGTGCTATCCATTTTAGTTGTTGCTGCTGTTGGTAGTCCTCCAGTGTTGTGGGTTTTTTTTTTGTTTTGGTCATTTTGCTAGCGTCAGTCCAAAATTTTCGTAGACGAAAGTGCTCGGACGAACTAAATTCATTGGTTCCACAATTGTAGCAAACCATCCAGATTCCCTCTGTATTCCATCGACGAGAAGTAAATTCCACTAAAACAGCTTCTTTCCGCGAACCCCTGCCCTGTGGAACAGACGGCCAACGAGATGCTTCCCCTATCACTACAATCTTAAACTGTTCAAGTCTACGGCTAACCGTCATTTTCCACTCCTCTACCTCAAGTGGTCCCTGTGCCTGGTACAGAAGGAACCGTACAGTAAAAAACTAAAAGGAAAATAATAAAAAGGTCTCGCCAAGATCCACAGGCTTTACTAGCTCAAAGCCATTTTTAAACAATGATCTGAGAAAGCGGATGTATACTGCAGACACTTTAGATATATCTGAACTGTATTGGCGCCATTTAGGACATCCATAAGAATTCATTAATTCCTTAAAAATGCATACATACATGTGAATGCTAATTGTATAATACGCATCCATTATTAATTGTCAATATATATACTAGTTTATATACACACATAAATTCATATATATATATATATATATATATATATGTATATTAATAAAAAGAAAGAACAGTAAGATATATAATCCGGTGTTCTGATAGATATTTTTATTTTTACAAAATAGTGCTGAATGTAAATTTACAGAGCATTAATATTATAAATTAATAGACTTAAAAATATGGTTTTTCGCGTGATGGGCGCCGCCGCCCGGACTGAGTCCCCCCGCGATCGGCAAACTCGATTTGGTTGCTTGCTCGGGCATTTTGTCCGGGCGGCGCCCATCACGCGAAAAACCATATTTTACGTCTATTAATTTATAATATATATATATATATATATATATATATATATATATATATATATATATATATATATATATATGTGTGTGTGTGTGTGTGTGTGTGTGTGTGTGTGTGTGTGTATTTGTATTTGTTGGTAAAACATTATTTTTAATGTATACTCATATTTGGGGAGATACTCTGTTTTTATTATTAAATTGTATATTTACTTATTTCCTGCTACCGGCCTGAATATTCGATAAACCTTATTAGAAAAGAACCTGAACCCCCGAGCCGAAATCGTCATAAGATCTGACGTTCTTTGACCTCTCGTCCAAGTCGCATATTTTTCTAAGAAGCTTTCTCGAATATTCAGGCTGGTAGACGAAAATAAATATACTCTTTAATAGTAGAAAATCTACTCAAATATGAGTATCTATTTACTTTTAAAGTTTAAACAAATAGATTAAAAATATGTCGGATTTAATACATTTCTCTCTCTCCCACTCTCTCTCTCTCTCTCTCTCTCTCTCTCTATATATATATATATATATATATATATATATATATATATATATTAATGCATACTATATCTATGAGTTAAAGTGTTCGGTATCAGGGATAGAGCGAATTTAAAAATAAAGAAAACAATCGCCGCAGGGTATTGACCTCAATGTCCACTTTAATATATATATATATATATATATATATATATATATATATATATATATATATATATATATATATATATATATATGTATAGTATGTTTCATGCTGAACGCAATCGTCAAGCCTGACGATAGCATTTATCACGAAACTGCTGTCACGTCTGTGTGTTGATTTCAATGTCCCCTTTTATATTTACATAAGTTCTATCCCTGATATTGAGCATTTTAACCCTTACATATAGCGTACTTTAAAACTATATTTTAATATATATATATAAGTTGTTAACTCAGGCAACAAATCGACTATAAATTTCAAAACGAAATTACTGCATTTTAGTCATCATAGGGAACCTTGTATCAGTTTGACTGATATTAACCCCCAGGAGTGTAACTCATTGGACTATTTCCACTGGTATGAAGTGGAAAGATTTTATTGAATCAATTCCTAGATCTGTGGCTAGGAAAGTTGTATCATTGTGCCATACGAGACAATTGTTGTGAGAATTCTACTTGCATTTATATAAATTTATCATTCGGGCTGATGTCCCAGCTATTTATCTCAAGATTCTTGAAAAAATCCAAAGAAAAGTCTGTAATGTTATTGGTTCTGTCCTGGCAACAAGACTTTAGTCCCTTTCCCACCAACGTGGCGAGACTCTCCTGTGTCTTTTCTATAAATAGTTTCATGGCAATTGTTCTAATGAGCACATGAATGTAAGCGTTATACTAGATTGGCAAATTATTAATTTATTTTAGAATTTCACTTCATTTACGCTACGCTAGCTTGCCCATGAATCAGCATACACACACATATATATATATACATATATAGACACGCATATATATATATATATATATATATATATATATATATATATATATATATATATATATATATATATATATGCATTTATAGACACGCATGCAAACACGATACACAAAAATGGAAATAGATTTGACAGTCTCAGGTGTGATGTGGGGATAGGCGGCATCTATCATCAACATATCTGTCATCGCCACCACTAAAACCACACCTAATGATTTTATTACCATTTAGGCAGAAATTCACTTTTGCCAACAGTCGCAAAATGAGATCAAGGCTCACTACAAACACAGAAAGTTAACAATGAAAAATTAAAAGAACATAAGGAAATTTATTCCT
Organism: Acanthosepion lycidas; assembly: GCA_963932145.1. Lineage (NCBI taxonomy): Eukaryota > Metazoa > Mollusca > Cephalopoda > Sepiida > Sepiidae > Acanthosepion > Acanthosepion lycidas. The sequence continues at coordinate 91,053,213 of OZ010579.1, forward strand.
TTAAAAATCGATTCCTTTAATTTGTCTGAAGATTTGTCACAGGAAATACTTGCAGTAAAAATATGAAGAATAAATATAATATATACACTAAAACAAATCTACATTAGCTCTAATTTCAAATAGCACCAGAACAATACTGGGGCCCAAATACAGGAAATATATTGTAGGCAGGTCCATTTGGAGATCAAAAAATAAAGTAAAAAATAAAATAAAAAAGGATTAGAGAGAATTGAAGTTTAAATTTTAAATTTAAGTAAAGACGCTACTTTACGATACTTCACGACTGTTTAAAGAGAGATAATCGGTATAAGTTATAAACGGAAAAAAATATGTTTATCCAGGATTACAATATTTTAAGAGAAACGATCTTTTATGGTTACAACTAAGTAAAAGATCATTACGCCTATTAAACAGATTTAAGTTGTTGATATTTTTGAGAATGTATCGTTTTTCGAGTAAACATAGCTTGCAACGTTTCCCGCGGCTGGCAAATGACTTGATTTTGGCGACAAGCTCCTAATTTACTACTAGTTTGTGGTCGTCTGTTTTACATGCCAGTCAAACTTTGAGAGTGCTGTGGCATTTATGTATTTCTTGCTCTTAAGGGTCATGGCATGATGATAAAAACGCTTTTTCCAATTATTTGCTGTAGACCCAAAATAAAATTTGTTTTCGCCATTATACCTACTGGAAGCCTTATAAATGACTACTTTATACATACATTTGTTATTCATAGGACAGATGGTGCTCTTACGGCAATTACATATTTGATCATCAGTGTTATCAATGCTATTAGTGCTGCTTAACTATTTTTCTAGAGTTACACTATTATGTTGGGCTATATTTTGTTCAAGGTTTTTAGTGCAGCTGTAACTAACCTTAATGTTGTTATTATTAGATATTCTTTTGTGTAAAGGGTTATGACTGAAATGTTTTTGAACTAATTTTAGAAAGATTCTACCGATGTTGGTCTTGACATTATTGCTAAAAGGTGGGTTGAACCACATTATATTGCGTTTTCTGTTCACACATTTACCATTGGTATTCTTATTAGTGTTTGGTATGTGCTCTAGTTTAATATTGTGATTACTCTTATTAAGTGTATCAATATATTTGGTTTTATACTTGTTAAAGATGTATTTGTTACTGGAGTTAGTAGAAAGTCTATGTTTCACGGATTTGTGCAGGTTATTAAGGATTTTTGGCAGGTGGTTAGATTCTTTAGTAATGTATATATGGTCATAAAGTTCTTTATTAAGTCCGTGATCTTTGAAGAATTTGAATAGTTAGTTTCTAAACCGGTAGCTTGTTGTGGTTTGGAATTATGTAGTAGGATAACCCTGTTGTCTCTATACAGATCAGTGTTCTCACTATTGAAAGTAAACCTAAGCCTCCATAGCAGTAGGATGCCAACAAGCTCATAAGCTCCCGCGGAGTCGCACGTTCCTATCGCTATAAAGTTAGGGTTGTCATTTTTGGTCCACATAGAACCATCATGATATAATATGGGTTTTGGGGCTTGCAAAATCTTGGTCGGTGATGGTGCAATAGTTCTTGAGCAGCCGTTAATTGTTCTTCAATGATAAGCGAGTACAAGTTGGTGATGTCGAAATGCAAAAAGGTGCATTCGCTTTTATTTTTACAGTAGAGAACCAACAAATAGCTGCTGACCATGTTCACCATAGTCTATGAATATAGAATACAGCGCAGTACGTAATCTGTTCAATGAAACACCGTTAAAGATTAATACTTTCGAGTCAGATATTTTACTGAATCTGACTATATCGCCAATACCACCAGCAGTTGTTCCATAATTCTTCAGTCTTCGATATCAAAGGCTGGCAGTGAATATTCGGGAAAAACATGGCCGCCTTTATACACATCGCATTGAATATTTTTGAGCCTTCTGATTGGTTAACCCTTTTATTGGTGAACTATAAAATGAGTCAGCTCCTTTTGGCTGGCTCACAAGTACACCAGGATACCCCACAATTCCAACAATAGCATCTTTATTTTGCCATTGGTTGACCCCAGTGACATTCCTCGTCTAATTGCAGGCTCGCTCAAGTATAGTCTTGCTGATTTTACCTATATTTTTCTTTGAAGTGTTAAGCAATCGGAATTGTGGATTGTTGGGGAAATTATCCTTATGGTCCTTAACGGTAATAAAAGCCTGTTGCTTATGAAGCTTATGCATCCTGTCGTTGATCTTAAACTTGGTGGTTGTAACTCGTGCCTCATTGATATTTTCCCATTCGGCTGGAGCTTTCTTATATACTTTATTAGCTTCCTTACTTATAGCTTTGTGGTAGTCGACGACGGTATCGTAATATAGATTGCCAGTTTTATCAGATTTGATGATGATTTTATCGGTATTATGTATCTTGGCAATGTCTTTTTTCATCTATCTCTGTAGGTTATGTTTGGTTACGTATATAATTCTATTAATTACGAAGAATAAGTCTTTTTAAACTACAAGGAGAAGGTCATCGTTAGCTGGTGTTTTCAGGGATTTAAATCTAAAGGAATCGGCAGTTTCACAGTCATTGTGGTGTTCGTTTTTAGAAAAAAATAATTTCCATCTCATTCTACAAACAACACTCAATTTTGTGGAATAATCTGACATCATATTGGTTTCTTTTAGCGACGAGGATGTTTTTGGTGGAGTAGTCCAGAATAAAAGGTTCCATTATGCGAAAAGGGAATTTGGTAAAGTATAAGGTTTGGTGTACATCAAAGGAAAGTGCTCGACATAAGGGAGTATAGGTAGAGAGGTAGGTAAATGAAATAACTAGATAGAGAGATATCTTTGTATTGTGTATATATATATATATATATATATAATACAAAAATATAGCTTACAACATATATATATATATATATATATATATATATATATTATGTAATAAATTATAAAGAAAATGATGTAGGCCGCTAGACGCAAGTGTTTAAAGTAAAAATAAAAAGGGGCGTCTATTTGAAATTCGCTATAATAAAGTTTGAAACAGCAAAAATATTGGGCTGAAAATAAATCCATTAATTCTTTATATATATATATATATATATATATATATATATATATATATATATATATATATATATATTTCAATATGATCCGATTCATACCGCTCCCCGGTGTTTTGAACAGGAATAGAGGTTTATCCCTTTTTTTCCTGGTTATGACTGGGTTTCCGGTTCCTTCTAAAGTCTGCTTCAGCTCTCTATTCTAACGCTTGTTCTTTCCTACACACAGTAACTCTCTACATTGAGTGGATCTTGGGCTTTGTATATGATGAGCATTACTATCATATATATATATATATATATATATATATATATATATATATATATATATATAATAAATGCAGATGTCACTGTGTCACTGTGTTACACTTTTTTCAATTAAAGGGACACAACTCTCTAACTTTTTATAACTCATGTTACACAAATTTTGGATTCCCAAGTTTTCATTACTGCGATTGTTTTCGACGATTTTTACGTGGTTTTTGCGACGAAATTTTTTGTACGATAGCAATTTTTATAACTGGCTCCAGTTCTCTCCAATAATTCCTGTCTAACCATGAAATGAATGTTGTCCTGAATGGGTTCTCTTCCAGTTCATTTCATGCGAACGCTGGTGTTTCTCAATGCTTGTTCCTACACTGTTTCCGATCTTCATCACTGATCTTTTTGGTGACATCAGTTCTTAAGTCGGCATCTACGCAGACGACACTATCATTTACTACTGTCTTAATAGTAAATCCGGCATTGCTGACAAAGTCAACATGGCCGTTGGTCTTGAAAACGAATTTACTTATGTGTTTGACTGGGACAGGAAATGTCTTGTGAATTTTAATGTATCCAAAACGAAACTGCTCTCATTTACTCACCATAGAGAAACGTCCCTGCCTCCTATCAGCATGGTTGATTCTCAATTACATGAGAGTGCTACTCTGAGCCTTCTTGGTCTCACGTTTGCCAGTGACCCGAGGTGGGACATCAACATAGAATCAATTGCTGTTACAGTTTTTTGGATACATGTGTGTACTAGTGAGCCAACCAAAATGAGCTGATTCATTTTATAGTCCACCAAGAGAAGGGTTAACCAATCAGAAAGCTCAAAATATTCAATGCGACGTGTATAAAGGCAGCCATTTTGTTTTTTCTCCCAATATATCTTCATTGCCAACCTGATATCGAAGACTTAAAGAATTACTTAACAGCCGCTACTTTCTCTGAATCTTCACTGCCAAACTCTGATATTGAACACATTACGGACTTCACTGGATTCCATATTCAGAGACTACGGCAAACATGGTCAACAATTGCTGCATCTACCGCAAGGAATGTTGGTTCTCTGTGTTGCGCCAGAAGGCTTTTCTCGTCTGAATCCATGTTTCACATTGACAAATCTACCATTCGTCCATGTATAGAATATTGCTGCCATATATGGTCTGGTGCCCCCGCTGTTCTTCTCGAGGTTCTCGACAAAATCCAAAGACGGATATGCAAGGTGATCGCTCCTGACTTAGGGTCTCGTCTCCAGTCCCTTTCTCACCGACGTAATGTGGCTTCCCTCTGTCTTTTCTATAAATATTTTCAGGCTGCTCTGGCGAGCTATTTTCATTGGTAACCCGACTGCATGAATTTAAGCGTGCTACTAGGTTGGCATCTCGGTCCCACCCTTTTACTGTCAAAACAGTTAAATGTAACCGCCTCTTCAATTCCAACAGCCTCTTCTATCGCACTTCTCGACAGTGGAACTCCCTTCCTCTTACTTGGTAACTATAATCTTCAAAAATTTAAATGCAATGTCAATCGACATCTTCTGTTGTCTTGATCCTCGTTCTTCTTTTTATCCGTTCCTCACCCCCCCCATACCCTGTCTTTTCTCTTATTTTCACTCTCAGTAACTTGCTTGGGGTGAATTGCTTAAAAAAATACTCGGAAATAATTTTGGGAATAATCAAAATCAATTGCGAAATTCAGCGAAAGTCACCCCTGAAATAAAAATAATTGTTTGTATGGAAAGTAAGGACCTACGCACATCAAATATTCTTTAAATTAAGGGGCGACAGAAGAATTATCGTTTAACTTTTAAAAGGTAAGCTTAAATATTAATGCAATACTTAAATGCAGCAATCAATTTTGAACTCACAATTATTATTCTGCCAAATCCACGAGCCAAGGCCTTAATCCACTTAACAGAGTTTAGCTTAGAAGAACTTCCATGGTACTTTCCTCGTCCAGCCAGAACCACATTCGAGGAACAAAAAAATTAAAATAGCCATCTTGCTCCCGACAGCAGCTTTCACATTGTTTTAAGTACAGGAGTGTTAAAGTTAATCCCTGGCGTTCCAACAGCGGAACAACGGTGAAGTTTAAACAGTTGACCTCCCTCACCCCGTTAAACCTCGACTGCAAACACGACCCTGTGCCAGTTTCTATTTGAATCGTCGTGTATTTAAATACCTAATGCTACTACTGACACGATTTCATTTACTATTACTACTGCTACTAAGACGAAAATTCCTACTACTTCTATTGCCTTAACTATGATTGCATTATTAATTCTAAAACTATACTCAATTTTTTGCCGCCTTATTACGATTATGACCACCCTGATGATGATTATAACTCTAATTAATAATGATAATATCTTTCAATGTTGAATTGAAGAAAGAAGGAAGCCAAGAATTGGAGCGCTTGAAAGGTTTTGGAAACAGAGATTGACGAAATGTATAACTAGAGAGAAAGGAGGAGGTGGGACTTATTAGATAGATAGAGAGTAAAAAAAAAACCCAGAAAGAATGAAAATGTGTGTGAGGGAGAGAGGAACAGATCGAGAGAGACAATATGTATAGAATAATATTAAAAGGACATTTCGGCAAAAAGTGACATAGGCACAAAGACAGAGAAGACGCACAAAGCACACACATACGAACACACATACGCACACACAGAGAAGGGGGGAGAGAGAAGGAAAGAGAAAGAAAGAGAACATGGAATTATGAGAACCTACCAAAACGACCTCTCTCTCTGTAAGTGTGTGTGTTTATAAGATTGTAGTTCATACGCCCACCATCACACACACACACACACACACACACACACACACACACACACACACACACACACAGACACATTAAATCAAAGCACCTTGTCTGTCATATTCAATGAAACGTGCATGACAGAAGGATTGCTGCCTAAATTCACAAATATCTATCTATCTATCTATCTATCTATCTATCTATCTATCTATATATATATATATATATATATATATATATATATATATATATATATATATGTATATGTAATACAAGTAAAAGGTTTGTCACTTATCTGATTGATGTTGCCTTCAGCATCTCAACTCCAGAGTTTCGTAGACGTACTCTCCGGGAATAACTCCGTCCAATCGTCAGAGGATATCAGCAACTGACTGCTTATACTTCTAGATTTTTCTTTTTTATATGCACTTTTCGTTGGTCCAACGTTTTTTTTTATAGTCTATGAGTGCGGGCAGGCATGTGGGTATGCGTGTGTGCATTCATGCATATACGACCATACGTCGGTCTGAGCGTATGTGTAAATGTGCAGAATGCCGTGATTATTTGCCCTTCTCGTCGGTTTTTTTTTCACTTTGCATTCACTTTTTAAACTTTTCTGTCCTTTTTGCTTTTTTCTCTTTGTTTTCAATTGTTGACATTTTGACTCCGGGTTTTCTAAAGAGAGAGAGAGAGAGAGAGAGAGAGAGAGAGAGTGAGAGAGAGAGAGAGAGAGAGTGAGAGAGAGAGAGAGAGACAGACAGACAGACAGACGGTGGGCATAGATTATGCATAGATTATGGTTTGATAATCACAATGCCAATTGATTACCATGTCTATACTCATGATTTATAAAAACGCTCTGTCACGAAATTTGATCACTCTTCCAGCTGAAATACAGCAAAGCTTTACGATATATAATGGACACACACACCATCGAGGTGTCACCCATCACACACACACACACACACACACACACACACACACACACACACACACACACACATTTATATATATATATCGCAATTTTCTAAAGAAATACTGAATTTTTAAAAATTTATTTATCCGACTTTAAACGTTATTTTTAGTGTATATTCATATTTGAGTAGACGGTTCGTTTATTTATTAAACAGTAGATTTATTTATTTTCGTCTACCGGCCTGAATATTCGAGAAACCTTATTAAAGAAAATATACGCTTTCTGACAGTATTCGACTATGTGTCCGCCTCGACAAAGAGAACTGTGGTTAGATCCGACGTGCTGTAGACCGACTGATCTACAAAGAATAGTTGAAAAGTGAAAAGTGAAATTCTTCTTGTCATAGAATCCCTAAATTTTTCATATTCGATCAGTTTCGTATCAAAAGGTACACAAAGCAATTTTTTAAAGGATACGAACTTGCGTCCGGCTGGACAGAGAGAACTGTCGTTAGATCCGACGTGCACTAGACCAACTATATATATATATATATATATATATATATATATATATGCCTCCAAGGGTTTAAAAGTTTTTAAGTGAAGACTTTATTTACTACCCGAAAATTAAAAGCTTAACACAAATAATGCTACCAAAACTTTTTACCATTATGGTAAAACTTTTTACCATTATGGTAAAACAATTTTTGGGCGTCAAAATGTTATATTTTTTTTAGTATGACATCTCATAAGTAACATTATGGTTAAAAGGTCACGTGTTTTAAAGCATGTCTCCTCCTTGGGGAAAGTCCTTTGTGATATAAAGGTCTTGTCTCACTCTCAGTTATTAAATTAAAAATTAAATTAAGATAATAGAATTATCTCATTTATCATTCCAAACAATTAATAACTCAGTGAGATTTTTTAATTATTAATATAATAATAATTTTATTAGTTATTATCTCAGTTATTAAATTAAAAATGTAATATTAATGATTAAGAAAATTATTTATAATTATCTTATCTATTAAATAATCAAAGAGATAGAAGTAACTCAATAATGTAAGAAATTTTTATAGTATTTTAAATTATTATAAGAAACAAAAAAAATCGTTATGTCACCTTTGATGCACCGTACTAAATCTGTCAATACCTTCAGCCATCAAATTATCAATGGAGACGTGAAAATAACAAGGCCATAAGGTCAAGAAGTGTTTGTCTAGAAAATTTTATGCTATAATTAAGTGATATTTGTTTCAGAACAGATTAATTTAACTTTAAATTTGCTAATTTTATGAAAGTAACGTTTCAGAAATGTATATCTTATTTTAGCGGGATTTTCAAAACAGCGTATAAGTTTGTTTACATTTCTAAAAATTAAAAACGGCCGTTTCAGTTGGTTTTGTCGGAAGCATCGATTAAAACACACATACATATATATGCATACAAGTACATGGTTTGCTTAGGTAGGTTTTACGCTATTTCCTCTTTCCGTCTTGCCTTCAATATGTCCTGTGCGCGTTAAGTTTTCTAAGCCATCTTTCCTCATTGTGTGTCATAGAAATGTCAACTGTTTCTTTATAATTCTAAGTAGGAGAATCATTTTTGCTTCCATTTTTCTAAAACTTCACCGTGGCTCACATGTTTAGTCCATGGTATTCTCAGCATCCTTCTGTAGAACTATATTTGTCGCCTCAAATCTCGTCTTCATCTGTAATTGGATTGTCCAGTATTGACCGGCATATAGAATGAACTATATTGCATAACATTTCAGTAGTATTTTCTTTCTGTCTAATGAAATTTTCCTGTTTCTTAATAATTTGCTTAGCTTTTAGAAGGTACCTTTCGCTATCACAATGAGGCCTGGGATTTCGATGTCGCATGTTTCGACCTCTGTTAAGACACTTCCTAGATATTTAACTTTTTTACTTCCTTGATTTTGGTATTTACAATTTGTAATTTACATGATAGATAAAAAGAAAACTCAGAAGGAAGAAAGAAAGAAGGAAAACGTGTATATAATCGGAAAAACCCCCCAGAGGGATCAATAAATAGGAGAAAGAGAGAAAAAAAGAGATAGATAGATAGATAGATAGATAGAGAGAGAGAGAGAGAGAGAGAGAGAGAGAGAGAGAGAGAGAGAGAGAAAGAGAGGGGGAGAGAAAGACAGAGATTGAGCGTGAGACAAAAACAGACAAAGAAAGAGAGAAAGAGAGAAAAACAAAGAATGAGAGAAAGAAAGAGGGAAAGACAAAGAGATAATGGCAAGAATAGGAATTAAAATAAAAAAAGAAAAAGGTACACCATGTAATGTGGAAAGAGAGAGAGAGAGAGAGAGTGTATGAAAAGAGATTGATACAGAAGGAGAATGAAGAGAGAGATAAAGACAGAGAGATAGAGACAGAGAGATAAAGAAAAACAGAGAGTGACAGTGAGATTTAGAAAGACAAATAAAGAGAGAAAGAGAAAGAAATATAGAGAGACAGAAACAAAGGAAGGATGGAGTGAAAGAGGGATAAGCAAAAAGATAATATAAAAGAGAGTTTGCCAAAAATATAGTGACAAGAACACAAATGAAAATAAAAAAGAAACAGAACGACGATGTAACCAGATGTCTGCTGAATACACACACACACACACACACACATATATATATATATTTATTTAAATTGTGTGTATTTAGGCAGCATTTCTTCATTCATACATGTTTCATTAAATAATATAGACAAGTGTTGAAGTCTCCACAAATATTCTTAAATGTCTATAATTGGTAACAGAAGCCATTAGTTTATACCAAAGGCTTCCCATACTTAATACTTCTCATTTTCACTCTCGTGTGGTCATGTGTGACGTCATGAGTTGCGGTGCGGTTTTCGCTTCCAGCGTCTTATATGCATGA
>OZ010579.1:91068076-91160576 GCA_963932145.1 Acanthosepion lycidas
ATATATATATATATACAGGGTGTTTCAAAAAGAATACGCCAAAATCATTACGCTGTTTTTTCAGGTCTGTAGCATTGTAGTGGACTCAATCAGTGGTTATTTGATAGAGTAGTTATCAAAGTTTGATTGGGTGTCAATTTCACCGCTGTCGTTAGTATAACTTCCGGTGCAGCTGAATTGTGGGAAGATCAATCAAAATCGCGACTCCTCAGCAGAAGGCGTTTTGCGTGCTTGAGTTCGCGAAAACAAACGCCATTGTCACGGTGCAGGCAGATTCGAATGATTTCATTTTTCAGCAAGATGGAGCACCACCCCATTGGCATCTCGGGGTTAGAGCTTATCTGAATGAAAACATGCCTCAGCGATGGATTGGAAGAGGTGCTAAAGACCTTGCTCTCTGTGTTTGGCCTGCCAGATCCCCAGACCTCACTGTGTGTGACTATTTCTTGTGGGGGTATGTTAAAGACCAAGTTTATGTTCCAGCACTTCCAGCAAGTATCGATGACTTGAAAGATCGAATAACAGCTGCAATCAACACGGTGGACCGTGGCATGCTGAGGCGTGTTTGGGAGGAATTCTCATATTGGCTTGATGTTGTCCGCGCTGCCAGTGGTGGCCACATTGAGCACTTATAAAACATGAAATGAAACTTGAATGTATATACAACACATGTGTTCATACTAGAGGTTTGTAAATTTTTTCGTTATTGATACATCACGTGATGATTTTGGCGTATTCTTTTTGAAACACCCTATATATATATATATATACATAGAGAGAGAGAGAGAGAGAGAGAGAGAGAGAGAGAGAGAGAGAATTTGGTGATGCCATCAAGAGAGGAACACGACATGATATATCAAGACATGGACAGTGGGACAAGAAAAATCATGGACAGCGAGAGGAAAACAATTTAGCTCCGTAGATTAAACAAAGGATTTCTCTTACCTTGATCGGCCGGCTACTGAAGGAGGCCGGAGAATACAACGGTGGAAACGTTATGATAATAACAACAAAGATAAAGATATTAGTTCGGATGTAAATAATAGTGATAATAAGTTTGACAAACTCATAACATTTCGTAACATTTGTCATCTTTACATTTCGGAAAAGTTTTGGATTCGTCTTTACTTCTTTTATTTCGATTTTCCGTTTTTTTTTTTCTTTTTTTCTCCAGGATACACAAAGTCTCCATTTTGTATGCTGTCCTTCTTCCTCGGCACGGATTTTGACCTTTTTCCAATTTGTTTTTGCATATCTTCTTTCACTGTGGTGGTTCTAAATTTGGGAAAATTCTCGTTGATTCGATAAGAACGTGTCACGTCGAAATACTGTCATTGAAACAATAAACATGAAAACAATATTCCGAAAAATCTATAGAGTAATGCCAGTAATTCATCCCAGAATACATCTATCTATCTATCTATCTATCTATCTATCTATCTATCTATCTATCTATCTATCTATCTATCTATCTATCTTAATATCTTCAAATCTATCTATCTTAATCTCTTCAAATCTATCTATCTATCTATCTATCTATCTATCTATCTTAATATCTTCAAATCTATCTATCTATCTTAATCTCTTCAAATCTATCTATCTATCTATCTATCTATCTATCTATCTATCTATCTATCTATCTATCTATCTATCTATGTTCATCTCTATTGATTCATCTTTCTCTCTAAGTTCATTTCTCTCTCGATTAATTTCTCTCTCACTCTCTCTCTGGGTTCATCTATCTATCTATCTATCTATCTATCTATCTATCTATCTATCTATCTATCTATTAGGTTGGTGCAAAAATAATTTCGTTTTCAAACATATGTTACTATGTGAGAAAACGAAATTTTTTTTGCACCAACCTAATATCTATCTATGTCGAGTCATTCTCCCTCTATCTTACTTTGTTCATCTCTTTCTCTCTCTCTCTCATTTTGTTAATCTCACTATCCGTATTTTTCACCCAATACAAGGCCCAAGATTCTCTCAAGTTACAGCTTTACTTTATGAGGTTGTTGAAAGTATATAACAGTGGCCCTTTACTTCTTAACTTCATGTGAAATGAATGAGGATGATTCTACGCTATATAAGTGACATTGCAAGTCTATCTATCTATCTATCTATCTATCTATCTATCTATCTATCTATCTATAATCACTCTCTCTATCACCTCTCTCTATCATCTCTCTCTATCATCTCTCTTTCTATAATCTCTATCTATTTATCTATCATCGCTCTCCCTATCTATCTATCTATCTATCTATCTATCTATCTATCTATCTATCTATCTATCTATCTATAATCACTCTCTCTATCACCTCTCTCTATCATCTCTCTCTATCATCTCTCTTTCTATAATCTCTATCTATCTATCTATCTATCTATCTATCTATCTATCTATCTATCTATCTATCTATAATCACTCTCTCTATCACCTCTCTCTATCATCTCTCTCTATCATCTCTCTTTCTATAATCTCTATCTATTTATCTATCATCGCTCTCCCTATCTATCTATCTATCTATCTATCTATCTATCTATCTATCTATCTATCTACCATCACTCTCTCTCTCTATCATTTCTCTCTTTATCATCTCTATCTATCATCTATCTATCATCTCTCTTTCTATAATCTCTATCTATCTATCTATCTATCTATCTATCTATCTATCTATCTATCTATCTATCTATCATCTCTCTCCCTCTCTCTATCTGTCTATCTACACTATATAATACTGGATTATGTAAGTAAATGCTTTAATAGTAAAATTAGTACTCAACAAGCTGACGTTGGTACATTTTCAGAATATATTTAGATGAGCAATACAGAACGTGAGTTCAGCATATAAAATCGATTCTATTAAAAAAAGAAATTGTTTCGATGTGACATTTATCTTTAAGTGATTCACTCTCTTTTTCCCTCTCGGTTGGGACGCTTATATATTTTCCGGTAATCCGCTTGTCTTACGTGTGCACATTCTAAGCGCAGCTGTATATTTCTGGGGGTCAGTCATTGATATTCTGTGAGGTGCGAAACTGCACTTACTGTCTATGAGTTACCTTCCAGGTCAACCCTCTGCTTCACCTAACTACTCTGATGCTCTGATATGACACTGAGTTACAAGTTTACTTCCAGATCAACTACTCTTAAAGCAAATATTGCTTACTGACATTAAAGTCAATTCAGATCATAGATTTATTTCTAGGCGTGAATGATGTAGGAAAGTCCCAAAAAGTTGTGATAAAGACAACAAACATGAAGACACTTGATTAGGGGTTTATTGTATAATAGGGTACCTCATGGTGGAGTAATGGCTAGTGGCTGAGATTAAGGAATCGGAGAGCCGAGTTCGAATTCCAGTTAAATACATTACATTCAATTACGTGCTAATACCCTTGGGAAAGGTATGAATTCTCTTCTCCTCCACAAGCTTTGGGTAAATAGCAAGACAGACCGGGTTCTATAGCCTGGTATGGCAACTAGTCTACAGCAGAAAGAAGTGGCAATCTGATGCGGGAAAAATCTGCCTCGCCAGTCATGTATCGAAAGGTACATGATCGCCTAAGCGTGTATCACGCATGGCATTTTAAAGAAAGAATCTCAGAAATAGGGTATCTCATTTAGAAGTTTTACAGGAAGACAATGGACCAATCGGTCGTGTCGTTGTAGGAAAAATTGAGGAATTTAGCTCTCTAAAGAAAAATGCTTTAATAATGACAGCCTCACATCTCAGACACCCAGACAGAAAAAAAGGTCGCTGGTTGACCGGTTGAAACATTGGAGTAACGTTAACTAAGATGTGGAAAGTGGTCGTCCAAAATGATATAATAGATAAATCAACTGGTCTTAGGAATTAGGATATAATCGATGGATTAAGAGGTCGAAATGACGGTTTGCAAACCTGGCCAATAGGAATGTATTTTTTCCTCTCCCAGAGCCAACATCTACTTGCAGATCGAAAAAATCAGAGAAAATTTGATTCTATTAGTCAGGATGGCAAGCCAACAAAAAGCTTCATATGCGATTCTGTTATTTACTAGGCATGATCTGAAGCAAATTTTAAATAGGAGTACTCTCTCTTCAGTGTTGTCAGTGTATTAATAAATGGCATTCTGTTAATATTTTGCCAAGATTGTCTTTCTGCCTGTCTTTGTGCTTAATCTTTTGCCAACAGTCACAACTATGTACTATAATTACAAAGAAATAAATAAAGAAAATAAAATAAAAATAAAATAAAATAAATATTAGGTTGGTGCAAAAATAATGACGTTTTTTGGCGTTAAAAAATACGTCAAAAAACGTCATTATTTTTGCACCAACCTAATACATAAGTAAAAAAAAAATAACTAGCTCCTTATCATGAATGTTGGTGACACGCCTTCTAAAGAGTTCAATAGTTGAAGTTTCAAGTGCGATAACTCAACTAAATGTTTGTTATAGAGAGAATAAAATTACGGAAGCTGGGGGAAAAAACAAACAAACTGTATAATAGAAACCTTTATCTTCGCGATTAAGATAGAAAGTTGTAGGCCGATGAACCGAGCAGTTGAAACGTTGTGAGAAAAGAACAAGTAAGAGGAAACTAACACTTACCACGCGAGTGAAATGAACACTTGGGGCTGTGCTAGCATGAAGTCACAAGTCATCGTGACCGAGGGTTTGAGCATGCTGGTGTTGTTCAGATTGTTGGTCATTCTAGATAACATGCGCTTTCGCAGAAACTGCTCAGACCTACTCAGCATAGTTGCAGTATAAACCACAGGTTGGCTCTGTAGGTTTTGAACAAAAACAAATGTGCCTAAGTGAGAGACTGCAATAGGGATTGGTTAGCCGCCCTAGTAGACGGGTATCCTCGAATACGAGTGGCCAGCTATTATATATATATATATATATATATATATATATATATATATACACACACACACACACACACACACACACACACATATATATATATATATATATATATATATATATATATATATATATGCACGTTTCATTGAATATGACAAACAAGGTGCTTTGATTTAGCTTTTTATACAATTTCGCATGTGATTTAATAATTTTTTATTTTTGGTAGATAAATTATATAAAAAAACAACATTCAATAATATCAGCTATGAACATGGATACAATATCTTGACTCTGTTTTGAAAATAAAAACATTACATAAATACATACATACAACAAACTATTTCTTGTTAACAGCTAATATATTTCAACTTTGAAAATGGCTAAATGTATAGCCGGAAGTGCTCGGAAAGAAAGAATAATTGGACAGTTTTTAAATCAAAGCACCTTGTCTGTCATATTCAATGAAACGTGCATAACAGAAGGATTGTTGCCTAAATTTGCAAATATATATATATATATATATATATATATATATATATATATATATATATATATATGTGTGTGTGTGTGTGTGTGTTAGTGTGTTAGTGTGCGTGTGTGTAAAAGTATACATTAGGAAACACTACACATATCGCGATACCTAAAGTTTTATTTTAGTTTTAATTACATGCTAATAGATTAAACTTAATATTTCTATTGAGCAAAATACTTTGCTGTATTTAAAAACTAATTTAAATTGACTGGAAGGAGTTTTTTTTTGTTTTTCTAAAATAGCTGATTAGCGTGCTTTTTTTAGTCGTCTTTCATCGCAATGCAATTCTCTTTAATAAAAAAATTCCCCAAGAATAAAATATACTTTCCAGAAACTAATCTGATGTGAAACAAAATATTATTTACTTTACGTTTAGAATATCGCAGAAAAGCATTTTTTTTATTTTATTTAAGCTGTTGACATTATTTAAACTATCCTCATTTTTGTTGCCATATTCACGATGTTTCTGGCCTTCTTCAGGTGACTGGAATTTCGAACTGAACCCATTATTTCCTCGACCGGAGTAGATTATTCTAGTTCCACGCCTGTTCCGGATGCCTCAGTTATCTCTCTTTAACTCAAACTCTCCTAGTTTTTGTTCGCCACTGCAGTAGCTCACAACTCTTTGGGTAAAGTCACTGGATCCAACTAACGATGTTTTCCACTGGATCATGTATCCTTGACGACATCAGTGTATGAATTTTTACGACTTATAAACTTAATGTCTCAGTAACCATTTTTACCAGATTTCATATTGCAGTTTGTGTAGGTATTATTGCTTTTCTCTAGCATTCCGTATTACTGGTTCCACATATATGTAATCATTTTTTTTTATGCTTGGTCGTCTTAGGATATTTTTGTGGTTTAGCATATGTGTTGATTTCGTATTTTCGTATTTTCAAGTCATGTTCTCTGCCTATTATTTCAACCTCACCTCACAAGGGGCGGTGATCTCCCTTTTCTCTCCATATGTCGTCAGCTAAGCCTGATTCTTCTATTTCCCCACATGTTACCGCTTTGCGATGTTCTTGCAGTCTTATCTTAAGGGGGCGGCCTGTTTCTCCTTTATATTTCTTACCACAGCTGCACGGGATGGTGAACATGCAGTTCTTAGTCATGTTCTCTATGGAGAAAGTTTTATTCAGAAGAGGTGTTTGCGAAGTATGAACCACATTTGAAGGTCGTCTCGATGTTACATGAATCAGATATTTTCTATTCTTTCCGATAATCCCTTCATATAGGGTAGGCAGACTGAAGCTCTTTTCTGAGAACTGTTATCCTCTGTTACGCTTCTATCCTAGATTATCGGAGCTGGTGTCATGTACCCGTGGTAGTTGTTACGTGGTAGAGTACTGCCTATACTGATCATCTCGTGTTCATATGTTTCTGGTTTGCCACTTATCACTTTTGCTCGATGTTGTAAGCAACGGACAATCCCTTTCTTTTCACTGTATGGGAGCTGGGAGTTGAAATTGAGGTATTGTCTAGTGAATATTGCCTTACAGTATACGGATGTCTTAAACCCCTGTTCTGTTCAAGATATGAGTGTATCCAGGAATGCGAGTTTGTTGTTGTTTTCTCTCTCCATTTTGAACTGTATCGATGATCTTATTGAGTTCCCATTGTCCAGTAATAGCTGGACCTCTTCCTAGTGTGGCTAAAGTATGAAAGTGCCATCTACGTATCTCAGCCATAGGGTTCGCTTTAGTCATGTGAATTCCAATACAAACGTTGTGAATATGGCAACAAAGATGAGAACAACAGTCCGAACAATGTAAATAGTGTAAATAATTAAAATACCTCATCTCAGAAATATAGACAGAAGCTGTTTGACAGCTTGATGTTAAATGTTGTTCTATGGAGGCTTTAGTCGTAAAAATAATTGAATATAACGTGAGTGCCTTTTATATTTAATTTTTAAGTTCTCAGTAACGTTAACAATTTAAGAAAATATTCTTCGTAATGTTATATTTTATTCAATTTTAGATAATTTATAGCTTTAAATTTACTATAGTTATCGCTCATATTTTCTGATAGTGTCGTGTATGATCAACCATATCTACAAAAATCGGCACGTCCAGACATATACAAAAATAAATTCTATTAAAAATATTGGTGTTTGATGATTTGTACTAAGCTTTTCCAATTATGATTATTAAATATAATTTTTACTTAATAATATCATCTTAAAGGCTGAAATTAATACAGAATTTTAAAAGATTTAAAACTTGATAAATTATTCTAATTAAAATAAAAAAATGAAAACAATCTCGGAAAAAAATAATTATTCATCTAAAAATATTTTTTTTATTAAAACAATAGTGTCCTTAAGATATGTTATTTATAAAAGCAATTAAAAGTTTTCTAATTAAATAATGTTTACAGCACTTGGAATTCCCCTTTAGGTACTAACCAGGGCCGACGTTGCTTAACTTCTGTCATTGTAAGAGAATGTGTGTTTCAACGTGATTTGGCCGTAAGCCATAAATATTTATACTTATAATCATATATATGGACATGCACGCACAGAAACACTCCTAGAGAGCGGAGTTCCAATTTTAGTTGGGTTCATTAAATTCACTTACGCGCAAATAACCCTGGGAAAGATATGAATCCCCCTCTACTCCTCCGAACAGCTATGGGTTAAACAGTAAAGCTTACATCACTAAGCTATTAATATCTTCCTCCAGTAAAAATATTCTTACGATCTAAAAATATTTCCTGGCTTTAAATAACCTGAAAAGGGTTGATAAGCCGTAGAAAAACGTATCAATCAATAATTAGCACTCTCCCCTAGCACACGCACATATTTAGAATTTATGCTTCTCGATATATGTATTTGTTATACTTAATAAATATAAATATAAGAATTTATGTTGATATATATATATTTATATATATATATATATATATATATATATATATATATATATATATATATATATCATACAATGTGAATTAAGAAGATACCATTATGTAAATGATAATTTTCACCTTGTAAAATTAAATATACAGGATTTTTCAAACAGTCAATGGATGATAAATTTTTGAAAATTATTTAAAAAAATTATCATTCATTGACTGTTTGAAAAATCCTGTAAATTTAATTTTACAAGGTGAAAATGATCATTTACATTAATTTCGTTTGTATGAAATATATTGCACTGTTTATTATAAATACACTGAGGTCTATGTGTGAATAAGTTTTAATATTTAATATTTCATATTGTGTTAATAGGAGTTACTTGAATTATATACCAACAGATTACTATATATATATATATATATATATATATATATATATATATATATATATATATATATATATATATATATATATATATGCATCAAAGGAAAGAACAATGAATACCCGCCCGGCCTGGTGGCTAGGATCAAAGTGTAGTATCTGTGCTTTGTGAGCTGCCGGGTCGGGTGTCTGTCGAACTCTCTGCTTGCAGAGAGGAACCCTGACGAAGCTCCGCCGAAGGGTAGGGTTGCATTGGGGAAGGTTGACGGAACTGGCCCCCCCCTCGGGGGTTTTGGATGGTTATTTATTTTTGGCTCAGCCTACGGGCTCGGAGATACCCACATTAAAAAGGCCTTGTGCCACATTCAATCCTCGAGGGTGGATTGATAAATACCATCTATAAAAAGAATGTATAAACATAAAATGTCTTAAAATAATTGTCGGACTTTGTGCATTTCATAATGCGTGACGTCATATATATATATATATATATATATATATATATATATATATATATATATATAAAGGCAGGATGTGTGTGTAACGAATGTACGGCTGCAAATTTTCGACGGATTTGCACCAAAATTTACATGCACATGCTCCAAGTTAGCCAAGACCGACTTTGCATTTCCCAACTCCCATCGATAGTGGAAATAATCGATTTTTCATGCTTCTACGCCACTTTTCATGTAGTTTTCTACTGGCCAGTGTGAGAGCCAACGGCTGACTGACACGAATGTTAACTAGCATGCAAAAAAAATCAATACCTCCATTCGTCACAAGTGGGAAAAAATTAAATCTGCATGGCACTTTACTCCAATTGGCTCATTCGCTTGCTTAACCTCAACGTTGATTCTGATTCTACAGAAGTGGGTTTGGGTGTGAAAAAGTACTTGTTGTTAACATGAAGAAGTAAGGCATGTAGCAACATCAGCACGGCAAGGGCACTCCTTTAAAGGCAAGGAAGGGCAAAAATATTTTAAGTCTAGTGATAGCGATTGCTGTATGAGTCATACGATTTTTCAATCAAGCACGGGCAACGCCGGGCCATGCTGCTAGTATATATATATATATATATATATATATATATGAAAGATTTCTCAGAGTTAACCTGTAGTAAAATGCAATATTTATAAATGTAAAAGACAATGGGAAAATTGTAATTTTTGCCGACGCGTTTCGTCCAATGTGAAATTTTTCAAGGCAGAAATGAATTTATTGAAACAAAGTAACTAATAATAACAAAACAAAATGTCCTTAGCAACTGGAAGAATTTAGAAAACCCTATTATATTCATATTGTCAACTGAAAATTACGTCAAGTACTGTCACATGTTGAAATATTGTTTTTATTGTTGTGTTGACGGATTCAACCATTTTCTTTTGATTTCTTGATACTGATGTGTACGTTTGCTTGGGAGAGTAGTAATTCTGTTAGGAGAGATGAAATAGGGAAAAAGCTAAATATTAATTTACGCCCAGGCTTTTCCCTATTCCACCTTCCCTAACAGAATTACTACTCTCCCAAGCATTTATATATATATATATATATATATATATATATATATATATAAGGCTGAATTACATAAAATATATATCTAAATAACTACACAAGCCAGATTTCATTTTGTGTTTTTATTTAATCACTACATATGCAGAAGTGCTATTTTTCTTCCAATGCTTTGTAAGAAACAAATAATAAGGAAACGAAAAAGGATTAAAAAATACACTTATCTTCATCTGGACTGACATATACATTCATTTTCTACATATCAGCATATAAAGTGTGTATGTATGTGCACACGTGTGTGTTTCTATGTACGTGCATATTCGCTCTCTTAGAACTATGGATAAAAATGTATGAAAGACCCTTTCAAGTTAAATGCTTAAGTTTGGGAACAACATTACCGAATGAAACTAAATCGGTCAAACGAAACAGTGTGGGCGTCGAAATTAAGGAGATAAACTGAAGTTATACAGAAACAGATAGAAAATCCAGTAAAACTAGATTACTACTCGCCACCATTTACTTCTGATAAAAAGTCGGATTTGATTACTACTACTACTACTAATAATAATAATAATGATAATAATGCTAATGCATCGTGTAGGATTAAAAGCTAAAACTTGTTCTTTATTTATTTCACACGACCAAGTCTTACTAATAAGAAATTATCATGTAAATATACTTAAAAGATTGCGTTGACCCCAAATGCAGATTCTGTTATGAATATCTAGAACAATTGGGCATCTTGTATCAGTTTGCACGGTATTAGCATCTGGCGAATATAAAACTCACTATGACAGGGTGTCTCAATATTTTCACTGCAAACCCTGCAACTTTTATGCGGACAAAACTACACAAAATTGGAACAAAGCCCACCCAGACACCCGGTTACACAGCTTATAGGACGCGTCTAAACATTGAATGGGACATTGCAATACACACAGGCAGAACAAAGCTAAAGGCAGAAAGGGAATGTCAAAGTGTCATTTCTAACCTTAGGTCTTTAACCGAATCATACTGGTTTTTATGATGGACATAAAACGCCAAGGAAATATGTACACAGGCCTCATATTTGGCGTGCTTCTCTTTGACTCAATAATAATAATAATAATAATAATAATAATAATAATAATAATAATAATAATAATACGGCACTCGAAAATTCGCATCTTTTACGGAAAGGAAACTGCAAGAAATTGGTATGAACACCACCCAAATCTGGTTACAGAGATAGGAAATGTAAAAGATTTTATGTGACTTTACAATACACATAGGCAGAACAATCAAAGCTAATCGACTAGACATCGTGATCAAAGACGGTAAAAACAGAACGTGCATTCTTATTGAAAATGGCAGTTCATGCAGTCTTTAATGTATTGATTTTCTAAGCGTTGCTTAGAGGTGGCACAAGGCCGAAAGTATGGAGCGCCCAATGAGGACTGAACTCCCTATTCATTCGTAACCGTTTTAGCAAGACAAGCTTGCTAACAATTACATCCCGACGAGGTACCTAATGCAGACTGTCATATAGCTTTGAAGTTCTTCAAAATACTATCTAAATACAAGGATCTTGACATTGAAATCTCAAAAATGAGGCACATGAGAACATCTATAATTACACTTGTAGTTGGGGCCCTTGGTTTGTTTGGAAAAGGTTTCGAGTACAGCTCACATATTACGAAGGTCTTTATGTAAAATAGGCGAGATCTTAGGTTGTCTATTTTGTTTTACAACATGCTCAGTGGATTAAATAAATGTGCAAAAGTAACATTCAAGAAAGCGAGAATTACAGAACACACTTGATAGAGCTAGATTTTATCACAAAGTTTAGGGAACTGGAACAAGAAGAAACCTATAATTACCTAGGAGTCTGCGAAGGAGAGAGAATACAGAATACCCAAATGAAGGAGAACGTAAGAAAAGAACACTACATGCGTGTGTCTGGAGTTAAATACCGAGTTGAATCCATAAAACAGAATATCAACCATAAACACTTTGGCTGTACCTGTGGGGCAATACAGTTGCAACATTCTTTATTGGGTCATAGCTGACATTAAGTGAATGGATGTAAAAACGAGAAAGCTTTTCACTTGACACCGTATACATCATCCTAAGGTTGATATTGATCGTCTGCTTCTGCCCAGATCAGAAGGAGGCAGAGTATTACTTCAACTAGAACTTTCTTACAAAATCGGTTTTCAAAGATACCCGGAATTACAGAAGCCTGGATGATGATATGTGTCAAAGAACATAAAAGAAATAAGAAACTTTATTCAGTAATAAAGGAAGCGATCAAATCAAAAGTGGATTTCAAATAGGTGAAGAAGTGCAAATAAACCATATTACACCTACTGCAGTGGCAAATAACCTAGAAAAGAAACCACAAGGAAATACAATGTACCAAATGTAAAAACAATGGCAAGATTAACTTCTTCATAGTCAATATTCTGTCTGTACCAAGCAAACTGATGTAGACAAAACACGTAGCCATCATTGGTTAGGTAGTGCAGGGTTAAAAGTTAAAGCCGCACAGAATCAATACTTTCTAACTAGAAAATGTCAAGCACCCATACTGAAATATTGTGTCGACCCCAAATGCAGATTCTGTGATAAATATCCAGAAACAATTGGCCATCTAGTATCAGGTTGCATTGTGTTAGCACCCACTGTATATAAAACTCGATATGATAGAGTGGACCAAATTCTGTACTGGAAAGTATGAAACATTTATGGGAAGGAAATTGCAAGAAACTGGTATAAACACCACCCAAACCTGGTAACAAAGATAGGGCCTATAATAATTTTATAGGAATTTACAATACACACTGGCAGAACAATCAAAGCTAATTGCCTAGACATGGTGATCAAAGACGTCAAAAACAAAACGGGCTTTCTTATTGAAAATGGCAGTTCATGCAGACTGTAATGTATCTTTGAAGTTCTTCAAAATACTATCTAAATACAAGGATCTTGTCATTGAAATATAAAAAATGTTACACATGAGGACATCAATAATTCCTGTTGTAGTTGAAGCCCTCTGATTGGAAAAGATTCCGATAGACTCAATGAAGGGAATCATAGTATGTCATGCCTTAAAGAAATACCAAAAATCATACTCTCATGTACAGCTCACACATGACAAAGAGCTTTAGTTATGGAAAATGTGTATGATCTTAGTTTATTTGGTTTTTTTTTACAAAAATGATCAGTGGAAAATGTCATGAAGCATTCTCGGACCTTAGGTCACTGGTTGGGAACCGGAAAGAAATGTATATACAACAGAAATCAAATGAAGGAATAATAATAATAATAATAATAATAATAATAATAATAATAATAATAATAATAATAAAATCATGCGAAATATAAGAATTTGAAATGCAAGTAAAACTAAATATAGTACAAAATACAAAAAAGCTATGCCGAAAAAATATAGAAAAATTGGAAATACATAATATGAAAGAAGAATATGTAGAAACTCAAATGAATGAGATACAAAATAATGGTCTCTCAGGGAATGAAGCAGAAGAATCAAGCTAAAGAATTTCAATGATTCACATTCTGTCATTGATAATGATGAATCAAAAGAAATTAGAATAAAATTCATTGAAAGAAAAAGAATTGAAATCACTGAAGAAGAAAACCATATCATTCAAATAATCAGTAAAATCACTCGGACATAAATGTCAGGAAAAGACGTACTTCGAAAAATCCACTTGACTAAACCCAATAAACATACAGTGCAAATGCATAACGCTGTATTGCAAACATTGTTAACGAACAGACCATAGGAAAACTTCTCAGAAATAAATAATGCCATGTATGCTACAAATTTATCAGCTGATGGAAAACCTAATGTAAAGACAAAGAAAAGATCAAACAACAGGCAAAAAGAAACTGCCTGGAAGGGAAAATGAATGCTAGAAGTTGAGGAAATCAGATGCGAATTATCGATATTAAATGGGATTTCAAGAAATTCTAATGTTTTTACACGGAAAATCAGAGTGATCAAGCGGAAAAATACAATTAAAGTAGTGAATGAAATTCCACTAATCAAGAAAATACTTAAACAGAGACTACAATTAAAGACACAGAAAAAAAGACGATATGAAATGCGTTGTAGGTTCTATGGAAAAAAATAAGATATTTCAAACAGATTTCAAGAAGTTTTATAGGGAAATTGGAAAAGCAGTTACAGAAGTAAAAATGCCGCCATCTCGTGAGGAAGTGCAAACGTTTTGAGAAATTACTTGTCGCAAATCAAAGGAATATTTTCCCAATTCAGGGTGGATCATTAAAGAACCTGTCCAAGAATAGAAAAATATAATCAAGAATAATGTAAGGAAAACTCTAAAAAATCCTCAAAATGCAAACCCTAAGGAAATAACAAGATATGAATATCATCCAGAATTTATAGGTGAAAGGGCAGTCATCATCTTCTCAGATCACTACACATCGAACAATAAAAGGAAATCGTTCAGATATTATTATCCAAGACAGAAAAGAAAATGTTTGCACAGTGATTGATATGGGTGCACCAAGTGACAAAAACATCTTTGCGAAGGTTTTTGAAAAATGTAGCAAATGCAAAGACCTGGAGATGGAAATAGAAAAAAAATGTAGCACTTAAAAACTGAAACTGTTCCTATTTTGATTGTAGTTTTGGATCTGATAAAGAAAGGAACTCAAGAACAAATTAACAAATTCCCTGGTTCAAATGTAAAAATAGTTATGACAAACACAACACATATCCCGCGAAAAGCATTGTCTATTAAAGTTTTTAATTTGGTGGAAAACATTCTTCGCTTGCTCTTGGTCATTGGTTACTGAGTAGGCCAATAACTGCACTGGAAAATTTGCAACTTCTACGGGAAGGAAACTGAAAGAAAATGGTATGAACACCACCCAGACCCGGTGACGGAGATAGGATCTGTTATAATTCTATGGGACTACACAATACACACTGACAGAACAATCAAAATCGACCGCCCAGACATCGTTATTAAAGACCACAAACAAAAAAAGTGCCTCCTTATTGATATGGCAGTCCCTGCTGACTGCAATGTATCTTTGAAGATATTCAAAAAGCTGTCAAAATACAACGACATTGAAATAGAAATCTCAAAAATGTGGCACATGGGAATATCAACAATCCCTGTTGTAGTTGGAGCCCTAGGACTGGTTGGAAAAGATTCCAGTAGACTAATCGAAGGGATTCCTGGAAGTCCATGCCTCAAAGACATACAAAAAATTGTTCTGACAAGTACCGCTCACACTTAACGAAGGGCTTTATCTATGTAATTTTTTTTTAGTGGAAATTGTCATGATGCCGTGAGAACAACAACAATTAAGAGGTGGTCCAACGCTCCTCAAAACCTCCTGATAAGAGGCCTTGCTGCCGGATATGTGATCCCTCGGTTAACGGTTCGGAATGAGAAATCGGAGACCTGAGTTCGAATTCCAGCCTGATTCCTTATATTCACTTACGCGAGAATAAGCTTGGGAAAAGCAACCAGCTGACTGCAAAAAGAAACGTAGCGCGGGAAAATCTTCTGCCTAGTCAGTCATATATCGAAAGAGACGTGATTGTCCAAGTGTGTAAAACGCATGGCACTTAACTAACTGAAAAGGAATTGAAGTTTAGTCAAGACAACCTGAGTAAAGGAGAATAAAAATGGGACCCTATTCAAAGAAGTATTTGTTAAGTGTTGGCTGCAACTTCATTATTGGAATCCACTTATTTTGATTCCAGCAATCATTTGTCAGCAAATAATTTTTTTTATCACGTCTTCTGTTATTCGCCGTGTACGCGCGGACCTGAACGAGCATGATTCTCCACAACTACATATACTTTTTAAATCTAGTTACGGCCATATCCCGTTGAAACCAATTCAGTACCTAGATGTGCGACTGCTATAAGCTTGGATCTGCGGATGGTTTAATGGATAATGGCTCGGAATTTGTTAATCAGAGAAACGGGTTTGCATTCACGCTGGGTTGATTATATTTACAAATACCCCAGGGAAAAGTATGAATCTACCCCTTCTCCCTTTTTTTTGGATTAATTAGTAAGACTTGTATCATTAATAATTATTATCTTAAAAAAAAAAAATTATGACGATTTAAAAATATTTTCTGGTTTTAAATAACCTGCAATGGGTTGACAAACCGTAAGAACTGAATGAATCAGTCGTTGTAACTCTAAACCAATTTCTCACCTTATCATCCCTCCTCGGTCACTGTATCTATTTATATAAACACGTTACGTAGATCACTCGCTGTTTCTCCCTGCCTCTCTTGCTGTCAATGTCTTGTGAGTGCTAAATTTGCTGGGCACTCTTTCTTCATCATGTGTCTTAGAAATTTCAGCTGCCCCTTTCTGTTCCGATTCTAGTTGTCCATATGAGATTCATTTTTTTCCTCGTTGCTCATATGTCTATAGTATTCTTAGCATCCTTCTGTAGAAGCACACTTCTGTTGCTTCAAGTCTTTTCTATATCTCTGAGGACACTTCCCGAAATTCAACGCAATATAAAAGAATTGATATCTCAAAGCATTCTAGTGTTATTTTTTGTTTCTAAGGAAAATTTCCAGTTTCTTAATACTTTGTTTAATGGATGGAAGGCAGCTTTCTTTGTGCCATTATGTCTTCGGATTTCGGTGTCATGTTTTCTGTCGTTTGTTATAGCAATTCCAAATCGTTGTGCGTTCCTCTACTTGCTTGTTTTTGGTGTCTCCAATTGGTAACCCGCTTCTTTCTTTCACTATGTCATATTAGTATCTCCAAGCCCTATTTTTGATCATTGTGTGTCCCAGAAATTGCATCTGACGCTTTCTGATTTTAATTACCAATTCCCGTGTAGTTTCTATTTTCCTGAAAAGGTGCTTGTTGATCACATGTGCTGTACATGTTCTCCTCGTTCATCGATAGAATAACGTCTCTGATACCTCAAGTTTCCTCTTCATCTGTGAGAAATTGGTTCTCGTTTCTAAAACTATCCACCTGCTTCTTACTGTTGTGTAGCTTCTAGAAGGCACCTTTTATATTCAATAATTTTCCCGCCGCCTTAACGTAGCTTCCCTGAGTTTTTCTATAAATATTTTCATGGCAATCGTTCTAATGAGTTTTCCTTTTTGACGTCATGACCTCATGAATTTAAGCATAGTACTTGATTGGTAGATAGGTCTCATTGTTTAACTGTTGAAATAGTAATGTAATCGTCAGTTCTATTGGAATAGTTTTTTTTTTTTTGGCACTTCTCGCTTATGGAACTCTCTGTCGGTTTCTTGCTTTCCTGTAAACTACAACCTTCAAGATTTTAAATACAACATCAATTGTAATCTTCCGTATTTCTGAAACCCATTCTTTTATTGACCTTTCTCCTCATTAATTTTTTTTTTAAATTTTCACAATAACTCTTTGCGTCTTTGTGTCATTAACGCCTTCATATTTTGCTGATGCATTTTCCGTCATCTGTTAAAACACTTTTCAGATATTGAAATTTCCGCATTTGTTTGATGTTGACATCACCAATTCGTAGATCATATCTTGGGCTGTTCCTCTTGCTGAGAAATAAACAATTTTTTTTTTTTTTTTACAATTCATGTTTTGTCCTTTCTTATCTCTTTTTTTTTTACAACCTCGTCTCGAAGTTCCCGGATTTTACTTTCTGTGTCTGCATATCTTATACTGGTAAGATTGTTTTCGCTAATAATAAATTCTCTTTATTTTTGTTTCTCTAGGTCCAGACAATCGATTGCAAACGTTGCTGTTCTATTATGATTATTCACAGTTTCTTACAGTAATGTTCATGTCTGAAAAAAAAAAAAAAAAAAAAAAAAAAAAAAAAATGGCGTCTTCCCAAGGAAAATAACTTAAAAACTTTACAATATCTTTTTCTATTTTGAGTTTATATGTTTCTTATGACTCATGGAAATCTTTATATATACCGGGTGTCACAGCAAAATTGTCCAAATCTTGTAAATGCAAAATGGTTCAATTGTTAGATTAAGCTCTAAATTGTTGTATCTTAGAAATGATTAAAGATATCTTACTGTAATTCTCTGAGGTTTTTTTATAACACTATTGGACTCTACTTTGAGCAATAAGAATGTATAATTATTCTCTAAGCTTAACAGAAGAATCGTGATGAAAACGATCATAAACGAAAATGATACGTTCATCATTAATTAAGGATCGGAAGCTCATGAAGGACTGATATAAAGTTCAAATATATATATATATATATATATATATATATATATATATATATATATATATATATTATTCCAGGATCAGCTTATTAAAGATGATCTTCGCCTTCTAACCTTCTTTCTGTCCTGGAGTAACAAGGTGCCTTACAGGTTTCACATACGATTTCATTTTCAAGTTTTTTTTCACTGTTCTTTGGACTGTCATAGCTGAAACTCCTGTCTCACGTGCCAAACGTTTTATGGATTGATTTGGATATTTTCTAATTGATCTCTTTAGTTGAAATGATGATCCCTCTTCCTGCTGTGACCTCCTGATCCAGTTTTCATCACTACTGTTGGATCTTTTTTAAAATTATTCGCTGTTCTCTTGATGTTTCTTGAATGGACTTTGAAGATGGAAGCCGGAGAATGAATGCCTATACCATTACTGAAGGTCTGAATGATCTTCCTCTCAATATTGGTTAGTAGGGAAGACAGTGCGGCTGACACAATAGCTGAATAACTCATGGTGTTTTTCCATGATTTTTACTATAAATGGTGTCAAGATGGCTAAACGTCTCATCTGAAAACGTAGAAATAAGAAACTTATTTATTTTATTTTAGTTTTATTTTTTTAGCTATTAAACATTTACTTTGTAACACGATTTGTAAAATTTTGCGGTTACAACCGGTATATATGAAATTAAGATATAAATATCAATAATTATATATATTTATTTACAATAGGATGAACATACCTTGAGTTGGATAATAAAATATCGAACAATCCAATATGTTATTAGGTTGGTGCAAAAATAATGTCGTTTTCTCACATAGTAACACATGTGAAAAAACGACATTATTTTTTTGCACCAACCTAATATTAAATATTTTTGTAATAAAACAGATAATATAAGAAGCAATGGCATATTTATCATCTAAACATATCCGTAAAATTTATCTGCATCGCATCTGTTAGTTAATACCAAGTTTATTGTACAAGTATTGACATGCATAATAAGATGTGATATATATATATATATATATATATATATATATATATATATATATATATATATATATATATATATACATATACATACAAGTAGTGGTACTCGTTTGGACAAACCAATGCCCAAGGAAAAATAAGGGATGAAAAAGAAAGAACTGAGAACATTAAATTAAGGCGAAAACAATCACTGGTTATTAGAATAGCTTTTTTTTTTTCGTTGTTGAACAAAGAACGTACCCCCCCCCCCAACCATTGTTGTGTGTTTACTGTTTTTTTTTTTAATTTTTTAGTCACATGATCATGGTTGTTTTTGGTTTAATCTATATATTCTATTGCATTTATTTACCTCTTTGGCCAGTATATCCTGACGATCCGTGTAGGTGAAACCGAGGGAGGTTGACCTGGCTCTTTAGGTTTATATATATATATATATATATATATATATATATATATATATATATATATATATATATATGCATGCAGTGAGTTCAATACGCAATATTCAAGTCATCTACGTTCAAACAGACTGTCGCTATACATACACACACACATATATAATTTAAGCTCTACCTCTGTATCAAGTACTGTTTTTTAAAATAAAAGCAAATACTAAAGAAATTTGGATCATAAATCTAACTGTTATTTACTATTATATCAAAACACACACTCGCGCGCATATATATATATATAATACACACACACACACACACACACACACACACACACACACACACACACACACACACACACACACACACACACACATATATATATATATATATATATATGTATATATATAATTTAATTCCTACTTCTGTATCAAGCAATGTTTTTTAAAATAAAAACAAATACTAAAGAACTTTGGATCATTAATCTGTTCTTTTCTATTACATCAACACTCACACACACACACACACACACACACACACACACATATATATATATATATATATATATATATATATATATATATATATATATATATATATATATATGCATGCAGTGAGTTCAACACGCAATATTCAAGTCATCTACGTTCAAACAGACTGTCGCTATACATACACACACACATATATAATTTAAGCTCTACCTCTGTATCAAGTACTGTTTTTTAAAATAAAAGCAAATACTAAAGAAATTTGGATCATAAATCTAACTGTTATTTACTATTATATCAAAACACACACTCGCGCGCATATATATATATATAATACACACACACACACACACACACACACACACACACACACACACACACATATATATATATATATATATATGTATATATATAATTTAATTCCTACTTCTGTATCAAGCAATGTTTTTTAAAATAAAAACAAATACTAAAGAACTTTGGATCATTAATCTGTTCTTTTCTATTACATCAACACTCACACACACACACACACACACACACACACATATATATATATATATATATATATATATATATATATATATATATATATATATCCTGAAAGGTAACATGTCTTTTTATACTATTTTTGTGTGAAGTGTGAAATTTAAATGTTTTTACGTTAAAAGATGGAAAATGACAATTAAAAAAAAATGATGCATATTCGTTATTTGATGCTTTTTTATTTCCAGAAACAAAACACAAAAACAACAAAGAAACATGCAAGCACATATATTTTTGCTATGCCTAAATCTTTTGATTTAGGAATAGTAAAAATATATGTGCTATTGATGGGGGCGGCTGATGGTATTATCCATAAGTTGTTTGCTTGGTTCAGAAGTGGGAATTCTGATATGGAAGACTGATAACTGCAGTCATTATTGATGGTGGCCAAATAGAGAAGGCGATTAAAAATATTATATACGTAACTGGCTGCGCGACACGGGGCATCGCTGAGATACTCCACCTATCTCACGTGAGTGTTGTACGTCCTTTGAAAACAATTGTATACGTCAGTCGCTACAATGTTTAGGTGCCTCGAGATTTGACTAAAAATTATTAATTTCCATCTGCGATCGAACTAGGAATCGATGAAAATCATCCTGGAATTGGCCCATCTTCCATCACATGTAAAGCAACTGATCGAACTGATAGTCTGAATTTGACACTTCTATCAACACTTCTTTATAACAATGGATCAACGTGAAGGAAATATCAATATCTTCAGCATGCACAGTGACTGAAATTCCAGTCATAGCTCGATTATGTGTTACATTGGGAATCAGAGATGTCAATGCCTCCCTAGCAACACTGGTAAGAGCGGTAATAGATTGCGGGCTTCAGAAACGTATTTTCCTGAAGAATTGTTTAAAGAGAACAAAAAAACAAACATGAATTTCAACCGACGGTTGTACTGACTTCTCTGTCAATGAATATCGAATGTTTTCTTATATGGAAGCGGCTATTATTACTATTAGCATTAACATTAATATCAAATCCAAGAATACCAAATCTGTTTTCCCGTATGACATCGCTAAGGAATGAGATAAACACTGGCATATTAATGCCATTTTTCAGAAAAAGTTCTTGTGATATGAGAACATAATTACATAGATCAACAGAAACTGTTTGAGAAAGTTTAGATCCTCGACCCTGAGGTTTATGATCTTTGTACTTTCTCCAGTCATCCCCACTCCGCCAAGCAAAGCAGTAATGCCACTAATACGCAAGAGATTACAGAGAGAGAAATGTCTGAGTATGGGGAGGATTGAGGAAGGCACAAACGATGAATGAGATTCAAGAAGATTGACGTTGCATCTAATTTTTTTGAAGATTGTATTTATCAGGGAAGCAAGTAAGCGGAAGGGAGTTACGCAGGTGGGAAGTGCAAGAAAGGAAACTGTTGGAGTAATAGTGCTGTTGGGACCTAGATGCCAGTCTAGTAGCACGCTTACATTCATATAGTCGGATCACCGGGGGAAAAGGCTAATCAGCAGTTACCGTGAAAATATTTGTAGAAACTACAGGGGAGAAGCCACACCAAGTCGGTGATAAAGTGATTGAAGTTGAGATGTCAAGTTAGGATCGATAAAATTACAGACCCTTCTTTGGATTTTGTCAAAAACCTTGGGATGAATAGCAGGAGCACCTGACCATATATGGCAGCAGTTTTCAATGCACGGATGAATGGTTGATTTGTAAATGTGCAAGATGGACTCTGACGAGGAAAAAATTCTAACACGACACAATGACCCAAATTTCCTTACCGTAGATGCAGCTATTGGTTTGATGTAGTTGCTCCACTTCAAGTCAGTTGAAAACGTGGGGCCAAGAAGGCGCTGTGTATTGCTCTCCTGATATCTAGCGTCAACCATGCTTATGGAAGGCAGAAAAGTTATTCTATGGTGGTCAAATAAGAGTAGTTTTGTTTTTGAGGTTTTAAAATTTACAAGTCATTTCTTGCCCCAGTTAACCACTGATTAGAGGTCCTTTTCAAGAACAATGGCCAGGTTTACTTTGTCAACCTTGACAGATTTGCCATTGAGTAAATGGCAGTGTCATCTGCATAAATACATACTTGGAAACTGATGACATCATGAAGATCATTGATGAAGATCAGAAACAGCTTAGGACCCAGGATAGAGCCTTGGGAACACCCACGTTCGTGTGAAAGGATCTGGAAGCGAGCCCGTTCAAAACGAAATTCATTTAACGATTTGATAGGAACAATTGGATTAAATCAAACAATTGTCCTGTAATACGGTAGCTCTGGAGCTTGCGTAGAAGACAAGTGTACCAAACCCTGTCAAACGCCTTCGAGATATCTAGAGCCACATTTCGAGTTTCATCATTATTATCAGGAGCTTGTGGTTTCATTATTACAACCACAGAAATCAACAATGCAAGGAACAAATTCAAAGACCAGCAGGTAATCTTTCTGTTGCATTGTAACAACTTCACATGTAAAATTTGTTCGCTACTTGATTACATGACATTAGAGTAAACACCAACAATAATGTAAACACCAACAATAATGTAAACTGCGATATGTAGTAATTTACAATAAGAACAATTGAACAACATAGATTAAATAAAGGGTTCTGTTTGAAATTCCCTATTTGTTTTCATTGCTCAAGTAGATATATGTTCATATTTTGTGAGGTTAGTTTCTTTGTGTGTGTGTGTGATTGTGTGTGTGTGAATTCGGCATTGTTTTGTATTTTATTGATTGATTCATTTTTCTGAAGCTCTGTAGCTTATTTAAAGTCAGAAAAGATTTTTAGATTGCAAAGTTTTTTTGAAAATAATAATAGTTTAATGATACGAGTCTTACTAATTAACCCATAGCTGCGGAGAGAAGTGGTGGTTCATACCTTTCCCAAGAGTATTCACACTTATTCAATCGACATCTACTGCCTGGATGGCTTTTCTTCTATTATTCTCGTTCCTTTTCTGTTTTCTCCTTTTCTAATTCACACCCAAAACCCCTTGTAGCTTAGTGGCTTTAATGCCTTTCATGGGGTGAAAAAAACAATAACAAAAAACAAAACAAAATGTAGCCTGAAAACTCAAGTCATATTTTTAAACAGGCCCATCATATCGAGGCTTTCATATTGGTGTCATGCATGACGCCAAATCGAGTTAGAAATACTAAGCTGTCAGCTGTAGACAATCGCTTCAAGAGAATGAAGCCTGTAGGTCTTATCACGGAGCATCCTTCTTCAAGACTTGTGGACTGGCACAAAGAATTTTAAACAAATAACAGAAACCGCATCACTTGAGGACTTTCAACAACAGAAACAACTAAATTGGATAGCACCTGTAACTTGAAGAGAATATAATGACATAATCAAGGTGTTGATATTCCGCACTACTTCAAACAAAAGGTGAGGAAGGAAACCGTCATTCGTACCACAAAAAGCATTAACATTTAGTAGACCTATTTTTTAAACTTCTTTATTTTTCTGAGAAACGCTGATATGAGGTGGAACAAATTCATAGACTTAATAGCTTCATCTACTGCAAGGAAAGTTGGTTTTCTCTGTCGCACCAGAAAGTTTTTGTCGCCTGAGTCCATCCTTCAAATCTATAAATCAACTATCTGTTCTTGCATGGAATATTGCTCTCATATACAGTCTGGTGCCCTCGCTGTATGTCTCGAGGTCCTCGACAAAATCCAGAGACGGATATGCAATGTGATAATTCCTGATCTGGAATCTATTCTACTGTCGCTTTCTTGCAGATGTGCCGTGGCTTCCCTCTGTCTCTTCTATAAATATTTTCACGGTAACTTTTCTGACGAGTTGCTTTCTCTGGTTCCCAGACTGCATGAATTTAAGCAAGCTACTAGGTTGGCATCCAACCTTTTCGCTGTCGAAACGGTTAAATGTAACCGTCTCTTCTACCGAAATAGCTTTTCTCGCACTTCCCGTCTGTGGAACTCCCTTCTTTTTGTTTGCTTCCCAGACAACTATAATCTTCAACTATTCAAGTGTAATGTCAATCGACATCTTCTGATACCCTGATCTTGTTCCCCGTCCTTCCCTTTATTCTCTCCCCAAACCGCCTCTTTACTCTTGTTCTCTACCTTAGTGGTACTCCCGCATTGATTGGGCTGAAATGCTTAAAAAGATTTTATTAGGAAGGTTTTATATTGTCCAGTCCTCCTGCTATCTATCTAGAGCTTCTTGATAAATTCCAAAAAAGAATCAACAATGGCGTCACTGTTACAGTTTTTCACCGCCATAAGATTGCCTCCATTTACCTTTTCTATAAATACTTTCATGATAATTTTTCGGATGAGTTCTTCGCTATGGTGACTAGATTCTTCCAACTGAAGTGCAGTACTCAACTGGCGACCAGATGACACTAATTGACAGTTGATCTGGCTATATGTAACTGTAAATTCTATGCTAATATTTTTTTTCGTATTTCTCGCTTGTGGAAATACCTTACGAGTCTATGCTTTCCAGCCAACTTTTATCGGCAAAAAATTAAATACAGTGTCAATCGCTATCTGTTGTTCTCCTGATTACACTTCCTATGTTCTCACTCCTTTGCAGACTTTTTGTTTCCAATTCTTGCACACCCCGAAATCCATTGCACCTCGATGGCTTTACTCCCTTGCTCGAGGTGAACTCGATTAAAAAAAATAAAGAAATGGCGCTTATTACCATTATCATTACTATTAAATTATTTATTGCATCCTAGCACCTGTTTTCTCTGCGTTACTACAGTTGACCATCGATTCGTTAGGAGTAGTTATTCCATGTCAATTCAGTAAACGGTAAATGTTCTTATCTGCGAACGATGTTAGGATAGTTGCAAGGTCCGCCATATGTCGAACAATTAAGTGATTCTTGGAGGTCAAGATACTGTTCACTGGTTTGATTGGTGAAAGTCGATATGGCGCTGTGGGTGCCAGATAGGCGACGCACTGTGTGAATCCTTAATAATACTCTCCCTGTTTAATCCATCCACGACTTTTCATTGATCTCATTAAAACATGCTTCAAGATCAATCGCTTCTCTTTAGTGTGCGGTAGCTTTCTGCTTGAAACTTTGACTAAGTCAAGGATGCTGTTTTCTGGAAGCTTGCCCATGCTTTGAAGGTACAAGTTTTCGTTCTTGGCATGGTTTACGAGATCAGAAGCGGAAATAGTTAGCGCATGCGCTTAATGGTTAGCAAGTGGAGAGACCAATTGTCGAGTCTCTCAGTACAGATAAAATCTTTTGCAGGTGGGTATGCGGCTAGTGTAATGAGCAGAAGGTCTGAAGGAAAAATCGGTGAGCCGAGTTTCAATTCCAGTCGGGTCCGTTACATTAACTTACGCGTAAATACTCTCGGGAAAAAGTATGGATCTATCTCCTCCCCACAGCTGTGGGTTAAACAGTATGAATTCTATCTGGAAAAATCTTTATTCAAGAAAATGCTAATGTATTCGAAATACATATATTTCAACTTTAAATAACCTAGAATGGGTTGATAAAACGTAATAAAAGTACAAAATATATAGGTATTGAAGTTAGGTTGACCTACTTGAAACAGGAAGCCCTTTTTTATGATTGATTTTGGTTTGGTTTTTGTTTTAAGGTATATCAATCTTAATGGGTCATTTAATGCCGACAACTTTTTTTTCCTGATAATATTTTTTTTTTGTCAAAAATCTATTTCTGATAATATTTTTTTCTCAAAAATGCATAGCTGGTAATATTTTTTAATAACTTTTTTACAAACCTATTTTTACACTTTCATAATGCTTTTTACCTCAGCTTGGTGGGTTAACTATTTGCCCATAGCTAACATGTGCTACCACTCCGGGTCACGGTGGACCTGGGAACATCAGCAATTAAGAGGTGGTTCCACGCTGCTCAAAGCCTCATGGTCAGAGACCTTGCTGTTGGACGTAGTTTCTCGCCTTACCCTGGACGCGGATGTAGTTTATCCAGGACGAGTATTTTTTTATGGTTGAGGCAACTTTCTGTAAATGTCTGTTTTAAGTAATTCTTCGATATTGTTGTTATCGATATCATTGTACAATTCTTTGGTTACATTCAATTCTCTTTCTCTTACATAGACCTTGACATCCAGCATCTAACTGACAGATTTTGTTGCGCATGTTGTATACTGTCTCTATAGCCTTATGCAATCCGAAACCCTCGATAATTACTCATATTCCATTGATGCAAGATATTAACAAATTGAAGGCGACAACAATGTCCACGTCTTTTGCCTTTAAAAGCTCAAATGTTTTTATGATTGGTCGAACATAATATTAAGTTGTGATGTTAAGCTGCTGTACTTGTCGTTGTACAAATGGTAACATTGAAACAATTTAGGGATTCAATTTCATGACTGGGTGGTAGTTGGAGCATTTTCCAGAATGTTTGATATTAACTACTGTTTGCATATTTTGGTCTATAAGAATTCTTCAAGAAGTCTTGATGGAGGAATAGAGTTATCGCACTCTATATAACATTCCCTTTCTATCAATGCCAATTTTATCTTTGTGACAATTAATTGTAGGGGCCCCCGGTGGTGGGTGTTGGTGTAGGGGGTTATTTTTCCAGGACTAATGATTTCTCATCTCGATAAACGAGACAGTTACCGAGTATATAGAAAATCAAAAGCCAGGCACTTAATTTTGGTTCAGATAAACCGAGTAATGAAAGAAACGGCATAGATAAGTTGATGAACGTTACAGCAGGATCCCCAACCCCAGCATGATCCCCAGAGTGCCTATGAGACAACCATGATGAGAAAGCATTTCTCTTCTTACAGTCATCGTCGTAGTATTCTTCATCTGATGATGATGATGATGATGGTGATGATGCTTCTATTTCTGTTCAAGTTCATATTCCGTCTCTTGTAATTCACCTTTTTGCATGGTTTATAATATTTATTATTATTATTATTATTATTATTATTATTATTATTATTATTATAGTTATTTATAGTGGATGCCCGTATTTGAGTAGACGCTCCGTTTATTTATTAAATAGTGTATTTATTTATTTTCTCAGTTTCGTCTATCGTCTATACTATTAGCGCATGCTTTTCTTTAATGAGATTCCTCCAATATTCAGGTCGGCAGATGAAAATAAATACATACCATTTAATAAAAAACGGAGCGTCTACTCAAATACGAGTGTCCACTAAAGTAACTTTTAAGTAATAAAAACTGACGGATAAATAATTAAAAATCCCTCACTTCTTACGAATTATTAAACAAATAAGAATCAGCAATATTATTGGTCCTGATCTGGCGTCTCGGCATCAGTCCCTTTCCCACCGTCGTAATGTTGCCTCTCTGGCATATTTTTTTATTTATAAATGTTTTCATAGTAATTGTTCGGATGAGTTCATCGCTATGGTACCTAGACTTTATGAATTTAATTTAGACTCGCGACGAGGTCTCACCAATTTACAATGGAGCGGGTTAGATGTAACCGTAAGTTCTATGCTGACAGTTTCTTCTATTGCACTTCTTGCTTGTGGAGCTCTCTTCCGGCTCCATGCTTTCAAGCCAACTTTAAACTTCAAAAATTTAAATGCAATGTCAATCGCTTTCTACTGTCATCCTGTTAACTCTTCTTTTGTTCTTGTTCCTTAATAATGTTTCTGTTTTCTAATGCTTCTACACCCAGTAACCCTTTGTGTCTTAGTGGCTTTATTACCTTGCTTTCGGAGAACGCAATGAAAAAAATAATGTAATCTTAAGAAGAGAAACAATTAGAAATCATAGCTGATGTGAAAGAAAAATAATAAACACCTTTCTTTCGTTTCTTCAATGATCTTCAATATTATATAATTGTTTTACAAGGTTGTTGCAAAATGTCCCGTCGCTATATTTTATAAAATTTTAAGGAAATATTTGATTGGTCTAATCTTTCTTTTTTTAATTGCCTGTGGAACGAGTCAGCTGTATAACTTTATTTATAGCACGAGGAAAACTGAATCGAACAAAATGGAAGACTTTATGTATACTAAAATCAGTCAACGTTTTAAAACGCAACTTTCTTTCCTTGTTGACGCATAAAATGTCATTAAAAATAAAGTAGTCATTATTGATGAAAAGTGAAATGTAGCAGAAGAATTAAAAAAAAATAGATAAAAAAAAGCATCTAAGAGCTCAACTGAACGGGAATTTACCAGAGAAAAAGGTTTCCGTATTCAGTGTGATTCAAATAATTTCAATACAAAATGCGAGAATCAGAACAAAGTGTTACTGCAGCGTAACATTCCAGTGAGCAACTAACTCGTTTGAATGTCGTACTGGATCAGAAAAGAGTATTTTTAGGTCTACAAATGGGACGCAGCAAACACCAATCACTGAAACAGGTATGGGAAGTTCTTCCATACATAAGACCTGTACCCCCTCTAATCTGTGATCAACGGTTCCATCGGTTAAGCTAGCCAAGGTATTCCTGCAGAATCCACCAAATCAATATCCGGCATCGTTCTTTTATTATGGAATACACACTTCAGATTAAACTTGGCAAAAAAAATTATTAAAATACTTTCACTACTGAATAATTATTCTATGAATTTATTTAAATAAATGATTTTCTCAAATATGTCAGCATTTGCCTCAGCCTACTATTTTCAGTCTATTCAGCAGAAAGATGAATTTTATTATGCATTTTAAAAAGGGTAAAATATGTGAGTAATTGTTGTCGACTTCACTATCTGCTCCTTTACCCTACCCTGCAGTGGTTAGGTACTGTGTAGCGGATGGACTGTCAGTCATCAGATAAAAAGCGACAGTGTGCCGAGCATGCGCGTTAATTCTCAACACTAACCGGAAGAAACAGTTTCTATTTTAAGTTTGGTTTTTAAATAATACTTGAAGCCCTTGAGCTTAGCAAAATACAGAGACGTGTTCAAAATAAACACAGACTTACCGAATTTGGAAACGAAGGAGAATCAACATACTAAGGGCTGGGGGAATATTGTTTATTTAATTAACGCATTGATTAATACAGGGTGCGGTAGAAATACATACAAGCAAAACGTTTTGGGCCAACCCGCATTTCTTCAAAAAAGCATTAAAATGAGATATTTTTGTAATTTCTAAAATAAAAGATAGAATTTCAGTATTAGCTTTTATTCTGAAAAAAAAAAGGACGTAACTATTATACAACACCATCATATTTTGTTGTTTTTTTTGTCAATAAAACCACCACCTGTTTTCATTACTGCTTTACAAATTTTACCATTCTTCCCAACAGTTTTTGAGAAAACAAAAGTAGATGGCAGACGTTGCCAAAGATTTTTCAAGTATTGAAAAGGCTCACTCTTATTTTTGGGCATTATCTTCGAAGTCTTCTGTTCAATTCATCGCATACTAATTCAGTGCGAGAGATTCAGAGTCGTGTTGGGATGGTTAAATATACCTTCCAAAAGCTAAGCAGAGTATTAAGAAATAGAAAAAACTTCACTAGAAACAAAGAAATGAATACTAAAGTGTTACGCGATATCTCTCCTTCTGTATGTCGGTGAGTGCTTGACAATCTCCTTAAAGACGAAGAGGAGCCTTGAAGAAATAGAAATGTGGTTCTACAGAAGGATGCTGAGGATATCATGGAGCGGACATGTGAACAATGACGAAGGACTACGGAAAATAGGAACGAAACGGAAAATTATATTTAACATCATGAAGAGACAGTTGATGTTTCTAGGACACATAATGAGGAAAGAGGACTTGGAAAATTTGATACCCACAAGACAGACTGGCAAGAGGGACAGAGGAAAACAGTACATAATCTACCTAACGAGCTTACGTAAATGGGAAGCAGAACAGCGTTAAGGAGAAATAACAGAAAGACAATATTTATTAAAACTACAAGAGACAGGGAGTTGTGGAGAGCCATGATCGCCTACGACCTGAGGCGACATGGGACATAAGAAAGATTATCTCGGATAAAGCTGTTCTCTTGAAAAAAGTAAATGGTGCTGCTGGTGTCATTTATATATTAATTATCGATTCAAGCACTATGTACTGAAATGAGCTACGGTTTCCACGAATTTTAACTGGTATTCGACATTATTTTGTGATTTTAAGGGAAGTCCAAATTGTCATTCGATTTACCCTTAAGCCTGCAGTATTAAAGGGAATAATTTTTTCTCCATTACCGGAATCCATTTGTGATTATTGACAAATACGACTTAGATATTGAACGTTGTTAAACAAACCACTAAATATTAAATTGTTTTTAAGTATCCAGCCAACAAGGGTTGATCTTCATATTGTTGTGCTGGTAGAGAGTTTAATAGAGGTCCCCAGGCAACAAGAAATGTGTTATGTGTATTCTGTTGGACACATTATCATGCTTAGTAATATCTATTTTTCTTATGCACAGTTTCTCCCAATCTTGACTCTACCCCTCTCTCTTTCCCTAGTAATTCTCTCTCCCCTCCTCTTTCACCGTTTCTTTTCTCTTTCATTGTCCACCCTCTCATCGATATTGCCCCCTCCCTCACATTCTCTCTCCCCGCTCATTGATTTGTTCTCTTATTATCCCTTGTCACCAATAGCTGTCACTTCTTTCTTACTCTCGTCGCCCATTCGTTTTCTATTTCGTCCCTCACTCACTCACTCACTCACTCATTCACTTCTCTTGCTCTTTTTTCTTGCTTCATATTTCTCATTAGTTTCTCTTATTGTCTCACCTCACACCCACACACACATGCGCACACACACACGCATATAGAGACATTCTTTTTCTTAACAATTTCTCTCGTTTCATTTTTGCTCTCCCTCGTCGCTCATTCACATTCTCTCTCTCTTTCGTCTCTTGCTATCTTTCGCTTACCTCTTTCTCTCTCTTTTTTCACATTAGTTTTTGTCTCTTATTCTCTCACGTGGCGCCCCCCCACTCTCTCTCTCTTTCTTAACAATTTCTGTCGTTGCATTTTACTCTCTCTATTGTGGCTCATTATCTCTCTCTCTTTCGTCTCTTGCTCGCTTTCGCCTCTTGCTCGCTTTCGCTAATTACTTTCTCTCTCTTATTCGCTGACGTCACACACTGACCCCCCACACTCTCTCTGTTTCTTAAGAATTTCTCTCGTTGCATTTTTACTCTCTTTCTCGTCGCTCATTCACTCTCTATCTTTCGTCTCTTGCTCTTTTTCGCTCACCGCTTTCTCGCTATCTCTTTCTCATTACTCCCTTTGTCTTATTTTCTCACGTCACACACACGCGTACACACTCTCTTTCGCTCTCACAGCAATTTCTCTCTCTGCATTTTTACACCATCTTGACGCTCACTCACTGTCTTTCTTTCGTCTCTTACTCTCTTTCGCTCATTACATTTCTCTCTCTTATTCTCTGACGTCACACACACACACACACACACACGCACTCTCTCTCTCTCTCTCTCTCTCTCTATATATATATATATATATATATATATATATATATCTATATATAAATATAAAAGTGAATATTGAAGTCAACACTCAGAGGCAACAGCCTGACGATTGCGTCCAGCATGAAACAGCCTGTCGCCTCTGAGTGTTGACTCCAATGTTCACTTTTATATTTGTATTTATATACGCTCTATCTCTGATACTGATCCCTTTATCCCATAAATATAGCACACCACCACCTTAAAACTATATTTCTTCACACACACACACACACACACACACACACACACACACACACACATATATATATATATATATATATATATATCATCAATCTCCCTCGTCGCTCTTTCACTCTCTCTCTGGTAACCCATTCTCATCACTCATTTTTTCCCATTGCTTGTCTTGGCTCTCCTAACTTTCTCACTCTTTCTCGTTTCCTCTCTTTTATCATCCTCTTTCTCATCTCTATCACTTTCCAACTTTCTCATTACTCTTCCTTTCTCTCTTCCACACTCTCTTTCTCCCCATTTTCTTTCCCTTCTGACTGAATGCAATCGAAGACTGAACGAGTAATGCCTTTAAAAGTTGATTTTATCAATTTCACCAAATTCTAATTTACGCAATAGAATATTTTTGAATTGTTTAGATGGAAGTTATTTACAGAAAGAAATACATGTATCGTATTTGGTGACATTTATGACTCAAGGGCACGTGACCCTGTCATTTCAAAAGAGAATATAGTCAGATGGCATATCGAATCTTTCTGCAATTTCATCTATGTTCGCTAATTGGTTCAGTAAAAAAATAAAAAAAGAACGTGCATTTATTATATGTTTATGAAATATTATTTTCTAGGGTACGTCTGAAATGTGAGTTTTATATGCCATTAAATGTTTATATTAAGTTTTATATGTCATTAAATGTTTATTTTAAGTTTCATATGCCATTAAATGTTTATATTAAATTTTTTATGCCATTAAATGTCTATATTAAGTTTTATATGCCATTAAATGTTTATATTAAGTTTTATATGCCATTAAATGTAGCAGTATTGTTTGTCGCTAAATGTACAACGTTTATTAATAAGTTCCTAGAATAAGTAGGTGTCAGCTGAATCTTGATGGTAAATTTTCAGTCTATAATGTTCGATCTATGCGTTCCCTAGACCTTGTGCAACAGACTCCCGCGTGAATGCTTCTCCGATCACTACAATCTTAAACACTTCAAGTCTAGTGTCGAACGTTATCTTTTCATTATTTTTTAAAGCATTCCACCCAAACAAGTCGAGAGTACCACTAGTACGCAACGGGCTACAAAGAGTGAAAGTAAGGGAAAAGACTGCATATAGGTGGGGTGAGGAAAGGATAAAAAGAAGAACAGAGATCAAAGCATCAGAAGATGTCGATTGACATTACATTTATATTTTTGAAGATTATAGTTATGAGGGAAGCAAGTAAGAGTAAGGGAGTTCCACTAGTGCTATAGGAGAAGCTGTGGGAGTAGAGGAGGTGGTTACATTTAGCTGTTTCGACAGTAAAAGGGTGGGACCGAAATGCCAACCAAGTAGCACGTTTAAATTCATGCATTAGGGTACTAGTAAAAATAGGTCGTCAGGTCATTTGCCATGAAAATATTTATAGAAATGACAGAAGGAAGCCACATTACGTCTGTGAGAAAGTGACTGAAGTCGTGATCCGTTTTTAAAAACTCGAGATGAAACGGGGGCACCAGACCATATATGGCAACATTATTCTATGTATGGGCGAACGGTAAATTTCTAGATGTGCAGCATGGATTCAAACGA
Source organism: Acanthosepion lycidas (assembly GCA_963932145.1). Taxonomy (NCBI): domain Eukaryota; kingdom Metazoa; phylum Mollusca; class Cephalopoda; order Sepiida; family Sepiidae; genus Acanthosepion; species Acanthosepion lycidas. The sequence goes on from OZ010579.1 coordinate 91,102,019, forward strand.
GAAAAATCTTCTGGCGTGACACAGAGAACCAACTTTCCTTCCTTGCAGTAGATGAAGCTATTGATTCAATGTAGTTGTTCCGCCTCAGGTCAGTGGAAAACGTGAGACCAAGAAAGCACTCTTGTGGAATTGAGCATCAACCATGTTGATAGGAGGCAGGGAAGTTACTCTGTGGTGAGTAAACGACAGCTGTTTCGTTTTGGATGTATTAAAATTCACAGACCATTTACTGCAATACCGTCATAATCTGTGCGTCTAACCTCCTTCCTCCTATGTTCATACAATCACACTCGGTAACCCGTACGATCACCGAAGTTAATCAACATACAGCCGGGTTAATACCTAGATGGGTAATCACTTGAGAATACCAGATGCTGTAAGCTGGGATGTGCGAGTGGTGTAATGAGAAAGGCTCGTAATTGGAAATCAGTGAATCGAGTTCCAATTTCAGTCAGGTTCGTTATATCCACTTATAGTCAAATGACTTTAAGAAAGGTATGAATCTACCTATTCTCCTCCTAGCTATGGAATAATTTGCATTACTTATATTAGTAAATCATAATTATCTCTCAAAAATTCTTATAATGTAGAAATATTTTCTGGTTTGAAATAACAAGCAAGTGGTTGATAAACCATAAAATATATCATTCAATCAATCAATCAAAAAAGCAAAATGACATCCACTCACTTGACAAGTAGACATATTTGTCTATATTTCTGAGATTATTTAAAATATTTACAATGTTCGGACTGTTAGAAGAAAACAATAATAACCACAAAATTATGATATGAACTCTGGTAAAAAAAAGGTTACTGAGACATTAGCTTTATAAGTCCCCAAAATCCATACACTGGTTTCCTGTGGATAAAAGCGTTGGTAATCTAAATAGTGAATCCAATACCTGGATAAAGGAGAGGTTAACAACAAATCCGAGAGCAAAGATTATGAATTTTGATAGTCTGTAATTTGGTCAGATGAAAGTAAATTCTGTCAATATTCGAATTCTAAACAGGTTTATGTTTGAAGAAATCAGAATGAGACTTGGAACACTGAATGTCTGCAGACGACGCTCAAATATGGAGAGATTGAAGCAATGGTGTGGGGCGCGGTCTGGTTTTGAAGGGAAATCCGAGTTGATTCTTGTTGAGCGGTTGAATGGTCCAAAACACTATCAAATATTAGAGAAAGGACTACTCCCACTATTTGAAACCAATCAAATTGACAAGGATGTCTACCTATTTCAAGAAGATAGAGCATCATGCCATACGAGCAAAGTAGCAAAGGCCTGAAAGAAATCGCAAGGAATCAAGATATTCCATGGGTAGTTCAACTCCAGTAGAACACGTTTGGGAGCACCTTGATCGAAAACTTTGAGAGCATGCAGCCAAAATCATGTCAGTGTCAAGCCTTAAAGAAACATTGCTAAAAGAGTGGCAAAATATGGATCATATGATTGTTGAGTCCTTGATCAAATCCATGAAAAATCGAATACAAGCACTGAAACGAGCAAGTGGAGGATCTACTCCATACTAGTTCAAAATATTGTTTATTTATGTTGAGTTGGGATTACATAATTAAATTTTGAAGTTGGATATAGTTTATTTCTCCTGGTTAAAAAACTTTTCTTAGGCCACTCTATCTATCTATCTATCTATCTATCTATCTATCTATCTATCTATCTATCTATCCCAGTCACTTCATTCTATCTATCTATCTATCTATCTATCTATCTATCTATCACATACATACGTTGTATACGTATTAGGTTGGTGCAAAAATAATGACGTAATAATGTCGTTTTTTGACGTTAAAAAATACGTCAAAAAACGACATTATTACGTCATTATTTTTGCACCAACCTAATATAAACCCTAATTTACTCTCTTAAGTTTGCTAAAGCAGACATGAACTCATCAAAATATTTAGTGATTTTTTATTAACTCAGCCACTCGGTTTGTTTGCAAATATTTTTTTTACCCTCATCAGAGGTGTTCGTCGAATAAATTAATGTCAATCATATGTCCACATATGCCTATCAATAAAATATTTGGGCCGCAGGCGAAATCACGATCGCGTGCGAATTGACAAAATAAAAACAAACTTGTGATTACACATTCGAGCTTGAACCGATTTTTCAATTTATCAATTTTATTTAAATTTAAATTTCATTAATGTAGAGAGTTATCAGTTTTAATATCTACCTATCTATCTATCCATCTATCTATCTATACGGGCGATATTTAACTTTTAAATCAGATCTATGTCTAACTTTTTCACTCGACTGTAAGCAAAACTTCTGTCTACCTCTTTGATTCTCATATAAATCAGACATACATTTACTTTTTTGACATTTGTGTAGCCCGGACCAATGTTTGTCATTTTACTGTCATTTAAACTAAAACTTTGTCTACGGTTTTGACTTTAGCTTAAATTAATTAATCTATCTATCTATCTATCTATCTATCTATCTATCTATCTATTCTAAAATGAATGAAACGCAAGTTGGAAAGATTGTATTCTTAAATTCAGGGACATCTTACTACTGAAGTTATGTACATCTATCTCAACCACCAAATATTCCGTATGTTATTATATATATATATATATATATATATATATATATGATATAACGATATATATTTCTATAATCAAGAATAGTATTGGGGTAAATATCTAAAGATTGCCTTAATCGCAGGATCATCTACAGTAAATTTGCACCCTGGCTCTTACAACATTTCACCATTGTTGGCATATTTTCTAATACCGCAATGTCGAATACCTACTTACAAAAAATGATGGAAATTAAAAGAAAAAAGTCTAAATGAATCCGGCTAGATAAAAAAAAAATCCCAAAATTCTGTCGTGCGCATGCGTAGTCATACCAAAATGAAAAAAATTTAGTCCGATGAAGTCCTGATGGACGAAACGCGTCAGAAGTAAAATGTTTTCACTTTGTCATATATATATATATATATATATATATATATATATATATATATATATATATATATATATATATATATATATATATATATATATATATATTGTTTTAACATATGCTATATTTATGGGTGAACGTGCTTACTATCAGGAATAGAACGTATGTAAATATAAAAGTAGATATTGAAGTCAACAACCAGAGACGGCAGACTGTTTCATGCTAAACGTAATCGCCAGTCCATATACTTCGTTTTTTGGCTCGACTATTTATATATACAGGTCAGTGATGCATTGTGGGTAGTCTATTGTATTATTCTAACGGTTATTTTAGTGGACGGTAACTGTTTCGAATTATTCTAGGTGCTATTGAGTGGGAATAATTGGGGACCTGAATGCAATTTTTTGGCTATTTATAATGTTTTTTTTTTAACTATTTAGTTATTAATTATCATTTTATTATTGATTATTTTATTATTGTCATTATTAGTTTTTACTTGTGTTTATGTGTGCTTTCGTCCTTTGTTAATTGACATAATTTATTTCTTTAATTTGGATTAATTTACTTTATTTATTCTGTTTTTTTATTTTATTGTTTCATTCTTGTTTGTTTTTAGTTTTAGATTTAGAGCATATGAGTAAATAATATATATATATATATATATATATATATATATATATATATATATTGTACAATGAGTACTGGTGCTACTGCTTGGTGTTAATGTAACAGAACTATTTTTAATGTAACGGAACTAGTTTTTTCCTCACAGATAATACAACACAAATTTTCATGCACAACATAATCTTCAAGTACTGAATTGAGACTGACAGTTACATGATTTAAATTTTGTTAATAATATATATGGTTATTGCAGTGTTGCGGTCGTCATTATTTTGTACCGGGATAGTTAAAAAAAACAAAAAACATCCTCACGCTATATATATATATATATATATATATATATATATATATATATATATATATATATATGTATGTATGTATATTTGTGTGTGTGTGTCTGTGCGTGTTGGTATATTCTTGTGTGTGTGTGTGTGCGCCGCACGTTAGTTGCTTGGGATTACGTCTTTAGGGAGACATAACTGGGACACGATACAACAATGTGACGCGTCATGTGCTAAAGTTTAACATTCTCTTTTTTCTTTCAGACGTATCGGGAGCATTAACATGCCACCTTCCAATCCTACACAGGAAATAACGCTGTCAACCACAGCGATTTCTTGAAAGTCAACAAGAGGAAAACAAGTGACTCTGCTCAATTCCCACGGAGATATCCACAATGATGCCTACACAATTTAAGGTCGGTTGTGATGAGCCTTACAGTCGTAAGCAACTTCTATTATGTGAATGTCACTACTTCCCACTGGGATTCACGGTCAGTGCCACCATCAACGTTAAGGTGCTTGACATAGTGTTGTAATCTAGGATTCTGTTGATGGTCTTTGGGGTTTGATGCTGGACACGGTTGTCTAACTTTGGTTCGTGGTGCAGGACACAGTGGTCTAACCCTAGATCGAGATATTCCATACAGATGTCTAATTGGAGTGAGGTGTTGGATAAGTTTGGACCTTGGTACTGGACATATCTGTCTACTATTTAGATTGATTACTGGCTGCTTCACTTTGTCCTTTTTTTTTCAATGTGTCCTGTGGGTGTTAAAATCTACAAACCAACTTTCCTCATTATGTGTCTCATGATTTTCAACTGTCTTTTTCTGATTTTAAGTAAAAGTGTTCTTAATGTTTTCACTTTCCTTAAAAACTCCTGGTTACAAACATGTCCTGTCGATGGCATTCTTAGCAATTCTTAGTTATCTATGAGGCGTTTGTTCAACATTCATTGCCATTTTAGAGAAGGTATACAGAAAAAAAATCTGTTGGTGGCGATCCATGTATAACGTGTAGGAAACCTCTACACACACACACACACACACACACACACACACAACGCACACACAAATACATGTGTGTGTGTGCCTGTGTGTGTGTGTATTTAAAGCATCGCACAAATTGCCAATGATCGACTAAAAATATTATCTATAGGGTTAAACCCCAAACATTTGATATTGGTTAAGGTGAAACAGAGTGGAAACAAAGATTTTACAACTACAACCTAAAATTAAGTAACGATAAATGCAAAAAGAATGTAGCTTTCTCTAAATATTACTGGCTAATAAAAGATTGTGGACCCAGCTCAGATATTACATGGCAAATGCTGCCAAGAAGTAAATCTTGCAATTTTAAGAGAGTAAGATCTAATAAATCAAAATTTACCAAACAAAAGAAATGAATTAGTGCTCACATGTAGACACCAAATTAAATATCTGTTGAAAAATGTTGAACCAGATTGATTTTTTTAATTTTTCATATATATATATATATATATATATATATATATATGTGTGTGTGTGTGTGTGTGTGTGCAGTAAATTAACTGATTTAAAATATGGTTTCTTCGCTACACAGTAATAACCCTGTTTCAAAAACTGAAGATAAAAACTTCAAATGTAATTATATAATTAAATTAAAAGCATTAGTTTTTGTTAGAATTTTGTAATAACTTATTTTTAAATTTACTGAGTTTTAAACGCACAAATAAATTCATAAATTCCTGTTCCCAAGGATGCAGAGAAATCCAATCATTCAGACAGAGGTGGTAGCGTGTTCATTTTTATTAACTATTGTTGTATCAATTATGAGTTAAGTTTAGGCAGGGTAGGAGTATATTTTTCAATTAATTCTAACATCCGTTAAACGCATGTCGTCTGTTTTTTTTTTTATTTATTAACGTCAAAAATTTTTTCAGTATTTTTTCGCACTTGTATACTTTAAGATTCTTTCTAAAGGTGTGTTTGGGTTAGAATAGGTTATATTTAACTACAATTTTAAAATATTTTTACTCTTAATTACGAATAGACTATATTTTTTTTTAAATCAAGTAAATGTAATATAATTACTTAAATTATTTAAAATTATTTTTTCATATCAAATATAAATATGTATATTACCAGCTCTCATTTTTTTTTTTATTTTATTTTTAAATATTATTTAAGGAAAACTTTTGACAATGACGGCAAAGAATAGCTATTTCATTTCTTTGATTCAGTAAATTTTTATTTTTTATAAATGCTTAAGTATTAATGCAAGGAATTTTAGTCCTAATTTTTTTTTTACTATTTGGCTGTATGGGGGTGTATACCAAATCATTTTTCTATTTCTGTTTTTTCTATGGTTTCCATTTTCCTTTTTTTCTTTTTATATAAGTCAGTTTGAATTAAGTAGACCACGTGACCATAGAGGAAACGCATAAGTAGAAAGTAGCGTGATGTCTAAACGATCGCTATATTCCTAATCTATCCTCTATTAATATTCGGATCGCCATTCCTAGTCTGTCATCTATTAATATACAGAACGCTATTCTCTATAATATTCCTCTATTCCGATCACTATAAGGATTACTAGTCGAAGGAGTATTATCGAGCAATTACTATTAGTGCGAGTGATATTCGAAAGCGTCTAACACCAGTACTGTTCAAAGGCGTATTATAGTTGTATCTGCGATTACAAAGTCTCTACTACAACGAGCATTACGAAAGTGACAATGAGTATTCGTTGTTATCACAAAAGTGTCAAACGTGTCTTCGTTGACATCACGAAAAATGAATGTGATGAACGAATAGCAGGTGAAAATTATGAGGATAAGGAAAATAAGTAACGATTGATCTTTGACTTGAAGAGGTTAAGATTTTAGTGTTCAGGGAGGCATTCTCGCGGGAGTCAGTTATACACAGCTTTCTTTGGAAGAAAAAGTAGACTGAAAATTTCTACTTACATTTTGAATACGAAGGAAATGAGGGGTGATTCGACTCCATGGAGGCAGCATGAACTACTAGAATTAAAAAATGGACGTCTGAACATTTGCCATGGAAATATCGACGGCGCAGTGATGAAGTTTTGAACGTTGCGTCTGTGCGATAGAGGCTATAGGAGGGAGAATAGATTTTTTCTCCACAAGTCAGTGTAAACAATTTTGAACTCTATCAAGTCGGCAGAGTGGCGATTTAACGGATATAGTTTCTGTAAGTGATTGATTCAGATGTCTCCAATTTGTGGCTTGGATTCAGGACTGTCCAGCTAACAAACATATATTCCGTCTTTTTTGTGTCACCAACGCACATTATGTTAAGATTATGTCTATCAATAATAAATCCTGCTAGGACTTCTAGCTCTCTAATTATTGCCTATTTGGATTTAACGTATTCCAAAACAGATTAGAGAAATTGCCTTTTGATTATTAATCTCAGTTCAACGCAGTCAAAGTTGTAAATAGAGAGATGGAAAGCTCCAGCCCAGGTATAGAAGCAATACTCTATTTTTGGTCTTATCTAGTTCATGTGACGATAAAGCATGGCAAGTAGGTTAGATACTTTCTGAAGCTGCATATGGAGCCGACTATTTCCCCAAAATCTTTAACGATGGATTTTATGTACTGATAATCATGAAGACATTTGTTTAAAATTAAGTTTCTTTTTTCTTTTAGGGTATTATATATAGAATCTAATTTCTGGTGGAATATAGTCTTTATCCTCTTTTTCTCCTAGAACTATATCTATAAATACACTGTTAAATAGCAAGTATATTTTGACGCAAATTAATGGACAGAAAAGTGAAATGATTTATTTATTACCGGGTCATGTATTTAATGGTGCCTGATTCATTACTATAAATATCTACGAACTTCCGTTTTTGTTTAAGTACAGTCTGTATGGTTCGTTTTTATTTTCTATTTTCTTTTATTTATAGGTGCAATTTTTGAAATTGTTTATTGCCTCGTCTTTATGTCCAACACTGGAAATTGCTACAAAACCAAAATATTAAGAGGAAAAAACAAGTCATATTATTAAATATTCTCGTCAGATCGAGGCTATCATATGGAGACCATGGATGTCGCCGTTCAGAAATATCTAAACTGTCATCTATATAGAATTGTTTTCTAAGATCAATAGTTAAAAATGACTTTGAGCGAGTGTAGTCTATGGATCTTGGCAAATACCACACTTCTTTGAACCTCGTCGGCTGGCGCTACAGTATCACAGATAACTGTACCAAATACACAGAAACTGCATGTTTTGATTGATTGATTAATTTTCTCCGGCGTTGCAGTTTAATTGAACTCAGAAAATATTTTTAGATTCTAACAAATTTTTTTTTAGATAATAATGGTTTAGAGATTCACGTCTTACTAATTTAACGGCATATCAACACCTTATGGGTCATTTAATGTCGAAATTTAATTTTCTTGGAAGCTTTGATTTGTCACGTACTGTGGCCGTTAATAATTAAGTATGACTCAAGACTTCAATGTTAAGATAAAAGAGTATTTAATTACAACCGCAAATAAATACTTAACAAGAACAACGAAGTAAAATCAAACAAAGATAATTAACCATTTCAGTAAATACCTTGTTAGTAGCGCGGCTCGGCTTAGCGTCCGGTAAATCCTAAATCAAAACCCAAATCATCAATGCACATTAATTCACACTAATTCGACTGGATAGTTCCACACAACGGTCACTCAATAATCACTCCAGTCAGTAGTCTGACACCGATATTTATACATCTGACAGAAAACATATATTCATGAGTGTAGAGGGCCACGCTCGAACCTTGGTGGCTGTAGTTACTCATTTTCTTCCTATATAACATTATGGTAATCTTTCTATTCTTTTTCTAATAACGTATTGCTGGTAAAATTTTTTTTTTACTCTGAAAACATATTGTTGATATTCTTACTCCAAAAATTTATTTTTATAATTTCATGTTTTGACCCCAGTTTGATGGTTCACTATTTTGCCCATAGCTGGGACCCTAACAGGTGCTACCACCCTAGGTCAGAGTGAACTTGGGAACAACGGCAAATAAGAGGTGTTTTCAAGCTCCTCCAAACCCCCCAATCATATGACTTGCTGCCGGATATACTTTATTATCATGACGTCTAGGGGGTAAGAACTGGATTCATGCCTTTCCCAAAGCTATTGGCGCGTAAATAAATATAACGAATTCAACGGGAATTGGAATTTGACACTTCGATTAACATTTCCGAGCCATTATTCACTACAAAACTTGCACATCCAAGCTTACAGCAGGTGATATTCCCAAATGGTTACTAGTAACCAGGCTCGATGTTGCTTAACTTCAGTGATTATATGAGAACGATATTTCAACGTGATGTGGCTGTAAGGACTTTTAACAGCAGTAACGACTATAATGGACAGTATGTATAACTCGAAGAGAAAATAATGTCATAAAGAAGATAGTAGCTGATATAATGGAATATGCGTACACCTGTGTTCCCCCTCACTGGAATATGATTGGCTGGTGTCCGTCATAAATACCGACGGACGTGTAGGAGAGTCAAGAGCCTTAGTCTGAGAGCTAAGTCTATAAAGACGCCCATTGGACTACGCCATTGATCAACACTTCTTACCTGCGACTACGACGCGTACCAGACGATTAAGGCTACCGTACTCTATTTGGTCATAGTAGCCAAAATCACTTAGCTACTTCGTTCAAATATATCCCTTGCCGGGACATATCAGTAGCATTCCACACTACTTCAAACAAAAGGTTAGGAAGGAAACCCCCATCAATACTTGAAAGAGCAATAACAGCTACTGGATTAAGAATCCCATTTTCCTGAAAAATTGTTTTATCTGAAAGATTTTATAGATTTCACCCGTATTATAGATTTCATTAGTACTGGCTGTTCGGTCAATGAATTACTGAATGTTTCCTTATAAGAAAATGGTTAATATTACTATAACTTTTATTTTCCACTCTCTCTTCGCAATAATCTTTTGGTTACTTATACTATTTTGTGTCGTACAAAACCAACATTCTACCATTGACCCTCGAGCAAAATCTTCAAAATTTAATATCAGTAAAATATTTACTTTATCTTATTAACCAATCGTTTCCTTTTTTTAAAATTTCTAATAAAAGTGCGATTAATAGAATTCTAATTATGCATCTCTTCTCCTTTAAGCTATAGAATAAATATCAGGATAGACTGAAAGAAAATTCTGATTTCCAAACCCTGAAGAAGACACTGTGAAACCACTTCACTATATTTCGCAAGAATGTATGGCAATTCCAAGATAATAAGGGGTCAGAACCCATCTTATTTTCTTAGGGCGTTGGATAAATATTGGATGGGAGTGTAGTATCTGTGTGATCTGTGAAAGGTGTCATACACAGTGTTTGTATAGATACAAATTGCATGTTATATACGTGGTTAAAAAATGTTAACCAAGAAAAATTCGGTGTCGGGTAATGGCTAACGAGCAACTTTGGTAGACGAGTGCAACTTCGACCTTCCCTCAGTGGTCCCTACTTGTGGTGGACTTGTGTCAAAATTAAGCTTATTAGTGAGTGCAGGACATCTTTAAAGATGAAGAAGAGACTTGAATCAATAGAAATGTGGTTCTACAGAAAGATGTTGAGCATAACATGGAGAGAACATGTGAACAATGACGACAGCTTAGAGTAAATCGAAACAAAATGGAAATTTAACAGAGACAGTCGAAATTTCTAGGGCACATTATGAGGAAAGAGGTCTTGGAAAATCTGAGACAGAACAGATCGGAGGCAAGAGGGTCAGAGGAATACAATGCGTAACATACTTAGTGAGCTTGAGTAAATGGATAGTCGAACAGGATTTAGGAGAAATAACAGAATACTTATTAAGAGCTACAATGATAGGAAGTTGTGGAGAATCATGATCGCCTACTTCTTGAGACGACACAGCAAACAAAGAACAAATAATAGTAGTATTTTAACAAAAGAAAAAAATGTTATGGTCCGGTTCCTTGTACCACGGAGATAGTCCAAGGTAGAACCAATAAAGAAGAACTCGAACACAGGTATGGAATAACATAGGTATATTACAAACAGGAATATATACAGAGAAGTAGAAGTGTTAGTATGAACAATCAGGTTTAGTAGTGAGAACAATGTAGTCTCGACCAGTATCCCTATTCCAATGTCTTGCAGTAATTGTCTGAACGTAACTCTGTTTCGGACTGCCTCTGACTCGACTTTTGACGCGACTTGAACTACTGACTCGACTTGAACTACTGACTCCTTGCCTACTCCCGAGTCGTAGTATTTATTATGGAATAGTCCATTATTATTATTATGGGTAAGATCCCATAACAAAAATGTTACTTTGAGGCGCTATGCATTTATCTGTTTTGTGCTACCACAGTGGGCGAATCAAAGATTTTGGTCGCATCTGTTACTACTGAACAGTATCAGGTCTTTGATAGTCAACTTCTAGGATTTCAGGGGCTGTGGAAAAATGGGCAAAGGTATAGTTTTATTATGGCCGAGTACATATTTTAAGTCGCCATCTTTTAATGATTATGAATAGACATTGGGCCTTAAGGACATTTATACTTAGAATCAGAAAGAAATTCCCAGCACATATAATGAGGAAAGAAGGATTAGAACATTCGACACTCATAAGAGAATATTTTAGGCAAGAGGGAGAGACAGAAATATTGAGAAGAGTTGTGCCAATGGATGGCAGAACAAGGAATGAGGAGGATAGCAAAACGATAAACGAAGAGCTAAAAATTATAGGTAGTTGTGAAGAGCTATGACCGCCCACTTCCTGAAGACGGTGCTTAGAAAAAGTATTTAATACTATTTTTTGTATGCTAAAAAGTTAGAGAATATTCCGAGACCCAACAGTCCAAGCGTTCATAAAATCCACACACATTTGTACCAAATATAAGTGTTATCTGGGTTAATCCTACCGATAGGAATTTTTGAATTTATAAAAAAGAGGAGAATAATTTGATTCCTTTTTTATTTTTAATTATTTCATCCCAAGCAAGTCAATAAAGTCGGTATCTCAACTATTTCGGTATACATAAGGTTTAAAATGAATTTTTAAAAAATGAAAAAAATTTCTTGAAGCTTTTATTTTAGCCTTCATCGAAAGCTAAAGTATTTAAAAATTACAATTTCTAGTCAGCATGGTATATTTTAGTAAAAATCAATAAAACGGCCATTTTGACACATTTGTAGACAAAAGTTAAGTCTCGGTTTAAAAAATCTTGCAAAAATAAAATACATATTTTCAAATGTTATTTGAAGAAAATTAGCAAATTTAAAATTAAATTAATCTGATTTGAAACAAATATTACTTAACTATAGCATAAAATGTTATAAACAAGCATTTCTTAACCACGGGGTCTTCATTTCCTGACGTGTTAATCGATTTATTAACAGCTGAATGACCGCCGAACGTATTCATAGTTAAGTATGGTGGAGCAGACGATAAAGTGTATGCTTTCCCCCGTAAGACGTGATCTTTTAATAATAGCTTTATCGGTTTGAACCACCATAATTAGAAATTTTGCACGTATATCAACCATACAAAAAGAAATTGAAATTCTTAAAAAAAATATTGTTAGATTGTAATAGTCTAAGAATTTTATTAAAATCCAACAATTATTTGATTTTTGTAAGAATTTCCAAATTAATGTGTCTGTCACTGCAAAAAAAAAAGGGTTAAAATTTGCTATGCTTAACGCAAGAAAAAACAACCTTTTTAATCAAAATTTCAAATGCCCTGAAAAGGAGGAAAAATATAATTAAATAATTAAAAAACACTTTGATCCTTCACCTTAATAAATAACATAAAGATTTTGACGATAAACCTTTGTTTTCATTATTTTTGAAGCATTTTTTCATCATGGTGTGCCCATTTTTAGCGACTTCATGGAGGTACCTACAATAAAGTCACTAGAACGCAAGGTGTTACTGATTGTTAGAGAATTTGAGATTAATAAAAACTCTATTAAGGAGAGAGAACATTAGCAGAACAACAAAAAGAAGACGCTAGATTTCGATTTAAATTTCTGAAAATCAAAATTGACTGGGAAGCAAGAAGCCGGAAGAGAATTCTACAAGCGAGAAGTGTGAGACAAGAAATTTGTTATCATAGAATTCACAGTTGCATCTAACCATTTCAACTGTAAAATGATGAGACCTGATCGCCAACCTAGTACTGCGCTTAAATTCATAAATTTAAGGGTACCACAGACGAAAGTTCATCAGAATAATTACCATGAAGGTATTTATAGAAAAACCAAAGGGAAGCTATATTATGGCAGTGGGAAAGTAACCGAAGTCGAGATCGGGACAAATAAGGTTGCAGATTTTTTTGATTTTATCGAAAATCTCTAAATATATAGCAGGAGCACAATACCATATATGGTTGCAGTATGCAAAACAAGTAAGAACGATAAACTTATAAATATATAAGATAGATTCTGGCAAGAAAAATATCTCGCCCGACACAACGAACCAAAATGACCTAGTGGCGGACCTAACAATTGATTCAATATAATCTTTCCACTTTATTTCAGTTGAAAACGTTACTTCGAGAAGGTTCAGTGAGTAATTCTCCTGGAGGTTAGCATCAGCCATGCTGATTGAAGGTAAAAAGGGTTCTCTCAGACGATTAAAAGTGAGCAGTTTCGTTTTGGAGGTGCTAAAATAAACAAGCCATTCCTTGCCCAAGTTAACAACAGAAAGTAGACCATTTTTCAAATTAGCTGCCAATTTGAACCGCTCAGACTTACGATGAAGACTGGAATAAATGTATCGTCAGCATAGATACAGAGTTGAGAAATGATGTCATCAGGATGGTCGTTGATAAAAAAAATTAGGCCTTGGCGGACGCCTGCATTAATGCAGAATGATCTTGAACAAAATAATCGTGCCGTGGATAGAATTATTTGAAAAATTATAAGAGTGCCGTAACAAATAAACACTGTTCCTGTAGAGGGAGCAATTGAAGGAAACAATTTAATCATGCCGGCACTCGTGTTTGGTACACAAAATTACGTTGAGACTTCGTATCAATTATTGAATGCTTGAGAATGTATTCTTTTGAGAGCCTGCATAACATATTTACTCACGTAACAGATGACGATTCGTAGAGACATAAGACTGATGCTTCGGGCAGAAGAGATTCTGTAAAGGTATATGCCAGACTCGCATTAAAAGTTCATAAACTTTAAACCAAACATTTACATTATTAAACAACGCACTTATCTTGCTCAGTACTTTCGTTAACCTGATCGATCAACGCACTTATAGCTTACGGCTTTTTGAAACAATGATCTTGGCCAAAATAGCACGTTTACACACTTCAATAGAAACATGAAATGAGAGCTCATTTGGCCAGCGACCAAGTTTTTCAATCCAACCACCGATTTATGTGGCCTTTCACAGGTACTGACCGGTTGTTGAAATCAGTTTAACGAGAGTGAAGGACAGTCTTTCGTTATGTAGATTTTCGATTCTACACCGATGGCTGTGTTGATAGGTAAAAGTTAACGAATTTAACTACTGTGCCAAGAGGTAGGGTTCAAATCATGGCAAAATGAGGACAGCGAACGCTAGTTTAGGATGCGGATATTTTCTTTATACAGGGAATATTAGGGTTAAAGAAAATTTATCCTTGTTAACACACATCAACTTACATGTTTTTACTATTGCAGGCCTTTTATTGCATATCTCAATATGTTTCTATCTATCTATCTATCTATCTATCTATTAGGTTGGTGCAAAAATAATTTCGTTTTATCACATAGTAACATATGTTAGAAAACGAAATTATTTTTGCACCAACCTAATATTTCAGTCAATCAATTGCAACATTTCCTTCTTTCTTTCTTTCTTTCTTTCTTTCTTAGTCATGTTATTGCATATCTCAATCTGTTTGTATCTATCTATCTATCTATCTATCTATCTATCTATCTATTTCAGTCGATCAATTGCAACATTTCTTTCTTTCTTTCTTTCGTTGTCTTTTTATTGCATATCTCAATGTGTTTCTATCTATCTATCTATCTATCTATCTATCTATCTATCTATCTATCTATCTATCTATCTCAGTCCATCAATTGTAACCTTTCGTTCTTTCTTTCTTTCTTTCTTTCTTTCTTTCTTTCTTTCTTTCTTTCTTTCTTTCTTAGTCTTTTATTGCATATCTCAATCTATTCCTATGTATATATGTATGTATGTACGCATGTATATTAAAGTGTCTGAAAACCATACCACAGGTTCACCCAAGACTTGTGAGTGAAATTATAGTAGACGGAACATTTCGTGGCCGTCTATTGCTGTGCTAGCACGAAGTCACAAGTCATTGTGACCGAGTGTTTGAGTGTGCTGGCCTTGTTCAAATTGTTGATCACGCTAGATAACACGTTCTCTCCCATAAACTGTAACTAAGGTTTGCTTAGCATAGTTGCAGGTTGGCTCTGTGGGTGTTGAACAAGCACAATTGTACCTGAGCGAGCGTCTGCAATAGGGATTGGCTAGCCAGGTATTCTCGAAGACGAGTGGCCAGCTATTATTTATTTCTTGTTTATTTTATGTATGTATCTACCTATCTCAGTCCATTAAGGGCAACCTTTCTTTCTTTCTTTCTTTCTTTCTTTCTTTTAATTGCATATCTCAGTATGAATGTATCTATCTATACCTTTCTTTCTTTCTTTCTTTTTTCATCCTCTATTTCTTAGCCTTTTTCATTACATATCTCAATCTGTTTCGATGTATGTATGTATGTATGTAGGTAGGTATCTCTTTCTTTCTTTCTTTCTTTCTTTCTTTCTTTCTTTCTTTCTTTCTTTCTTAGTCTTTTAATTGCTCATTTCAATTTGTATGTATAGATACGTGTATCTATCTATCTATCTATCTATCTATCTATCTATCTATCTATCTATCTATCTATCTATCTATTTCTTTCTTTCTTTCTTTCTTTCTTTCTTTCTTATTACATCAAAGTTAAATACATGTGTACTAACGAATAAATGATGCAATATATGTTAACTTCTTGATAATTTATTGTAAACATGCATTAATTTTTCTCGACTAATATAATAAATGCCTAGTGTAACTTTGATTTTCAGGATACAGTGTAACCCTGATATAAGAGACCCTGATATAAGAGACCATGGTATAAGAGAACCCTGATATAAGAGAGATTTTCTCTGGTCCCAAATTAGAGCCATACTTACCTAAACAAAATAGACCAAACCCGGATATAAGATAAACCCGGATATAAGAGACTTATTATCCGGTCCAGACAACTCTCTTATATCCGGGTTACACTGTATATAAAACTTAAAATAAAGTTATGCTTAAATATAAATATTAAATGCTTTTTGTAGACTTTAATATAACATTTATTGATTTTTAAAATATTAATTTATTTTAAGGTTTGTAATGAGAACAGCTATTAACAACTTGTATAACCATATTAATAAACTTTCACACCTTTTCTCTTTTTAGCCCCCTCTCTCTTTATCTCTATACTGTTAAAAAGACATGAAGAGAGAGGCGTAGTTAGATAGATAGGTATACAGCGATATATATATATATATATATATATATATATATATATATATATATATATATATAGATAGATAATATTAGTGGTAAATATACATATATATGCAAAATCCACAGGTGCATATATACACATGTATATTTTAGAATAAAAAATTTCCGAGAGGATAAAATCCAGGTAGAACTCAATGTCCAGGACAGAGTAAGGATATAATAAAAAGGCTTAAACACTAATATTCCATGGTCATAATTTATTCCATTGGAATCATAAATACAATCCAATTCATCAGACCTACAAATTCCTAGGTCTGATGAATTGGATCGTATTTACGATTCCAATGGAATAAATTATGACCATGGAATATTAGTGTTTAAGCCTTTTTATTATATATATATATATATATATATATATATAGCGAGAGAGAGAGAGAGAGAGAGGGAGAGAGAGAACGAGAGAGAGAAAGAGAGAGAGGGGGGAGGGAGAGAGAGAACGAGAGAAAGAGAGAGAGAGAAAGAGAGAGAGAGAGAGAGAGAGAGAGAAAGGTACAAATATTTATTGCAATTTTGTTGATATTTGGTTGCTCACTTTTTATACTTTAATGTCTAGAGAGCAATTCTAGTCGCGGTTTATGTGGTATAACACCTTTTGTGTTGTTGTTAAGGATTTGTTGAATTCGTGTTCTTAGAAAAGTAACATGTTAAATGGTGGGACAATGTTGTAGCAGTTAAATGAATATATGCATTTGAATTGTTATTAGAGAATTATTAATTGTAAAGCCGAGTTCCGATTCCAGCTTCGTTATTTTTACTTACTTACAAATACACTGAGGAATGGTATGAATCCATTTCTTATCCCCCAGCTATGGGTTAATTAGTAATTTTTTTTTGCACTAAAATCATTATTACCTAAAAAGTGTGTACAGAATAAATAACACATAGAAATGTTGATATGCCGCCAAAAAAAAAAAAACAAAACAACAAAAAAACAAACAAACAATCAACCAACCAACCTATTTTGTTGTCATTGTGGATATATGTAGAACTGTTTAATAGTATTTTTATGCTACATTATTATTTGTTTATAATGTTAGTTTAAATTGGATATCGATTATGTATGTGTGTGTGCGTCTGTGTGTCCCCACTATGATTAAAGTTTGAAGTAATAAAAATAAAAATATTGGATTATAAGTAATTCTAATAATTCTAATAACACAAACACACACACACACACACATATATATATATATATATATATATATATATATATATATATACATACATATATATATATATATATATATATATATATATATATATATATATATATATATATATATGATGTATCAAAAATACTCATACAAACATTGGGCACGGATTCCTCACACCAAAACAATGACAAAAATCCATATAAACATATTTCCGAAAATCCTTCGTTAGGTTTTGCCATGGAGACTAGGTTAGATTTATCATTCGTATACATTTGTGGCTAATCTCTTTTCAACCTTTAAAACGTGTGTTGTAGTAAATTAACTGGTAAGCGTTCCGTTAAACAGTGGCAGGATATTTATATAGTCAGTAGGCAGATATGATTTTTATATAGTGCCACGCAAATGTTAATGGACGTAAAGCTCTAACAGATTGCGTTTCCAGACGGAAGGCAGCCGAGTCATCAAACCTTTGCTGCTTTTTATCGTCGCGTTGCTGAGACAGGATCTGTGGCACCCCAAAGTATGGATAGAAGAAGGCCGAGATCCACTCGTGCGCTTGACCACGAAAAAACACATTCTACAGGCTGTCGGACGCGATCCAGGTATCAGCACATGTCAAGTGACTCTAGCATGTCGTACATCTCATAGTACCTCATGGAGGGTACTTCAAGAGCTGTTCCTGTATCCGTATCATTTGAAGCGTCTGCAGGGTCTTTCGCTCTCTCATCACTCACCAAGGGAGAAACTTCTGCCGATCGTTTATTGCACAAACTGCCGGTCCGTTGCTTGTCTGTACAGTCTTGTTTACGGATAAGGCAACATTTGTCAGAGATCGAATGACAAATTCACACAACCAACATTTGTGGTCGTTTCAAAATCCGCATGATACAATGCAGCCAAGGCACAAGCATCAGGTTACGATTAATGTGTGGGCTGGAATTGTAGGTGACTGTCTGGTAGGGCCATATGTTCCCCCAGTAGGTCTTACATAAGCTGTCTACAGGGTTTTTATTTCGAACACACTTCCATATCTGATGTACCGCTGCTAATACGAAGATAGATGGAGTTCATGCATGATGGGGCCCCAGCAAATTTTAGTAGCATTGTTCGCGATGCATTGGCTGACGTCTACCATGTATAGGTATGGGAGGATGACCTGTACATTCCTGCAACCACATGTGGGGCTACCTAAAACAATTGGTTTATGCAGCACATTTTAATAATGAAGAGACGCTTCATCAACTATTCTTGGGGGACTGCGAAACCATTCGGCACCGTGTGGGCGTATTTGAAAGGATCAACCAGTCAACGACCTGACGTTTGCATGCATGTGTAGAAGCAAGCGGAAGACATTTTGAACATTTGTTATAAGTTGCTGTGCTGAGGTGCAACGATGGACTTTTGCACATTTGTTTATGCGGACATTTTATCTTGTTTTCGTCTTAACTTTGTTGTCATAGAATAGTTTATTTAGGTAAAAATTCCACCTTTGTAATACCTTTTGATTTTCCGTAATCGAGTCTTCGGATTTTATGCATCTTGGTGGAGAGCGGGTTTTCTGTACTGTTATTACCTCGATTTGAGGATGCCTGCTAAAGTGAGGCCCTTTAGTTTTATCATTTCCTATTCAGCTATTTCCACTTTGCTCCTTTGCACTTCCTGCGTTTTATTTAGCCTTATCTACACCGCCTCATTTTGTGGCATAACCTGTCGTATATTCTTTATTAGGTCGTGAATTTCACGTATCATTTTTTTTCTTTGTCTCTTGTTTCTCTCCTTGGGACTTTTTTTGTGTTGTCACTCATGCTTCCTTTCAGGCATTTGCATTTGAATTCAACATATGTTCTGTTGAGGGGTTCTCTCCTTTTTACACAAATGGACTCACCCAGGGTATACATATACTACTGCTAGTGAATACCCGGGAGATGAACCAGAACGAGCACGAACGTAACGAGCAACAGTCACAGTGAGAAAAAACCGAGACTCAGTAAGAAGTCATACAGTGATACGACGATACCAAAGACTGTATATATTAGGTTGGTGCAAAAATAATGACGTAATAATGTCGTTTTTTGACGTATTTTTTAACGTCAAAAAACGACATTATTACGTCATTATTTTTGCACCAACCTAATATATATTTTGCTACTAATCTACATTCCTGGAACTACTAACCTGCATTACCCATTTGTATTATTACATTAATACATTTAATTTCCTATATTCCTTCTGAGCGTTTCTTATTTGTTGATACCAGATTTTATCCCGGAATCCACAACATGTTCTAAAGCTTCGTACATGTTCTTAACTGCGAAATCTAACACGATTTGTAATTAGATTGACTGACAAGATAGTCCATTGCCGTTTACTACCAGACCAACTTATCCGAGCGTGTCTTCAGATAAGCTTTATCAAGAAACAAGTTCAAACTCTGCGAAAATAAGGTAAAAATATTATGTATCACCGATATTTCAATGAATATTGCGTAGGAAGGAAATCGCCATGTTATTATTTGTTTAAATTTTAACCTAGGTTCACATTCTTAATTCTTAACCTTCTCTTTCACTCGGCTATTATTAAGTCTCTGATATAAAGGAGAATAAATACAAGATTGCGTTGTGCTGATTTTCATATTAGGGAAGCCCTACCTGCTTTTAAAATAATAATTGCGACCTTTTATCGAACTTCAACAACTGGCCTCACTGGAAAATAGCTTATGACGAGAGAGGTCTGCACATTGTATTTTGATTTCATATTTTAATATTATTTACACTGAATTGTCTTTTCAACACATCCAAAACAAAGCTAGTGACATTATATCATCACAGAGCAGGCCCTAAATTTACTGCAGTTCTGATGAGCAGGTGTATTAAACTGTTATGTAATAATCGTCCTGTTATATGACAATGAGTGCTGAATAATCTCCTTACAGATGAAGAAAAGACTTGAAGTAGCAGAAATATTGTTCTACAGAAGGATGCCGAATATACAATGGAGCGAATATGTGAGCAACGATGAAGATTTAGAGACAATGAAAATTATAATTAGAATCAGGTTGAGACAGTTGAAATTTCGACGTCACATAATCAGCATCCCTCTGTGGAAGTACATTTCTGTTGCTTTCATTTTGAGGTTTCCCAGAATTAGTGCAAAACAGGAGGTGTTAAACACGATGACGATCCTAAAATGAATCTATACTAAAAGAGGGAAAACTAGGGCAAATTCCTCTTCTTCTAGGTGCCATTTCCATTCAGGACACGCGTCTTCACAACTTCCTGTCTTTTTTTAGCTCTTAATAAAAGTTCTTTTTCTTATCTCTTCTAAACTCTCTTCCGCCATCCATTTACTCAAGGTCGCTATGAAAGTTATACTTCGTTTTCCTCTGTGCCTCTTGCCTTCTCTGTCATCTGAGTATCAGATTCTCTATCTTTCCTCTTCATATTCCCTAGAAATTTCAACTCTCATTCCTGAATTTAAGTATAAATTTTCTTTTTTGTTTCAATTTTCTCTAAAACTTGGTATCCACAGCATTCCCCTGTAGAACCATATTTCATCTGCACCAAGTCTCATGTGTAAGGAGATTGTCGAGCATTCCCTGTCATATAAGAGAACTAATATTGCGTAACAGTTCAGCACTCATTTCTTTATTTCTAATGAAGTTTTTTTTGTCTTTTCTTAATCTTTTGTTTAATATTTAGAAGGCATCTTTCGCTATCGAAAGACGTTTTCTGATTTCGTTCTTTCACTTTCTTTCCCCTGTCAAAAAACTCCCCCGATATTTAGATTTGTGTACTTGTTTTGATTTTGGTATCAATTTGTTGGGCTGGCTCTTTTGCTAACAATAAGGCAGTCTTCTTGCAATGGATGGTTAGTCATTTTTTCCCGCTTTCATTTACTATCTTCTGCATGATTTTTTGTAGTTTCCTTTCTGAGTTTGCTATCATCATGTGTCATATGCGTAGCTTACTTTGTTTAGATTATGGCCGCCAATAATGAATCCTGGCAGGACTTTTACTTTTTTCAGCACTGTATAGGTTCAATTAGTACAATGATAATAAGCATCATTGTCTTACATGCCTTTCTAATTTTATAAAGGTTGGTCCAATAACTTGGACCGATTTAAATGTGAATTAAGTTTAAGTGTCTAATGATATTTTTCTTTTTCTTTCAGATTTAACAACTTAAGTTTTGGCAATTTCAACCATGGGAAGATTAACAATCAAATAACGTGTTAAAGTTATCGAAGCCGATTACGAAAATAGACGCTCAAACAGAAATTCATTTCCCGATTTTTTGGTCAACATAATAGACAAACCGAGAGTACAATTGGAAACGATGTAACGTTGTTGTGGAGAGGTTCAATTCCCGCACGCGATGATGAATAGAGGTGTGTGGATTTTCGGCCACATTCTCGTGAACTGCAGCAATGTTTTCAGCTGAACGGCGTAAACGAGCAAGCAATCGTGTTTTCACATCTGCCACGATCCAGTTTCTTTGAACTTACGAAAAATTTAAAATAGACATTGCTTTCCATCTCATTGAAGCAGACGTTAAACACAAGCGAATGACATCACCTCCTCTTCTTCCTTTCTTTCTTTCTTTCTTTCTTTCTTTCTTTCTTTTATTATTATTATGTAAGCTTAATTTTTTTCACTAAATTCAAAAAAAAACTTTCCGATATATTTTTCCTCGCATTCGAAACAGAATGCTACATTATAAAGGGTGTTCCAATAACTTTGACCGATTTTAAATGTGAATTAAGTTTAAGTGTGTAATAATTTTTTTCGTTTTCTTTCAGATTTAACAACTTAATTATTTGGCAATTTCAAGCAGGGAAAGATTAACAATCAAACAATGTGTTAAAGTTATCGAAGCCTATAACTAAAATGGACGTTCAAACAGAAATGCAATGAGAAGTTCCCAGGCTGCATCGTCTCTCGAAACAGCGAAGTCAATTGGCCACCACGATCGTGCGACTCGACGCCCTTAGATTTCTTCCTTTGGGGTCATCTTAAAAGTAAGGTCTATACCAACAAGCCAACAATAAATCAACAGCTGAGGGATGAGATAATAAGGCGATCGAGGAGCAACTATGCAGAGTGGAAGTGTGCCGCCGAAGTCTTGGCGGACATTTGGGCGATATTATTTTTCACACATAATTGCCATGACTTAAATAACATGATCCAATAGAGAAATAAATAAATTTTAACCAATAACAGGGATTTATTTACTGCTGGATTTGATCCGTCTTAATGAAACACCCTTGTATATAATCCGTCTTCATGAAACATCCTTTATATTTACTGAATTCATTTTTTATCCGCCTGCAGGTGATTTACTGCCAATATAAGTTCTGGATATGTCAAGCTTACCTAGCAATTCCAACAATTCTTTCTTTGGCATTCCTTATCAAGGTCTTTTGCGCAATCTATAAAACACAGGTACTCATTCTTCTGCATTTGTATTTCTCTCATAAGAAACTATAAATAAAGAAAAAAATATGGTTTGAAAACAGGTTTTCTTACAAAATATGTCGCCGCTCACACAACGCATTGCACGAAAAGGAATACAATAGAACCCCTTAATGAATACACGAATACGCGTCCAATATGAAAATACGCAATGGAACAGTGTTTTTAAATTATATGGAGTGGCAACTTGAAATTTAACATCTTTAGATTTTACGAAATGTAGGTGAAGAGTACCAGCCGTATGAACTTTCATTGAAAAAAAAAAGGTTAAACAGAGATGAGTGAATGTAAAGGTTTGGTCCCGTATGTTTGGGAAGGGTGAGTGAGTCTTATCTAGAAATATTGGATAATGTTATACTGATATCCGCCAAAATCTCTTGGGTCATTCTAAGAATATTCAGCATGGTATTAACCAGAGACACATGGTCAAAGTTTACATGGAAGATGATAACACTAATATATTTCTGGTTTCAGCTTAAACTCTTATCGAGCAGTTATATACAACTCAAATTTTATGCAATAAGCCTGGAAACGCAAATGATTTCGACAATAATATGGAATAATGTTTTATATCCTTTCTGGTAAAACGCAGTTACATTCCAAACAACCTAATATATATATATATATATATATATATATATATATATATATATATATATATATATATATATATATATATATTTTGAACAATAAAAATTAAAAAATTAAAATCCTCAGACACACTGGGTTGTAGATTAATATTCTTTCGTTTTTTTATTATTATTCCATTTAGATTCCTCGCCTAGTTTCTGCCGAAATGGCCATCATCGGGAGGAGAAATATTTTTATGGTCATGTGTGATGTCATGAGCTACGGTGCGATTGTCGATTGCAGCGTCTCATATGCACGAGTTTGTTGTGTCTTCGAAATCTTCTATGTAAAGAAAAACAGACTATCATTATATATATATATATATAGTGAGAGAGAGAGAGGGACAGAGAGGGACAGAGAGAGAGAGAGAGAGAGCCTTGTTCGAATTCCAGTTAAATCCATTACATTCACTACTTATGTGCTAATACCCTTGGGAAAGGTATTAATCCTCCTCTTCTCCTCACAGCTATGGGTAAATAGCAGGGGAGACCGGGTTCTATAGACTTGGATGGCAACTGGTCTAGGAGAAGAACAACTGAATTCAAAACCTACGGAGGGTTTTTTGGGAACCTTGTTGCACGTAGGTCTCTGTGTTTGGCACTTCAAATAGTGTGATTGGTTCTGCACAAAGCCTTCACCGCTATAATCAAATTATATGTGCTGGTGTCTGGGCTGTCGGTTACTCGGAATTGAACTGCTTGACTCTCATACGTTGAATACAACGGGGGAGTCCACCATATATATATATATATATATATATATATATATATATATATATATATATATATATATATTTCTTTTTCCAGCTTGTCAGATAAGACGCTTAGCCATCTTTGAGTCACTTGTCGTAAGAATCACTGCAAAACACTTTGAGCTATTCAGCTAAAAAGAGAATAGGTTTAAATCGATTTGTGTCAGCTCCACTGTCTTCCCAACTGAGCAATGAGGAGACGAAAAAGATTATCCAGGCCTTCAGTAATGGCACTAACATTCATACTCTGGCTTCCATCTTCAAAATCCATTCTAGAACCATCAAGAGAACGGTGAATAAATTTAAAAATGAGGGGACATTAGAGAGGAAAACTGGATCAGGAGGTCACAACAGCAAGAAAGATCATAATTTCAATTTAGAGATAAAGCGGTCAATTAGAAAAGTTCCAACTCAATCCATAAGATGTTTTGCACGTGAGAGAGCAGTTTCAGCTATGACAGTCTAATGAACAGTGAAGGAACACTTGAAAATAAAGTCGTATGTGAAACCTCTGAGGTGCATTGTTACTCCAGGACAGAAAGTTAGAAGGTTAGAGAGGGCGAGGATTATCTTGAATTAATTTGAAAAATTTCCCGGAATGATATATATATATATATATATATATATATATATATATATATATATATATATATATCTTTTTTTTAACTTTAATACATCATGAGCTTCCGATGATTATCTATGATCAATTAATGATAAACATGTCATTTTCGTTTATGACTGATTTCACCACGTTTTATCAGTTAAGCTTGTAGTGTAATTAAACATTCCTATTGCTCATAGTAGAGTCCAATAGCGTTATAAAAACCTCAAACAAACACACACATACATAGCTGTATACATTATGATCCGAATCCTGAATAGACATACGAAAATTATGATACCCTTACAAAAACAAATTATACACAAGAACGCTGCCTGACAAGTCAAATACACGTAAAGTCTACTTAATAAATGAAAATTGAAAAAAACACACAAAAAAATTTTTTTTGTCTTTTTTTTTCAATTTTCATTGAATAGTAAAAATAAATAAAAACAAGCAAAATAATTTAACCAAAATAAATAAATAAACAAATAGACAACTTCCGGTAAAATAACCGCCAAAATAGACTACCCACAATGCACCACTGACCCGTATATATAAATAGCCGAGAAAAATAACAGCACTCGTGGCCTGACGATTGCGTCTATCATGAAACAGACTGTCGCCTCTAAGTGTTGACTTCTATGTTCACTTTTATATTTACATACGCTCTATCTCTGATATTGAACACTTTATCCAATAAATATAGAACATCTTAAGACTATATTTCTTTATATATACATATATATATATATATATATATATATATATATATATATAATACATACACGCATATATATATATATATATATATATATATATATATATATATATATATATATATATATACATACACGATAGGCTGAAATATAGTTGGGTCCACCAATTTGATTTAATAATTAATAAGTTTCAAACCTTTGTTTTAATTAACTCCTTACTAAACGTACATACAGAATGTATTTAACCCATTAGTGCATATACAATTTTTTAGATAACAGATTTTCTAAAATTTTAAATCTGCTAACACAGGAGCTACATTTACAAGCATTCAAATCGACATTTACATTATTGTATAGATTAAAATACCTATCTATCTTTCTGAGATGAGGTATTGTAATTATTTACAATACTTACATTGTTCAGAATGTTGTTCTCATCTTTATTGCCGTATTCACAACGTTTCAGCCGTTGTATGTTTCTTCAGGATCTGACTATATTTCTGAGATGAGGTATTGTAATTATTTACACTATTTACATTTTCCGGACTGTTGTCCTCATCTTTATTGCCATATTCACAACGTTTCAGTCGTTCTATGTTCCAGCCATCTTCAGGATCTGTCTATATTTCTGAGGTGAGGTATTGTAATTATTTACAATATTTACATTGTTTGGACTTTTTTCTTCATCTTTATTGCCATATTTGCAACGTTTCAGCCGTTGTATGCACCGGCTTTCTTCAGAATATATCTATATTTCTGAGCTGAGGCATTGTAATTATTTACACTATTTACATTATTCGGACTATTGTCTTCATCTTTATCGCCATATTCACGACGTTTAAAATACGTATGAATGTAAGTATTTGTAATTATGTTTTTTGCTGGGTTTAAATAATGTTCTTAATAAATTTACCCGGTATTCTCCGATGTGTCGTATCCTTTCAGGAAATGGGCGATCATGGTTCTAAAACTTCCTCTCTTTTGTAACACTAAGCAAGGTTATTTTTTCGCTATCTCTCCCTATCCCTGTTCTGCCATCCACTTACAAAACTTTGTTAGGTTAGGTTACTCGCTGTTTCTCTGCGGAACTTTTGCCTTCAATATATATGTCAGATTCTCCAAGACACCTTTCCTTATTTTTTTGTAGGAATTTCAACTTTCTCTTTTTGATTCTAAATGTGTATTTTTCCTTCCATTTTCTCTGAAACTGCCTCGTTAGTCACATGTTCACTTAAGGGTATTCTCACAATCCTTCTGTAGAACTAAATCTCTGTTGCCTCAAGTCTTTTCTTTATCTCTGAGGAGACTCTCCAGCATTCACTGTCATATAGGAAAATTGATATTATAGAGAAGTTCAGCACACTTTTTCTTTGTTTTTAACGAAAATTTCCTGTTTCTTAATACTCTGCTTAGCTTTTGGAAGGCATCTTTCGGTATTGCAATGCACCTTCGGATTTCAGTGTCACATTTTCCCTCATCTGCTAAAATACTTCCGAGATATTTAGATTTTTGTATTTGCCTGATTTTGACTTGTTAAAAAAAATGAAAGAATGGACCAATCTAAGGCTTTCATTTCAAGGGAAGATTTCTTTCAAAATTCAAGGGTAAGTAGGAGGAAAAAAACAAAATCTTTAAAATATCTCCCCCGATTCTCGGCTGGGTGTAATTTACAACCCCCTCGAGAAATTCAGCCAAGTGGATTACTCAACGAAGTTATGTTGAAACGTCATCTGAGAAAGCTGGCAAGTAATATAATTTTAAAAGAAGTTGAAAAAAAAAGACGTTGATTCCATTAGATAAAATTTCAGTTGTCATTTGCTGAGAATGTTAATCTCGACAGTAAAGACACTTAATAAAATTATCTATCTATCTATCTATCTATCTATCTATCTATCTAATATCTATTTGGTGGACTCGTTAGAACGTTCGCATACCGACAATGAGATCTGGGTTCGAATCTCAACATGGTGACTTCATGGTGTTATCAGTCTCGAGAGACGATCCCAGAATTCATGAAAACTATACAACGGGTTTTCTTGTGAGTTGATAGAAGGAACTGTTTGAAAGCCATCGATAGTTGTGCTAGTACAGAGTGAAAAATCAATCACTCCATCTCTTTGCTCATCTATCTACTGTTCTCCAAATGTAAAAAAAAAAGACTTGGCTAAGCTTAATTAATTAAGCTCTTTTTTCATAAGTAATAAAATATGAATCCTTTTTACCAATCAGAATTTAAGATGTTAATTACATATGTATATTATAATATTTGGTCTTAAGTATGAAGTTGATTAACATGTTTTTGAATAATAGCCATTTGGTGGACAACTATATATTATTACGGGGTCTGATCAAAAAGTATCTGGACTGATGCTATAGAATGTAGTAGGTTCCTTCTGAAGTCACAGATTTTATCTAGCGTCTGGAACCCTCTTTTTGGGATAGCGAGCAGCTCCCTCGTCGCATTTTCTTTGATTTCCTCGCCGTCGTGAAATCTTATTCTTATCAAGTGGGATTTGATTTTTGAAGGGGAGAAAATCGCAATTGTTGGAATCTGGGAAATATGGTGTTTGTCTGATCTAGGGAAATGTTTTGCTCGTTCAAAAACAACCTCACAATCCATTGTCAATGATGAAAGCTATGTGGTGTGGTGTGACCATGGTGCTTCAAGCCTGTAAACATCAAAATTACCAAGACTATTGTTAGCAGAAGTAGTACACCTTGGATATCCGCTTATAATGAATTCTCAGGCTCAACAAGTCAGCCGTGCTCTCCAACAACAAGGACTACAAACATAATCAGCATAATGCATACTTCTGCCCAGAATTAAACGAGGGAGATGTACAGAGTTCATCCAATGCAATGCATGTATTCCTATTAGTAACAAAAGTTCAATCCAAAAGATATGATAATCAATAGAAAATTCGTATTTAAAAGGGAAAAAAATAAAAGTCAATCGTAATTTATTGCTTTGCCAATAAAGTGTTCAGTGTTCTCCAGCCGCGTTTTCTTATTGAGCCAGTTAGTTCTTGTTGCTGTCGCTCTTCTTCTTCTTCTTCTTCTTCTTCTTGTTCTTCTTCTTCTTATATTTGCTCTGTTCCTTCTGAACATTAGCGATCACGGCTCTCCACAATTTTCTGACCCTTGTAACTTTTAGTAATCTTTTTCTTTCCGTTACCGCTCTTAATCCCTTTAATCCCTGTTCTGTCAACCATTTACACCTTTTCGTTTCTGTTTTCATTAAAACTTCCTCATTGCTCACATGTTCGGTCCATAGTATTCTCAGCGTCCCTCTGCAGAACTACATCTCAGTCTCTTCTTCATCAGTGAGGAGATTGTGCCGCATTCACTGCCATAAAAGTGGACCAATATGACATCATAGTTAAGTATTCCTTTCTTTGTTCCTATCGATATTTTCCTGATTCTTAACACTTTAAAAAAGGAATCTGATAACTAAAGACAATTTAAGACATATTAAGGCGTTTTGTCAAGTTTTAAAATACCCCAAAAGAGTCCCCGACATAATAATTTTAATAATTTTTCCTTTTTTGTTATCTCTCTTGAACCCTGTTTTGTCATTCGTTTACCCGTGCTCGTTAGATAGATTAAACATTTTTTGCTCCTATCCCTATTGCTTGCAGTCTGTCCTATGAGTGTTAAATTTTATAAGCCCCCTTTCCTCATTATATGCCCTAGAAATCTCAGCGATCTGAGAATGCCCTTTTTGTTTCAATTTTATCAAAAACTTCGTCGTTGTTCAGATGTTCGGTCGAGGTTTTTCTCAGCATCCTTCTGTAGAACTGTTGCTTGAAGTCTATTCTTCATCTGTGAGGAGATTATCAATCATTTACTGCCATATAAGAAGATTCATATTGCGTAACGTTTCAGTACTCTTTTTTTTCTAACAAAATTTTCCTGTTTCTTATTATTTTACTTATCTTTTGAAAGAAATCTTTCGCCAATTTCAATGCCGTATTTATTTTGTCTTCTGTAAACACACTTCTCAGAGCTATTTAAATTGTATTCTGCATTCTTGCATTTTGATGCTTAGTTCTTATTTCTCGCTTTCCTTCATTACATTTCGTTAAGAGTTTTTGTAGTTTCCTTTCTCTGTCTGCAACCGATACTGCTATAAAAAAATAAGGAAAAGCACATTATAATAGATATCTGCCGTCATTTGCAAACCCCACTTGAGAAATTCGGCTAAGTGGGATACTCAACGTTTTCATGTTAAGACATCCCCTGAGATAACTGACAATGGCATGAAATTGCGTAAGTTGCCATTTGCCATTTGTTGAGGCTGTTAATCTCAACAGTAAAAACACTTAACTCGATGTGAAAATCTAAAACAGATAGGGAAAATATATAAACCGAGAAAATACTTGAGTAAAATACATTTAAACATATGTAATGTATTTTGAAGGACTCCCCGAATGTGTATTGATTTATGGCATTTTGTCAAGGATTGTCGGGAAAATATGCAGAAGAAAGGGAGAAATAAAGGAATTACATACATGCATAATGACTGCATTCTATTGTCAGAAGAACAATGTCTCTTTATTGATCATCGCACGACAATGTGCACTTCTACAGCTCTTCAGCCCAGCCTCAGTTCTGCACGGTCGTTAGAAGATGTGATCCTTGAACTGTCCATTTTTCGAGGTTACCAGCTGAAATAAATCTTTGTTTATTTTAAAAATGTCTGATCAGATCACTAGCTGACGTACTAAGCAACATGTAGAGTAGATCTGCTGCTATAGATGTGGTAGCAAAATCTTTTTGTAAGCTGCTTGTTTCCTTCTTGGCCTATGCAACTTTAGGTGGTTGACCAAACCTGCTCTTACACACCTTACTTTTCGAATATACTTACATAAATACATAATGGCTGGCATACGATTCTGCTAGGTTAGGCAGTGTCACATTATATTATATGGGTGATAAAACTGCAGCTATGCTGAGTGGCCCTTAGTTACAGTTTCTGTGGGAGAGCGAGTAATCTGTCATGATCAATACTTTGGACAAGGCCCGCACGCTCAAACCCTCGGTCACGATGACTCGTCACTTCGTGCTAGGACAACCATTGACGGTTTACAAAACGATTCATGTACGCAATTTCACTCACAAGTCTTGGATCAACTCGTGGTAGTAGTTTTTTTTGTTGTTTAAGAACTTTCCAAAGACGGAACACTCTGGGATCAAGAAGATAGATAGCATCAACAAGCCATCTTCCTGATAAAATTGACCCTTGTGAGATTCGAGTTTAGGGTGTCATGTTTGGAAAAGAAACGTTCTAACTCTTCGGCCACACGTTCTTACACACGCAAAAACACACACACACAACACACACACGCACAAAAACACACACACACACACGCACAAACAAACACACAAAAGCAAACACATGCGCACGCATACACATATACATATTTGTGTGTGTGATTTATATATTTATGTATATATATCAATCAATGGTCTGTTACTATTTGTTTCCAAAGACACCCGTCTACTAAGGTGGCTAGCAAATTCCTATTACATTGATTCGTTTTTTTTTACGGCTTAAACTTTTGCGGGTTATTTAAGCCAAGAAAATATTTCTAGATTGTAAGAATATTTTTCGAGATATTAATTATTTAGTGATACAAGCTTTACTAATTAACCCATAGCTGGGGTGAGAAGAGGTGGATTCATAACTTTATTTGCGTGTAAGTGAATATAACGAACCCCACGGGAATTAGAATTCTACAATTAATAATTCCGAGCCATTATTCTTTAAACTACCCGCACATCGAATCTTACAGCACCTGCTATTCCCAAGCCGTAACCGAACTAGTTATTAACCAGGTTCAAGGTTGAACGGTGAACATACGGGAAATGGCGTTTCATCGTGAATGTCCGTAAGACTCCCTATTACAGATGCCTGCACGGAAGCCACCTGTGATTTATACTGCAACTATGTTACAGTTTCTAAAGGGTAGCGGATAATCCAACGTTATTACTGTATACACTTTTGACTCCCTCGGCACTGTTTATTTACAAGAATATAAAAATATGTGAACTAAATATAATGCGATATTTATTATTTACCTTTTATAAAGATTTATTATTTAACATGTTATAAAGAAATAAATCTGACAATAAATATTTTTATTAAAAATATTATAAAAATTACAAAATTATTTGAACCAATCATAATACAATATTTATTATTGGGTTGGTGCATAATTATCAGGCGTTTTTAAACAATTATTATTCTGAAAAAAGAAACATAATTCAGCAATAAAAATCATTTTAAAATGATTATTCCGGAGCGTATGAATATCGACACGCAGTTTTATAACCTGAAAATGAAATAACATTTTTATTAAAAAAAAGTAAACAAAACAGCAATTTTTATTAACAAATCACGGTAACTGCTCTGACGAGCTATTTTCGCTAGTTCCCAAACTGCATGAATTTAAACATGCCATTAGGTCGGCATCTCCGCCTCGATCTTTCACTGTCGAAACGGTTACATATAGCTGTCTCTTCTACTCCAATAACTTCATGTCTCGCACTTCTCGTCTGTGGAACTCCCTTCCTCTTGCTGCCCTGATAACTATAATCTCCAACTATTCAAATACAATGTAAGTCGACATTTCCAGCTGCCTTGATGTATTCTCCGTACTTCTATTCATCCTTTCCTCTTTCACGCGTCTTTAATCAAGATCACACTCTCTTTAACCCCTTGTGTGATGGTCGCTCTCCTGCCTTGGTTGGGCGAAAAACTTAAAAAAAAACAAACAAAAAACGCCTGATAATTATGTACCATTTGTTGATAATTTTATAAAAATATCACTGAACTATATCAGAAAAAAATTTGAATGAACATATATTATCTATTTCTATTTTTAAAACAAGGGAACCAAAAAAAATTGAGATATCAGAACACCAACTCACTCACTCACTCACTCAAAAGACGGCTCGCTCGCTTTATACAGTCGAGGACCGACCATAATTTACATACGAATCACTAGCCAACGAGATTTCGCGTTAGTCGTCCGAGACCACCTGTCATAAAACATGGGCGCCGCCATTTTGATTCTTTTTTCGCCGCCGAGCAACCGGACATTACATTACACACAGATTTGTGGACGTTTCCAAGGTAGGCCATTCTTTTCTTTCCTCGTTCGTCTAGTAGTTCATATTTCATTTTTCCAGGGACGGTTGCTACATTTGCGTAAGTGTCCACTATTCTGCTTACATATTACGCATGCCACTCGTTGCCTCTTAGAACGGCGAACTGTAGTCAGTTCAGCAGAACCCACAGACTGCTGCCTTTCAGTTCCGCTACAGATCACCAGTGAGCAAATACAGGTTATTCCATTTCTAAAAAGTAGACCACGTAAAGGAAATGTATATATGGGAATTAGCGTGGTGTCTAAGTGATCACGATTCTCTATAACATCCTCTTTACTATTTCTCTATACTGATCACTCTTTGAATTACTATTTGGCAGTTACTATTCGAACAAGTATTACTAATGCGATTATTATTCGTACGAGTTACTACTAGTAACTGCGATTACAAAATATCGACTACAACGATAATTACGAACGTGATCACGAGCATTCGTTGACATCCCAAAAGCGACAACACGAAAGCGTCTGACATCACAAAACAAGTATACATTGACATTTTTAAGCGTGTAAACCCCTCCGTCGAGGGGTTTACACATTCGGATACTTACCTCCCCCGGGCTCCATCCCTGTGCTGGTGGTATCACGGCTAGTACTAGCTTGGACCGGCTCAAGCCTGGACCAGCTATGACAAGCCAAGACCAGCTATAACTAGCTTAGACCAGCTCTGACCAGCTTGGACAAGCTATGCCCATCTAAGACAAGCTTAGACCAGCGGCCCGCGTGAATGAAAACATTCGGGTCCCCACGTTAAAAACTGACCTTGTGTCATAAACTGACTCAGTGGGGGGGAGAGTCAAGTACATCTCACTTTTTATCAAGGCAAACCTGAAGCCATGGTTCAAGAAACAAAGCGCATACAGAAATATGATTTTATCTACAATTCTCCATCGCATTAGGTATAAAAAAATCTAATGCTTATTTAAATAACTGAAGAAACCGGCTTATTCGATCGACTTTAACCTTATTGTAAACTTGTGGAGCATTACGAAGAGGAAGGTTTACATTGGTGGACGGTAGCTTACCTTGAAATTCAGTTATGGACGCCGTGCATGTTTTTATATGACGAAATACAAAGGATTACAAAATCAATGGATGAACAGATTCTAAAAGTTCAGAAGGTGAAGAATATATTTCATAATGATATTTGCCTTTATTTCTTGGCTGTCATAAAAAATCGCATTCTTTTCAAGATTCAGTTTAAAACATTTACCTTTGTAAACTTCAAGAAAAAATAAAGCGAAACTTGGAAAATCCGAGTTGCATTGCAATCAGAAATATTAAATAAATTTGATAAAAGTTAAAGGGGATCCGTTTCGTAAATTCATTGGAAACTGATCTCTCTACAGAAGCCCAAAGAAATATACTCATAAAACGTGATTTAATAAAATTTAAAAGAAAGCAAATTATTTTTTAAATTCGTCAACTGGAGTAGATTTTGTTTTAATCATTTCACCTCAAGCAAGGCAATAAAATCCCTAAGACGCAAGGAATTGCTGACTGTTAGAGAATATCAGAAAAAATACTATGAAGGAGAAAGAAGAATAAAAAACAGGACTTTAGAAGATAAGGATTGACTTTGCATTTAAATTATTGAAAATAAAAGTTTACTGAAAAGAAAGAAGCCGGAGGAGAATTTCACAAGGAAAAAGTGTGACAGAAGAAACCAATAGCATAGAACTTTTACATTTAACCATTTCAACTGCAAAATGATGAGACCTCGCCGCCAATCTAGCACTGCGCTTAAATTCGTAAAATTTAGGTACCATAGCGGTAAGTTCATGAAAACAATTATCATGAAAGCATTTATAGAAATGCACAGGGAAGCTATGTTGCGGAGGTGGGAAATTAACAGAAGCCGAGATGCCAGGTCAGGACCAATAATATTGCAGATTCTTATTTGTATTTTATCAAAAATCTCTAAATACATTGTAGAAGCACCAGAGCAGATGTGGCAGAAAAAATTCAAAGCAATAGCGAATGGTTGACTTATAAAAATGTAAGATAGATTATGGCGAGAAAATTTATTTTATTCGACAATACAGGGAAACCAACTTTCCAAGCAGCGGATTTAGCAATTGATTCAATATAATCATTCTACTTCATGTTATCAGAAAACGTTAGTTCGAGTGTTTAATTGAGAAACATATAAAAAAATACTCCAAATTACGAATTTCAAATTTTGTTATTTTTTTTTTTTACATTTTAAGAAATCACATGGTAAGTGTGAGGAATTTTCAATGGATTTATATCGCAAACTGGACCCCCTATTGACTTTATTTAAAGTTTGTTAACAACCATTTTTTTATATTAGTAATCTAAGATAAAATAAAAAAAAATCTCCATTCTCATTGCCAGTGGTGAAATTTTTCGATGTGGTGTGTCTCTTCAGGACGTAGGCGATCAAAACCTATTGCCTGAAGAACGATATGTAGTATTTTGTAATTTATACACATATTCAAAATAATACGTGAACACTTCGACGTGATGTAATGGTTAGCAAGCTTGCTTCGCTAAAGCACTTACGACAGTAGTGTGTTCAATCCTCACTGGGTGCTCCATACATTCGACCTCGTGCCACATTTAGGCTACGCTTACTAAATCTCTAGGGTAATGGTTAGTAAATTTGTCACGCTTACGAGTGTCTTGTAATACATAAATTATCATACAAATTAGAAAAGTAGATTTATTAAAATTCTCTTGAATGTCTGTATTTGGTTAAAAACATCGTTTATACGCTGTCGGGTAGACTGGGCTATTTAGACTCGCGTGGCAACCAATCTAAGAGAAGGAAAACTTTGAATTCCAAACCGTGTAGAAGACAAAGGTAAAACACATCATGGTCATATCCCCAAATGCATGGCAATTGACGGATAAGATCATATTGAGAGCCATATCCCCAAATGACCGTAATTGACGAAGAAGATGATATTGAGAGCCATGATCGCCGACGTTCTGAAGTGACGTGATACTTCATTTTTTTTTGTCTGCGTGGATAGCTTAATGGTTTTTTGGTGTGGAAAGATGAATCAGCGAGCTGAGTTCAAGCTCCGGCCTAAGCTTGTAAAAGGCATGGATCCGTTACTTAGTACTAACTGTTTTAAATTATTGCATCCACTGGTGAACGCCCCTTTTTCTCTTCCAGATCCTGTCTCGGATCCGTTCGTAAGAGAGAACCTTTTGCAGCACATTTCTTTTTAAGCCACGTCAGCGTTTGAGAAAAGGTGGTGGGGGTGGATATGAAAACAAACGTGAAAATCTAGACCGGTTCCAAAATGAAACGCAAACAAATGAATTTATAAATACAAAATAAATATGTTAATTAAAAGCATAAGTACGAAGCTTGACTTACATATTGTTCCGACGTTCACGATTCCCATACCAAATGGAAATCAAAGTAATGGTAATTCCAATTAAACAAAGACATGGAAACCTAGTCTGAGAGAGAGAGAGAGAGAGAGAGAGAGAGAGAGAGAGAGAGAGAGAGAGAGAGAGAATGAAAGGAAGGAAGGAAGAAGAAAGAAAAAAAGAAAAGAAAATCCCAGAACACGCCAAACAAAAGGAAATATTCTGTAAATAATCCAAATCTGTGATAGAGTAAGTGATAAGAATTCTCCTTTTTCACAATTAAAGCGAAAACGCCCCAGAAAAAAAAAATGACAAGCGATACCATTTTTTTCAGAGTGTAGCCAATAATGTTTTTGTATGGGAAAAAGAGATATTTGAAAGCAAATATATTAAAAACAAACAAACAAATAAAGTCAAAATATATCCGGTCAAAAATTGGGAGAAAAGTAATAAAAATATCTCTCTCGTGACTAACTTAGCTATGAATATCATCCTAGTTTCAGAGGTCGGTGTTCACATATAGTAAAGAAGCCAGGATTTGGAATGTCGATTTTCAAGGCAAGCATGCATGTAATACTTCCTACCTTGAATTTGTCCCTATCCAGTCTTTTACCATCAAGCATTTAAATACAAAAAAAAAAAAAAAGAAAAAAAGAAAAAGAAAAAAAAAATAGCCTCGTTGACAAAGGCGCTTAAAATGATACTGGAACTTGGCCTTATTGAGGTCAGGTTTTTCGTGGCTCATTTTTAAGGTAGCACATCCTGGGGTCATTAGAGCAATACATTTGTGGTATTATATTGTTCCTTATTTTTGTTTGATTCCCGACTAAGATAAACTTATTAAATGTTGAGAGAAAAGTCAATGGATTGAAAAGGAATGTTAGAATATTAATTATAGGTGAAAGAAACAAAAAGGATAAATTCGTACTTTGAATAAGTTTGTGGTAACAAGTTTTGAAGAAAATAGTAACTGCTTTTCATATATATTTTAACTTGTTTGATTTATTCCAACTGTCTTTTTCAACTTAATTATAATAGATGTTATTAATGGCACAATTTTTCGGATAAATTGCCTCGGTATATTGCTCGATTTATTCCAACTGACTGTTTCATTAGATGTTATTAAATGCATCATGTTGCGGTAAACTTTGTTTCGGTATTATTGCTCAATTATTCAATTTATTTGAACTATTGAAATATAATGGACTTTACTCAAATGATACTGGCAATTGCTAATCACAAAAATCAAACGACAGATTTATCAAAGACTCGAAAGGAAACCTATTATTATAACCATGTGTTGAAACTATTTGGCATTAGATTTAAACAAGCTTTAAAAGTAATTCGACACGAAGACTGAATTAATATAGGCATTAGTCGATTGACTGTTGCTCTCATCTTGTGGTTTTAAGTTCAATCCCTGGATCAGGTTATGAAATATTATGCATTACAGGGGCAAAATAACACAGTAATAAGCATATTTACTATACCCTAAATAAAATGGGTAGCACGTGTACCTCGAAAGGAGAATAATGACATGATCAAAATGCTGATGGTTCACATTGAACCAAACAAAAGGTAAGGAAGGAAACGCCAGCACGATTATCTCTCTTTGGTTGAGACGAAGTCATAAGAGCAACGTGGCGGACGGTGAGTGATCTCGAATCATAGAGTGACGAAAAACAGTTGATATTTATTAACTCTGGAGGCAAGACGTGTCGCTCCACACTTGTTGCTATAGTGACATCACAAGCCCACAGCAGTAGTGCAGACAAAGACGACCCAATGGCCTCACCAGGTATATAGAACACACAACTGGCCTGCCCGATTTTCGCCGGAAAATATTACAAGTAAGACCCGCTTTCTCTCCGTCTGTGACACACTGTTCGCTCTATCAATCATTTAAGTTCCATACATGATACATGCTTGATCATGTCTCTTTTGAGTAGTGACTGACTAGATAGAAGATTTTCAAGTAGTAAGTTACCGTTTCTTTCTGAAGTAGACTGGTTGCTACCCAATGATTTAGGATCCAATCGGTCCTGCTATTCAACACATAGCTGCCGGGAGAAGAAATGGATTGTTTCCAAAGGCTGTTTGTACGTAAATGGATTTCGGCTCTCCTTTTTCTCATTCCGAGCCATTGTCCATTACACCACACCCGCTTGTAGTTTACATGTTATAGTTTCTTTGTGTGGGAGAAAGTTGTAATGTATATATCGGTAAAAAAAAAACAAACTCTCTTTGAATATAATGCATGTTTGTTATTCTTTTCTTTCAGCGATTCTGTCCCTTCCGTTAAGGTGTCACTATATTACGCTTATACTAATGCCCATAATGGGGGAAATAAAATCTGAAAATATCTCTCTATCCTAGCACCCCCATTACCCACATTATTATTGTAAAGACCGATAACAGCAACCGAACTTGAGAAACCTATTTTCCTGAAAATTGTTTTAAGGGAAAGGTTTTACAAATTTTAAACAACAACGTCTCTGGCTGCTTGGTCAATGAATGCTGTATGTTTCCTTACAAGGAAACTGCTAATATTATCATTATCATATCAACGAAAATAATAGAATTATGCGGGTCAATGCCTCGAATACGATATATTTGTTCGGCTAACCTAGACTTAATAAATTAGGTCGGATAATTGAAAGAATAGTAAAAAATGCTTCCCCCCAAAAAAAGTACGCAGTCGCGGTAATAATCAAATTAAAGGTTCCAAATATACTACGATGGCGTAGTAGATATAGACTTTGGCTAATTAAATCTTTTTAATACTGTTCTTCGCCCAATACAAGACCTAACGGTTGACTCGAGACAAAAAAAGTTTAAGGTTGTAGCGATCGGTAAAGCAACTCCTCGGGAGTCTGTTTTACAAAGTAGCGGTTCTTGGGAAGAAGCTGTTCGAATAGAACATTCTTCTTACCAATGGAATACAAAGGCAATGTAAAGCATTCGACCCTGTATGCGTTGTCTGTCTGTAAAGCTCTGAACTTGTAGAACCAAGGAATGTATTTCTTCAGGACATTTGCCACGGAAATAGCAATGGAATAGTGAGAAGCTGACAACATTTTGTTTGTGTGAAAGGGATTGCAGGGTGGGACGTAATTAATCACCTACAAGGTTCCATAAACACTTTTGAACTCTGTCAAGGTTGGAAAGAGAGATCTGAGCAACCCCATCCCAGTGATGTCAGCAATAGTCCATTTTTGGTCTGATCAGATTCTTGTCAAAATAGAGCATGCCAGGAAGAGTCAGATACTTTTGGGAGCGCTAGAAGAAACCGACCATTTTTCCCATCATCTTTTGAGATGGTTCGTATCTATGAAAAACACTTGGGTTGATTTTCAGTCTTCAAAAACGTTCAAAGCAAGGAGCTTCAGAGAGGTTAGAGTCGTTGATCCTGTCAGGATAAAATTCTGTTCGATGACGATAAAAAGTTTCTAGCTTGCTTTTGGGGTGTTACAAATCGGTTTTCCCTCATTAAGCTAGTAGAGATCGGTCAGAGGAGATATCAGCTGTTAGGGTGGAGTCATCTAGATTTGCGGAGGGCAACTATTTGCTGTCACCTTGTAAATTCAATACTCGTTTTAGAAAGTGAAATAATACACTTTGATTCAAATAGAGATAAAAAAAGGACACGACAGAGACCAAGGGAAAACATTTGAGATAAAATAATGGACACCAAAGTGTTTCAATAATTTGAGTAAAGCCAATACGTTACAGCATATATGTCCCTTTACTCTAGTATAGCGTTTTCATTGTTTTATTTGACCTAAACAAGAAATATATATGATATATATATATAAATAAATGCCAATTCCAGTGTGTCCCACCTTTTCACCTTTCCTTTTAGAGGCCGCAGCCCAACATATCATACCATTTTAAAATCAGGTCAAATCGGCGAGAAAATTAAAAATGTTCCTAGTCGGATCTGGACCAGCAATCCTAAAATTATGGATTCTCAAGTTTTCATTACAGCGATTGTCTTTGGCAATTTTTTACGTGATTTTTTGCGACAAATGTTTTGTACGATAACAATTTTTATAACTTGGAAATAAATTTCGGTATAATTGAAATTAGTTGAGAAATTCAGCGAAAGTCACCCATGAAATAAAAATAATTGTTTGTACACAAAGTTAAGGACCTACCTACATCGGAATTATCGTTGAACTTTTAAAAGGTAATCTTAACTAGTAATGCAATACTTAAATGCGGCAGTCTTCTGTAGTTTATTGTTTCCTATCGCATACGTCAGCAGTATGCCTTGTAAAAAGAAATCTCAGAGAAACAGAGGACCAGATTGCAATCAAAAGAGCTAAGGAAGGAAACCCCAGTTCGTAAACAAAGCACGATTATCTCTCTTTGGTTGAGACGAAGTCATAAGTGGAACGTGACAGACGGTGAGTGATCTCGAATCATAGAGTGACGAAAAACAGTTGCTATTTATTACCTCTGGAGGCAAGACGATGGCTTGAAGAAAAAAAGTCCCGTGCAAATGAAAACGGCAGCCAGGAGAGCTTCCTATACTGAGAGTATGCAATGACTTAGGGTCTCTCAACCTCTTGAACAAGCCGATGGTCCAATCAAGAGCTCCCTGTAAGAGCTTACTTAATTGCCGCCCGATAGTGCAGCTTAAAAGCTGCACTATCGGGCGGCAGTTAATGTCAGGACCGGTAATTAATCTATGTAGGTACATACGAGGTTTATCTGAAAAGTAAACGATTATTTCAATTCGAAACAACAAAATACATAGTTTCCACTTTAAAGTAACGCCCTTTGCCATCCTTTTCTGCCACGCTTCTATGCACTACTGGAGAGGGGGGCTCTTCTTGGATACTTCTCAGCTCCGTCGTTAAGGCACTCTTGATGGCTTCCACGGTTTCAAAAAGGGTTCTCTTGACGGTCTCTTTGAGCCTGGGGAAAAGAAGGACGTCACACGGAGTAAGACCAGGTGAATAGGAAGGTTGTTCCAATACGGTGATGTGGTTTTCAGCCAGAAACTTTCAGATGTTCAGGGCGTTGTGAGCAGTGTCACTGTTGTGCTGAGGCAACCAGGATTTGTCCTGCCACAATCTTGTCTATTCTTGCTTCTTGAGCGAAGAAATCTCTGCCGGAGTAAGACCAGGTGAATAGGAAGGTTGTTCTAATACGGTGATGTGGTTTTCAGCCAGAAACTTTCAGATGTTCAGGGCGTTGTGAGCAGTGTCATTGTTGTGCTGAAGCAACCAGGATTTGTCCTGCCACAATCTTGTCTATTCTTGCTTCTTGAGCGAAGAAATCTTTGCCGGATCTCTTTGTAGACCTGCTAATTGATCGTCTGGCCCAAGGGCAAGAAATCACCGTGGACGATGACCATAGCTCACACAGCACACCCAGTTCTGCTACATTTCAGACCGACCTCGTTTGCCTTAATTAAATTAAAATTAAATACAGACAGCTAACTTACATTTCCGCAGGCATTGCTAAATAGATCCGGTCAAAGGTTTCGGGTGGCTGTTTTTTACTGGATAGCGTCTTTAAAAGTTACTAGATTAGTTTCGTTAGAAACAAAGAAAAGAGTACTGGACAGTTACGTAATATCAGTCCATCTAGATAACAGTGAAGGCTGGAAGATCTCACAGTCTCCTCACAGATGAACAGGAGATTTGAAGCAGCGAAAATCGGGTTCTACAGAAAGATGCTGAGGATACCGAGTTTTAGAGAAAATAGAAACAAATAGGAAACTTACATTTAGCATAAGAAAAGGATTGAAATTTCGAGGGCACACGCTGAGGAAAGAATGATTGGAGAATCTGATACTCACAGGACAGATTGAAGGCAAGAGAAACAGAGGCAAACAACGCATATAACTTAGGGAGCTCGTGCAAATAGATGGCCGAACGGGGTTTAGGAGAAATAACAAAAAAGTTAAATTATTAAGAGCTACAAGGGCAGAAAGTTGTGGAGAGCCATGATTGCCCACGTTCTGACGGAACAAAACACAAGGAAGAAGAGAAGACGTTAAGAAGTTGAATGTTCTCAGCAACTGTAAGACATAAATATTACAAGGAAATCGATACGAGAAAGCTCTTTGAAAATACTGTTTTAAAAATACTCTTTAATGTGTTTATACCAAAACATATAACACCTACAATAGACCATCTTCACCCTGTTTCTCCCTGAGTACAGTTTTGCATGTTTTATGTGTTGGCTGATATTCATTTTTTAGCGAGTATGAATGCGTGAGGCATGTGCGGGCAAAATGTGTAGTCGAACTGGTATTACTTGGTCTTTTCTTGAGATTTGTTACCATTCATCTGGGAACGTTTTGGTTATATGAACTTTATCATTTGTTGCATTTGTGTTGGTCCAGTGATTTTCCCGTTTCTTTTGAATGTAACCGTTGATTTTATTATTTAGGTCTGTATAAAAGGATCTTGGAAAGGTTATCAAGGGTTTCGTTTTGGACAGATTTTGCGGCTGAATCTGATTGGTCATTTTCTCTATAACTGCTAAGAGAAAACAAGCGGTGATTAGAAATCTGAGAGTTTCTGGCTGAAATCAATTTAATAAGAGATTTCTGTCTTTGTTTTTCTCCTTCTCCTCCTTTTCTTTTATTTGTTTTACTCCCTATCTGGACTGAGTCGTGTTTCGGCGAAGAAAGGTAAGGAAGGGAATTTGGGGTCGCTTGACAACAAACAGAATGGCATCCTATAAAATAGCAAGAAAGGTTATGAAGGGTTACGTTTTGGCAGATTTTGTGGCTGAATCTGATTGGTCATTTTCTCTGTCACTGCTAAGAGAAAACAAGCAGTGAGTAGAAATATAGGCGTTTTAAAAGGCGACAGTCATTTTTTTTTACTAGATTTTGATAATTCATTTTCTTTCTAT
Source organism: Acanthosepion lycidas (assembly GCA_963932145.1). Lineage (NCBI taxonomy): Eukaryota > Metazoa > Mollusca > Cephalopoda > Sepiida > Sepiidae > Acanthosepion > Acanthosepion lycidas. Next base: position 91,145,191 of record OZ010579.1, read on the forward strand.
TATAATTCACTTCTATTTCTACTGAATTCTTTTATGAGTCAAAGCCTTTCAGAACATAGATGATCACGACTCTTCACTGATTCATATAGTTTGATAGTCTAAGCAACTTTTTGACCCATTACCATCTTTGTTCGTCCCTGTTCTGGCATCCATTCACACAAACTTATTAAGTAGATTATCCGCTGTTTCTCCATGTTTCTTTCGTCTTCTATATGATTTTTAATCATTTCTTACTAAAGAAGGCAGTAAAGCCACTAGGACGTAACCGGTTACTGATAGTGAAAAAAACCCTGAGAAACCGTTAATGTGTGTGTGTGTGTGTGTGTGTGTGTGTGTGTGTATGTGTGTGTGTGAGAGAGAGAGAGAGAGAGAGACGTCGGGGAGGACAAAAACTGAATAGGATACAAAGAGGCAGAAAATAAATGGAATTTTTGAAGATAGTAATTAACAAGAAAGCAAGAAACCGAAATAGTGTTCTTCAGGTGAGAAGTGTAAGAAAAGAAACTATTAGAATGGAGCTAATTTTACACCTATCACGTTCAACATTAAAATGATGAGACCTAGCTGCCAATCTAATACTGCGTTTAAATTCATGAAGATGAGGTAAAAGGAAATGAGGTAAGAGGAAAGTGATATTTCTTCCGTTAAAATACAGAAATGTGGCACAAGGCCGTAGGGGCGATTGGGGAAAGGACGAACTTCTTCTGTCTTAACTATAACTTAGCTTAGGTAAGAAGAAAGCTCGGCAGAAAAATTGTCATGAAAATATTCATAGAAAAAGTCACCGGGAAGCTACGTTACGACGGTGAGAAATTGTTTAAACCGAGATGCTATGTCAGGACCGATATCATTGCAGATTCTTCTTTGAATTTTGTCAAAACTTGTTAGATACATAGCAGAATTACCAGCTCAGATGTGTCAGCAGTATCCAATGCACGGACTTTCCTAGTTGCAGAGTTGGTTCAGTATAGAGTGAGAGACAATTTTTTTCAACAGAATCTATCGTACATCTTTAGAGGTCTGCAATATGACGGAACTGAAACTTGCGCGTTGAGTTTAATGATCGCATTTAGACCCAATGTTTTTATTCTTATTCTATGTACGCTGATATATAAAACAGAAAGAAATAAAAGTCACTGGTACTTTTGATGAATGTTTTTCAAGTTATTTAGTTTGGTTTCAATTGCAAATAAGTCCTAACGAAAGATTAAATTTCTTAACGTAATAAATTAATTTCTGGTATCAAATAACTGAAAAGGGAGATACTTTTATTTACATCATCGCTAAATAAAATATCATTTGATTTAAACGTTGCGTTGTAAATGGGTGGTTGGTTTGTTTCTATGTTGCTTTCTTTCTTATCAAACACGTTATTTGTTAGTTTTTTATTTTTTCTCTTCTCTCCAAAGTTTCGTTTTTCTCTTGTTGAGTAAAATTCGATCAGTTTTCAGTAAATTACAGGTTAGGTAAAATGAAATCAAACTAACACAAACGAGGTTAAATGGATTTTTATTTTAGTTTAAAGATAACTAAATAACTGCGAATTTTCAGTTTGCTGGATAGATTGACACAATCAGCTACATTGATGTTCACACTCATTTGGTTTTAGAAAATTCAGAGAAATACGCATATCTATCTATCTATCTATCTATCTATCTATCTATCTATCTATCTAAGCTTCCTTCCTTCCCTCCTTACTATCAGTTTTTCTTTTACTGTCCACACACACGACACACATACATGCCTACCTACATACATGTATGGTGTACTCATCTCCTAAACTAATATTTCAGAGATAATTGTCCATGTCCAAGAGCTTTCTCTGCATGTTTTTTTTTCAGTGGATAGAACGTCGTACAGAGCGAAAGCGACTTTTTATCAAGATTGGACATAACACCAGTGGCCCAACAAAGTCTGAGACAACCAGAATCAATTTACCTTCAGGTCATATTATGCCGGCTTTCCTTTCCTACATGTATGTCCCCCAAAATTACCTAGATTCCTTTATTCCCAAGAGTGTTCTAATAAAGACTAGGAGTCTTTCACACTTAGTGGCCTATCCGCGTGCCGGGACACCAACTCAGGCATTTCTATTGTGACATGATCCTCAATGTTAACTGTTAAATCAGACGTATAATCAATTTAATAAGAGATTTCTGTCTTTGTTTTTCTCCTTCTCCTCCTTTTCTTTTATTTGTTTTACTCCCTATCTGGACTGAGTCTTGTTTCGGCGAAGAAAGGTAAGGAAGGGAATTTGGGGTCGCTTGACAACAAACAGAATGGCTGCCTATAAAATAGCAAGAAAGGAATTTGTGTATGCTTGGCAACAAACAGAATGACCTCCTGAGTAAGAATCGGTTACCTACACTCACGTGATATACATCACCAAGTAGAATTTTGGTATTGTAATTTTAGTTTCCCGATGACATCTGACGCCAACAGTTCGTGAGAAAGACTCTCACCATACGATCGTGAGGGATGAGAAATATACTCTCAAACCTATTCCATTACTTCTTATGTAGGAAATTTCGAAATTTCGTCCCGGATATTTTGGATGTATTCAACTATTTAATGGGTAAATGATAAAGGAAGATCATATCAAAAGAATACAAAAGGAATTATCGTAATTTTATCTTGGATACAACACAGTTAAACAAGGTAAAACGGAACACAAACATTATTCTGGAATTCTATATTTGACATTGCAGAATGAAGAACAGCCGACTTTTGTGAACATTCTACAGCAACTTTGTCTGTCATTACGATTATTCAAACACCAAATTCCTGAAACACAATTATTTGAATTGACAAATAATATCAGTTAAGTAGTCTTTTATTAATTATCTGTCATGGGATTACTTGGAAGGCGATTAAGTACCGAATTGTTATTTATTGTAGTTTTCTTTTTATAGCACCAGGCCCAATACTTTTTCACCTGATCTCGAACATATGCTTTTCTTTTGAGCATGTTTTAGCATGCGCAATCCTGCACCCGGACCAAAAAGACTTTCAGCTAAACATCGTATAGGGAAATGAGTGCATTTTACATACGATTTCAACTCCTAAAATCCATTTAATAGTTTTGTTTTTAATATTAATAGAGATACCGCCGTAACTCAAGTTTTCTCTTTGGGAAATATTACAAGTAAGGTTCTCATTTTTTTTTACACACTGTTTGTTGTTGCATATATGTTATAATTTCTGTGCGTTGTGTACGACGTATTATTATAAAACTCTATCTGAGAACAAAGCATGTTTGTCATTCTTTTTACTTTCAACTATTCTGTTCCGTCTGTGAAATGCGGTGTTATTATATGACGGTTATAATAATGCACATAATGGGGAAAAGTGAATGGCGGAATAAACCTTTCTTTCAAGCTCTCCCAACTGTAAATCGAACACTGAAAATATCAAAAATCCTATAACTCACAAAAGCTATAGGATTTTTTTGATCTATTCTAATCTTTATATAAATAATAATCAGAATATATAAGTAGAAATAATAACATTAATCCATTAATACTAGGAATTATCATCACAGGTTAAGACCATCTTCAATATTTCAGGACAGAAAAACTAAAAATAGGAAACAAAAAAGTTCAACTAAATCCTGCATGATTTATAAATACACTAAATAGCTATTTGTTCTGTAATGAATTTTATTGATTACTAAATCAGACCAAATCGTTATTTTAACAAACAAAAAATTTAGTTTGCATTTATTCATACTCGCAAATTTTTGTTTGTATTAACTAATAAAGAATACTTTAAAAAAAAAAATAATTTCTAGTTTCTTTTGAAAGATAATTGACGTAATGTTTAGAAAAAAAATTCCCTCACAAGTTTAAAAATATGCTCATACATGTAAAAACCTAATTAGAAAACACATTTTTAAGTGAGCTGGTAATTTTTGTCCTTAATGTCATTTAGGGTTAAGTATTTGCTACTACGTCGGAGTGTTGGGTATAAAAAGGACACGTTATAAGACTGTTATCAGTCAACCTTTAACCTGGACAGGCAGAAAGTCGTCTCCGCCATCGCTTCCGGTTAGTGACCATATAATTTAATCCTATTCTTCAGTTCAGAAGAATATTTAAAAAATAATGGCTGAGCCTAAAAGGAAATCTTCATCGCTCTGGCCCAATATTTCGGGAACCATTTGTTACAGGTTTTTTTTACTATGTAACTAGTGAGTTAGTCTAAATGCCTTGACTCACTTTATAGTCCACCAATAGAAGGTTAACCAATCAGAAGACGTACAACATTCAATCTGTCGTGTATAAAGGCGAAGGGAAACAGATGGACGAACTATGCTCTGCTACTTTTATCGAAATATCCACTGCTAACCTGAACAACGCTTTCCTACTGTCTTCGAAATATTCACTGCTAACCTATGGATTCTATACTCGAAGACGACCGCCATGATGTATAACACCATTGAATTTTTCTAAGTCACTTACAGTCTCTGATTCGCCCACGCTACATGAGGTTCTGTAACAAGTTTTACTCTTAAAGAAACAGAATGCAACTCAGTACAAGACGCAAGATATTCAAGAAGTTACACATTTGGTTGTCAAAACAGTGTCACGTGCAAGTATAGAAATTACAGAAGCAAGTATTCGAATTCCAAACAAGGGAATTAAACAGAAACTTAAGTTTAATCAGGAAGTGGGCAGAAAAAAAAAACTGTCGAATAAGGCTTTCTTTAATCGCCTTGATAAACTTTTCAACATATTACATTTGATAATGTAATAATATATTACAATATATTACGTACAAAAAGCGAAAAAAAAGGGAAAGTTTAAAGCAAGGCAATAAGAAAGAAAGGGAGGAGATAAAAGGAAAGGCGTAAAAAAGAAAAAAGTGGCGTTAAAATAAGAAAAGCGTAAAAAAAGAAAAAGAAAAGAAAAGTAAGTCGTATGTCTCGGTGAAGCTGTAATGCTGCTAACAGTTGTGATCAACTTCATTTTTATTGTTTCTTTCCTAGCGGAATTAAAGTAATTATAAAATTAATTTCTGTCGTGATTCAAAGTCTTACTTTTTTTTAGTTTATGCAAATGACTAAATTAAAAAAAAATCAAATTAAGCTATGAAGCAAATTTAGAAAATAGGTTCGAAATTGCAAGTTATTTTTTTATTACTGGATATCAGAGGACTCTACTTAATTCGTGATCAACTTGAACCAAGGATTTATATCAGATTGGTAGCGCTGATGTTATTTAGTCCAGGAAAATTGCAAAGTCTTACGAACAGAAAATTGCAGAGTCTACATCAAAGAAGAGCATTAAACCTATGCAAGCATTGGTTGAAGATGACCTTATTTCTGAGGCTGAATGAATTTCTTTTAACTCGGAAGATGATGAAGTTGACAAAGATTCTCCGGAATCTTCATGTAACGATAGATCGAGAGATATAGTCACAGACACAAAAGCAAATTTTAATTCGCCCCAAAAAGCGTTAGGCTTGGCGTTTCCAAATTTATTATACTAATCTATTTTGATAGGGCATTTTTTTAAACCTGAGAGTAAAATATATGGTTATTTTAAATGTATGAAAATTATCGTAATTTCTAAATCTTTGCAGTTTATCAATATAGTGTAATGCATAGAATGCTTGATGCCTAACGTACAAGTCTTTCATCCCAAATGTATTGTTACATGTTAAAAATAGACTTCAAGCTGGAAACATTTACTGTGGCCACTTGACAGCAAAAAAAAAAAAAAAAAATGTGCGGACAACTAGGAATTTTCGCACTGATCACAATTTGGATAATAATATTTGGGAAGATTCTACACCTATGCATACCGGTTGCAAATATGGAATTATAAATTTCTTGGAAGGTAAAATGGAGTCCACAGTGGTTGTTAAAATTTGAAAATCACATATAAATGAACTTGATTTGCATCTTAAGAAAAATATTCGAACTCTTTCAAATAACACGTAAGAAAAATATTCGAACTCTTTCAAATAATACGTATTTTTGTCTTCGGAACAGCAATTTTTATCCATGTAGAAAGAATGATTTAAATCCATAATTCAAACACATCAATGACACCAGTGGAAAGTTCCATTAATTGCTGGAAGATATAAATGATAATCTTTCAGTAAGGATCAATTTTATGAATATAGAATCGCAAAGTCGATAATGTGTCTACTGAGTTGACGCCATTTTACTGAGTCCGGAAGCTGGCCCAGTTCGTTACTCAGGTTTGCTCACAAGTGTAAAACCGATTTATGCTTCTCTATATAAGCAGAGGAGGCACGGTGGAGTAAAGGATAGCCGCTGGGATCGAATAATCGGAGAACATAGGTCGAATTCCAGTCGAATTCGTTACATCCGCTTAGGTGCTAATACCCCTGGGAAAGGTATGAATCCTCTTCTCCATCCAGCTTTGAGTAAAAAGCAGGACATATCAGGTTCTATAGCCTTGGATGGCAACTGGTCTACCACAGAAAAAATGGCAATCCACCGCGGGAAAAATCTGCCTCGTCTGTTATGTATCGAAAGAAACATGATCGCCTAAGCGTGTATCACGCATGGCACATAAATTAATGATATAAGCAGAAATAATTTTATTGGCACCCGAGAAATGATGTTGAAATGATTGTGAAATATATTGTATAAATTTTATTATCAAGTGTCGTTTGATATCAAATGTAAGCAATCATTTTTTAATATGCCCCATCAAGTTTATTAAAGAAATGGCAATTGTTCGCGATGTTCTGACAAAAGAGATTCGTGACCTCGTGGAGAAACATATAAACCATGGAATCTGGCGTGCTTATTCCGAAAAATTCCTTTCCTTCCTCATTAGTGAAGATGATGCAGAAAGACAGTTTTAAGAATTCTTGAAATTCGTGTCAATTCCATAAAAGAAACCGGAGTATGAGGGCTTTTGTGTTTCTCAATTAAATTGCTTTGCAAAAAAATTATTGATAGGAAATCTCCTTTTGGGCCAATCAAATTTGTTGAAGAAAGAAACTGAATATTTTTTAAGCAAGATAGTTAATATGAAACTTATTCCTTGGCATTCTCAGAGAGTTGAGAGCATCGTAAAAGAAGTTCCATATGTTCTGCTCATGTTTAGGGATCTGTAAGACTGCAGGATTTGATTTTTACTTGTTATGGTAAAAAATTCGTGCCAAAACTTGAAAATAAATCAGATTTGAAATGGATAACATCAATTCAATTTTAAATTCAAACGTTTTTGCATCAAATCATACATTTTTGTGTATACGTATTGTAAATTTTATATTCAATTTCTACAGGAATATTGAAATTTATTTATTTTTTACTAGACACAATTATATGTATTATTAACCATTGTCTCTCACACACACAGACATTCATGATTTGTATATTCGTTTTCTTATATATATACAGGGTTAGCCAATTTCAAATATATTTAAAAGAGCTTTTTAAGGTATATATATGTCTATATATATAACACTTTTCAATTAGTTATATATATATATATATATATATATATATATATATATATATATATATATATATATATATATATGTTGTAAAACCTTTCGACAAGTATCTTATTCATTTTCGTCTTCCAATTTACCCGAAATTATCTGAAATTGAGAAAAAAAATAACATCTATGCCCGAGGATTGTAAATGTTTTTACCGAAATTACTTGAAACTAATATGGACCGAACACCTATTCCATTGTACAATTAATAAAAACAAGGATCGTTTTGTTCAGCGACTGGTTAGTGAGTTAATGTCTTCTTAATCTGTTAAAGAAGAGAATTCGCCATTAATTACATTAACTTTATTGATTTATTCTTTGAATGACTATTTTACAACATTAAAGCTGCATTATTTAATAATAATAATAATAATAATAATAATAATGATGATGATGATGATAATGATGATGATAATAATGATGATGATGATGATAATAATAATAATAATAATGATGATGATAATAATAATAATAATAATATTAATAATAATGATAATAATAATGATTATAATAATAATGATTATAATAATAGATAATAATGATAATGATAACAATGATAATAATATGGGTATATATATATACGAATTGAGAACAAATATGGCTCGGAATCTGGAAGAAAGATAGAATAAGGAACAAATGAGCAAATGTTTATAAATGTTTCGGTTTTATTAAAGCTTTATCACTGAATGAAATATGGAAAAGAAAAAGCATAAAAAAAGAGAAAAATATTTTTTATTTTTGGGTTGTTTCTTTGTTATTGGTAAAACAGACGTGCATCTGTCTTGTCAAGGAACCTTCGGGTGTGACAGTATTGTGTGTAATTGTAACATAATTTACGTTTGTCTATGCGAGATTCGTATGTACATGCGTTTGTGTGTGTGTTTGTGTAGTAGTAGTAGACACACTCAAAAAACAGATACATTATAATTTCTGTTTTATATACATTGGCATCTCGTTGTATATTCGTTTGTAGACGAACGCTACCTGACAAAACAGATGCACGTGGAGTCTTCTTAACCAATGAAAAACAAACGACACAAAAGATAAAAATACCAAAACTTTTGTCTTTCTTTCTTTTCTCTCTGATGAAAGTTTAATAAAAGTGAAGCATTTTAGATTTATAATATATATATATATATATATATATATATATATATATATATATATATATATAAATTCATGAATCATTCATACAAAAAACAAATATAGAGGTTAATGATTTAAATGGTGAGAATACATCGTCGCAAACAATATAAATAAGATACATCAACCCCGAACCTGTATATGAATGATATGATCCCTGTTTACAAATTTCAGTTGCATAAGGTCTTTTTAATTTTTCACAAGGTTTCGTCTGTTCCTACAGACATCATCAGGTATGGAAGTAGATTTTGTTCTTGTTTTTACTTCTCGGTAATAAGAGGACAACGAAAATAGAGATGTAATCCGAAGAAGTAAAAACAAGAACAAAATCTACTTCCATACCTGATGATGTCTGTAGAAATAGACGAAAGTTAGTAAAAAATTAAAAAGACTTTATGCAACTGGAATTTGTAAACAGGGATCATATCATTCACATACAGGTTCGGGGTTGATGTATCTTATTTATATTGTTTGCGACGATGTATTCTCGCCATTTAAATCATTAACCTCTATATTTGTTTTTGTATGAATGATTCATGATTTTATAAATTATTTTTTTAAATTTTTTTAGGCATTGCGCCCCGAGCAAGGCATGAAGCCACTAGGATGCAGGGCGGTTGCAGAAGATTTGGAGCAAGAGCAGATAGGAGTGATAGATGAAAGGATGAAGGGAAGGATAGTGTGTAGATCAAGGTAACTGGAGATGTCGATTGACATTACATTTGAATAGTTGGAGATCATAGCTATCATGGAAACAGTAATTGGGAAGGGTGTTCCACAGGCGAGAGGTGCGAGGTATGAAGCTATTGGAGTAGAAGAGACGGCTACATTTAAAAGTTTCTACAGTGTAAGGGTGAGAGCGGGATGCCAGCCTCGTAGGGTGCTTGAATTCATGGAGACTGGGAACCAGTGAAAGCAGCTCATCGGAGCAATTACCATGAAAATATTTGTAGAAGAGACAGAGAGAGGCGACGGCGCGTCTGTGAGATAGTGGCTGCAGGCGAGACGCCAGATCAGGGCCAATCACATTACATATCCGTCTCTGGATCTTGTCAAGAACTCCAAGGTAAACAGAAGGTGCCCCAAACCATATATGGCAGCAATACTCCATGTAAGGGCGAATGGTCGTTTTGTATATTTGAAGTATCGATTCAGGGGAGAAAAATTTCCTGGCGCGGCACAGAGAGCCAACTTTCCTCGCGATGGACGATGCAATTGACTCAATGTATTTGTTCCATCTCAAGTCAGCAGTCAACGTGAGATCGAGCAGACGCAGGGAGTTGCTCTCAAGAAGTTGACTATCAGACATTCTAATGGGGGGCAGGTAAGGATCTCTATGGTGGTTAAGGGAGAGTAGTTTAGTTTTTGAGGCGTTAAATTTGACCATCCAATTGTTGCCCCAGTTAACAACCGATTGGAGGTCCATTTCAAGACGCACGGCCAGATTAGTATTGACAGCGACACTAGATTTGTTTTTGAGGCAGGAGTAAATTGTAGTGTCGTCCGCGTAGATGCCAACTTGGGAACCTATGGCGTCAGGAAGGTCGTTGATGAAAATAAGGAAAAGTGTGGGGCCAAGGATGGAGCCTTGGGGAACACCTGCGTTCGTGGGATAGAAACTGGAGGAGAAACCGTTGAGAACGACCTTCAATTCTCGGTTTGACAGGAATGATTGTATTAGATCAAACAGTCGACCAGTAATACCATAACCCTGGAGCTTACGAAGTAGGCCGGCATGCCAAACCCTATCAAACGCTTTGGAGATGTCTAGGGCCACGGCACGAGCCTCACCGTTATTTTGAAGTGCTTGGTAGACGGTTTCAGTGATGGCCGTAAGCACGTCAGCTGTAGAACGAGCGTAGCGGAAACCATATTGCTTGTGTGAGAGAAGGTCGTTTGCGGTAAGGTGGTTAACCACTTCTGCGTTGATTAGGGCTTCGAAGACTTTGCCGAAGAGGAGTAGGAGACTAATAGGACGGCAATTAGTGGGGTCAGAGGGGTCTCCAGAGTTCTTAAAGACAGGAACAATGGATGAGGACTTCCAGCAGTCAGGAAAGCAGGATTCCTTGAGGCAGTAATTATACAGTTTAGAGAGGGCGGGTGCTAGCTCAGGCGCGCATTCCTTCAAGACAATGGCTGGTATGCCATCTCCACCACTAGCCTTGTGGGGGCCTAATTTGGAGATAATACCCAGTACTGATGACGGGGTTATGCGTAAGCCGCTCAATAGGGCCTCAGTTCTTAGAGGGAAGTCTGGTATGTGTACACCGGTGGAGTCGAGCGTCGAATTATATGAGAACTTCCGAGCAAGGCATTCAGCCTTGTCGGTTGAGGAGGTCAAGACCTCGAACTGGTTGAATAAAGAAGGTATGGAGGGTTTTCTATTGTTCAGGACACACTTGCAGAGCCGCCAATAATCTTTGGAGCCAAATTTGCGAGATGCAATACGCTCCCTCATCCGAGCAGCAAATATTGTCTTAGCTTCGTCGAGGGAACGCTTACACTCGCTACGGGCGGAGGCAAAGAGACGTCTATTGCAGTCCGACATGTCGCTACGAAATATGTGAAAGAAGTGGTTCCTATGGGCAATGGCGGCTGAGCAAGCAGCGGAGAACCAAGGGGAGGAGTGTGACTTGACCTTAAATTTCCTTGAGGGGATGAAAGCGTCGATTCCAGCATTAACCCAAGATGAGACCTCAGAAGCACATTCATGGACAGGGAGTGTAAAGACAACATCCCAGGGGACATCGCGGAGGAAGTCACGGAGCGAGTCCCAATCCGATCGTTGGTAGTAGAACGAGGTTCTAGTAATGAGAGGTTCTTTGCGGGGTGTGGAGTTGAAGAAAATGTTAACAGATACCACGGCATGATCGGAGTTACCAAGAGGGCAGAGCTGTGTGGCGCTACAGGATTCGGGGATGGAGGTGAAACACAGATCGATAAGGGAGGCCTTATCTGCCAGGTTGAGGGCAAAACGCGTGGGGAAGTTGACTATCTGCGTGAGGGATTGAGAAATTGAGAAGTTAAGTGTTTGAATGACAGCCCGGTCAGTAGTAGCATTCTCGATCCACTTGGTATAAAGTCACCAAACACGAATATGTGAGCAAACGGGTGGAGAGAGAGGGCCTTGTCTATGCTGTCAGATATGCTATCGAGTATTCCGCAGTCTTGAGAGTATGGAGAGCGATAGAGGAAGAAGAGATAGCTTACGGCACTGAGGAGAGATAGTCGAAGACACATGTACGAATAGTCTTGCGATTCGAGTGACAACTCTCTGGCCAGGGGGCGATGATCCTTGACATAGACACCAAGGCCGTGCATGTGGGTTAGAGAGTCTTTCCTGAGGATAGGAAGGTAGCCGGGGATCGAGAGATCAGAGGAGGGAATAGACGGGACAATGTTTGTCTCGCACAGAGCCATTATATCCGGGCTGTTTGCAGTGAGGAAAGATTCCATACTGCAGAAATTTGTTCTAATGTCACGGATGTTGCTGAACGAAATGTTGAGGGGTTTAGGTGATTTTTGAGGGGCTGGTTTAGGTTTACTTTTTTGGTTCATTTGAGTCTTCATGTGGAGTAATTGTTGGAAGATGAGAAGGCCTGAAGTACTTCAGGCCTTAGTCTTCATGTGGAGTAAATGTTGGAGGATGAGAAGGCCTGAAGTAAGAGAAGCAGACGGTTATCGACCGCAACATGAGCAGAGAGGAGTTGGCACAGCCTGCATCATGATGTGGCCTCATGATTGCCCATCGTAGGTGACAGCAGGGACACCGTTCCATGCGCGTCATGGCACTACAAGCACCCCGGTATTATACAACTGTTGATCAGAGCGGCCTCTCAAGACGCTACGCAAGAGTTAGGGCTCCTTACTACCAGTCGGAAACAGCAACCAGTGAACAGTCAACCGCGTACCCTCAAGATGAAGAGGCAATGCCACAGACTGCACACGTCACGGGAGAAACACATCAGCACTAGTACAGAGGCCAGAGAGAGAGGGAGAGAGAGAAAGAGAGAGTACAGGGAACCCCTTCTTAGACAGGAAACAAGGTGTGAGCCTCTGCTCTTGTCCAGGGGAAGGGGGAGGAGTGTTGACCGGGCGGTAGAAGGGTCTACCTACTCCTATTACATATAACACATACAACAGTGTCAAAAGACAAAACAGAGGGATAAGGGCGGGGAAGTAGTTGATAGTACCAGGCTGACACTAGGTGTGTGTTCGGTGGGATAGGATGGGATAGGATGGGACTTATTAATATTTAATCCTTACATAAGACTAAGTTTTAATTTAGTATAAGTCCCATTGTTCTATTCTAAAGAGAGAAAAGAAAAAAATATTATTATCCACCTTTTTGTGAATATGGCATACATGCTAGCTCACTTGTGGCTGTGGGTAGTAATAGTAGTCCGCATGCATTCTGATGGTCACCGGTGAGTTTGACACGTTAGTACATTTTATCGAGCAAAGGGCAAGGCCACTGGGCCGATAGAATACTGAAGACATACTAACGCCTGGTGAAGAGACATTTTTCCCTTCTTTCGAGGTGGGGGGAGGATTTTCAACTACACAAAACAAAGTGTTATAAGTTAGGTTACAATGGTTAGAACAAGTATCAAAGTTAAATTAGTCGCACAGAGTGGCGGGGAGAGACCAAACAATAGATAAATAAAATAAATACATAAACGTAGGTATATATATATATATATATATATATATATATATATATATATATATATATATATATATAGATAGAGAGAGAGAGATGCTTTGGATGCGTCTCTGGTAGAATGAATTTATACTCACACATGGCAGAAAGTTAATACCCTCTTCCATTCTGATGGACGCCAGTGAATGTATAGCCAGCCAAATCTCAATGCCCAAGCATCAAGTTACAGATAACGCAGTGTTGGGGGGAGGGGAAGTGGTCAGTGACCATTCCTACCCGCCACCAGCAGTGGGCTTGGGAAAATATGCTTTTATAAAATATTTAAACCACGAGGAGAAACGAACGGCTTTAAAAATTCCACGAAGATTAAATTTTTATCGAGCAAAAGACAAGGCCACTAGGCCGATAGAATACTGAAGACATACTAACGCCTGGTGAAGAGACATTTTCCCCTTCTTTTGAGGTGGGTGGAGGATTTTCAACTACACAAATTATAATTGCTCCTTTTAATTCAAATATATATATATATATATATATATATATATATGTGTGTGTGAAAAGTGTGTGTATATAAATATAAATAAATATATATATATGTATAATTATTTATATATTACTTTGCGCTGTATTTATTAGAAAGCGCTCAATATCAGAGATAAAGCTAACATATATATATATATATATATATATAATATTGCATACAGAAAAGTTACTTAACTGTAAATATCATTTTTTGATGTTTTACCGACTTCGAAGTTTCTTGGAATTATCCATTGTTCAAGCGTTATGTTGTTTAATAAGTTTATTTCCAATTTTTATTAATATTTTATTACTTTATTTTTTAAAATTGGAAATAAATTTATTCAAACAAAAGACTCCTTGAAGAATATATAATTCCAAGAAACTTCGAAGTCGGGAAAACATCAAAAAGTTGATATTTACAGTTAAGTAACTTTTCTGTAGATGATATTATCACGGCTTTATTTTTAATATTAATATTATTTTAATATTTTTAATAATGAGCACTATATGGAAATATGTTTATTACTTTTGAAATCTTAAATCTTAAACCCCCCTATATATATATATATATATATATATATATGTAGGACGTACCTAAAATACTTTTACAAACACTCACACCAAAACAAGGACCAAAAGCCCATATAAACATACGTCTGCAAATCCTTCATTTTTAAATTTAAAGAATGTTTACGATAGATGGCGCTGTGTTGAAATGTAGACTAGGTTACATTTGTCATTCGTGTATATTTGTACCTAGTCTTCAAAGTTTAACGTGTGTAGTAGTGAGTTAACTGAGAAGTGTTCCTTTTGACAATGGCAGGTTATTCATTTCGTGACCAGACAAATACGATTTTTACATAAGGTCATTTATATATCATATTGCATTTCCAGACCGAAGGCAACTGAGTCATGTAAACTTTCCTAGCACCACAAACTGGATCGATGCAGACCACGAATAATACATTCCACAGTCTGTCGGGCACGATCCAGGTATCAGCACACGTCAAGTGGCCCTAGCATGTCGTACATCGCATAGTACTGAGCAAGTACACGAGCACCTCCTGTATCCGTATCATTTGCAACGTGTACAGCTTCTTTCGCTCTCTGTTCACTCACCACGGGAAATCTTTTTACCGATGGTTTATTGCACAAATTGTCGATCCGGTGTTTGTCTCTTTAATCGTGTTTACGGATGAGACAAAATTTTGAAGAGATCGATTAACAAATTTACATAAACAACATTTGTGAGCGGATCGAAATCCCCATGTTACAATACAGTCTATGATTAATGTGTGGGCTGGAATTGTAGGTGTCTGTGTGGTAGGCCCATATGTTCTCCCTTCACGTCTTACAAGAGCTGTCTACAGGAAATCTCCAGACGTGCTAGTGGATGTACTCCTGCTAATACGAAGACGAATATGGTTCATGCATTATGAAGCTGCATTTTAGTCACATGGTTCGCAATGCACTGTCTAATGTCTACCATGATACAGGTATATGTAGGGGCTTCCATAGCCTGCACGTTTCCTCGACCACAATAATTTGGATTTTTATCTGTAAGGCCACTTAA
>OZ010579.1:91173076-91183076 GCA_963932145.1 Acanthosepion lycidas
TTAAAAGATGAGAGAAATGTGTTTATAGCTGTTTAAATTTCTTTTATTTTCATATTCCAAGTACTTCGATCTTTTCCCAAGATGATCTTGGAAAAGGTCGAAAGTACTTGGGAAATGAAAATAAAAGAAATTTAAACAATATACTGACTGCGTTTAGAAAATAAGACATTCCTATAACATCAAACATATATATAAAAACCCACACAGTCAAAAAAGTTAAAAATAACAATGGCCCTTGATGGTCAATTTTTACAAACTTCGTGTCAGAAAAAACAAACAAGCCAAATAGCCAGCTTAACTGCAGTATATATATATATATATATATATATATATATAATAAACCCAACAAGACCTGAGATCGGCAAAATAAGTAAAAAAATACTAGGAAGGATTGAGCAACAAATTAAAATGTAGGGCTGAAACTTTGGATTAATACCAAAGACGTGATAAACTTGTTTGCTGATATTAAAGATAAAACAAACTGTATACTAATGCAGTTTGATATTGAAAATTATTATCAATCAATATCTAAAGAACTGTTCATGAATGCGTTGGACTTTGCTTCCCAGCACAGGGATATTACTGAAGAAGAAAAGAGCATTATTTTAAATGCGAAAAAATCGGTACTGATACATAAAGGTCAGCAATGGATAAAATTTTTTTACCACCACTTTGACATTACAAGCTGAGTCTTCTGATCTTATAGGTCTTTTTATATTATACAATCTCACAGCGTACCGTGAAATTAGTATAACAGACATTGGTTTATACAGAGACGACGGACTTATGATTATAAAGAACTCTACCAACTTTAAAATCGATAAAATTAGAAAGATATTATACAAAGAATTTAAAAGCCTGAACTTAAAAATTACGGCAAGCACTAAATTGAAAAAAGTTAACTTCCTTGATATAACATTAGATTTAATGAAAAATGTATACATACCGTATAAAATCCCAATACTAATCCTTTGTATATACACCCTAAATCTAATCACCCTCCATCTATAATCAAGCATATACCTTTATTTATCGAAAAAAGAATAAGTACAAATTCAGAAAATGAGAAGATTTTCAATGAACATATTCATTTCTATAATAAAGCTCTTAAAGATAGTGGCTACAAAAGCCCAAAACTGACTTACATAAAAAAATGAAAATGGAAAGCATAGAAAAAAACAGAAGCAGAAAAATAATTTGGTATACACCCCGTACAACCAAATGGTAAAGAATAAATTAGGACACAAATTCCTTGCATTAATCGTTAAACATTTTCCTAGAGACAGTAAACTGAGTACTATTTTTTATAAAAATACACTAAAATTAAATTACAGCTCTACTGAAAACTTAGAGAAGATGAAAATAAACAAAAATTATGTAACTGAAGAAATCCTCATAATTGTCCTCTACAAAATAAATGTCACACGGAATCATTAGTATACCAATGCAATATCTCATCTATTGAGAATCCCGAAAACATAAAAATTTATATAGGTTGCGCAAGCCATGAGTTTAAAAAAAGATTCAATCAACATCAAAGTTCATCTAGGATAAATAAATACCGAAATCAGACGTCCCTATCAAAATATTTCTGGCACTTAAAAGAAACGAATAAAACACCTGCGGTAAAATGGAAATTAATAAATAAAAGCTAGAATATGTAGGTCATTAAATGACCCATGTCCTTTGTGCATACATGAGAAACTATATATTACTAGGTTTATAAAAAATAAAAATTCACTGAATCGTAGACATGAAATAGCTATTCTTTGTCGACATTGTTAAAAAGTGTCCTTAAATAATATTTAAAAAAAATAAATAAGCGTAGCTGGTAATATACATACTTATATTTGATATGTAATAATAATTTTTAAAAATTTAAGTAATTCTTTTACATTTATTTGTTTTAAAAAGAAATATAAACTATAAGCAATTAAAAGTAAATAATAAAAAACATTTTAAAATTGTAGTTGAATACAATGTATTCTAATCCAAACACCCCTTTTAGAAAGAATCTGTATGCATACAAGTATGAATTTAACGAATAAATGCCGAAAAACTTTTTAGCCGTAGAGACAAAAAACCAGACGACATGAGTTGAACGGATGTCAAAATTCGTTGAAAAAAGACACCCCTACTCTACCTAAACTTAACTTCTTTTCGAACGTAATTCATAAATGATAGAATAATAGTTAATAAGAAAGAACACGCTACCGCCCCTGTCTTAATGATTGGATTTCTATGTATCCTTGGAAACAAAAATTACGAATGTATGTGCTTTTAAAATTCAGTAAATTTCAAAATAAGTTATTCCAAAATTCGCTTAAAGATGAAACAGAACTAATGATTTTGATTTAATTATATAATTGAATTTGAAGTTTTTAGTTTCTGATTTTGAAACATGGTAATTCCTGTGTATTTTCATACCAGTTAATTTATAATTTATAATATATATATATATATATATATATATATATATATATATATATATGTATGTATGTATTAAGGGGTTCACCCCTTTCTATACAAGTAGACACGCCCAGTGTGTACTTGTACTGCTGCCGGTGAATACCCGGGAGTGAGAGAGTGAAGAGTAGAGTGTGAGGCAGCCGCTTTGTAGGAGTCACAGTTTCGAGCACGTAGACTCAGAAGGAAGTCATACTTCGATAGTGAATTTCCCAGACTATATATATATTATTATTGCTACTAACCGCATTTCTGGATCTACTAACCGTATTACCACTTGTATTATTACGTCAATACATTTATTTGCTATATTTCATTCCTGCGTTTGTTATTCATTTGAGAACGGATTTCATCCCGGAATCTACAACAATATATACATATTAATCGTTTCATCCCAAGTAAAGCGATAAGTGTTACGGGGAGTAAAAGAGAATGAGAAAACTTTAGGAGGAACTGGAAACCCGATCTTGAAATGGAACAACGATAATCAAGGATAAGGGATCAAACTCTATTCCTGTCCAAAAAGACACGAAAGGAGTCAGTGGGTATGAAGTGTCTCCGATATATTTAAAAAAAAAAAACTTATTTTGAAATTTATACATGTTCTATCGCTTGCAACTTTGAATTTTGACCAAAGTAAATCCGAAAATTGAAAATATTTTTGAAATGCGACATAATATTGTAAAATTTTGCACAGAAGCGCAAAATTAAAATCCTAACAAATATCCAGTTTCTTCCTAAAATATCAAATATTTGGTTCTTTTTTTTTTGCAAGCAATGATGCTTGACATTTTTCAGCATTTGCGTTCATTCTTCATGTTTTCTTAGACTCTTGTATTGGACTTTTACATCTCATTATCAATTCTCCATGAATCCAAGGCAAACGACTGCCTGGGTCATTCCATAAATTATAAATATTCTTCTAGAAGTCTTTTATTCTATGCTCAGAATCAATGTCTTGTTGACAGTTCCGACGTCTTGCTAACTTTAAGACCGTAGAAAACGATTGCAGGTGTTCAGACGAAATCTATCAATATGAAGCCCCACTCACCTCCCTTTCCCTCACATGACACACGCAAAATTCGTCTGAAGAATTTAATTTATATCATTACTGTACTTCGATCGAATTTTAGAATTTGGTGCCATTTGGCTGTTACACAATTATTTTCTTTTTCGATCTATGCGCACTTAATTTCGACTGAATAATTCTATTTTGGTTTCATTTGACCGAATTTCAGAAAAGACATCGGTTTTTTGACGCATATCAGACGATACTAAAATGTATAGATTTGACTTGTGGAGGATTTTGGGATGTTAGCTAAGAATCTTACATGTTTTGGTGAGGATCAAAATATGGAAACATTTCAAACCTCAT
The DNA here is from genome assembly GCA_963932145.1 of Acanthosepion lycidas. Classification (NCBI taxonomy): domain Eukaryota; kingdom Metazoa; phylum Mollusca; class Cephalopoda; order Sepiida; family Sepiidae; genus Acanthosepion; species Acanthosepion lycidas. The sequence goes on from OZ010579.1 coordinate 91,176,918, forward strand.
TAGGTGTACGTGAAAGAATTTAATGTGTCCGAGTTTACTGAATCTTTTCTTTGACCATTCTTTGTGTATTTACAAACACGGATGTAATGAGATGGGGTACTGGTCATTTACACATTCCATACCATATCCCAATGAATATCTGTTTTTAATCATTTCCCCCCAATCAAGGAAGGAATTCTGCTGGTGCATTGGAGGTTACAAACAGTGAAGGTGAGATAAAAGAGTGAGAAAAAAAAAGAAGAATGAGGAAAACATAAAAAATGAACGGGATTCAAGAAGACAGAAGAATGCGATTGACGTTGCATTTAAATTTTTGAAAACTAGTTTTCAGGGAAGTAAGTTAACAGAAGTGTGTCCCACTGGCGAGAAAAAGCAAGAAAAGAAACTGTTGGGTTAGAAGTAGCGGGTGCATTTAGCTAATTCAATAGTAAACGTGTGGGACCTAGATGCCAATCTAGTAGCACGTTTAAATTCATGTAATCGGGGAACCAGAGGAAAAACAAACTCGTCAGAGCAGTTAACATGAAAATATTTGTAGAAAAGGCAGAGGGGTGCCACATCACGTCTGTGAGAAAATAACTGAAGTCAGGATGGCAAATCAAGATCAATTAGATTGCAGACGTTTCTTTGGTTTTTGCCAAGAGCTTCAAGATGAATAGCAGGAGCACCAGGCTAGATATAAGCAACAGTATATGTCACCAGAATATACCAATAGAAGACGAATAACCGGCTTACCGAGGTCAAAATACTGATAATGGGGGACCGAGCTATGCTGATGACATAGGTATTCATAGGTGGGATAAGAATGATCTGGAATAGAAAAAACCATTTCCAAAACAGAAACTTTGATTTGAAGTTGGGGTGAAATCAGTAAAGTCACATACTCTTAATCCATCATAATAACTCAGAATGTAGAATCTATAAATATTAAATACCTGGAATAATTGATAGTGGATGTTGATATTTATATTCAAGATCATTCTTATCCCAACCCTGAATACCTGCGTGATCAGCATAACCCTCTTATCAACACATTGGTCTCGGGAGGGAAAGCAGGATCGTTGGCTTCTATTGGTAGACTCGTTTGGGAATGTTTAAGTGGTCAGTGACTATCAAATCCCATTTGTGTTTGTAAACGTACAGGGCAAATCTATCAACACGACCCAAAACAATTGCTGATGGTTGAGTTTGATTTTGAATATACAGGGTACCCCCCGGCAAAAAACAGGGAATTTTAGATTTACTATATGATGAAAAAAATATTACCATATAAAAAATTAACTATTTTAGTTTGAACAACACATCATTTCTGCTCCTATTGTTTTAAGCTACTAAATTTCTATCTATTTGTTTCAAATAACTGTAACGCAAATTCCAACAATTACATAAACTGCACAAAATTTCCTGTTTTTTTTTTATTTTTGTGGAGCACCCTCTATAAGTAATGGTTACTTACCGTAATACGTATGTTATGGGCACTAAAATAGAGAGTTTGATAATCACTCAAGGCTCCAGTTTTGTGCCCTTCCACTAAAATGGAATAAGATTTTTTTTTATGTTTTCCCTCCTAGCAAGGAAATAAAGCCACTAAGACGAAAATATTTACTGAAACATGAAATATGAAGATAACGATTGAAGTCGCATGTAAATTTAGAGAAACAAAGCAAAGAGTACTGAAGTGTTATGTAATATCATTCCTCCCATATGGCAGTGGATTCTAGAAATCTTCTCACAGAGGGAGAACAGACTGGAAGCAACAGAAATGTGGTTCTACAGAAAGATGCTGAGATTACCATGGAGAGAACATGTGAGCAACGACGAAGTTTTTGAGAAAATGGAAACAAATGAAATCTCTAGAGCACGTGACGAGGAAAGAGTGCTTGGAAAATTTGATACTCACAGGGCAGATTGAAGGCAAGAAGGACAAAGGAAAACAACGCATAACCTACCTAGCGAGTTTGAGTAAATGGACGGTGGAAAAAGTTTAGGGGAGTTTATTAAGAGCTACAAAGGACAGGAAATTGTGGAGCGCCATGATCGCCAGCAACTTGAACGAACACGGCACATAGAAGATCAATGTTGGCTGAAAAGCAAGAAGCCGGATGAGAATTCCACAAGTGAGAAGTGCGAGAGAAGAAACTGTTAGCATAGAACTTACGATTACATCTAGCAATTTCAATTGTAAAATGATGAGACCTAGCCGCCAGTCTGGTATTGCTCTTATATTCGTAAAGTCGAGGTACCAAAAGAGAAAAGCTCATCAAAACCTTTGTTAGTCTATAGTGTGCTTACTGTAGGTTTTTTTTTTCTAGCAAGCTACACTTACAGGATTGTTGTAGAGTAGTTTCACAGTGGCGGCTCGACGTACAAAACGTTAGGAACTTAATATATTAGTTAATGACGCAGCAATCTAGTTGTGGTGGTTGATACTTTAATGTACGACATCGACTGACTGACTGACCAACTGACCGAGCTCACTGGCGACTGCTACTACTTATTATATGTGGGAGAGTCTATTAACAATAGAATAGGTATGTTCCAGTATAACAAGGATGCCCGATATAAAAGCGGCAAAATCTATTATCACTGTTTTATCTTTCATGAATAATTGACCTTTAATAAACTTAAATAAATTTCTTGAATATTTATGACCTTGAATAATCATTACGCTCTCGCGTAATTACTTAACTCTGATTGGTTCTTTTATGATTGATCAATTGCTGCTCGATCTTGTGACTCGTCATTTAAAGGTTATTTGCAGACAACTTTCGTCTTTCGTTCTTCTCTTTTCATGTGGCTAAACAAGTCACTGATTTTGAGCGTCATGTTATCATACTTTTGAAAGAAATCATCCGACATGAGGATTGACGAAATGTTCAGAAATTCTTGAATTTTTCAGTTACATCAACGGTTATCTCACGTCTTTCTGAATTTACCCCCCCCCCTTTTTTTTACAGCGCACCCTGTGGAATCGAGTTAGATCCGCACAGAGTGACCTACTACTTCGTTCCTATGTCAGATGCAAGTAAATAATCTCAGATAATTTATATAACGATTGTTATTCCACAAGTTTCGCAAGCCGTTGGAATTAAAATGTATACTTTTTGATGGCTTTATTGATTTGGATGCTAAATTTGGTTTGGTCCGATATTCGTATAATGGTTAAATAATGGCTGTTTAGTTTGGTACTATGTCATAATCATGGGCACCTAGTGTGGAACTAACTTATTATAAAGGATATCTGAGAAAATCTGGCTAACCATTAAACTGCGACTAGGTGCGCAATATCTAATTTCGTTATAAGAAATAAACTTGCGTCCATTTTTAGCCGACTTAAGAACGTATTGATTTAATATTAAGATAAACGTCAATGCATTAAAGAATTAACGCCTAAAAAGAGGCTACAGTGTTTTTTTGTGAGGAGTTGATATTCTTAATTTCGGTGTTGTTTTTTTTTTTAGTTTTTATCTTAGCTGTTCAGGGTAAAATGAGATTTTATTCTTTGCTCGGTCATTGAGAGCATTAATGAACAAAGGCCGCCATAAAATACACCATTAACGCCATGAAGAAAATAGTTATTTTATAGTGTGACTTAGAAATTTATGACAAGACATATTTCGGCTAAAGCTCCTAATTTCTTATCCGTAGGAAAAGAAAGAAAGAATAGAACATGCGCACAGCCCCCACCCCGAAATATGAAGAAAAAAAAGAAAAAAAAAAAAAAAAGAAAAGAATTGATAAATTGGTTCCGCAAGATAAATTGTTTTCTATCGTTTAGACTGTTATAATTCTTTTCATTCTACATTAGTTTTCAGTATGACGATAAACTCCAGGCCTCTGATAGGTGGGGGGTTTGAGGAGCCTAGAACCAACCCTTCATTGCTGTTGTCCCTAGGTCTATCCTGACCTGAGGGAATAGCACTTGTTAGGGCCCCAGCTATGTGCAAATAGTGACCCCCCCCCCCAAAAAAAACTATGAAAATACAAAAATAATTTTTTATAGTACTTATACCAGCAAGACATTTTTATATATTGGGTTGGTGCATAATTATCAGGCGTTTCTGTAGGCGAGTTATTTGTTAATAAAAATTGCTGTTTTATTTATAAATGTTTTAATAAATGTTATTTTATTTTCAGGGTATAATACTATTTTTCGATAATCATCCTCATTTAAAAATGTTATTGTTGAATTGTTATATTTCTGTTTTCCTAATAAATATCGTTCAAAAACGTCTGATAATTATGCACCAACCCCATAGTAATAAAAAACCAACAATAAACAGTTCAAAATTAAACCAACTATAGAAGAATGTCATCAGAAACGCCAAAGTAGAACAGAAGAGATTATATTCAGGTTTTATATTCGACATACTACCATAACCCATTCGTATATCCTAAAAAAAAAAAGATTGTCCGTTATGTTTAGCATGCCAAGAGCCATTCACCATAAAACACAAAATGACAAAGTTTAATTTGAATTCAATCCGCTTAAAATATTACCAAATAACAAACTTCAAAAAGCTTTTGAAAAGACCGATTAATTTTACACATTCCAGTTTCTAAAAGAAATGAAAATAGTTTCTAAAATATAATTAAAAGGAAAAAATAAAAGCATATCTAACAGCAGTCCTTCTATATAACATATCATGTTTTCTGGCAGTTTAAATACAAGATTGTTTTAGAAAAATATTCAACTTCGGCATTAAATGACCCAATGAGTTGATATACTGTAAAACAAGCCACGCCAAGCCAACCATCCCATATATTAGGTTGGTGCAAAAATAATAACGTAATAATGTCGTTTTTGACGTTAAAAAATACGTCAAAAAACGACATTATTACCTCATTATTTTTGCACAAACCTAATACATATACATACATATATGTTTCTTTGCAGCTTTGTTGCGCGCGTGGTCGAGTGGTTACCACATGCGATTTCCAGTTACGCAATACAGTTTCGAATACAATCATATTCAATTTATCAAGAAGTGGTCTTCTTAAAGTTATCATGTTATCATATTCTAGCGCACGGCACTGTTGGAAAGTGCTTGAAAATTATGTCACTCGTTGACCCAGGCCTTGTGGTTAAAATTACATTGGCGGAATTATTCGTCGACAGGTCCAGAAGTCATCGTGCTTTGAGGGTATTGGCCTTATTCAGATTTGGCTCTCGCCAAATTCAAGCGTTATCTCTCAGAAACTTGAACTAAGGTCTAGTAGAGTTGTAGTATAAGCCACAACTGGGCTGTTTGAGTTTTGCAAAAAAATGTTCGTGAGCAGACGAGTGTAACAGGGATTGGCTAACCGCCCAGGCATACTAAGATACGAGTGCGCAGCCATTATTATTAATATAGACGTAATACCTAGATTGTACCCGTGTTTAAGTTGAAAGCCTCCTTTTTTTTTTAAGGAATGTTGAATTAGACAATGGACATGTGAATAAATATTAGAAATTGTAGAATTGGATGGTAAACAGAAGAGTTCATATAGTTATATAGACATTTGGCAGAATTTTAATTTTAAGAAAGTGAAATAATTCTCACGGCAGACTGTGCTGATATGATAGCAAAAAACGACTTGTTATTCTTTACCGAAAGTCATCGAGACATGACTGGACAGAACATCTATAGTCAAATTGTGGGAAATGGTATGAAGAACATTTACATTCTAACTCATCAGAGGTGATTCGACTTGAAGACAAACTGTAAATAAGTGTGGTTTCTCATCTTTAGTATCTCTGATCATTTCTCACCTATCTGTTCAGGCTCGTTTGCGCTACTTCTGAGCCAAGCTGTGGTTTGAACTGGAAATATGCTGAGCAGACCTTCGTTACTAATTGATTATTCAAAACAGGTTGATGCATTGAAGAGACGTCTTTCTAGTTATACTAACAGGTTGACCAAGTGGAAATGATCAAGTTTTCATAATGGGGCCGACATACATATTAATTTCATACCTTCTCTCATCTAAACAAGTTTTTATTAAAATTATAGCGGATAATTTCTAATTCATTTATATCTTGATTATTAAACGATGTTATGATTTAACAACAGAAGTTCAGTTGTCATCAATAATAACTTAGAAAAAATTGGAAAATACCACAAATAATAAGATAGACTGATCTTGTTGACTGAATATAACAAAACTTGTTTATACAGG
>OZ010579.1:91186853-91199353 GCA_963932145.1 Acanthosepion lycidas
AGGGTACGTTTGGAGACGCACGTAGTGCACCAGGTCTCTGTATTCGGCCCTTCAAAAAGTGTGGATGGTCCTGCACGAAACCTTCATCATAATCAAATCTCATGTGCCATAAATGCGGGTTGGGGACCGCTTGTGAATTCCGAATTCCCATGAAATATGAATATTGGAGCCGGCTCAACCCACTCGGGTGAACGCCGTTACAAGAAAGAAGAAGAAGAAGACCGCCTCTCGGACAAATAATATGGCTTCCGTTTCGCCATATATATCGCTGATCTGTTAACTGCCATCACTGAATTTGTATATCAAGCTCTGGATAAGAAAGGTAGAAGTTGTGGTTCTATATATAGCGAAGACGTTTGACAGGGTTTGGCATACTGGTCTTCTACGTAAGCTCCAGGGCCACTGTGTCACAGGAAGAATGATTTAATACAATATTTCCTATAAATCGTGAGCTGAAGGTCGTTTTGAACATGCTAGCTACCAGATCTTTTCACACGAACGTGGATGCCCTCCAAGGTCCTATCCTGGGTGCTAGGCTGTTTCTGGTCTTCATCAATGGTTTCTCCGATGCGATCAGTTCCCAACAAGGCATTTATGAAGATTACACTTCTGTCTCAATAGTAAATACGTCAGATCTGACAATGTAAACTGGTAGCTGCTTTTGAAAAGGACAGACAATCAGTGGTTAACTGGGGTAAGAAATGGTTTGTAAATTTTAACGGCTCCAAAATAAAACTTCTTTTATTTAAACACTATAGAGAATCTTTTCTGCCTGCCATTAGAGTGGCTGACGCAAAGCTCCAGGAGAGCAAAACACTGCGTCTTCTTGGCCTCAATTTTCCCACTGATTTGAAGTAGAAAGACTACATCGAATCAATAACTGCATCTATTACAAGTAATGATGGGTCATTGTATGGTGCCAGAAAAATTTTCTCATTAGAATCCATCTTGCGCATTTATATATCCACAATTCACCCGTTCATTAAATATCTGGTGCTCCTTCTGAACATCTTGAGATTCTTGACCAAAACCAAAGAAGGATCTGTAATGCAATCGATCTTGACTTGTTATCTTGATTTCAATCATTTTCTCACCGACGTGGTGTCGCTTCCCTCTGTCTTTTCTACAAATATTTTCATGGTAACTGCTCGGACGAGTTTTTCTTTTCCTTTGTGCTTGGACTACATGAATTTAAGCGTTCTACCAGGTTGGCAACTAGGTCCCAATATTATACTGTTGAAATACCTAAATGCAATCACCACTTCTACTCCAACAGTTTCCTTTCTTTCACTTCCCGACAGCGAAACTTCCTTCCGTTTTTTTTTCTTCCCTGATAATTATAATCTTCAAAATTTAAATGCAACGCCAATCGACATCACCTGTTTTCATGAATCTCGTTCATCTTTTGCCCTGTTCTCAGTTTTCTTTTTCACTTTCACTCCATGCAGCTCCGCTCGCGGCTAGTGGCATTCCAAAATTGCTTGTGTTGAAATGATTATATATATATATATATATATATATATATATATATATATATATCCTAATGTACAGCCAATTAGATCAAGACTAAAGGAATGTAAGACGCCCATGGCTTAGATACAAAGACAAACTGAAGAGCAACTTGTCAGCTGTCAATATACCTTATAACACCCTCGAGCACTTAGCCTTGGAGCGCGTAAAGTTGAGATAAACCTGTTTTAGTGAACTCAGCAGTTTTAAATCTGTTTGTCGGAATCGTCTTCAGGAAGCGAGAGCAAGATCTAAAAAGTCAGACAATCTAACAGTGACCTCATACCACAATATTCACTCTTGCTCTATATGGGGCCTCCTTTGCAAATAATTAGCGGGTCTTAAGTGCCACTTAAGATTATTGCACAAAATTCATAACTGAATCAATTGGTTAATATGTCAGATCCTCATACGTCGAAAGCAATGGGAGAGTCCAATCTATCTATCTATCTATCTATCTATCTATGAGAGAGAGAGAGAGAGAGAGAGAGAGAGAGAGAGAGAGAGAGGTGAAAGTATGTTTCTTCCTTTAATCCAGTTTTCAGGTCAGGCGAAGATTGTGTGTTCAAGCATGAAATATACTGTTGCCGGTTAGGGTTGGCCTCAGTGTCGACTATTATATTATACAGTTACATATGATTTATCTCTGATATTGAGAAGTTTTACTCATAAATAAAATGAAAATAACACTGACATCTCATTTTAACAGATATATTGAGCAATACTACACAAAAATATCTTGAAATACTAAAGAGTAAATTTATTCAGTAAAATCGCCATTGGCGTCAACCACGGACACCAAGCGACATCGGAATCCCCTGCATCTTCTATGGGCTGGTCTCCTTGTTTAATTTGATGAATGCTGCGATGAGCCATGCCTTCAGTTCGTCTTTGTTGTTACAAGGAATTTTGTTGTTCACCCCACACATAATAATGAAGGGGGTTGCAGTCTGGGGAGTTAAATGACCAGTTGTAAGGGGTGATGTGATCGCAGAAATTGTCTGACGACCAAGACTGAGTTCTCCTGCGTGTGGGGCATGGTGCAGTGTCCTGTTGCCAGACATATCGCCTTCCAGCAGCCACCGTTTTGACTAAGGGCAGTACTACCTCCTAAAGTCACTTGATGTAGGCTGAGACCCTATCGAAAGATAAATGCAGATATAACTTCGCCATCATTAGTGATCACTCCAAACACCTTCGTAATCACCATTAGACTCATCCGACTCTTTCTGAATGGTCTGCATTGTTTTCAGATTGACACCCAAACACTCTGAAATGTTCCAAATTTCTGACGGAGTGAATTAGGACATGGTGCTCTTTTGTCTCATAGACGGTTCCCAACTGACCTTATTATACTGTGCAGTCGACAAAATCAAAAAAGAACAACGCGCATGCTCGAAATTAAAAATATCAAATGGCGATAATTCACCTTTCGAACCCTATCTATCTATATGTTGTGGATTCCGGGATGAAATCCGGTACCAATAAATAACAAACGCCAAGAATGAATATAGGAAAATAATGTATTAACGTAATAATACAAACTGCCAATGCAGGTTAGTAGTTCCAGGAATACGGGTTAGTAGCAAAATATCTATACAGTCTTTGGTATTGAAGTATCGCTCTATGATTTCTTACTGAGTCTACGTGCTCGCTCACGGTGACTCTTGCTGGCTATGTTCGGTCTGTCTGTTACCTTCACCCTCTGTTGCTCTAGTCTCTCGGGTCTTCACGTAGCAGCAGTATATGTATATACTGAGTGAGTCCATGCGTAAAAAGGGGAGAACCCCTCAGCGCCCCCTCCTTAGATCCCTTTTTGGGGGGAGTTAATATCTTTTCCTTTTATGATCGATAATCAGAGGCTCTGTACATTTTCTTTTCCTGCTGGTCCTTCTAATTTCTGTCTCTTTTTGCGGTCTTTGAAACTCAAAAGCTTCAAAGATCGCCTCCATCGAATCATCATTTTCAGCGGGTGACGAGCTTGGCTCTTCAACCCGTCTTTTTTGTATTTGGTCAATATGTCTTCTGTGGGTAATTTTTTCTGCTTGTATTGTGTACGTTTCCTAGTCTGTTAATTATTTTACCCGCTTCCCAATAAGCCATATTGTCCCTGAACATCCTAAAATAGACCTGTTCTCCAGGTTTGAATGATCTCTTGAGTACTATATGTGTATGCCGGTTTTTATTCTTGTTAGGCAATAACTTATCAAACACAGACCGTATTTTTCGGGCAAACATCACTTCTGCTGGTGAAAGACAAGATAGTGTGTCCCCGTTTGATGTTATTCTGTATACTTGGAGGAACTGCTGTATAGCTTTTTCTGTCGGTATGTCTTCCGCTTTTTTCAAAGCTCTCTTTAGTGTGTCTACAAATCTTTCAGCTTGCCCGTTCGACCGCGGGTGATGCGGAGCTATCTTAATATGCTTTACTTGGTAAGTCTCACAGAATTCCTGGAAGTCATTTGAGGTGAATTGTGTGCCATTATCAGTTACTAAGCAATCCACGATGCCGAATCTCGCGAATAATTCATGCAGACAATTTATAGTATTTTCCGTTGTCGTGTTTTAAAATCTGAAGACTTCTGCCCACTTACTAAAGCTATCTACCGTTATTAGATAGTAGTAACCTTCTATGGGTCCTGCGTAGTCCACATGAATTCTGGACCATGGTCTGTCCACCTTAGGCCATGGTTTTTGTATAGTCGGTGGTGCTTTTGCTGCAGCCGCACAACCTTTACACCTTTCCACTATTTGCGTAATATCATTGTCCATATTTGACCAGTAAACAAAACTTCTCATTAATGTTTCATCCGGTTTTTTCCCGGATGTCCTAAATGAAAGTCCTTCAAGATCCGTCTTTGAAACGATTTCGGTATTACCACTCTCTCGTTATACAATAATATGTGGTGACAAATTGAAAAGCTGTCCGCTAAGCTCCTTTCCTTTTCTTCTATTCTTTTCTTGGTATTCTGAATAAATTCATCCTTTTCCGCTTCTCTTCTTATCTCTAGCAAAGTCACAGGAAGTTCCTTTACTGCATTATGTAACACTTTACTGATTTCATCTTCGGCTCGCAACGCCGCTATTACTGAATCTTCCAGAGGTTCGCCTTTCGCAGGTACCAATCGCGATAGTCCATCAGCATGCCCAATTTTCTTCGATGGTAGGAACTCAAGTTTGAAGTTGTAGTTCAATAAAATCTTAGAAGTCTGTTGGCTGTGTATATTTGTAATCCTTTTTTCGATCCAAAAATCGTAAAAAGGGGTTTATGGTCCGTTTGTAGAGTAAACTTTTTTCCATAAATATATGTGAAAGCGAGTTATGGTGAATATTATGCCTAACGCTTCCTTTTGAATTTGTGAATAATTCCTCTCTGCTGGTAATAATGATCTTGATGCGTGCGCTATAGGCTTCTTTGTTCCATCCTGCATCGCGTCGCTAGCAATAATAATTTCTAGTTTGGGGTCGAAATGTGTCAGTGCTAGCTCCGAAGTTAATTTTTGTATTATTTCCTTAAACGCTTTCTGAAGTCTTCCGTCCAATTCCATTTGCTCTCTTTTTTCAGTAACTCATTTAGGGGGCCCTCAGTTTATGCATATTTTCGATGAATTCACCGTATTAGTTTGCTAGACCCACGAAACTTTGCAATTATGTGACATTTTTTTGCCTCAGGCATATTTTTAATTGCAGATGCCCTCTCTGGATCTGGTTTCCTACCACTTTCATTAATTATATGGCCTAAGTATTTGATTTCATTAAGGAAAAAAATCACATTTTTTTCTTTTACTTTAAACCCATAATCTTAAAGTCTTTTAAAAACTTTCTTTATGTGCGATGCGTGATCTTCAACATTGTCGCTTTTAATTAGAATGTCATCCAAGTTCTGGCCAGTGAGCATTGTATCCATCGTTTGTTGAAAAATTGCCGGTGCTACCTTTACACCAAATGGTAATCTGTTGAATTTGTACAGTCCTTTTTGCGTATTAATATATAGAATTTTCGTACTCTCTTCTACTGGAATCTGTAAATAAGCCTCGCTTAAATCTATTTTGGAAAATACCTTACCGCTGTTAAGCTTCGTAAATATTTCCTCTGGGCTTGGTAATGGGTAATGATGATCTTTTATAGCCTTATTTAGCCCAGTCGAAAAATATGCGCAAACACGGATTTCTCCTGATTTTTTTTACATAGATTACTGGTGCCGCCCATTTACTGAACTCAATTTTTGAAAGGATCCCAGTTTGTTCAAGTCTCTCTAATTTTTTGTCGATTTTCTCTATGGCACGTTCCGCTTCTTTTTAAATAGTGGTTGGACATTTTCTTTTAATTCAGTTCTGTCTGCAAACTTGTTGCATCGTCCCAAACCACTCGAAAATACCTCGGGAAATTAATTATGTAATTCTTTCCTTAACTTTGTCGCTTCTGATGGTTCGCACTCTATCTTTTTACAAAAAGAACTGATAGGTAAATCCCATACGTCGAACTTTTGCATCCAGTCTGTGCCCACCAGATTTTCTGTATCCTTCATTACGAATATTTTGAGTTTTCTTGTTTTCCCGTGAAATTTTAAATTTAGGATTACTTCTCCTTCGAATTTTATACGTTTTCCTGTAACAGACTTAGTAATTTCCTGTGTGTGTAACATTGTTGGTCTATTAAGCTTTCTCCATGTCTGTAGGTTAATTATCGTCAGATCTGATCCTGAGTCTAGTTGCAATTTTATCTTTTTATTTAAGATTTCAAATTCCACATATTTCCTTATGTTAGTATTGTCTTAGTCATACATTCTAGTAGCTCTTATCCTACTAGTAGATTTTCTGTTCCTACATTGGCATGCCTTGTGACCCATTTTTCCACACGCAAGACAGTTTTTATATTTAAAACGACAATCCTTATTCTGGTGTAGTCCTCCACGTCGATAACATGCAGATGGTGATGGGGGCTTATATTTACTTTGATCTTCGCCATTATTTGCCCTATACGTTGTTCTTTTTTCATTATTATAGAATTTTTGTTTTCTTTCCGGGGAGGGTGAAATCTTTTTTCATTATTATAAAATTTTTGTTTTCTTTCCGGGGAGGGTGAAAAACGTAAACTTTTGTTTAACTTACGAATATATGATACTCCTGACACTTCAATATCCCTCGAATCTTTCTTTATACTCAGACATTTTTGGCAGTCTTCCGATAGTTTTTGTGGTGTTAATCCAGGTTCATTTTGCAGTTTTGAAAGCATTCTTTTGCGCATTTCGCTATAAGACACTTGAATTTGTCCGGGGTTAATTCTGCAAACTTGAAGTAGTCGCAGTGTTTATTCACGATTGCGGCGAACGTGGAATAGTCCTCATTTTCATCCTTTAGGAGGTTACGACATTTCTACCTTTTGTGAAAATGTGACATTTTCGGACTGAAAAGCTCCGTCAGGCATGTAACTGCTTCATCAATCGTGAAATCATTTGTCTTCTTTGGCAAAATGTAATCCACAAATTTTGTGTATTCTTCCGTTCCTAATTTCCTGAGTAATAGTCGTAGCTTCTTTGCTTCCGTCCAGTTTTGACTTTCGATGTTGAAGATGTCTTCATGATGTCTGAAAAAGTCCCCGAATTTTTTATCCTCTTCTAGGGAGTATTTGAATGCTTCTATCGTGTTCCATACTTCGTCTTGGGAAAAAGTCGCCTCTTTTCCAATATTTTGTTGTTGTGTAGTACTCGCTACTTTTACAATTAGTTCCTGGAGTTGCACTTGTTTTTCTTCATTTTGCATTTGTCTTTCCTGATATTCCTTCTGCGTTTGTAGTAATATTTTTTTCCATTCTTTCTTGGAATTGGAATTGCTGTTCATTTTGTCTTTCTTGAAGTTGTATTTGCTGTTCATTTTGGTATTTTACAAGTTCTACTAAAATACTTTTTAAATTCCTCCATCATAAGAGTCTTACGAAAAACACGATATTCCGTATTTTAATCCTCGTAACTCTTTGTTACCCAGCTGTTTTGGATACTGGCAAAAACGGCAATTTTCTCTTTTGAGTCTCCGAGAAGTGCAAATTCTTGTCGCCGAAGCTGTTGTGGTGAGAAGAGAGAATTTTTTTTCTTTCCGTGGAGGTCCCAATTCCTCGTCACCAAGTTGTGGTCGTCAAGGGAGAAATTTTCTTCGTTCTCTTCCTGTGTGAGTTCGAATTTCCTCGTCGCCAAGTTGTTGTGGTCGACGAGAGAGAATTTTTTTTTCTTCCATGTGAGTTCGAAGTCCTCGTCGTCAAGTTGACGAGGGAGAATTTTGTCTTTTTTGTTCTTCCCGTGTGAGTTCGATATCCTCGTCGCTAAGTTGTTGTGGATTCCGGAATGAAATCCGGTACCAATAAATAACAAACACCAGGAATGAATATAGGAAAATAATGTATTAACGTAATAATACAAACTGGTAAAGCAGGTTAGTAGTTCCAGGAATACGTGTTAGTAGCAAAATATCTATACAGACTTTGGTATTGAAGTATCGCTCTATTATTTCTTACAGTGTCTACGTGCTCGCTCACTGTGACTTGCTCGCTACGTTCATTCTGTCTGTCTGTCGGTCGGTCGGTTACCTTCACCCTCTATTGATCTCGTCTCTCGGGTCTTCACGTAGCAGTAGTATATATATATATATATATATATATATATTTCAATAAATATAACGAACAAGAAATATTTTGTAATATTTTCTATGTTATTCTTGGGTTCGAATCGTTTTTCTCTTTTTAGGAACTGAGTGCGTGAAGAAAGTGTCCATCGTATTTATATTTCCGTGCGCTATTGTGAAGTGCTATTTTCTCTCAAAAGTACTTCGTATGAAAACAGCGAAAACGCCCTGTCTGTTTTTGGAAAGCAAGCAAAGACTGCACCAATATTGAAATTACTTCGATAAAAATATCTCTCACACAACACAGCATATGTTACAAAACAAACATATATCAACAATCGTCCTAGCGACGATTTCAAAATGGTATTAATGGGAACGTCTCGGGAAAATAAACACCAGGGAAAATTTCTCTCTATACTCAGTCCTAAAAAAAAACGAAACATTGTAAATACACAAGAAAAATAGAATAATAAAAAGAACGTACAGAATATTCCTTTCCGTCTAATGTACAATTTTAGAATAAACCCCTTATTTGTGTTTTAATATATTATTATAATAATGGCGCACAAATATATTACTCTTTCTTGATGATTAAAATGTTTTCTTTTTTAATTTTATATCGCTTTCAGAATGCTGTTCTCAAATACGTGACGCAAGCTGTATATACACCAGGAAACAGTATTATGCTGTTCGGAAAATAATATCCGACTTTCAAATAAACCTTTTTTTGCTCTAATATATTATAATAGTTGCGCAAAAAATATATTACTCATTCCTAATGATTAAAGTGTCCTGTTTGTTAAATTTATATCTATCTCTTTCAGAATTTAACTTAAAATATTATTTACCGTCCATCTTGAGAAATGGAAAAAAGAAGACTTGCGTTTTTTTTTTATTTGCATGAATTCATCCTTGGTCAAAATGTTTCTCCAACTGTCACTATCATTAACAGAGCACGGAGAGAAGGGTCTGCTTGTGAACTGACAGTAGGGCACTGGTTCCTGAAATTCTGCAATGGGGCTACGAGTCTTGAAGGTTAAGGTTGTAAAAAACAGCCATCTGCAAATGATAATCAACATCTAATAGCACTAGTGGAAAAAGAATTTCCCAGAAAAATATCCCAGATAATGTGTGCCAGCATTTTAAAAATACCGGAACATCTCAAGTAAATTGGCAATTTGATAAATGGGTTCCATCTGAACTCAGTGAAAGTCAAAGAGTTTGACTTTTAGGGATGTGCTCGATGGTTCACCTGCGAAATTCGACTGATCCTTTTCTTGATCGAATAATGAGTTTTGGTGACAAATCAATTCTTTATGGCAGTTGTAAACGATCGGATTAACTACTTGGTCTTGACAAAGCAGAAGAACACTTTCCAAAGGCGAAATTGCATCAACAGGGTATCATGTTGACTTTTTGGTGGTCCGCGATTGCCTTTATGCATTACAGGATCTAACCTGAGCGTCCTTACCATCAACAGCAGGAAATTAGTTAAGCAAAACGCGTCCGGCATTGTTCAGTCGACTAGATACAATTCTGCTTCATGATAATAGTTGGACAAATGTTGGCAAGATGTCATTGCGGAAGCCCATCGGCATGGGATACAGCAACCATATTTCCTTGATCTCACGCCCGTTGAAGAACAGCTTTTTTTTTTTTTCAAGAATTTTGACATTCCGTTGCAATGAATATGCAGAAACTGCATTAAAAGATGTTTTGGCGTCCAAACCTTTAGAATTTCATGGTAAAAGCATTAATAGCCTTGTAAGTCTATAGGATAATTGTATCGATGTTCGGGGTTTCTATTTTGACTCATTTAAAAACTCAATTTAAAACTGTTTAAATATATTCGGAAATCGGACATTATTTTCCGAACAAATATCTATCTATCTATCTATCTATCTATCTATCTATCTATCTATCTATCTATCTATCTATCTAATTCATATCTATCTATCTAATTCATATCTATCTATCTATCTATCTATCTATCTATCTATCTATCTATCTATCTATCTATCTATCCTATCTAATTCATATCTATCTATCTATCTATCTATCCTATCTAATTCATATCTATCTATCTATCTATCTATCTATCTATCTATCTATCTATCTATCTATCTATCTATCTATCCTATCTAATTCATATCTATCTATCTATCTATCTATCTATCTATCTATCTATCTATCTATTCCTGTCTGTTCATACCTGTATCAGTCTGTTTCTTTCTATATATCTATCTATCTATCTATCTATCTATCTATCTATCTATCTATCTATCTATCTATCTATTCCTGTCTGTTCATACCTGTATCAGTCTGTTTCTTTTTAACTATCTAATGTTCAACCTTTTAAATTGAAATCTCTGAGCTGATTATAGCTACAGCTTGAGAGAGAGAGAGAGAGAGAGAGAGAGAGAGAGAGGGGGGAGAGAGGGAGAGAGAGAGAGGGAGAGAGAGAGGTGGTGGTGGTCAGTAAGTTGTACAAGTTTCGTCCGTTCAAATGTTTGGACACGATGACAGCTGACACAACCATCGATAACTTCTGAACAGTTGCGTCTACCCAATTTTACTCACAAGGCTTGAACCAACCAGCGTTATGATTTTTCAGGCATCTCCCAACAGTATGCTCTCCTGTTGGGATTACCGCCGATGTCATCAAGAAGCGACAAATATATCGACCATGGTGAATTTCTCATCGATGCACTTTTAATAATATATTGCCTTTTTATTGAAAGACGTAACGTGAATGTATTATATAAAATTTCATTTAAACATAAAAGCTGATAATATTTATTGGAATCTATTGTCGCAACCTAAGATATATATATCTGTCATCATTCCAAATAAGACTCCCTTCGGTATATTATTTATTTATCACCGGACCACCTCTGCAATTACTTGCATCACTTCCTCAAAGATAAGAACTTTTTCACTTAGACTCAAACGGAAAAGCCGCCAATGAAGACATCAGTTGTTTAGATAAATAATAATTTAGAAATGAAACTGAAAGCTTGTTACCAGGGTAGAATAAATATATGGTGCTCACGAGAGAAACTCTTAAATGCTTAATTAGATTCAATAAATTTAAAAAAAAATTAAGTAAATCAGAAATTTCATCTTTAATGTACTGTTTATTCAAATTATATAATAATACTAGAAGCGATATATATGTTTATAGAAAAGAACATATTCGAGAAATTGTAGCAAAAGTGGAAAAGTTTTACTTGCGACACGTTTCGTTCTTCAGGAGGACTAGGCATGCGCACGACAGATGGGTGCTGGGAATTTTAGAATTTTTTTTATTAGTTGAATTCATTCTGAGTCTTTTTCTTTTTCTTTCCATCACTTTTGCAAGTAGGTATCCAACATTGTGATATTAGAAGATCTACCATTTAAATAAAGATTATATGAACACAAAAGGGACATTTTACAAAACAATACACCAAATGCGTTGGTTGCTCACCGTAACGAGACTGACCACAACTTTCACATAAAAATGATACTCTGATCAAAGGGGAAAAATAATTCACTAAGAAGTAAATGTCTAGACAGTGCTTTAATTGCAAGGTCGCGTACAGCAAATTTTCCCTTCCAACATTTCGCCATTTCTGGCAGATCTCACAGTGTGGAATACCTACTTACAAAAGTGATGAAAAGAAAAAGAAAAATTCTCTAAATGAATTTGGCTTGATAAACAAATAAATAGGAGAAATCTCAAGGAATCTAAATAAAAGATTATATAAGAACAAAAGGGACATTTTACAAAACAATACATCAAATGCGTTGGTCGACCACCGTAACGAGATTGACCCCAACTTTGACATAAAAATGCTACTCGGATCAAAGGAGGAAATAATTAACTAAGAGAGTGACTTAATCGCAGGGTCCTCTACAGTAAATTTACGCCCTGGCTCTTACAACATCTCACCATTGCTGGCAGATCTTATAATATCACATAATAAATAAATCCATAATAATACTATTAATTACTATAAATAATATTATAAATTATTAATAAATTATATTTAGATTATATAATAATACTTATTTTGTGATAAGACACTTATATTACATTGCAAATATTTTTCCTTGACTCCGTATGAAGGATACACCTGACGATGACCATCGGCAAAAATATTACCATGAAAATAAGAAAAATGTAGTTATTTCATTGCAAAAGAATCATTCATTAGTAATTTAGCCTATCAAGTCTAATACAAATCCAGATGCTCGTTGTAGGTGTCATAGCGAGTGCCAACAATTAATACGGGTGGAGCGTGCATTTCGTATTGGACCGCTGTTCCTCACCCCACACATCGAACAGAGAAAAAATTAAACTCACACTGGAAGGATATTTTGATAACAATAATA
>OZ010579.1:91201853-91244353 GCA_963932145.1 Acanthosepion lycidas
CACACACACACACACACATATATATATATATATATATATATATATATTGGTTAAAAAAGAAAGACGGCATCTTTAATTTTTTTTTCCTGAAGGAATCTTTTTCTGACAACACTTTTTCAAAGATAACTGTTGGTACAAATCTGACGAAACAAGGGTTGATAGTCGCAAAAAATATTTATTAAATGAGGAGTGGAACTTTGGTAAACGATTAAAACAATTTAATAGTAAATAATTCACGGAAAAATCATAAGTGATAAACAGTTCGAAAAGATTGTAAAAGGGAAAAATTATCAGTCATGACCGTTCAAACAAAAATAGAGAGCGAATGAAATGTTATTTTTGCTTGCACAGATCCGTTTTAGGAAGGCCAACCTCGAGGAATACCGATTACACATGTAATGTTGCATTCCCAGACCCACACTCACAGTCGTTGGCAACGACCTCTTTGCAGACCTAATGCTTTCGGACACTCTAGAAAAGGAAGAACAGCAAGCCCTCGAGTGCCTTCTTCGCAGATAGGGAGTTCAGACAATCGATAAAAAATTAAGAGGAATGACGTAAGTGGCACATCTACCCTCCACGGACAACCGCCGCCGGAGTCAAAGCCAGACCGTCGCTCCGACCTTTGCCTTTATTTACGACCAGTTCTTCTTTAGCTGGATCCCGGGCCCGAAACACACTCAAAGTATGCGGAAGGTTCCGTCTGTCCAACTAAAGGGCTCTGGAAGTTCGACCCATTCCAGGCACCTAACGGAAGACTTGCTGTGGTTAATCTTGCCCCCATCCCCCGTAACATTCTCGTATCGTTCAAGCGCCTTCTGTACCATCTCAATCTCGCTGCGTCCCGACACGAAAATGAATACGTCATCGGCGTACTGCTGTGGGAAATTCTGTAGGGAATAGGTATTGTCACTTTTCGTTCTCTCCTCACGACCTCCTTACAGTCCTCGGGGGCCATGTCAGATTTTATCTCTTCCACTTCTTTCTGTTTTGGAGCGAGGCTGTGGAACCGTGTTCTTAAGCGGGTTACACCTTAGAGATATGCTACGCGGCGCCACAGAACTAGTAGCGAGATCAATGACCCTCTACAACGATGAGGATCGTCCGCCACCAACACGTCAAGGTGTCGGGTACCTCTAAAAATACTTACAGGATATTCAACTGCAAGATTATATCTCTGGTGGCAATGCCCGTTTTATTCCTTATTTACGCAACCTCAAACCAGCTGCCCATATTCCGTGAATAACGTTCCCACAAGGTGCTTCTCTACATCCATGGGCGCCTCATGTAAAGTGATCTTGGTCCTTCGAGTGCCCATATACTCTATTTGCCGATTTGGTGGTGAGGATGCTTTTCGCTAGTGTTTTTTCTCCTCTTTAGATGTCAACAAGATATCCCACATTGCGTTTGACCTCGTTGCCAACATCTTTACCATAATGTTCAGGAACTTCACTGCTTCCGCCATTCCTCCCCTGTTGGAAAACCACTAACTTCCTGGTATTTACGTCAGATGTCAGCAAGGAAATCGTCCTTTTCGAAATCGCCTCTCAGGCCGACAGAATGGTCAGGATTTAATTTCCTGAAATGTATTCCTGTTACTTTTCACGTGTCACTACGTATTATTCATGCCCTTTATTATTGGAGGAGTCTGTCTGCCGCCCATGTTTAGGGATGGGGACGTGCTGGTTGATCCAGCTGCTGAGACAACACACAAAAACTAGACGATACCAAAAATAGGCAAAATAAAATCAAATCGAAACGTAACAATAAAACTTTCAAATAAAGGACACATGGCACAGTGGATAAAGACGTTGGTTAGATCCAGTGACAGGACCCAAAGAGTGTGAGTTCTATACCCGGTTAAGGCAGTGGAGAACTTGGAGAGGGGAATTAACAGGAGATAACTGATAACTGACGTCCATTAAACATGGCACGTAGAACTAGAACAGTCTACCCCATTGAACGAAATAAAGGGTCCAGTTCGACATCCCAACCCCCTGAAGAAGCTCGGAGCGTACAACGGCCGAAACGTTGTGATAAATATGGCGACAAAGATGGGGACAATAGTCCAAATAATGTAAATAGTTGACATAATACCTAATCTCAGAAATATAGACAGATACTACAGTTTTGCTTAATTAAGAAAAAGCAATCAAAATAACACAAAATTGAAATACAAATTAACAAAAACAACTAAAAAAAGAAGAATAACAAATGGGTTTACAGAATATAAAAAAAAAATCAAAAAATTAGCAATAAAAAGTGCACACAATCTTCCCCTACAATAGTTCACGCCTGTCCGAGCCAAACTCAATCATGTTCAGACTGAGTCATCCTAGAAGGAAGACTCAGATTGCTTGATTTATATTGGCCTCAAAATGTTGACACATACGGGTCTCCAACCTAGGACTATTTCGTCTTACGTATTCAGCATCACACTGACATTTATACTTATATACGATAGATCTAATTTGAAAGTAGGGCAGACGATATTTAACAAAAGATGGAAACATCGAATTGGTCTCAACATCAACCCGTAAATAGAAGACATGATGTAATGCAAGCTGACACTCAAGTCTTCAAGCATTTGACTCTTCCAACCGAGCCACAGTAGTTTCAAATAAATAGAACAAAGACTGGAGCCAAAAACTACTGATTTTTTTTTTTAAAACACCTAATTTTACGCTCAACTACGCGCTTAATAACATTGGTAGGAAAACCATTGTCAATAAAAATGGGATGAATTTTTTTCAGTTCCTTGTCAAAAGGACGGAGTACAAATCATTAGCCCGCGGTAGACTAAGGTGGAAATCAGGTTACTCTTACGGACTTCTGGAACAAAAGAATTTCAGTTAGTGTACCGACTTGTGAATGTAGGTTTACAATAATGATGAGACGCCTTTAGTGTTCAACAAGATCGTCCAAGAATAGTAAAGTACAATTAACCCCACCACTTCCATGATAAATTACAAGGATGGATGAAGAGAAATGAGTTGAGTATGAAAGGCCGTGGCATTGTTGATGGAATCAAAGATGGAAAACGTGTCATCAACGTAGCGTAAATATACAAGGGGTTTACGGCATTTTTCAAACAAAAGTTGCTCGTAGAAACTAACAAAAATGTTGGCCAATACTGGACCCAAAGGACTACCCATCGAAACTCCATGGATTTAGTCGTACATAGTATTGTCAAAACTCAACTTCAGTTGCTAAATGCGTAAACTCCAAAAAAAGAGCTTCCGAAAATAAAGCAGGACCCAGGCGAACCCTGTAGAGAGCATCAGAACATATTTGTATGGTGTCTTAAAGGGGTATGTTTGCATATAAAGTAATAAATTCAGATGACATGTTTGTCCTTAGAACGAATTTCTAATAAAATTATAAAATTTGAAGGAGTCATGGCTGAAAATTTTGAGAAACAGGTTGGAGTATTTTATTCAACCATTTTGCCAATTCGTGTTGCACAGAAGCAGTCATATAAACAATGGGCCTGAGAGGCACATTGTCCTTATGTATCTTGGAGAAACCATGCAACAGTTGGGGACTAACACGTCTAATGTGATTTTATACACTTTGAAATCAGGTTGCTGTTATATACAGAAAGTAACCATCTTTGTATTCTCGCCTTTATTTTGTTGGTATTGTCACATACATTTACAGAATCAATCTTTAGTTGAATCAATGTAAAATGACTTCCATTTTACCGATATAATTCTGACTATTTAAAATTACCACACCAGAGCCATTATCCGGTTTGGTGATGTAAATATCACTTGTAGAATTTAAAGACTTAATAGTCTGCAAGGGAACACTCTGCCAAGCAAGAAACTCACGATCTGCTGAGAGGGAAGCAAATTCACTAGATAATTCAACTAATCTCTTTTTGCACAAACAAAACTTGTCAGAAAAGGAAGCTTTATGTTAATTTAACGGAGAGAATAATAATTCAAACTCAGCAAAGATCTATTGTTTGTTTACTTTAGAAGAGGGAATATAAAAATCCAACAGTCGAGAATGAACAAGCTGTTCTATCTGTGTAAGAGTGACGTTGGAGAAATTAAATATATGTTTATCTAAATCTCAATTTTCAACACTAAATCTTTTGGAGACGAGAAAATTAATATAACTGTTTTTTTTTTTTTTTTTTAAATTTGATACGCTTTTGAAATTGCAACTTAATTGTTGCTAAATATCGAGAAAAGCGAAATAGAAAAAAAAAAGGACATGTTCCTAATATCAGTCAAAGCTGAACCGATATAAGCGTAAGCCTGAGGAGGAATATTCGAATAGTTTACTTGATTATTCATGCTTAATAAATCCTCGTTCAACTGGAAGAGACAAGCCCTTTATAATTTTAATACCTCCTGCGTCAGATGAAGGATCAGACAACACAACAGGACAAACATGACTGGAGAAAAGATCGTTTAAGCTCTAAGGGAATTGAAATTATGCCACAGGTGGATAGAATTATTAAATTTCGTCGGTAATATTCTTGGGCCTATCTACAACGGAAATATTTCAACAAGGTCTTTGACACCACAGAACATAAAAACTGATTTTAAAAAGCATGACGGCATTTTTCATTTTTTCTTTTCCTAAAGGAATCCTTTTCGGCCGACACTATTTCAAAGGTAACCATTGACACAAGTTTTAGGAAACAAGGGATAATAATCGCAAAACAAATATTAAAAAGGGAGGGGAATTTTGAAACAGGATTAAAACAATTTACTAGTAAATAATTTACGAATAAAATAAGTGAAAAACAGTTCCAACAGAGAATTGAAAGGGAAGAAATTCTCACTCATGACCTTCCAAACAAACATTGACAGCGAATGAAATGCTTTTTTGCTTGCACAGATCCGGTTGATGTCACACCGACACGCAAGAAATGAGTAGACCGGGCTCCGTGCAAAACAGTGAAAAACCATCTACATAAAGTTATCCTCATCATTTAATATATTTTTTCTGCGATTATTATCCCTTGCTTTGTCAGATTTGTAACAACAGTTACCTTTGAAAAAGTATTGACCGAAAAGGATTTCTTTAGGAAAAGAAAAAAGCCACCATACTTTTTAAAGTCAGTGCTTATGCTCTGTGTTAAGTCCTTGTTCAAATATATATATATATGTGTGTATGTAAAATGTATACACACACATATATGTGTGTGTGTGTAAAATGTATATATATATATATATATATATATACACACACACACACATATATATATATATTATTTATATATTATATATGCGCAGCAGTTATTGGAAAGCACACAATATCAGTGATAGAGCTAACATATTTAGTTAGATTGAGGTAAGTTTGTGACCCTGGGTTTCACGCTATTTGCGATCGTCAGACAAATTGATTAATTTTAAAATTTTGGATGTATATATGGTTGCGTATATTGGTGTTTTGATGGTAGTCGGAGGAAAAATTGTCGTCGGAACACCACTCACACGTACACAGACACGCACATTCCCGCTTATATATATATATATATATATATATATATATATATATATATATATATATATATGTTTCATTGAAAAGGGCCGACAAGTAAGATTTAATCAATCCTTTATTGAGTTTTCCAACATTCTAATATTTTTTTCATATTTCAGGGGTTAAAAAGTATAAGAATTGTCCATATTTATAAATGTTCCGAGCGCTTTCGGCTAGTTCTAGAGCCATTATCAAGGATGTTGTTTTTGGATACTGAATTTATGTGTGCGGATTCTACATAGTAGTTTTGTTGTGTAGAGTATTTGCGGCGGTGTTGTAGGCTTTTTGCCGGTCACGTACTCATAATTAGAGAAGCATTGTTTATTAAATATTAGTCGCCCGCTATCAATCTTACACTATTTAGCAGTGGAGATAACGTTTTAAAAAACTTCACTAAAAATAGAAATCATACCCAGTTCAACCGGCTACGAATAGCACTTGACCGCCAAAAAACATACAACACCCGCAGCACATACTCTACACAGAAAAACTATTTTGTAGAATCCGCAGAAATATTGTGGAATCGTTACTATAATTCGGCAGGTTGGAGAAAATACTACAAATTACTAGGTACCAATAGCATAACTTTTGGCACGTCAGGGTATAAACAACAGGAACATAATTAAAATAATTTTGAATCATACCTACTTAAACTTGTTATGTATTGTGGATCAAATTCAAGCAGATATGGACATTTAAAAAATTGGGTAATGTAATAACAGAAAACGTAACATGGAATAGAGAAATCTGAAGGCATAAAGAAATAGAAGATGCCTTTCGGAAACTAAGCAGAATATTGAATTTTTTTCTTAGACAAAAAGAAAAGCGTGTTGGACTTCTATATAGAATACCATAGAGACTCCATCAAGATGTGGAAATAGTAAATTCCAAATACCTTTGTGTATGGATAATTTATAACATTTAGTATAGGGGCTAATGGAATTGAACAAAGAATAGGCTGTGCTAGACGTTGTATTGCACAACACTGAAAATAACTACAAAACCAAAAAATTAACTTGAATACTTGAATCAGATCAAGACATTCATATGGATGTCATGCAAGGCACCAAACAAGATCAGAAATATCTAAGCTAAGACCCGACTTTTTCGAACCTCGAGGATTGGCGCTAACAGACAAAAGCGATAACAGCTACTGGACTTGGTCAATAAATATCGAATGTTTACTTATAAGAAAACGGTTAATATTATCATTGCCATTACCATAGACGGAGCCTACGAGAAACAACCAAATTTTAAAGAGATTAGAAGCTGCAAAAAACATTTCTGAAAACATTAAAAAAAGAGAGAACTGAAAAGTCTCAGGCATATATAATGAAATAGGAAAGCTTGGCGAATTTATCACTCATAGGATATATGGAGGAACAAGAGAAGTTGAAGTTAGTTGATTCGTAATTTATGGCGGAGAAATACGTAATTACTTTGCGAACACCTTAATATTACGTTGTTTATATTGTAAATCATAATAGCATTTGAACATTGCTTGCAGAGAGGTAATCGCAACAACTGCAGCCATGAATCAGGTGTGTATGGATATTTAATTAGGCGTTAGACAACTTGTGCAATGCAATATCTTCTCTTTCTTTTGTTTGGCCCAGTGGCAGACTAATCTAAGCTTTCTAAATACCGATGCACGTATAATTAATGGCTCAGCTAATTGCGTATTTCCCCCTGGAATCAGTGGTCGTTTTGTGATTTTTTTCCCTTGGAAGCTTCAAGCAAACCAATCCAATCATTTTTCTGCAATTTTATCTGTTGCTCCACGAAAACAATGTAAGATATTATGATGTTCATTTATAGTCATTTTATGTTACTTGTATATAATTCATTTTCTTCATATCTATCTATCTATCTATCTATCTATCTATCTCAATCACATTATATCTATCTATCTAACTGATCACCTCTCTTTCTTTTATGTTTCTTTCTTTCTCAGTTGCTTTATGTCTATCTATCTATCTATCTATCTATCTATCTATCTATCTATCTATCTGAGATTCCTGAGTATTTCGTCTGAAATTTATGTTTTGAATGTCGATTTTCCAGACTTGAAAGCCTGAAAAGCACCCATCCTAATTCACATTTACGGTTCTTTTAAAATCCACCTACACCGGATAAAAATGTACGACTCTTACTGCCTGTACATGTTCAATTATATATATATATATATATATATATATATATATATATATATAATTGAACATGTTAACAAAATTGAACAATAATAATCTGTCTATATCTGTATATATATATATATATATATATATATATATATATATATATATATATATATATATATATATATATACACACACAAATATAGACAGATTATTATTGCCTCACCAGGATAAAATGATCTTTAAGAAAAGGATCATATTTTATTCATATAAAAAATGATGCAAAATATCACAGCGTTAAGGGTGGGATAAAAAAACAAAAAAAAAACAACAACAAAAAAAAAATCGTTCCGCGAACAAGGCCAACTTGTGTTTTAATTCTCTCTGCCTGCATGGGGCAGGATATTGTATATTAATAACAACGGAGTCCAAGTTATCCAAGAGGAGACTGGTCCGTGCCCTGTGCAAGACAAAGAAGAAAAGTCCGTCCTGCAAACGACAGAATTCAATAAATGCTCGTGTCATGAGCCTGTGAACACCCGGATGCTACAGGCTCATGTCTACGTATTTGGCACGGAACATGTTGGGCGATCCTGACATCTAACCGCTATATATATATATATATATATATATATATATATATATATATATATATGTAGAAATTATCTAAATAGAGAGAGATATGGTCAACATTATATGTGAGCGATTTCGTACAAATACAGGTGAACAAATAACTATTTAATTAATGGTGTAGAGAAAACAGTACTCAGTGTAATTAAAGCGAGGTATAAAGTATATATTAATAATTACAGATATACCTACGACTAAGAATTTCATGGCTTTCTCTTTTCATCAGATACAAAACGTTCATAACTTTTTACCTGATGAATGGAAAAGCCATGAAACTGAGTCGTACCGTGAACACAGGCATATGCGTCATTATTAACATATATATATATATATATATATATATATATATATATATATATATATATATATATATATATATAAGTGATTATATATATATATATATATATATATATATATATATATATATATATATATAAGTGATTGAAAAGTAACTCATGTATGAAGGGCTGTGCTGTCTTGTAAAAAATTTAGTCAGACGAGAGAGTCCATCATACATAAAGTAGGGAATTACTTTTCAATCACCCTCGGGAAATTTAATTCCGGTCGGGCACTCTTGGAAGAAAGCTCGAATTTGTAAACAATGACTACTATTACTAATACAGAAAATCTCTTTCATGAATTGAGCCTTCTCTGTCATTGTGTTTATTCGAATAATAAGTACGTAAAAACTATCCTTCCGTTCAACCGGGCGCTGATAGCTTAGGGGTAGAATCTCCGACTGATGCAAAATTCCTATCCCGGCTTGAGCCAATCGGATGTTTAGCTACACTGATGACCTGTAATACAACGAAACAGTCTGTCTGTGGATGACAATATATTAGGTTGGTGCAATAATAATATCGTTTTTTGACGTAAAAAAATACGTCAAAAAACGATATTATTTTTGCACCAACCTAATATATATATGTATCTACACTGCGTGCCAAATTATTATCAAGATAACTTTTTTCTAATATTTCAAAATAAATTCACAATCAATTCACAGAAAATTTTCACACAATGTTGGTAACACTGACCTGCGCAATCACTGAAATTTTCGTACTGATCTACAATGTAAACAAACTGGCGCCATATTTGTTATCAGCACAGTGATTTGAGCGTGCCACATTATTAGAAAAGTGTAAGAATTTAGTGAAAAGATGGGCCGTAAAAGCAGTTTAAGTGATGGTGAAAAGAAAACTATCACCTCAGAAGTCTCAAAAGTTAAATCTACCCTAGAAATTTCTAAAATGATAGGGAGGTGGCATCAAACAGTGAAAAAGTTCACCGACGTAAAAGGGCAGATAAAGGCAAGCCGAAGGTTATTTCACGTCATCTCATGTCACGACTTAAACGAGAGGCCACGAAGAACCCTGGATTTACCAGTCAAGAGCTTTTCCATCACATTGGGGATCTGACTGTGTATAAAAATACTCGGTGTCGGTATCTGAGGGAAATAGCAACAACAGTCACACCTGTATCGAAGCCTCCGTTGACGAAAAATCACATTCAAAATCGATTGAAATGAGCCGAAAACAATATGAAGATTGACTTCTCTAAAGTTTTGTTCACAGACGAAACTCGAGCAACGTTTGATGGGCCAGATAGATGGTGCAAAGTCTGGGTAATGAACGGACAGAATCGCCATCAGAGTTTGAGACGCCAACAAGGCGGTGGAAGCATAATAATCTGGGGTGGTATTATTGGAAAAACAATAGAGGGCCCATGGAGAGAACCAGATGGAGTTAAAATGGCTGCTGATGCATACATAGCGTTTATGAAGGAGCATCCTGAAAAGTGGATGAAAAGACAAAGAGTTGCCTTCAAAAGGGTCATTGTTTTCATGCAAGATAATGCTCCCTCACATGCTGCTCACAAGACTACTGAATATTTGAAACAGTTCGGCTTCCATGGACTTCAAAAAATGAAGTGGCCAGCAAATTCTCCAGGTTTTGAACCCAATCGAATACCTTTCGAGCATCATGAAGCGAAGTCTGTACGCCAACGAACGATAATTCAGGAGAAATGCTGAGTTGCGGGAAGCAATTCTTGACATATCTCACGGCATTACAGCAGATGACACCCTACAATTAACAAATTCTATGGATCGTCGACTTCTTCAAGTAATTTCAAAACAGGGAAAACACATTCCCTATTAATTTGTTTAAAACTGACCCTTTCTTTGTATTTGTTATTATTTGTCTGATTATCTTATTTATTAGCTTCTTTTGATCATAAACATTCACGTGCAGCATTAATAAACGTTTTGCTTGCTCTATTCTGGGAATTTTACTAAACCTTTATAATAATTTGGGACGCTCAAATCACCGTGCTGATAACAAATATGGCGTCAGTTTGTTTACATTGCGAAGATCAGAACAAAAATTTCAGTGATTGCGCAGGTCAGTGTTGCCAACATTGTGTGAAAATTTTCTGTGAATTGATTGTGTATTTATTTTGAAATATTAGAAAAAAGTTTTGATAATAATTTGGCACGCAGTGTAGATACATATATATATTAGGTTGGTGCAAAAATAATATCGTTTTTTGACGTATTTTTTAACGTCAAAAAACGATATTATTTTTGCACCAACCTAATATATTGTCATCCACAGACAGACTGTTTCGTTGTATCACAGGTGATCAGTGTAGCTAAACATCCGATTGTGTGAATTGATTGGACAGTTTTTGAAATATTAGAAAAAAGTTATCTCGATAATAATTTGGCACGCAGTGTATATATATATATATATATATATATGATTATTTATTTAAAAATTATAACATAAATATGTTATAAAATCACTACAAAAAAGCCATTTTGTTTCAACACCTCTATTATAACCTTACTTCGTTGTCAAGTTTTTTGAATTCTCGTATACTGGTATTTTGATTGGTCATTCCAGCTTATGCAATGTATTGCCTGCCCACTTAATTAAGTACACGTGAACAAATGTTTTTATTACGTTTCAGTAGTTTAATGGAATTAGGGTTTCAAACCTGTTCGTTGCAACGACCTTAATTTAATTTCATGCATTTTCATTTTATTATTTTGAAGGTGCCATATTTGTGGGTGCCAGATGTTTTATATAATATGATTATTGTGCTCATTATTTTTTTATGGTTTACAGAGAATGCCCAGAAAAAAAAGATAATTCTTTCGGCATAAAACGTTGCTGAAGAAAGATATTTATGATAGAATGGTCGGTATAAAATAGCCAGAGTTTTAAACTGATAGAATACCAACAGCAACTAAAAAAGGAAAACAAAATTACTCCCCCCCCCAACAAAAAAACAAAACAAAAACAAAACAGTTTACTGGAGAGAAATAAAAAGAGCATCTCTGATCATACAACAACCCCTTGAAGTAGATGGGGTACAACACACTGGGTACCACTGATATTAGATAAGAATAAGTAACGGAGGATCACAAACAATGTACAATAGAAAATTAGAAAAAACATTGCCCGGTTTGATGAATCTCGATTTCTGCAGTGACATTATGATAAATCGGACGAAAATTTGGTGTAAAAAAAAGAAAAAAAATGAACCTTTCATTTGATTTTACCTTGTATAAATGGTGCAGGTTACTAGTGGTGGGGTGTAATGGAACAGGGAAACATTTTCTTGGTTGATTTACTTGACTCCCAGTGAGTCATGTTGTGACACAAGGTCAGTTTTTAACGTGGGTATCCGAGTGTCTTCACCCGGGCCGCTGGTCTTGGCTGGTCGTAGCTTGTCCAAGCTGATCAGAGCTTGTCTAAGCTAGTCAGAGCCAGTCCAAGCTGGTCCGAGCCGGTCTAAGCTAGTAACAGCTGTGATACTACCTTCGCAGGGACGGGTCTTCGCACCCGGCAAGTATCAGAATGTGTATACCACTCGAGAAAGCGATTTACACACTCATTTCTTGGTATACAGTGGATCTATTGGGACCAATAAAATATTTTTTAGCTGTTACAACCTACTTAGGTATTATTGGCTGTCCACGAGCCTCAGTTTATGACCACGATCAAAATAATAAAATGATAATGCATGAAATTAAATTAAGGTCGTTGCAACGACCAGGTTTGAAACCCTAATTCCATTAAACTACTGACACGTAATAAAAAAAACATTTGTTCACGTGTACTTAATTAAGTGGGCAGGCAATACATTGCATAAGCTGGAATGACCAATCAAAATACCAGTATACGAGAATTCAAAAAACTTGACAACGATGGTTCAGCAAGATAACGCAAGATAACGCAAGATAACGCGAGATGTCATAAATAAAAAATATATTGGCAGATTGGGTCATGGAACAAATATTTTTCGTGCTATAATGGTTGGCACATTCACCTAGTATAAATCGTACAGAGCAACTTTTGGATGTGATAGACAGGGAATTAAAATACTGGATTTACAAGGAAAGAATTTAGAAATTTACAGATGCTATAAGAAGATTTCGAAAGAGAACTCGGTTCTAATATAAACGGGTGTCTATCTTGGTACTAGAAAAGCATAACTAATAACTATTTCTTCACTGAATGATGTGATCCTCATTTATAAAACTGCTGTCAGATGTTTCTAGTGTATATTCTTTTAAGTTAAGCAAGTACTTTCAATGGATTAACAGTATTTTAATGCATACATTATGTTCTACTAGCGAAGTGATTTCGCCATTAATCGCATTAATATTGCTGATTGATTCTAGGTATGATTATTTCTTTATATATAAAATATATGCTAACTAATATTATATATATATATATATATATATATATATATATATATATATATATATATATATATATATATATATTTGCTGATACCTCCTGAAGAATATTTGCACAAAAGTTCGTGTACGAAAGACTGGAGTAGAGTTGTTGAATATGACATCTATCGGCTGAGTGAAACATTTTCTATTTGTATTAATATATATATATATATATATATACGTGTGTGTGTGTGTGTGTGTATATATATATATATATATATATATATAGATATAGAGAGAGAGAGAGATACTTGTAACTGAGCAGACGCTCCGTTTATTTATTAAAAATTATAATTATTTACTTTCGTGTACCGGTTTGAATGTTTGAGTAAAATTTGTCGCCACCCCTAGAATTAGCATGGGATAAACTTGACATGACATTGAAAATAAAATTTAAAAGAGCCCTTAGAGTCATTAAAGAAAAAAATGAAGTCAATTATCAAACATATACTTTGATAAATTTTTGCAGCGATTGCCAAAAATTTATGCTGCAGTAATCAAGGCTTAAGGAGGATATTTTGGTGAGAGCAAAATTTCATCATAAAATACTTTTTTCTTTTTCTCATAATAGGATTTCTAATAAAAAGCATCTCTCATTTTTTTTAAAACTATGTATAATAATTTTCTCTTATTTAAAGTACAAAACAACTAATCTGGGGGCTTAATTTTAAAAGGTAGCCACAAACTTTTGAAGTGTATTCTCTCTCTCTCTCTCTCTCTCTCTATATATATATATATATATATATATATATATATATATATATATATATATATATATATATATATATATATATATATATATATCCCACTAACTGTGTGTTACTTTACAGACATATATATGTGTGTTTGAAATGGCGCAAAGTGAGGGCAAGGAGAAATAGTAAAACAGTGAAGAGTTATTTTATGTAAAATAAAAGAAGTAAAATTTGTACTGAGAAGTATTATATATCCTTTCTTCATCACTCGATGCTATCTAAAGTTTTACGCAGATTTGTGGCTGATAATTGTTATGTGCATAAAACTTTAAGTAGCATCGAGCGTTGTAAGGAACTGCAGCATAATACTTAGTACATAATTTATATGTGTGTGTGTGTATGTATACATGCGCGCGCGCACACACACACACACACCGACACACATATATGTATATATACTTTCCAGTTGTGCTATTATTCTATGACAGATATTATTATGCAAGTAGATGTCTATATTTTAATTTAATGTAATGTGCCAGATTAAAAAGAAATACAATTATCCAGTCTTCCGTAACATTTAAATCTATCATATGACTATCATTTTATATTATTATTCATTATATTAGAAATATTTCGGTAACTTATTTCTTGTTAACCTTACTATATATATATATATATATATATATATATATATATATATATATATATATATATATATATATATGTATGTATATATATATATATATATGTATGTATATATATATATATATATGTATGTATATATATATATATATATGTATGTATATATATATATATATATATGTATATATATATATATATATGTATATATATATATATGTATGTATATATATATATATGTATGTATATATATATATATATGTATGTATATATATATATATATATATATATATATGTATATATATATATATATATGTATGTATATATATATATATATGTATGTATATATATATATATGTATGTATATATATATATATATATATATATATATATATATATATATATATATATATATATTTATTCGAAAATTATAACAGAAACATGTCATAAAAACACTACAAAATAGACATTTTGTTTTAACAATTCTGCTGTCTTATCAAGTGAGTGAAAGAATTATATTTGCTCAACTCTGTATTGAGGGCTCTTTTAAGAATATTTTTTTAAAGAGTATTTTTTGGTTATTAGAATTTATTTCGTATGCACCAGTCCGATACATGGTTATATATATATATATATATATATATATATATATATATATATATATATATATATATATATATATATATATGTATATATATATATATATATATATATATAAAATGCTATAGTAAGTGCTATTTATTTAACTGCAGATATATAAACATTGATTTGCTTATCGTAAAGAAGGAAAACTCAAAAGAGAAATGTGACATTACAAATGTACTCAGTGATTGGAAGAAAATGTTGGCAATTGTGAAAAAGTTGGAGAGAGACTAAAGAGCATTGAAAAAAGAAATTGAAATTATTGGCCAGATAGGAATAATAAAAGAAACTAGTTTTAAGAATGTCAGAAAAAGAGATTTGAGAAAAAAAGTATGTAACAGGCAAGAAAAAGAACAGCAAGAAAATATTTGATGTAATTGATTTTGATAGTGTTAACCAGAGAGAAAAGATACAGTATATTAAAACATTAGTTAAAGATATAAACGCAATTAAATTGCTAAATTTTAGTAAATATCACAAAGAAAAACCTAAGATGATTGAACAATTACTTGAAAACCTTAAATGTTGGTGATGAATTTTTGAGCTATATTTATAGTTGGGTTGGATTCATATCAATATCTTACCATAGTATTTTGAACACTATATGGAGAGGAAATATTTCAGGTTAGTGTTTTAAGCAGACAAAAATATAACACCTTTCAAAGCTGATAATGAATCTAGATCTGTCCTGAATGAACCTGATAGCTGGTGTAGAGTTTGGATATTTCATGGCAATATCCAACCAACATGATTTTGGAGACAACATGGGGAGGTAATATTTTATACTAGTATTGTTAGCGGAAAAATAATAAAACACTTTAAAGTTGATAATAGTATCAAGATAAACGCAGAAGCAAAACATTTTAGAGTGGTCGAATTGAGAATCAAGAAGCTTTCACCTAAAGAGGATACCCATGCAAGAAAATGCTTCACATTTTCAAAAGATGACAATTACGTACATTGCTGAAAAAAAAAGGCTTTCAAATCATCCAAATAACTTAATGGATCTTACCCTCTTCAGATCTCAATTCAATAGAAAACTTTTTGTTCATTTAAAGAGATGTATATGACAATGGAAAACGCAATTCAGGTAAAGAAAATATCTAAGAAGCAATACAAAATGTTGAAAGTAATATTGAAGTCGAAATAGTAAAAAAAAATAAATAAAATAAAATCAACAAGTAAAAGGCTTGGATTCTAAAATATCAAGTGTCCTTTATTAATATGTAAAGTAATAAAATATTACTTTATTAATATATATATATGAGATCCTGCATTAATAAAATATGTGTTTTTGTGGAAAATATCTTTGTGGGTTTTTATGGGAACCAGAAGGGCACTTATAATAAAGTTGTTGGTGTGAAATGATTAAAAAAATATTTGCGAAACAAAATGTGAGAATTCAATTGGATTCTTGCTATTTTCAAGCCGTATTTTTAACCGGGCTTCAAAACCACTGAAGCTATTCTCGAAAAAATTCGTTGAAGTAGATGAATCAGTATCTTCGTATACTCACCCAGAGGGGGTTTCAGCATTTTAAGGACGATGATTTGTCTCTTGAAATAAAAAAAAAAAAAGAAAAAAAAAAAAAAGAATTAGACGACAACCAGTTGTCGCTGAAGAGGCTTTATCATATACAGTGGAAGAAAAATCAAACAGAATTGGAAAATTTTCAGCAGTTTTTGGTGTATAAAAATTAGCATAATTAGATGTTGGCAAGGATATTCGAAAAATCCAGAACGTATAGTAGCAGGAAAGCGTCTAATATGGATATAAAATGAATTCAGTGTAATATTAAAAAATAGAAAGACAAGGGCGTGTCTTCTCACCGGACTGTCTGTCTTTATGTCTCTCTCAAAGATTGCGTTTTGCAATAAAAAAACCCCAAAAGAACCCCCCACCAAAAAAAAAAAACAACAAACAAACAACCCCCCCCCCCAAACAAACAAATAAAAAACAAAAGATTGACTTGTTTATTCTCGAGGATAATTGTTTAAAGATAAGCTTAGGATTAAGAAACAAGCGATTGACAATAAACAGATAGAATGTAATGTTTGAGAACAATTTTCGCAGATCTTATCCACTCAAGATGAATACCAGAGAGATTGAATTTATTACCAGATATCATATATTACGTAAAAAACGATACATAAAAGACTATAATTTATTGACATCACATTATTTTAAATTTATTTTAAAGATTTAGGTTTTAAATTTATTAATTATATATATATATATTTATTGGGAAATATATTAGAATATATTCTGGAAGCAAACCACCTGCATATGGAGAGAAAAAGTAGAAAGAGGAATAAGACAAGGATATGTCTTCTAACCAGATTTATTCAACCTTTACAGTGAGGAGATTCTGAGAGAACTAAAAGGCCTGCCATGATTCTTTATTGGCATCCATAATCTTAAAATAAGATATACAGGTGACATATTAATGATAGCAGACAAAAAAAGGAAACTGCAGGAAATGCAGAAGATAGTGAAGGAAAGCGAGAAGAAAGGACTAAACATCAATTGCAAGAGCACAATGTATAGTTGTTGCAAAAGGAACAGCTCAACATGCACATTAAAACCTGGAGAAACCAAAATCACACAAAGGTAACACTTCGAATAGGAAGTATTTTAACAGAGGACGAATAGTATGACACTGAAATGCAAAGACGCATTGGGATAGATGGAGACACCTTCTAAAGCTAAGCAAAGTATTAGGTTGGTGCAAAAATAATGTCGTTTTCTCACATATGTGAGAAAACGACATTATTTTTGCACCAACCTAATATTAGGAAACAGGAAAAATTCGTTAGAAATAAAGAAAAGAATACTGAACCGTTACGTAATGTCAGTCCTGATATATAGCAGCGAATACTGGACAGTCTCTTCACAGATGAAGACGAGACTTGGCGTAACACAAATGTAGTTCTACAGAAGGATGCTGAGGATACCATGAACCGAACATGTGAAAAACGACGAAGTTTTAGACTAAATGAAAACAAAAAGTAAACTTACAAACTCAGAAAGAGATAGTTGACATTTCTACGGCATATAATGGGAAAAAAAAGGGCTTGAGAAAATTTTATGCTTACAAGATAGATTGAAGGCAAGAGGCAGAGAGGAAATTAATGTATAACCAACCTAGGGAATTTGAGTAAATGTATGACTGTTGTGTCGGAAACCTACCCCCTCTCTTGAAGATGAACTTATCTGTCTGTGAACAAAGACTTAAAATAGTGGCATGTCAGTTGACATGAGGGAGTCCGAGCGACAGACTCTCGGCGACTGTCGAACTCTCTGCATTAGCAGAGGGGGAACCCGGACGAGGCTTTGCCGAAGGGCAAGGTTTCGTCCGGGAGGTTGACAGGGCCTGAACCCGTCTAGGCGGGTTCAGAAAGGCCATATTTTTGGCCGAGCCTACGGGCTCGGGGATACCCACATTAAACCGGCCTTGTGTCACATTCGGTCCTCGTGGGTGGATTGATAAATACCAGACCGAGCGACAGACTCTCGGCGACTGTCGAACTCTCTGCATTAGCAGAGGGGAACCTGGACGAGGCTTTGCCGAAGGGCAAGGTTTCGTCCGGGGAGGTTGACAGGGCCTGAACCCGTCTAGGCGGGTTCAGAAAGGCCATATTTTTGGCCGAGCTTACGGGCTAGGGGATACCCACATTAAACCGGCCTTGTGCCACATTCGGTCCTCGTGGGTGGATTGATAAATATAGAGACCGAGAAGTTCTTAGCTGAGCTAGTTATTGACTACTCAGGCGATTTCTGTACCTTTTTACCAGCCTATTAAAACCCCTTTTATTGTTACGTGTTATTTGGCGTTTGTCTCTACTAACCCCAAATCAACATCGTAACAATGACAGATCAAGGTTTGGGAGAGCTAGCAAAAAGACAAATTTTATTAGGTTGGTGCAAAAATAATGTCGTTTTCTCACATATGTTAGTATGTGAGAAAAGGACATTATTTTTGCACCAACCTAATACAAAGGACAGAAAATTGTGGAGAGCCATGATCGCCAACATCCTGAAGGGACACGGAATATAGAAGATGTTCTCTCAAGACCTAGGATATCATTGATCTATACTTAATTATTATGTTTCATTAATTGTAAATTATCAAAATGTCTTGGGCGAGGTAGTAGCGTTTATCTTCTTGATTTGAATTCGTTTCTATTTCTCAACTTTAGAGCGCAAAGTCTACCATTCTATTTAACCCATCGTGGTGGAGAAAAATGGATTCATGCCTTTCCTATGGGCATAGAGGATAGTTCGGAATTCGACCCCAGCTTGACGATTCCTCTTTCGATCCGTGTTGAGGTTTCTCATGGTCATGCCCTTTGAGAAATTCTTTAATCCACGTCTTCCTTTGTCTTGTTTTATTGACAGATAACTATATGCTATATCTTGTTGCTGACATGGCACAATCGTTTAGGGAAAATAGTGGGTCAGATTGAACATTTGAGCAAGCTATACTCTCTGCCTCAAATCATTAGTCTATCTTGACAAGTGCCAATAACTTATCAGCTAGACATTTAGAAATATGAATAATATTTTTGAAATACGGATTCTTGACGGCTTCAGTAGCTATGATGACTCATGGCTTTGGTGATCCTTGATACGCGAATATTCCTTTAGTTTTTTCTTGGAATAAATAATAGAATGGTTACTCGTTATCTTCTCGACGATTATGGAGGAATTTTCTACTTCTACACTGAGTGCAACTAAAATCTAGCGTACCCAATTTACCTTGCTATTTAACCAATACTTGTATGAAAAGGAGATCGGTTCATGCTTTTGTCAGGGGCATTTATTCAAAATAAAATAAAAAATTGAAACCGGCTTGCATATTCTACTTTAATCGCTGATAGCCGTTATAATACGAGCACATTTTGATCTGACATCAGCTTAAATTATACAAATGATCTTCAGAGGTTGCAAGATGCTTAAAAAAACAAAACAAACGAAAATCCTTTTGAGACGCAATAATAACACTTCGCATTTATGTTCAGAAGAGAAGATATTATTCCTAGTTTAGATCCGCTAGATTATTTCCCCTTATGCTTTGTGACAATAAAATATATCTCTTAAAAAACATAAAAAGAACTTATTGTATAGAATTACTAGATACGAGAGAGAATGTATTCTGGAGAAAAAGGTCAGTTCTGAATTATCTGTGGAAACAGTGTCAGAAATCAATTCATGGTGTCATTAAAAAATATCGATTTTTGGTATTGTTGTTTGCGTATCAGTTTTACAAACGTGTTATTTAGAAAACTGACATAGATAAGGAAAATAGGCGTTAAAGATTGATAGACGTAGATGTAGAAAAGGAAATAAGGTTTTGGTTTCAATTTTGAAATCACTTCATATAAATTAACAGATTCATGTAGAGAGCGATATTTATTATTTCGTAAACTCAAATATAAAACGAAATAAATTCGATATATATTTATAAGGAGTCAAGCTTATCTTGTTTAGAGTACATACGAATATATATATATATATATATATATATATATATATATATATATATATATATATATATATATATATATAGTGCGTGTGCCCGTGTGTGTATTTATATATTAGGTTGGTGCAAAAATAATGACGTAATAATGTCGTTTTTTGACGTATTTTTTCACGTCAAAAACGACATTATTACGTCATTATTTTTGCAACAACCTAATACATGTATGTATAATTAATATATAAAGAAACTTTGGAAGATAAGTAATTCTTTTTATTTATTAATTATTGTTGCTCTGTTTTTCTAAATTTTAAGCACTTGATTTACAAAACTCTGCTCACTTTAATCGCGTTAGCCTCCATGAATTTACAGATAGACGCGTTTTGTTAGGCGTTAAAGAATTTTCTTCTTGTTCTTAATTTTTTCCTCTTCTTTCCTCTTTTTTTTTTTGCTTTTTCTTGTTCTGCTTTTTCTTCTTCTTCATATTATTATTATTATTATTATTATTATTATTATTATTATTATTATTATTATTATCTATATAAGTTAATTTACATTAACTGGAAAATAACGGCAATACCTTTTTTGCTAATTTTCTTGTTATGCTGTACAAAAGAAATATAAGGCAATAACTCCTGCATTTTCTTGTCAATATTTGCTAGTCTGAAAATCTCAAAGTAAACAAGAAGCTACTCATCAATGTGTAATGTTGAAGCGTATCAATTTTTGCATAACATAAAATTTTGTCTTCACTCCGTCATCGGAAGAGTCGTCTAAATAGACATGTTAGGCTACCTCACCAGAAGTGAACCCTGCACACAGATGAAACATTTACCCAACTCATTATAGTGGGATCTTTTGGAGATTTAAGACGTTTTAAACTTTAATCTGCGAATTTTAAATGCAATGTCAATCGCTATCTACTGTCGTAATTACTATTATTTCTTCGCGCTCATTAATGTTTCTGTTCCGAATACCAAGATACCCCTTGTGTCTTAATAGCTTTATGTTGTGGATTCCGGGATGAAATCCGGTACCAATAAATAAAAAACGCCAGGAATGAATATATGAAAATAATGTATTAACGTAATAATACAAACTTGTAATGCAGGTTAGTAGTTCCAGGAATACGGGTTAGTAGCAGAATATCTATACAGTCTTTGGTATTGAAGTATCGCTGTATGATTTCTTACTGAGTCTACGTGCTCGCTCACGGTGACTCTTGCTCGCTACGTTTATTCTGTGTCTGTTACCTTCAACCTCTGTTGCTCTCGTCCCTCGGGTGTTCACGTAGCACTAGTATATGTATATACTGGGTGATTCCATTTGTGCAAAAAGGGGAGGATCCCTCAACAGCCCCTCCTTAGATCCCTTTTTTGGGGGAGTTCATATGTTTTCCTTTTATGATCGATAATCAGGGGCTCTGTAAATTTTCTTTTCCTGCTGGTCCTTCTAATTTCTGTCTCTTCTTGTGGTCTTTGAATCTTAAAAGCTTCAAAGATCGCATCCATCGAATCATCATTTTCAGCGGGTGACGAGCTTGGCTCTTCAACCCGTCTTTTTTGTATTTGGTCAATATGTCTTCTGTAGGTACATTTTTCTCCATGTATTGTGTACATCACGTTTCCTAGTTTGTTAATTATTTTTTCAAAGCTCTCTTTAATTCTTTGTGGACTTTCTCTGTGGCAGCAAACGGCACGTTCCGCTTCTTTTTAAATACTGGTTGGGCATTTTCTTTTAATTCAATTCTGGTTGCAAACTTGTTGCATCGTCCCAACCCGCTGGAAAATACCTCGGGAAATTGATTATGTAATTCTTCCTTTAACTTTGTCGCTTCTGATGGTTCGCACTCTATCTTTTTACAAAAAGAACTGATAGGTAAATCCCATAAGTCGAACTTCTGCATCCAGTCTGTGCCCACCAGATTTTCTGAATCCTTCATTACGAATATTTTGAGTTTTCTTGTTTTCCCTTGAAATTTTAAATTTAGGATTACTTCTCCTTCGAATTTTATACGTTTTCCTGTAACAGACTTAGCAATTTTCTGTGTGTGTAACATTGTTCGTCTATTAAGCTTTCTCCATGTTTGTAGGTTAATTATCGTCAGATCTGATCCTGAGTCTAGTTGCAATTTTATCTTTTTATTTAAGACTTCAAATTCCACATATTTCCTTATGTTAGTATTGTCTTAGTCATACATTCTAGTAGCTCTTATCCTACTAGTAGATTTTCTGTTCCTACATTGGCATGCCTTGTGACCCATTTTTCCACACGCAAGACAGTTTTTATATTTAAAACGACAATCCTTATTTCGGTGTAGTCCTCCACATCGATAACATGCAGATGGGTGGGGGGCTTATATTTGCTTTGATTTTCGTCATTATTTGCTCTGATATATAATTATTATATAATTTTTGTTTTCTTTCCGGGGAGGGTGAAAAACGTAAACTTTTGTTCAACTTACGTATATGTGATACTCCTGACTCCTCAATATCCTTCGAGTCTTTCTTTATACTCAGACATTTTTGGCAGTCTTCCGATAGTTTTTGTAGTGTTAATCCAGGTTCATTTTGCAGTTTTGAAAGCATTCTTTTGCGCATTTCGTTATCCTTTGCAGATACTAAGCCTTGTACAAAAATAAGACACTTGAATTTGTCCGGGGTTAATTCTGCCAACTTGAAGTCGTCGCAATGTTTATTCACGATTGCGGCGAACGTGGAATAGTCCTCATTTTCATCCTTTAGGAGGTTACGACATTTCCACCTTTTGTGAAAAAGTGTCATTTTCGGACTGAAAAGCTCCGTCAGGGATGTAACTGCTTCATCAAACGTTAAATCATTTGTTTTCTTTGGCAAAATGTAATCCACAAATTTTGTGTATCCATTCGTTCCTAATTTTCTGAGTAATCGTCGTAGCTTCTTTGCTTCCGTCCAGTTTTGACAATCGATGTTGAAGATGTCTTCATGACGTCTGATAAAGTCCCCGAATTTTTTATTCTCTTCTAGTGAGTATTTGAATGCTTCTATCGTGTTCCATACTTCGTCTTGGGAAAAAGTCCCCTCTTTTTCAATATTTTGTTGTTGTGTAGTACTCGCTACTTTTACAATTAGTTCCTGGAGTTGCACTTGTTTTTCTTCATTTTGCATTTGTCTTTCCTGATATTCCTTCTGCGTTTGTAGTAATATTTTTTTCCATTCTTTCTTGGAATTGGAATTGCTGTTCATTTTGTCTTTCTTGAAGTTGTATTTGCTGTTCATTTTGGTATTTTACAAATTC
Organism: Acanthosepion lycidas; assembly: GCA_963932145.1. Classification (NCBI taxonomy): domain Eukaryota; kingdom Metazoa; phylum Mollusca; class Cephalopoda; order Sepiida; family Sepiidae; genus Acanthosepion; species Acanthosepion lycidas. The sequence goes on from OZ010579.1 coordinate 91,225,608, forward strand.
TACTAAAATACTTTTTAAATTCCTCCATCATAAGAGTCTTACGAAAAACACGATATTCCGTATTTTAATCCTCGTAATTCTTTGTTACCCAGCTGTTTTGGATACTGGCAAAAACGGCAATTTTCTCTTTTGAGTCTCCGAGAAGTGCAAATTCTTGTCGCCGAAGCTGTTGTGGTGAGAAGAGAGAATTTTTTTTCTTTCCGTGGAGGTCCCAATTCCTCATCACCAAGTTGTGGTCGTCAAGGGAGAAATTTTCTTCGTTCTCTTCCTGTGTGAGTTCGAATTTCCTCGTCGCCAAGTTGTTGTGGTCGACGAGAGAGAATTTTTTTTTCTTCCATGTGAGTTCGAAGTCCTCGTCGTCAAGTTGACGAGGGAGAATTTTGTCTTTTTTGTTCTTCCCGTGTGAGTTCGATATCCTCGTCGCCAAGTTGTTGTGGATTCCGGAATGAAATCCGGTACCAATAAATAACAACGCCAAGAATGAATATAGGAAAATAATTTATTAACGTAATAATACAAACTGCTAATGCAGGTTAGTAGTTCCAGGAATACGGGTTAGTAGCAAAACATCTATACAGTCCTTGGTATTGAAGTATCGTGGTATGACTTACTGAGTCTACGTGCTCACTCACTGTGACACTTGTTCGCTGCGTTCGTTCTATTTGTCTGTCTGTCTGTCTGACTGTCTGTTAACTTCAACCTCTGTTGCTCTATTCTCTCGGATCTTCACGTAGCAGTAGTATATGTATATACTGAGTGAGTCCATTTGTGTAAAAAGGGGAGGATCACTCAACCGTTTATTGCCTTGCATGGGGTGAAACCGATTAACAAAATACTACTAATTTGGGAGCCTCATTTACTATTTAAAAAAGTGATTTCAAAGTTTAAAAGTGATTTCAAAGTAGTTGGGTTGTTCTTAATTTCGATATTTGGAAAGTGATATTTCAAATGAGTCTAATTCTGTCAGAGATTGACGGCAAGAGATGAAAATAATAAGAGAGAAACAGGCGGAAATAGTTATGAAGGTAAATAAATCTGAAAAGAATGGAATATATTGCTACGGTCAAGTTGAAACAGATACGAAAGGACCTGGATAGATACGGACTTAGATGAATATATACAGATAGGGATAGCTTGTTATGATGAAACTGAAATATATAGGGACAAGCCTCAATAGACAGGGACATAGATGAATATATACAGATTGGGATAGCTTGCTATGATGAAACTGATATATATAGGGCCAAGCATAAATAGACAGGGACATAGATGAATATATAGAGTTTGAGATAGCTTGCTATGATCAAACTGAAATATATAGGGACAGTCATAGATAGATAGGGACATAGATAAATTTAAACAAATTGCGATATATTGAATAATATTTTGTACGTTATGGTTCGCCCAATAAAGGACCAAGAGCCACTAACGATAGAAGGTTACTGAATTGTTTTGTTTTATGGACATAAAAATATATAAATATAAATGATAGTTGGCTGTTGATCTTCGGCTTGAAGTGATTAGCAATTTCGTGGTCGATTTCATTGACGGAGCGGTTAATGATTTAAAGGAAATGATAATAGACAGAATACTTCAGAGTAATGAAGAGATAGCTGAAATTTCTTGAAACATAATGAGGAAGGAGGGCTTAGGAAACTTAATCCTCAAGAGGCATATTTACAACAAGAGATATATGGAAAGGCAATAGGCCACCTACCTGGAAACATTGGGTGAATAGCTGGCAGAACGTAGAGAGGCAGCATTAGTAAAGGGAGACAATCTGTTAAGGATCACAAGGAGAGCCATGATCGCCGATGTCTTGAAGGACGCGGAACATATTAGAATTCTGAGATAGGTAAGTAGATCTAGCTTGAGTTAAAACTGGCTTAGAAAATAAATGAATATATTAATACATAAATAAATAAATAAAATATATTTAATTAGAAAACGAAATACAGATAAGAGCAATCGATCAAGGAGTGAAACATAGAGTGGAAGATCGATACCAAGCCTGGCATGGAGTGTTAGAGACAGAGTTAAAGAAATAAAGAAAGTGAAAAAAGAACAGCAGGAAGAAAAGAAGGAAAGAAAGAAAAAAAAATGAACGAATGAAAAAAAGAAAACCCCTTGCGTCTTGGCTCAATTAAAAAAATGAGAATATCCCTAAACTATATGAACATGCTTTGGTTGCTTCGTCTTCATTAATATTATTATATTCTGGAAAGAGTCAGTTATTAGACACCATTTTCAACGTTCTCTTCCCAGGATTAAAATATTTTACAATAAAAATTATCTAAATATAAATAAAATACACCGAATGGCATACGACTGGAGTTCATAATTAGCAGCCATATTTGAAGGCTCCACTTTTGCCAAGTCATATTGGGGTACATTTTGGAAGCCATATTAAATTTTTACCATAGTTTGAAACTCAACTTTTAAATGTTTGAATTTGATTAGCTTCCAAAATATGGGACTAGATATGAAAATACAAGTACAATGAAACCTCAGGTCACGAACGTCTCTCTTCACGAAAAAAACAGTCCACTAATAAATTTTCCCGAAAAAAAAAAAACAACAAAAACAAACGTCTCGGTTAACGAACGGTGTCTCGAGTGACGAACATGCAAGCTGGGAACAACGTGGGGTGACAAGTCTGGAATATCGGAATCAGTTGTGGTGTAGCTTTCGCTTCATACACGTCAATGCTCGAATTCGCCGTACCCTTCTCTTGAATACAATACAGATACAGTAAAATTAAATTAAGTTTTCGTCTATATTTAACCTGGTTAGTGTTGTGGCTTTCTTTTTATTGTGTAAGGTTTAATGATTTTCATTGTCATTTTGCATAAAGTGCAATTGTAATAGTTTAAACAAGCAATCATCTGGGGTCCAGGAACGGATTAATCCATTTTAAATTTATTCCTACGGGGAAAATAGTTTCGATTTGCCAACATTTCAGGTCACAAATGGCATTAAATTGGTGAACTGTGGTTTCACTGTACATAGTAAATATCAAGTATTTTATAGCTCAAAACATAATTTTGTGGTCATATTCGTTAACAGCTTGAATGGACAATCATGTGATCCCTAAGGACTTGACTAATTGCTTTAAATAGATTGCTTGACTGAACAATATTTGACTTACATCAATATGATAAACTAAAGTTGAATATCACGAAAATTATGGCAGTCATTTCGTACGCGAACTTCAATTCTCAAAACGCTCAAGAGTGAACAAAACTATATAAATCAATAAAGAACAAAATATCTATACACAAAATATTGCTCAAACAAGATTCTGCCAAACTATACTGCATTAAATTGGTAGCCAAAATAGAAGATATATCATCGTTTTATATAAAAATATATACGAGAAAATATGCTGAAAAGTTTTCGGCTTCACCCAATTAGGATAGCGTGTATATACATACATACACACACACACACACACACACACACATATATATATATATATATATATATAAACACACACAAATTTACCCGACCCCATTAGGAACATACTAGTAGAAAACACAAATATATTAACTGCATCCACCTGCAAAAAATGACTAAAAATAATGGAAGCTTTAATATTAAAAAGAAAAAGCCAACCCTTAACAATATTAACTACGAACAAGGCCACAATGTGCTAACCGTATTCGGAAATTAAAAACATCCCTACCACACACTAAGACATACACAGAACGCACACACCCAATTAAGCTGAAAAATCGAATCATCCTTGATAATGGCTAAAGGTATAGCCGAAAGTGCTCGAAAATATAAAAAAAAATGGCAGTTCTTACACACCCTTTCTCCAGAAAAGAAAGCTCTTGTTAGAACACAAGAAAAATTAAATAAAAAGCTTAACTGTAGTACCTTGTCTGTCGTTTTTAATGAAACATGCATATATATATATATATATATATATATATATATATATATATATATATATATATATATATATATATATACACTACAGGAAAAACGTTTTGGAAAACGTTGCATTTCTTAAATAGAACACCTTAAAATGAAATATTTTTGTGTTTCCTTTTAAGCAAACGATAAAATTTCAATATCTAAACTGCATTTATTTTTATCTTTCATTTTGTTCAATCTCGTCTTACTAACAAAACGTTCAAATTGGGATTCCCAAAATGCATTTTGCTAAATTATGGATATTTTGTATGAGAAACATTATATTTTGTTTTCACCGTAGACTAAAATTTACAACGGAGTTAAATATTAATGCAGGTTCTAAATGTTTATTCAGCTCTGACTAATGTCGTAAACAAAACATATGTAGCTGTCTGGAAAAAAAAAAAGATTGTGCCATTACGACAGTATTTTCATATGTTTAAAAGAAAATTGCGCACAATATTAAAATCAAAGCAGCTAAGCATTGAGGTGAGGGCCAAAATTGTAATTTTATTCAAAGAAGGCTATTATGAAAGAGAAATTACTAAGAAGTCCCAAATTTCTAGACATGTAGTGCAATGTTCGTTACAAAGACAGTTAGAAACTAGAGCAAATGTAGGCAGAAAAAGAGCTGGAGCACCCAAAAGGACAACTGCTACTGAAGGTAAGCACTACGAACAGTGAAGCTAAGGCGGTGGGGTTGCATAGCCATCGAGAAACGGTTGTTACTAAAAAGACTGTTATGGACAAAACCGTAAGAAGTGGGCATTGAAAGTGTGGCAAACTATATCTTGGACAGACGAGTCTAAATTTGAACCTTTTATTCACAAGAATTGAGTGTATGTGAAAAAGAAAGCCAGGAGAAAGACTGAATGATTAATGTGTGGTTCCAACAGTTAAGCATGGTAGTCACTCACTTATGGTGTGGAGGTGTTTTAGAAGATTTAATTCAGGTCAATGGAATCATGATAAATGTACCGTATCAATTGACTTAACAAATGCATGCTATACCACCTGGTTTTTGCATAATTAAAAAAATCAACATTCAACAAGACAACGGTCTAAAAACTCTTCTAAATTATGTGAAAATTACCTCGAGACAAAAAAAAAAAAAATGAACAGAAATGTCCGCTTCAATCTTCTGTCCTCCCTCCCATTGAATTAGTACGGGATAACAACTTGGAATAAAAAAGTTCGAAGAGAATACTCAAAGAATGAGAGTGACCGTTTTCAGCGCCTCTAAGAATGCTTGGGAAGTTCTGCCATCTACTTTTTTCACATTCTGTTGGAAAGAATGCCAAGAATTTGTTAAAGAATTAATTAAGAAAGGTGGTGATTTTATTGACGAAAACAAAATATGATGCTGTTTTATAGTAATTTTTATAGTTAATTGCTTAGTTTTGTCAAAATAGAAACAAATACACTGGAGTTACGGAAATAATATCTTTTACTTAAAAAATACAAAAATATATCATTTTAAGATGCTATTTAAGGAAATTCAGGATGGTTCCAAATCATTTACTTGTAGTATATATATATATATATATATATATATATATATATATATATATATATATATATATATCGTGTTCAATAAAATATCACATACAATATTTACAAACCAATCAAGTCTCAATAAAGTGCTTACATCATCCAATAAAACCAGAGAATACAAATCAGAAAAATTGTTTTATTAAACATCATGATTTAGATAGACACTGCTAAAATATCGTGCGGACGTAGTAGTAGACATACCACGTGGATTATTAGGGCCAATTAGGAAGAAATAAATAATTTAATTCAGGAGCTGATTTTCTTATAAAAAATGTGTAAAAGACGCGAAATCCAGCCCCAAACAGGATACGCACAGCTGTCACCAAGGTCCACGTCACTCTCGCTGATGATCTTCACGACCTCATTCACGTCTAAATGCTAAAAGCGACGGAGCTGAAGAATTTAAAAGAGACCGTTTCAGACTACGGCATACCAGTTCAAAGAAAGAATCAAATTATAAGTATTAGGTTGGTGCAAAAATAATGTCGTTTTCTCACATATGTTACTATGTGAGAAAACGACATTATTTTTTGCACCATATATATTTTTTTATCTCTTGTATCCTCTTTAGTATGAACTACGCGCACACACACTGACTCTTTCACACAGACACACATAACATTTCATTGTTTCTTACATACGTACACAAATACAATTTATATTCTATTCTAGAACTTTATTAACCAAAACCAAAACCAAAAGACACTACTTTCTAATCTATGACCAACTGTTTGTATTCTTGTCGTTATATTAAATTAATGTTTATTTGTTGAAACTACGTTGTCTTTTTCTACTGGATTTTATTCTTTCAATAAAAATCGTGTGATTATTCTAAATGGCCGAATTACGAGCAGACCCGCAACAATATTTTATGTTATTGTATCGAATCCCGATACTCCGGATTTTGACATTCCACGAAAAACTCAGTAGAAGGAGTTAATTCTTCCTTAATTTCCCAACTGTTCACTAGGGGTCGCTCTCCCTACACTATAAATACTAGGCGACTTCTTACCTCCTTCTCTTTTTCATTTCTTTGTTTTCAGCGAACACATCTACAATGTAAGCTCTCGCAGAAGATTGCGTCTTCCCATTTGTGGGAGACGCCATGAACATTGTACACACATACACGTACGTACGAACATTCACCAAAATACAAACTCTTTATGTTCACACACAAACAGAAATGTTAATGTGTATGTCCATTGTAAATTTTATTGTTTAATACATATACTTGTTGTATATATATATATATATATATATATATATATATATATATATATATATATATATATATATATATATCGGTCTTGTTGGTTTTCTTTACACTCCTTTATGGTGGATTCAATCTCTGAGTCAGCTATGTTCTTGTAGTGGACCTTCTTCTAGCAGGAATAAACGCATGTGTTTCGAATTTAACAACACGTAAACCCACGGTCCACTACAAATTCATATATATATATATATATATATATATATATATATATATATATATATATATATATATATATATATATGTCTTTATTTATAAACATTGAAATTAGCATTTACTGTCTTAGATATTGAAAGTCTTTTTAAGAGAATTTTACCTGTTGATCTTTAATGATAGGTATTAATTACACTATTTGTTGATAAACAGGGAATTATATTCAAACACGTATAGTAATTAAAATAATGTTTATAGTTTATAGTAATAAGAATTATTGTTGACAGTTTGAAAAGAGTCCATTAATTATATATATATATAACGCACACACACACACACACACACACATATATATATATATATATATATATATTTTAATAGGATTCTCTCATAGTTATGGACGATTTTCTTAGCATTCTTATTAAAGGAATAAAGAAAATTAACATGTATATCTATTTTATTTCCGAGTGCTTTCGAAATTAACAAATAACAAAAATATTTATTGTAACACGATTGTGAAACAATCCATAAAGAATACAAAATGTGAATTTCTGCCATTTTATTAGTGAAAGAAGGCAGTTCTTTTCAATAGGCTTTAATGTCATCAAGTGGGAGAGAAAAAAGACATTGAGAATTTTTCTTGGCCCGACGGACTTATGCTAATTAGCATGTGATTATCGCAATTTGAGTAGTTGGTTCGGAGTCTGTGATTTTCATTAATGAGCTGGGCTTTCACAATATCTTCTAGCAGGAGAGAATCTGATATCGAAGATATGCTTCTTGACTTTTCGTCTCCGGTCTGGTTGTTAAACTCAGTGCTTCAGCATTTAAGGACGAAATTTTCACACTTCTGATTGGTGATCCAATTACAGATCATTTTGTGTCATTTTCCCATTGAGTAATCAATTATAGTTCGGATTATAATTCAATGAAAAAAAAACCTTCTAAATCCTTGATTCGACACTGTTTTTACATTCTTATTGACTGACCAATCGTTATCTAGTGCCGAGAGAGAAGAACCAATAATAAAAAAAAAAAAATGAACTATTTGGTTGACTTGGCATTTGACCTTTAAGTCTGAAGGCAGCCATGATGCTGTAAGTAGGTCAAATTTAACTAATGCAGGTGCTGTGAATTTTGACTGTTTTTGAAATCATTATTTCGCAATGACCTTTCAATATGGAGACCGACAACGGATGCAAAATAAATAAATAAATGAATAAATAAACAACAGGTGTCTTGAATTTTGTGAACTCGAACTTATTAAACCCCAAAATAATCAAATAATACAAAAATGCTTTGTTTTCAATAAAACGCTATCCTTGATGGAACTTTGTTAAAAAGCGAAAAGATTTTCTTTTTAATAAATTTCAAGTGCCATTTAACAATCTCATCGTGTCACATATGTACGGAATGAGGGTGATTCAATTCTGTGGTCGTAGCAAGGTGAGTTTTGGCTACAGACATCTGAGCTGGCGGTACTAAAGAATGAATATTGTCTATAAAAAATTAAGGACAGTGTAGCGATGGGCTTGCGACGCTGTCTCTGGGGGAAACTCTGTTATTACTTAAAATGGCGCGAAAACAATTTTGAATTGTTTCTAGGCTGGAAATTGAGGACTAAGGCGCTCCAGACAAAATATGGCATTAGCAAACTTGAGTGTTTCGTATATCAAGTGATAATAGTAATAAAAATGTCGTTTATGTATTTGAAGCAACTTGAAATGATAGATGAAGATAAAATTCAAAATGTCGATAATGCGGTTTGATTTGGTTTTAATTTAGCGGCACATCACCATCTCTATGGGTCATTTAATGCCGAAATCTAAATATTTTGAACGCAATTTTACTTATTTGTTTATTTTTAGAGATAATAATGGTTTCAAGTCTTACTAATTAACCCATTGCTAGGGGAAGAAGAGGTGTTCGCGCGTGAGAGTATATAACGAACCCAACTGGAATTGGAACTTAGCTCTCCGATTAAAATTCCGACCTATTATCCACTACACCACCCGCGTATCAAAGCTTAAAGTACTTGTTATTCTTAAGCGATTTTCCATCTAGCTACTAACCAGATTCGACATTGCTTAACTACGGTGATCGTACGAGTAGCAATTTTTCAACTTGATGCGACCGGAAGTCAATGGAGATTTGGATTTGAAGTATTGTATTATTTTAAACAATGTATAAAGCTACATAAACTAGGAAAACAAAAATATATATAAGATTCTTCTTCAGCGTGCCGTCTCTCTTCAGAATGAAGGTAATCATAGCTCTCCACAACTTTCTATATTTTTTAGCTCTTAGTGAGGTTTGCATTGTCGCTATTTCTCCCATTCTCGTTCCATGACATCAATTAACTCTTTAAGTAGGTTATTTTCTGATTTCCTCTTTCCCTCTTGACTTCAATATGTCCTGTGAGTTTCAGATTCTCCAAGTCTTTTTTCTACATTACGTTTCCTAGAAATTTCAACTGTTTTCTTCTGCATCTGAGTAAAACCGCCCATTCTACTTGCGTTTTCTTTACCGAGTGTAAAAGCGTCTTCGAGTTAAAATAATTTCTCCCCAAGGAAGGTGATAAAACCCCTAAGACGCAATGGGGTTAGTGAGAGTGAAAGAAACTGAGAAACTCAGCAAAAGGAACAGCCCAATATACGAATTACGAATTGGAGATACCAAATGTCTTAACAGGCAAATCGAGGTAGCGAATGATGCTTTCCAAAAGGTAAGCAAATTATTAAGAAACAGGAAAATTTCACTGCAAACAAAACAAAGAGTAGTGAATTGTTAAATAATATCATTAATCCTATGTGATTAATGAATGTTAGAACGTCTCCCCCCCCACAGATAGAGAAGAGACTTGAGGCAAAATAAATGCGGTTCTAGAGAAAGTTGCACTGGACACGTGAGTAACGACGACATTTTAAAGAAAATGAAAACAAGAAAGACACTTATCCGTAGCATCATTTCTACTTTATATAATGAGGAAAGAGGGCTTGGAAAATTTGACACTCACGGGATGTATTGAAATCAAGAGTGACAGAAGAATCAGCACTAAACCTGCCTAATGAGCTTGTCCGAATGGTTGGTAGAACAAGAGTTAGGAGATATAGCTAAAAGACACAGATTACTAAGAGCTATAAAGGACAGGAAGTTGTGGATAGCCATGGTCGCCCACGTCCTGAAGTGATATAGCACGTAGAAGAAGAATATTACGTCTACCAACTTGGGCACTCGAGAAAATGAGACCTCTGGCTATGTAAGAATCAGTACGCTACTTTGTATTAAAAAAAACACCGTCTTAACCGGCGTGTTTAAAACCGTTCGACCTCAGAGTGTTACAGCCCAGTAAGATTCTATTTACCTTTTTAATGGGCGGTGACGCTCACTCTAGCTGAAGGGTCTAGAGCAAACTGGATGAGACGCTGGGATGCAGGTTCGTACCCTACCAGTTTTCTCGAGTGTACAGGCCAGTTTACGTAATATATACTGGTAAAAAAAGACAAAAAAAAAAGACGGGGCATTTATTGCAAATATGGGTATCCGTTAAAAATAACGTTTTAAGTAATTAATTTCTGATTAGAATTAAATCCATTTTTTTTTTTTTTTAGAAATTCATGTTTTTAGAACGGAAAATAGTATAAAAGTTAACGCAGCTGACTAGACCGGAACTTGACCTCAGTTTGACAATTCCGCTTTGCATACCGACATCAGTTACAACACCTCACCGAAACTTTTTATCTTCCCAAGAATCCCTTTATACAAACACTGTCAACGTATGACATTATAACCATACAATATTTCATCAGTCGCTTCAGGAATGTCCTTATATTCCATATCGTCTACAAAGTGTCATCTTTGGAATAAAATAAGTCCAAAAATATAAATAAATACATAGAAACAAAACCGAAAAGAGGAATGGTTCTATGGAAGGATTTGCACAATTTTTCCTCATATTGGGCGCAATTTAGGTACGACAGGACTTATTTTGCTCGAAGCTGTCAGGATTGTATTTACCAGAGGAAGACATATATTTCACCATCTTGGGAACAATGTGTTGAACTAAAATTTGTTAAGAAGGCGGGGAAGTTGAAGTATTTTCAGTACAGTATAAATCACGACCTGTCAATGTATGACGTCATATTGACGAAATATCTTATCAGCCCCTCGAGGAAAAATACATTTCTCGCATGATATCTCGTCAGCCGATACCGAATAGTCATGATCTGATTTCCGGTGTTGTGTCAGTGACACATATGATGACAGTCAGTTGGAAGAACCCGCCTTCTTGTCAAGTTCATTGATGTCGCTTGAAGTTAAATATTTAAGAAAAATAAGATGAAATAGAAGAAGTAAGTGAAGAGGAAGAGGAAGAAAAGTAGAATCATAAGAATAAATAGAAGAAGGAGAAAGAGAAAAAGAAATGGAAAAAGAAGAAGAAAAAAAAGAAGAAGAATTTGAAGAAACAGAAGAAAGTATAAAAGAAGAAAACAAAAGAAGAATTAAGGGAGGAATTGAAGAAGAAAAAGAAAGAAAAAATAAATAAAGAAAGATGATGATGGTGATGAAGAAGAAGAAATAGAATAGGAAGAAAAATAGAATCATAAGAAGAAATAAAAGAAGGAGAAACAGAAGAAGAAATAGAAAAAGAAGAATTTGAAGAAAAAGAAGGTATAAAAGACAAAAACGAAGGAGAATTAAGGAAGGAATATAAAAAGAAAAAGAAACAAAATAAGAATAAAAATAGAAGAAATAAATAAATAGAGAAAGAAAGAAAGAAAGAAAGAAAGAAGAAGAAATCAACTATAAAATATAGAGAATTTTCAAGGAATCAAATTCGATCAGTTATCAATTCAGTCAATATTGATTGAGAGACAGGAAGTCTTGAAAATGGTTCACCGTGGAGTAAAAAGATTTCCTTTTTACCATTTTTTCCTGTATATTTTGTTATCGATATTGTTGTTGGTTTTAGTTCAGCTGACAAACCCGATGTTCGCTGCAGTCAATTTAAATGTCACAGTGAAATGTGCGACAGAGAAGATTTGAAAAGAGCGCTCCTCCTCCCCAGCACGCCGCCCACCAACCTTTGAAGTAGCAAAGCTGGAGAAATGCAACGGCAAGAAAAATAGTAACGAATATGATTGTCATATTCTTTTTTTTTTTTTTTTTTTTAACTAATTTGCCCAAGCAGAAATATGCGGTTGCAACGAATCCCTGTTGAACACGCGCGCATACACAGACACACAGTTTATCTCGATGTGTTATGATCTTTTAGGGCGTGGGCGATTATGCTTCTATACTACGGCTTTATGTGTTTTAAATTTTAGTAAATGTTCATCCAGTACAATTCTGTTGTTTGAACTCAAGAGGAGGAAGTGTAGATTATCAGGATATGTAGAATAGATAACGTTTAGAACTAAATTAGAAAAGATTAAGATTGTAGTGATTGAGAAAGAATATTTGCGGCAATCTGTTCCACAAAGTTTTGAGAAAGAAACTGTCTTCAAGAAATGTCCTTCTTACCAATGGAATACAAGTGGTGTGAGGCTGATTCAATATGGGTTCGTAGCTTTGTGGGTTCTAACGGTAAACGTCTGAACTGATGGAACTAAAGAATGTAGCTCGTCTGAACTTTTTCCATTGAAATAGTTATAGAGAAGCGCTTGCGATTTTTCGTCCGTGGGAAAGGAGCGACAGGGTTGAAAATAATTCATCACCCACAAGGCAGCGTAAACGATTTTGAACTCTGTCGAGATTGGGAAGTGGAGATTGGGAAGCTCCGAAGCCAGATATGGTAGTTTTGTGATGTCAACGAACACACGTTTGACACTTTTATAATGTCAACGAATATTCTTTGTCACTTTTTGTAATGCTCCTTGTAGTAGAGACTTTGTAATCGCAGATACAAATATAGTAACGCCGTTGAACAATACTGGTGTCAGACGCCTTCGAATATCACACGCACTAATAGCACTTGTTCGATAATACTCGCTCGAATAGTAATCCGTATAGTGAATAGAGGAATAGTATAGTGAATAGAGTAGAGAATAACAGTCCGTATAGCAATAGAGGATAGACTAAACATAGCGATCCGAATAGTAATAGAGGATTGATTAGAATGACAATCAATTAGACGTCACGGGACTTTCTACTTATGCGTTTCCTCTATGGTCACATGGTCTACTTAATTCTACTTAATAATGGGATCGCGTGTGTTTTCTCACTGGCGATCTATGTTCAAGCTCAAGTGTCGGCATCGACATTTTATTTCTATATAACAGGTAGCAATACTATTTCCTCATCTGATCCGTATCTTCTAAAATAAGAGCTTAGTAACAGGAGTCAAGTACTTTCATGAGTGGTACAAGGGACTGACTATGTCGTTGAAGCATGTAACTCCCTCTGAATGATGTAAAAATAAACCTTATAGTCAGTCTTGTAAACATAAGCTAAGGTTGTCCTGAGAGATGACTACCTTGGCGTGGTGATGCCCAATAGCGTGGGAAAGAACCGTATGACAGATAGATATACGGTAACTGCCCAGATAAGCTACTTTCGCTAGTTCCTAAACTACATGAATTTAAGCGTACTACTAGTTTGGTATGTGAGTCCCGTCCTTTCACTATCGAAACTGTTAAATGTAGACGTCTCTTCTACTCCAATAGCTTCATGTCTCACACTTCACGTCTGTGGAACTCCCTTCCTCTTACTTGCCGCCCTGATAGCTATAATCTTCACTTATTCAAATGCAATGTCAATCGACATTTTCAGATGCCTTGACCTAATTCTCCGTCCTTCTCTTCATCCTTTCCTCCATCACGTCTCTTTATTCTTACTCCCACTCTCTGAAACCCCTTGTATGCTAGTGGCACTTCCATCTTGCTTCGGATGAAGTGCTTACCCCCCCCACAAAAAAACAACACTCTAGAATGGAGAGTTTTCTAACATTGGCCTATAATATTTGACATAGAGATATGGATTAATCTTCCCATTAGCCTGCATATCTGAATATTACATATTTTATATTAATTTGAAAGAAACATCCTCTCACAATTTTGACATGATCACTTTGCGGGTACTTTTTCAACAACAAAAAAAGTAAAATAGAGATAAGCGTTTACGTTCTAACGTTTTTTTTTTCTTTGTAGATTATTTTAATATCAACTTCCGCGCAAATACTTGGGAAATGTATGGATTCATCTCTTCCCCTCACATATAGATTAAATAGTATGACGTTTATCTACGAAATTCATTATTATTCTCAAAAACAAAATTAATTTTCTTATTAATGCAGAATTTACTCATAGAATCATTCTTACAACTCACAAAATATATTTGCGGCTTTAAATGTGTTATATAGGAATAAAGTGTCGCTGCCGACACTTGAGTTTGAACATAGATCACCAGTGAGCAAACACAGGAGATTCCATTATTAAATTAAGTAGACCACGTGATCATAGAGGAAACTCATATATGGAAGGTAGGGTGTGTCTAATGGATCTCTATTTCTAGTCTAGCCTCTATTACTATTCGGATCTCTATTTCTGCTCTATCCTCTATTACTATATGGACTGCTATTCTCTACTCTAACTATGCTATTTCTATATACAGATTACTACCCGTATTAAACAACATTTACCGGCCTGAATGTCTGAGAAATTTTCATAGAAAATATTCGTCCTCTTTGAAAATTTCTCGGACATTCAGGCCGGTATATGTTGTTATACTGTGTTATTATAAACAGAGCATTTACTTAACTATTTGTATCTATAAAAAGAATACCCGCCCGGCTCGGTGGCTAGGATCAAAGTGTAGTATCTGTGCTTTGTGAGCTGCCGGGTCGGGTGTCTGTCGAACTCTCTGCTTGCAGGGAGGAACCCTGACGAAGCTCCGCCGAAGGGTAGGGTTGCGTTGGGGGAGGTTGACGGAACTGGCCCCCATCGGGGGGTTTGATGGTTATTTATTTTTGGCTGGGCCTACGGGCTCGGAGATACCCACATTAAAAAGGCCTTGTGCCACATTCAATTCTCGTGGGTGGATTGATAAATACCATCTATAAAAAGAATACCCGCCCGGCCCGGTGGCTAGGATCAAAGTGTAGTATCTGTGCTTTGTGAGCTGCCGGGTCGGGTGTCTGTCGAACTCTCTGCTTGCAGGGAGGAACCCTGACGAAGCTCCGCCGAAGGGTAGGGTTGCGTTGGGGGAGGTTGACGGAACTGGCCCCCCTCGGGGGGTTTGGATGGTTATTTATTTTTGGCTGGGCTTTCGGGCTCGGAGATACCCACATTAAAAAGGCCTACATTTGTTCATACCTGCTGCAATCTCTTCAGCTGTATCTATAGTAATATGTCTGTCTATAACTCTACCAATATCAATCTATTCATATCTATGTATCTATCGTAATCTTTTTCATATCCTCTTAGTCAATTTCTTATGCACCCTTTTGTATATTTATCTATCTCTCAGTCTGTTTTTACGGATTTGTTTTTTTTCCAAATCCTCAGGAAATTGCATGTGATTTATCATAACAATTCTCAACCCATTTTGATCATAAAACGCCCTCGTGAACTCAGGAAAGTGTCTTTGCGTCAATGGCTTCCTCATCATCTGAGGACAGATAGATATACGGTAACTGCCCAGATGGAATCTCTTTGTTTTTGTGGTGACTAAATTTCATAGATTTATTCATGGAAGGTACTTTTTGTTGCAGACAGACCATTGTCCACTGCTTACTATCTTTGTATCAAAAAAGGATCTGCCAACACATACTGCTAATAGGTTGCAAAGATGATGAACCATTCTCCTCAATTATAATTAAAATCAGGGTAATCGAATAGTTGTCATTTGCCCATCATTGAAAAATGGACTTGCTACTAAACCTTTCCTGGTTACAATCATCCCCAGTGATGAGAGTGTGGTTTTCTCTAATCATATTCAAAGAAAGACAACAACGGTTTAGCATCCGTTGAGAAAATTGAATCCATTCCCAATCAAAGACTACACGCGAAAAAGAATATGCCGCGTTTTGGTGGGATATGAAAAGTTTCCTTTATCATGAATTAATAGATCTAAACGAAACCGTTAATGGAGAAGAAGTATTGTCGCGAACTCGAAGGGTTGCACAAAAATTTGCAAATAAAACAAACACTCTTCATTGATTAATTGTAAAGGCGAGTTGCACTAACACGATAAAGCAGGAACACATATTTCCCTAGTTACGCAGGAAAAAAGATTATGGTATTAAATATGGAAGTTAACTCAATCACTGAGAACACCGGAGAATTCTTTAAATTTTAATCAGTCAATTTATGTAACGTTTTGTTTTTAATCAAATCAAAACTATAAATGTCTGTTCATATTTATATTCAGTTCTAAACAAATTTGGTTTCTAGTTCTCGGAAATGCTCCCTTGGCAATGATCATATAGAATTAATAACGTCAGAAGCCTGTGAAAATGGGGATCTGTGCGTGGCATAGCGCTTACTGACGCGGAGAGTGGGATTGGCGTATTGAGGTCATTGCGTTCGTTTTCGCTTTCTGACAAAAATTATTGGAAAAGTATGAACTAATCTCTCCTCCACAGCTCGGAGTTAATAACAGTATACACTGGATTCTCAAGCTTTTGGCGTTCAACAAATCTAGAAGGACAATTGTGAATTCAAAACCGTTTGGATGTGGGGATAGCAAATCTCTGACGTTAAAACTATTTGTTTCGGAAACCACAGATGCAACGCGCCCTAGCGGATAAAAGCGTTGGCCTGTGAATTTAGTGAGATTGTGATTGCGAGTTCAATTCCTGGGTTGGTCAGTGTGTACTTGGACTCAGTAGAAACGGTTGAGTAGTACTAGAAATCAGAACGACGATATTATGGGCAGTGGAATTAGAACAGTCTACAACCTTAGATTAAATAAAGGGTTCACTTTCTTGTAGGTTAACCAGATCAATATACAAAGGGATTGGTCCACACACGTTTTGTGAGGCACGCAAGTAACTTGTCCCAGTGTATTTGACTTTCTCAGGCTGATGGTCAGCCCGAAGTCTCTGCAGGCGTTGGAGAAAAGGCTCATCAGTGACTGAAGCTCACACTGAGTGTGAGTCACTACGGCCGCATCGTCAGCAAAAACACGTCTCTGAGAAGGGCTTAACATACTTTGGTTCTGGCTCTGAGGCATGCGAGATTGAACAACCCGGCATCTGATCTCGTACGCAGGTAAATCCCTTCTCTTGATGTGCCGAATGCATGCTTAAGAAGCAGCGGCAAGAAAATCCCGGAAAGTTGGAGCGAGGACGCAGCCCTGTTTGACCCCAGATGTTGAAGCAGTGTAAGGACTCAATCACGCTCTACAGCTTGGCTGGACAGCCAATCTTGGGTAAGAGGCCTTCTCTGCTGATGAGCTCAATCACATTGATGAGATCAATAAAAGCGACGTACAGGGGCATCTGTCTTTCTCTGCACTTCCCCTGTGCCTGGCGGAGGAAGAAGACCATGTCTACCGCTGATCTTTCAGCTCGGAAAATGAACTGCGTTTCTGGGTAGACACGTTCGGCGAGTTTCTGCAGGCGGGTCAAGATGACACGAGCGAATTTTTGCCCACAACGTTAAGTAGCGAGATGCTTCTGTAGTTGTTGCAGTCGCTTCGTTCACCCATGTTCTTGTAGAGGATGACGGTCTTGGCATCTCTCATGTCCTCAGTTACGTCCCCTTCTTTCTAGTACTGGTAGTTAACTTCGTGCAATGGGAGCAGCAGGGCAGTTTTGCACTGCCCAATCAGGTCTTTAGGGGGAACCCCTCACTGTCAATGGCCTTTCTAAGCTCCTCTATGATCGGTTCGATATCGAGGTCCTCCATAACCGGCAGAGTATACTAAGTTTGTTAACTATATCTGGCCTAAGAAAACCAGCGATTTAATATTTAAAGAAGCGGTTCAATCATTAACAGAACTCTTCAGTCCAAAAACGTCACTGTTTCACAAGCGTTGGAAATGCATGAATCTCATCTGCAAAGAAGACAAAGATTATACTACTTTCGCGGGTGTAGTCAATAAACACTGTGACAGCTTCAAATTGGCAGAGTTAAGCGCCAATAAATTTAAACGCTTGATTTTCGTCCAGGGTTTGATTTTAGTGAAAGACGCCGAAATACGTCGTAGGGTCCTCAACAAACTTGAAAACGAGCCCGACGTTAGTTTACAGCAAGTTGCCGAATGTTGCTAATGTTTCGTTAATGTCAGATATGATTCGGAAAACATCAAACAGAGTGGCTCACATGAAAGAAGTTACTTTGCCGTCAAGACCATGTTTCCGGTGTGGTCAATTACATTGGTATATAGATTGTCCTTTTAAAGATAAAAAGATGTTTTAATTGCAATAAATTGGGACGCAAAAGTTCCCACTGCAGGATTAAGAACAAGACAAAGAAATGTTTTGTAAAAATTACCAAGTTTGATGAGCCACAAAGTCGTAACATCAGGAAATATATTGAATTATAAATATTTAACGAAAATACAAGGCTACAGCTTGATTCGGGTTCAGACTTATCCATAATTAATTATTAAACGTGGAAAAAACTGGGTAAGCCGACTTTGTTAAGAACGACCCAAATAGCTAAAGGGGTAACTGGCGACATTATTAAGTTTATGGACGAACTTATAACGAACGTGTTATTCAAAGGTAAAATGTTAAAACTAAAGACGTATATTATGAAGAATACGAGTAAATTGTCCGGGACTGATTGTTTAGAACAGTTTCGACTTTGGGATATGCCTATTAACGCATTATGACAAAAAGTCGAAAATTTGACTGATGAAGCAGAAAAGTTGAAAGGTGAACTTAAAAAAAAAATTCCCG
>OZ010579.1:91249353-91271853 GCA_963932145.1 Acanthosepion lycidas
CTATATATATATTCAGTGACTTCTTTCTTATTATATATGCTAAATGTCCACAACTATTAATTACACTAATTTTTGTCTTAAAAATTCACTCCTGAATATGATCTATGATGAGATTGAAATTACTTGCGAAAATAAAAGAAATAACCAAAACTCCGGTGGCTTTCTTACTCAGTTTAATAACAACACTAAGGAATTGATCCTTGAATCTGAGAGGATTAAAATAAAATAAATAGACATAATATATCTAGATTATTCAACCAAGCATACTTGAATGAAAATGTGCTAACTATATATATATATATATATATATATATATATATATATATATATATATATATATGAACTTAGAGATTTTCAATTCACAAGTAAAAAAATTAACTTTCAGATGAATACAACAATTTTTGCCTTAAAAACGACACACTGATGATGACATTGTAGTAATGTCGAAAGTACTCGGAATAAATGAATATGTATCAACATGGTAATTTTCTCCCTTTTTTAATAAGGATAATTAGAATCTTGTCCGTGAAGATGGGAGGATCCTATTGAAAATAAGTAGACCAAACATGTCTTAATATATAAATATAATTATATATATATATATATATATATAATAAAATATAGTTATATTATATGTAGCTGCGTGGACAAGTACTTAGAACGTTTCCTGTCAAAGCATGCGATGTGTGTTCGAAACTCACCATGGTCGATTTTCAAATTTGATTTCTTGATGTTACTGACCTGGGTAGCCAACGTATCCCAACGTTAGAACGTTCCCGATAAATTTGCCACAAGTTAATTTAAGTTAGA
Organism: Acanthosepion lycidas; assembly: GCA_963932145.1. Taxonomy (NCBI): domain Eukaryota; kingdom Metazoa; phylum Mollusca; class Cephalopoda; order Sepiida; family Sepiidae; genus Acanthosepion; species Acanthosepion lycidas. The sequence goes on from OZ010579.1 coordinate 91,250,164, forward strand.
GTGAAAGTTGGTTTACGGAAGTGTTTGAAGCCGCCGATTGTTTCTCTAGCACAAAGTCACAAGTCATGGTGACCGATGGTTTGAATGTACTGGCCTTTTTCAAACTGCTGATCCCGTCAGATTATGCGCTCTGCCGGAACTTGTAATTAAGTTCTGCTCAGTCTAGTTGCAGTTTAAACGACAAGTGGGCTCTGTTGATGAATGTGCCTGAGCTGGCGTCTGCAACAAGAATTGCCTAGTCGCACTAGCAGAAATGTGCGCTCAGAATCGGTTAGCCCATCACTATAGATGTATATACATATGTGCATTCATGAAAGTTGTGTGGCGAAACGGTATTTTTCTTTTAAAATTGCATGCACCTCTCAAGACGCAGGCGATCATAACTACACACTTTCCTTCTTTTTATCTCTGTGAACTGCCATGCACCTAGGAATAATATCTCTGAGTTATTTCCCGTTCTCATCCATGGTTTTGGATTGAGAATTACCATTTTTTCCTAGACTGGAGACCCGAGGCTATTGGGTTTCATGCCTTACCCAGTAGTTGCGCAGAAGTGAACGCAATCGAATTTGAACTCGGCTCGCCGATCCGAGAATACGGATTGAGGTTACCCATGTCAATGCCATCAGAGAATATCTTAAATCCACTTCATCCTTCATCTTGTCCTGTCAACGATACGAAATAACTTGTTACTGATATGGCACGATTGTTTTTAATCATTTCACCCCAAGCAAGGAGACAATGTCACTAAGACGCAGTGGGTTACAGGAAGTGAAAGTGAAGGAGAACGAGTAGACTGAGAGTGGGGACAAAAAATGGAACAGCATTCAAGTAGACATGGAATAGCGATTGATGTAGCATTTAACTTTTTTCAAGATGGTAGTTATCAGGGAAGCAAGAGTTCTCGAGGGAGCACAGGTGGGAAGTGCGAGAAAAGGAACCGTTAGAGTAGAAATGGCGTTTGCATTTAACTATTTCATTTTTTTCGGGACACCAGGGATAAAGCTCACGAGAGCAGTTATCTGAGCAATCAGTTCTTTCAAACGTACCCCAGTGTCAAAGTTGAAAGGCATCAATATCCTAACGGGAAGAGTATAAAGAAATTTCAAAATATGCATAATATTATTGAAATACGAATTCTCGACGGCCTGCGGTACCAAGGAAAGAGAACTAAGATATTTTACATAGAGTATGAAGGAATAATTTCAGTGAACCCTGTCGAAATAGAATTTCTTTTAATTTCCGAAACCAAATCTCGTAGAGAATTTCACGCAGTGCTTCAAAAACTTAAAAGCGAAGGAAGGAAATAAGAAAAAATGTAAAAAGATTCGCTCTCTCTCTCTCTCTCTCTCTATATATATATATATATATATATATATATATATAGAGAGAGAGAGAGAGAGAGATATGTATATATATGTATGTTATATATATATATATATATATATATATATATGTATGTATATATATATATATATGTATGTATGAATGTTTAAAGAGCTTGTTGAAATGTAAGGTACCGATTTTTGTTATCGAAAAAGACATTTTATACAATGGCTTTAATTAAGTTTGAATTAACTTTCAAGGTGTAAATGGTTCTAATTTGTTCCAAAAGATTTGACAATTCTTCTTTTAAGGCGTTCAAGACGTGACAGTATTTCTAGCAATCACCTTCAAAACCGGTTCAATCCACACGCACCCGTTGAAATATTATTAATATTTCGTTGTTTGTTATAAATGACTTCCTACCACTGATTTATCACTGAAAAATCACGATCACACTTACATACTTACTATCTATCTATCTATCTTAGTTTGTTTCTATCTCGCTCAGTCTGTTCCTATCTATCTATCTATCTATTTATCTATCTTAGTTTGTTTGTAAGTTTAATGCCCACTATACCATGTGGCTTAAACAGTCTGTGACTGACCTCGCTGTCATCCAAACGATTAAATTTTAAATCACCCAATCCCTTACGCAAGTGGTTGAGTTTTTTTATCCGTTTCCCAGTAATTCGGACGGTAAGGCATCCTCTCTAGATCTCTGTTTTGCCTCCATCCCTGATTCTTGTTGCGCTACGCAGCTCTGCCCTCTTGGCAACTCTGATCACGCGGTGGTGTCTGTTAACATCACCTGCCACTCCCCCTCTAGTCATGAACCTCCTACAAACAGAATAACAGACTGGAACTCGTCCCGTGATTTCCTTCGTAGTTTTATTCATCCCGTACAAATATGTGCGTCTGAGGTCTCCCGTACAAAAATGTGCATCTAAGGTCTCCCGTACAAAAATGTGCGTCTAAGGTCTCCCGTACAAAAATGTGCGTCTAAGGTCTCCCGTACAAAAATGTGCGCCTGACGTCTCCAGTACGAAAATTTTCATCTAAGGTCTCCAGTACAAAAACGTGCGTCTATAGTCACCCGTACAAAATGTGTGTCTAAGGTCTCCCGTACAAAAAAGTGCGTCTGAGGTCTTCCGTACAAAAATGTGCATCTAAGGTCTCCCGTACAAAAATGGGCGTCTGGGGTCTCCAGTATAAAAATCTGCGTCTACGGTCTCCTGTACAAAAAAGTGCGTCTGAGGTCTCACGTACAAAAATGAGCATCTAAGGTCTCCCGTACAAAAATGTGCATCTAAGGTCTCCCGTACAAAAATGTGCGTCTGGGGTCTCCAGTATAAAAATGTGCGTCTACGGTCTCCCGTACAAAAAAGTGCGTCTGTGGTCTCACATACAAAAATCAGCATCTAAGGTCTCCCGTACAAAAATGTGTGTTTGAGGTCTCCCGTACAAAAATGTGCGTCTGAGGTCTGTCGTACAATAATGTTCATCTAAGGTCTCCCGTAAAAAATGTGGGTCTATGGTCTCCCGTACAAAAATGTGGGTCTATGGTCTCCCGTACAAAAATGTGCGGCTAAGGTCTCCCGTACACAATTGTGCGTCTAAGGTCTCCCGTATAAAAATGTGCGTCTGAGGTCTCCTCATGAGTAAAAGCTATCATCGGCATCCCGATAAGAAAATACAAAGTTAAATCTCACCCACGTCCTTGGTTCTCACCTGCTTGATCTGCCGCTCTAATCCACAGGAATCACTTCTTCCTTTTTGTTTGCAAAAGACGTGACTCGTCTCTGCTCGTAATGAGTGGAAGCGTGTCCTCAATAAAGTAAAGTTAATGTTTGCTGATAGGATTAAACAACGTATTGCATCTCGCAAGTTTGGTTCTAAAGATTATTGGTGGCTCTGCAAGAGTCTGCTGAACTACAGCAAATCCTCAATCCCTCCTCTATTCAATCAATTCGAAGTCCTAACATCCTCAGGTGATAAGACAGAATGATTTGCTCGGAAATTCTCATCCAATTCAACACAAAACTCATCTGGAGTACTCACACCTGATTTTTTCCTAGAACTAAGGCTATACTGAGTGAGATGTGCATAATCCCGCCGAAGGTATTAGATATAATCTCGAAATTAGACTCTCATAAAGCTGCTGGTGGTGATGGAATACCAGCCGTAGTGCAAAAGAAATGTGCCACTGAGCTTGCTCCTGTTCTCTCTAAACTATATAATTGTTGCCAGGCCGATTCTTGTTTTCCAGTGTGTTGGAAATCCTCTTTTGTCGCCCCGGTCTGGAGACCCTTCGTACCCATCTAACTACCTTCCATCAATCCCTTACCACTCTTCAACAAAGTCTTCGAGGCTTTAATCAATGTCGAAGTAGTTAAGCATCACAACTCTTACGATATGCTCTCTGACAAACAATATGGTTACCGCTTTACTCATTCTATAGCTGATGTGCTTACAGCCATAACTGAATATGTATACCAAGCTCTTGATGCTAATGACGAAGCTCGAGCTATTGCTCTGGATATATCGAAGGTGTTTGACAGGGTTTGGTAAGCTGGACTTCTACGTAAACTTCAAGAATACGGTATTACAGGGCGTTTATTTGATTTAATCCAATAATTCCTGTTTAAACGTGAAATGAAGGTTGTCCCGAACGTGTTCTCTTCCAGTTTCTTCCGTACGAACGCTGTTGTTCCTCAAGGCTCTATCCCTGGTCATATTCTGATCTTCATCATTGATCTTCCTGACGTCATCAGTTCTCAAGTCGGCATCTAAGTAGACGACATTACCATTTAATCCTTTGTCAATAGTAAATCCGGTATTGTTGGCAAAGTTAATTTGACGAGCTATTTTCTTCAAGCGAAATGATTGGATTTCAAAAATTTTGCTTGAAGATGAAACACAGCTTGATGCTTTAATTCAATTTAATTTTTATAATTAAATTGAAGTTTTTAGCTCCTGTTTTTGAAGCATGATAACTCTTATGTAGCGATGGAATCATATTTTTAAAAAATAATTAAAATTTAGGCTCTACTTATGTATTGAGCACTGTTTTTAAAAATAAAAACAAAAATGATAAAGAATTACGGATTATTAACCTAAAGGTTCTTTCATATTTTTCTATATATCTGCACACACACACACACACACACACACACACACACACACACACACATATATATATATATATATATATATTGTTTTAAAGTATGCTATAAGTATGAGTAAAAGTGCTCAATATAAGAAATTGAGCGTATGTAAATTCAGGCCATGAAGTTTGTGTTCGAGCCCGAAACAGACTGTTGCCGCTTGGTGTTGATCTCAGTGTCCACTGATACAGACACACAGGCACATATATCTATATAATTATAATATATTGCACATATATATGTATAGTAATACAACAGAGATATCAAGTATATATTAATAAATATACATATAGTATATTTATATAGGCAACTGAACATCGAACTTATAAATGTTGAATTTAATTGATTAGGCAGTGTGTTAGGAGTTTTTGCTTTGGGAACAATTTCGGCAAGACAGCGTTTTGAAAATTAATTTTTTTTTGTTGACTTTAAAAAATTATCCTAAGCAGCTGCTGAGAAAATTTTTATTCCAAATATTTTTAATATAAATAAATATTTATTATTGGCAACTTTTTTTTTTTACACCTTTTTGATGCTAAATAACATCAAAGGTTACAAGTAGTTTACAGACGATGTCTATTGAATCCCGTTCATGACTTTTTTCCAGTCTGAATTTCTTGGATGAGGAATTATAATTATTCACTATATTTATATTCGGACTGTTGTTCTCATCTTTGATGATCTTATTACAACGTTTCGGCCCTTGTGCCATCCAACCCCCTACGGGTGTATATTGATATAGGTATATTGATATAGGTAATTTGTTTTTACTCTACGGTGTTGGTCTTCCACTCCCCATGTTTAGGGATATAGTTTAGATCTTATTTCTAGTACTGCCCAGTTATTGCTCGCTCGCTTACACTGAACTCACAACCACTATGTCTCCAAATTCACAAACCAACTCTTTCATTCACTCGGTCATTTTCACGTAGGACAATTTGCTGTAATGTAGCCTTAAACCTACCTGCTATGCACCAACTATCCTGCCGCAGACTACCATTGATTGCTGCTGCGGCTTTTAAAGCCTTGCTGTCATTTGTCTTTCCGTCTTTATTGATTTCATTGCAGGTCCTTCTTTGGATTTTGTCAAAACATCGAGACGAATAACAGAAATACAAGACCAGATATGGCAACAGTATTCAATGTACGGACGAATAGTAGATCTATCTATCTATCTATCTATCTATCTATCTATCTATCTATCTATCTATCTATCTATCTATCTATCTATCTGTGTGTGCTCACTGTACATAAAGCTTATGTGATGAGAATTTTTTTTTATTAGATGTCAAAATCGCTTTATCTTCCAAATCTTTGCTTCTTTTATTACTAGCTCATAGTAATAAAAGATTTGACTCGTTATCGTTGCTAATATTGACGATGAAATGTTTCACATATCTGTCTAACTCATTTGACTAATAGTTAAGTTTCAAACAACAACGCGCTCACGCACGCACACATACACGGGTACAGACTTCTCCACACACACACAAATATTCGCGGCAAAACATATCCATATCCACTGAAAGCAACAGACACGCATTAACACGCGCAGATACTTGTCACCAAACAGTTTTACACATATCTTAAATCAGTTATCCGCACGCACGCACGCACAACACACACACACACACACACACACACACACACATATTAAATAATTACAGACCATTATTTCTTCAACAAGTTGGATTGTTTAGCAGTATGCTTTTATCAGTAGTGCCTGTTACAGTGAGTTGCGTTTTCGTAGGTGACATATTACGAATAAATTTAAATTAAAAAAAAAGCAAGCTAATATGCAACTACAATAACTTGCAAGGTACCTCACACTCATGTTAATAAGATGGTACCATTCCTACTTAGAAATGTGTATATTATCATGACTTTACCATCTCAGAGCTTTCATTGGCACACTAGTTTTTTATTGTCTTTCATCAGCTTCAAGCTTCTTAAAATGCTCTATCATCAACCATACAGCGTTTACGAGGATGCAATAACTTGTTTGGCCCATTAAGATCTGAGGAAAGCATACTGCTAATCATTCTTAATTTTGTAGTAAAATTATCAAAATGAATTAATTTACCAAGGTGGTCCAGACATTCTGAACACCGCTGTGTATCTAAGACAGATTATGTAATCCTCGCATGGGCACGTGGCAAGAACGTTCGGATGATAATGACCATGAGACCCGGGGGTCGGAATCTCACCATGGTCGATTTGTCGATTTCCATATGTTATCGGACTGGAGGGATCGATCCCGGAGAGAGGCACTTTTGTAAAGTGCCTGAAAACTTCGTTGAGACAAGCCTTGTGGGTTAAATTGGACAGACAGAAAGGGGCGTCGATGGCTGTCACGTCATCGTGGCTGAGGCCTTGTTCAAAGTGGATAACACTCTCTTTCTCAGAAACTGTAACTAAGGTCTTCTCTGCATAGGTAGGCACTGTTGGATAAACGCAGACTTGTCTGAGCAAGCGTCTGCAATAGGGGTTGGCTAATTGACGGGTATCTTCGAATACGAGTGGCCATATGCGCTCTCGCCTAGAAACCGCAATTATGATCTGTTCAGTATGCTACATCATAAAGCAGGGACGGCTCAGTAGATGTTGAATAAATACAAATTTGCCCGAGAAGATATCTGTGATAGGGATTGGCCTGCCGCCCTAACGGACGGGTATGTTCGGAGTTGAAGAACTTTAGGGTTTGACCTTGCAATCAGGGTTCGAATATTTGTCATGGCATGGTCGATTTGTTAATGAAGGTCAATTCTTGTTAATATCGGCCTGTGGGGACGATCCAAGTGTGCAAACTCGAGGGAAAGGGCCGAAAAAACTATACACAGGCTGATCCAAAATGAGGGCAACTAGGTAAGATGAAAGTCGTCGATGGTTTTGCATTTATTTACTGATTTCCTGACTTGTTGCGAGATGCACCAACTCCCTTTTTTTCTGAGAAGTGTTTAAATGATGAAGACGTAAACTGGGTCCCTGCGTTGGAAATCACTTGGCCTGCAATCTTATATATTGCAAAGTGTGGCTTCAATTTGCGGATGACGGTTACGTAAGTCTTATCCTCAAGTCGTTCTATTTTCCAGATGTTCAGAAAATGATCAACAGCTATAAGGTATTCAATGTTGTCAAAATGAAACAGGTCAACGTAAATTTTCTGCCATAAACGATCAGGTTTGTTATGTGACATTAGTGTCTCTTTATCTTGTTCTGTCCTTAACTTGCCGCAAGTCTCACGCGTAGATATGTGATCACGAGTGTCTGACGACATTCATTGGCCAGAAAAGATATTGCCTAGCGCGTCGGAGTCATCTATCAATACCTATGTGAGATGAGAGAATTGTACGTTTGATATCACTCCGCTAGCCGAGATGAACGAGAACAATGTGACCTTTAAATATGAAAGCATCTTGAGTGGACATCTCATCACGTAAATAAAAGTATAGTATAGAAAATGCGTAAAATATTGAAGATTTCCTTTATTAGACGACCAACCTTTATTAGATGGCCAACTTGTGTAATATGGTTTATTAGACGGCCAACCTGTGTGATATGGTTTATTAGATTGACGACCTGTATAATATGGTTTATTAGACGGCTAACCTTTATTGGACGGCCATCTTGTGTAATATAGTTTTTTTTAGATGGCCGAACTTTATTATCCAGCCAACCTTTATTAGCCAGCCAACCTTTATAAGACGGCCAACCTTCATTGGACGCCCAACTTGTGTAATAGAGTTTATTAGATGGTCGACCTTTATTTGACAGTCAAACTTTATTAGACGGCCAAAATTTATTGGACGACCAACGTGCAATATAGTTTATTCGATGGCTGAACTTTATTAGACGGCCAACTTTTATTAGACGGCCAAACCTCTATTAGACGGCCAACCTGTATAATTTAGTTTATTAGACGGCTGACCGTTATTAGACGGCCAACCTGTATAATTTAGTTTATTAGACGGCTGACCGTTATTAGACGGCCAACCTATGTCATATTCTTGTGATGAGCTGATTATCTTGATTTTTGCTCCTCGAATCTAAATAAATCTTTCGCTAAAGTTGACCATATTTACATGCTTCAATCTGGTTGACAGATCTTCTCATCTGTTAAATATGTTCGTCGTGATGCATATGTGTTTTTCATTAACATACACTACATTAATATCCTATACTACATTACTGTCGTATTTTGATGTACTTTGTATCATTCCTTGTAGACGTTTCGGCGCTTTCACGAGTAGTTACTTCGCTATGACTTCTAGAGGTTTGTGGTCAGTTTGAATCTTTGTCCTTCTAACATATGTTTACTGATGAAAACTGAGAATATTGCAAACATTTCCTTCTGAATTTGTGCATACATCTGCTCAGTATCAGTGAGAGCTCTACTTGCATTATGCTTAAAAGCTTTCCTTGTAGTAAGGAAGCACCAAAGCCATTTCTGGGTTTCTTCACAGAAAATGACGCGTGGTTAACTAGAGTTATAGAGACTGAGTGCCGGTGCTTTTTGTGGTGAGTTTTTCAATTTCTGCGAACGTTATGTTGTCATGTGCACGAGTCCATGGAACATATTCCAGTGTCAACCGTCGAATCTACTTCATGATAGTAGATAGTTGCAGTAGAAATCTTCCAAGCTATACACCCTCTATTGAAGTAGCTGTTAGCAAATTTGGTGACTGTTTCAATCTGATAATTGGCCATCACGGGTTACAAAGTGCACCATGAAGCTGATTGCTGATTGCTTCAAGTGGACATTTTCTTTGTTCAGTTGGATTCTTTTCTTGCAGCATCGTTACGGTAGAACTTTCAGACATGATTATATTATCGCCAACACACGCAAATTCCATTCAAGTCATCAACGAAGACGTTTCCATTGCCGCGAACTGATATCCGTTTTAAGCCATATATATATATATATATATATATATATATATATATATATATATATATATATATATATATATATATATATATAATTATATTGTATTAATTCTGCTAATGAATTCTTACAAATCCTCCACTTTTATACACCAAAATTTAAGTATTAGCGCTATTATTTTTTTAATATAACTTGTTCAGACCAACAGTTGATGTCCAAATATTCTAAATTTAAATTATATATATATATATGTATATATATATATATATATATATATATATATATATATAAAATTTATATTCTAAATTTATATATATATATATATATATATATATATATACAATTTAAATTTAGAATATTCTAAATTTAAATTATATATATATATATAATTTAAAATTTATATATATATATATATATATATATATATAATATAATATAATATAATAACTTAATATATATATATATATAATATAATAACTTAATGGACTATGATGATAATAACGCTAATACTTAATATATATATAATACTTAACATATATATATATATATATATATATATATATATATATATATATATATATATATATATATATATATATATATATATATATATATATGTATGGGCATCATCATCTAACCCTAAACATATTAATCTTTTATATCGCAACCAAATACATTCTAATTATAAACATTACAAAAATATCCTAAAAATTTAATAATTGCTAACATATCCACCACAGGTCCTAGTAAAATAATAAAATTGATATATTACAGTAAATCCTGTATTTCCAGTTTAATTATTCGTAATGATTCTTCCTCACTAACTAACGTGTTGCAGAAGACTAACATTGTATGTAAATTTAAATGTCCTCTGGGAGATTGTATCTCCAACGGAAAACTATATTTATGTTGGCCACACTACGACCACGTTGTCTTGGCGACTGAGTTTCTATTTGAATGATGCATCCAACATTTCTAAACATTTAAAACAGCATACCTGTCAATTCTTGTTGAAAATACATCCATACTTTTCAATGAAAATAATAAACATAAGCTAAAATGTCTTGAAACTTTCTATATTAAAAAAATTGAAACCAAACCTAATTAATTTAAAATTAATTATGAGTACTGCACAACTATTTTAAAATGTTTACAGAAGATAGTTTAATATACTGAGGTTTGTTACAACAACTCTTAATGTTTATTTTATAAAAAAAAACTTAGTTACGTCCCCTGAAGTGTTACTCAAACTAATTGCACTAAACACAGGGTTCTTTACCTCACTAGTAAAAATTTTAACTTTCAGATAAACACAGAAATTTTGTCTTTGAAAATGATGATCACAGAACCTTGATAATGACACTGTGATAATGTTGAAAGTACTCAGAATATGTCTGAAGACGGTAATTTTCTCTCTTCCTTTAATAATGACACCAAGAATTTTGTCCATGAATATGAAAAGATCCAATTGAAAATAAGTAGACAAAACTTGTCTAAATTATTCAATGAAACATATTTCAATATATATATATATATATATATATATATATATATATATATATATATATATATATATATATATACAGGGTGGTCCCAAAACTGATTTACACATCTGGAGAACGTGTTTCATTGAGTTGTAAATTGGTATATTTATTGCCCAACAAGTGAAATTGCTAGTGATTATGCGCACATGTTACAGAAAAGCAGTAAACCGAATTTACGACTAAAAGGAAACAATGACGAACTGTTTTTGTCTTTCAGTAAGACACGGCATTTAACGGCAAATGAGCGAAACTTAATGGACTCCACCAAGAATTGAATTATTCATGGCGTCCATACGCATTCCCCTTCGCTCAGTGTTAACCCTACAGAATTCCCCCACTTCCGCAGAATGGTGTTGATGAAAAAGGAATTTTTAAGGCCCTTACGACAAAGTCAGCGTAAAACAATTTCGAAATCAAATTCAGAATGAATTGAGTCATTCACCTTTTGTATCGATTAATCTACTGATATCACAGCTTATACATGTACAGTGAAGGTGGTTTTATATAAATAACATATACCCTGAAAGAAGTTTTATGTAAGATTTAATAAATTTTGTGTACATACACATACAGGTAATGGCGCTAGTCCTGTAATACTCACATGGATTTTTAAGTGGGGAAATCTTAATTTCACATAAAAATAATATTTTGTACTTTGTGTACATGCACAAAAAACATGGTCACTACTTACAAAAAATATATAAATGCAATACCAAACACTACTTTTACATATGTGCATCATCGATGTGAGAATGAAAATTTGGTAGGCTATTAGCCTCTACTAACGATATCGTGTTTTGATGAAAATGTTAGATACAGGTACAGTATTTGTATGAAAACAAAACGGATTCTGATTAAAGTTAAATGTAATGAAAACAGTAACAAAATCAGCATTTTATCTGTAACGTTTCAATGTATTAATAATGCTACGGGTAGCCATGTTGCTTTTTGAAATTTTTCATTTATCATGTAAGCACCTAAAAGACATTCGGATTTTGATGGTTTTTAGATTTTCGAATTTCTGATAAAGGTTACTCAATTTGTAGTGAAATTAATACAATACAGATATGGTCAAAAGAAATTAGTGACATATATCTATGTAATTTTATACGAATAAACTTTGTGAACTGTATACATATTTGACTGCAATGCAACTTGTCCCATTCATGGTTGCGATTTGAGACACATATCTGAATGCATGGTGATGCTGGAAATGGTACATGTAAAAATTATGAACTTGACCCAAGAATAGCAAAAGTTTTCATTTTTTAAGATACGCAGGCAAATTTTCTTACTTCAGATGGATCAAGAATTAAGGATAAAGAAAGCGAGAAATTTCAAGCCTCTTTTTGTTTTATGTTTCGTTTCCCTTCAGAACATGGGCGATCATGGCTCTCCATAATCTCCTAATGTTTGCTCCATTACCATCTGTCTCACTCTCTGTTTTGCTGTCCATTTGATGTTACTCCAAGTTCCTTCTTCCGTATATCATGGGCAACAATAAACTACAGAAGAACTCAAAATTGATCGCTGCATTTCAGTATTGCAATAATATTTAAGCTTACCTTTTAAAGTTTCAACAGTAATTCTTCTGCCGCCACTTAATTTAAAGAAAATTTGATATGCGTAGGTCCTTACTCTCCGTCAAACAAATATTTTTATTCCCAGGGTGACATAGAAGAAGATGATGAGCTACTGAGAGTTGTGTCCCTTTAATTGAAGAAGTGTGACACAGTGACACACTGACATTGAGGTTTATTATATAGATTATCTAGGAGGTTTCTGGCCAGATCGTTAATATATAGCAGAAAGAGCGTAATAGAGGAGAGAGCTTTGGAGGAGTCTGCATTGATCTCATGACCATAATAATGTTTGGCCTCTTATTCATTGGCCGGCTAGTTAGCAAGAAATTGGCAAAAGCAAAGTCTCTTCTAGAGATGCCATAGCTACAGAATTTCTGTAAGGAAACCTATGCCAAATCCTGTGATAGGCCTTTGAGATATTTTAAGCGATCGAGTACTTTGATGATTCTGTGTGTAATGGCATTTAAGACATCAGCAGTGGAAATAGAAGAACGAAAACCATACTGTTTGTCACCCAGAAAGTTGATTTGTTGAAGCAATCAAAGAGTTTCTTAACGAAGCAGAATGGCGATATCGAGACGGAGATTAGGGCTTATCCATTTCTTGGAATCAGTGAATACAGCTGATAACTTCCATGGAGTTGATAAACATTCCTCGGTATTTTATCCGAAACGGTAGCCTTCATAGAGGTAATGTTTTTGATGAGTCTGGAAATTTATCGAAGCGAGATATAGAAATCCCAAATTTTATTCTCTGCTTCTTTATTTGGGGTATACTGAAAGCTCCAGGAAAAAAAAAAGATATGAATATAAAGTTGGAGTTTGAATTTGTTAGACCTAGTGTAATTGCATAATAAACACGAATGCATAATTTTTTAAAGTTATATTTTAAAAATTGATGAAATTGACACATACTAACGCAAGGTCATTATCTAAAAAAGAATTCTTATGCGTACATGGGAGGATTCGAAAGAAGTAATCTATTATATGACTTGGTTTGGTTTGGTTAGGTTACCGCATATCAACCTCTATGGGTTATTTAATGTCCACAAGATTTTTATTGCTGGTAATATTAAAAAAATGTGTTGCTGTTAATATTTTTTTTCTTCAAAAATTCATTGCTGGTAATAATTTTTTATTAAAAAAATTCGTTGCTGTTAATATTTTTTTTACAAAAATATATTGCTGTTATTAAAACGTATTTTGACACTTTCCCAGTGTTTTGACCCAAGTTTGGTTTGGTTTGGTTTGGTTTGGTTTGGTTTGGTTTGGTTTTTTTTTTCGTTTTACAGCATATCAGTTATTTAATGCCGACAATTTATTGCTGGTAATATTTTTCCAAAAAAGTATTGCTGGAAATATTTTTGTCCCAAAATGTATTGCTGGTAATAATTTTTCTTCAAAAATGTATTGCTTGTAATAACATTTTTTACAAAAAAGTATTGCTGATATTAAAACCTATTTTCAGATTTTCATAGTGTTTTGAACCCAGTTTAGGGGTTAGCTATTTGCCCATAGCTGGGACCCTAACAGGTGCTACCACCCCGGGCCAGGGTGGACCTGGGAACACCAGCAATTCAGAGGTGGTTACACACTCTTCAAACCCTCCTGATCAGAGGCCTTGCTATTGTCTTACCCAGGACGCTATAACTTGGTTGAATGTTTCGTCGCCATAATGTTCAGTCAGCTTAATATTAAGTCAAGATAAATGTTTCTTTGGTGATCTGGTGATTATCTATCTATCTATCTATCTATCTATCTATCTATCTATCTATCTGTCTCGGTACTTGTCGGCAACGTTTCTCTTATTCGCCTCATCACGTTACTTTTTGCGCTATCCGATGACCATTTGTTCTGATTGTTTCAGTATTCTTTAACAAAAGATACTGTGGAAGATTGCAAAGGGCACCTAGAATTTGTACTTTATTCAGAAAAACAATACTAAACGTAGTATTAGGTTGGTGCAAAAATAATGTCGTTTTCTCACATAGTAACATATGTGAGAAAACGACATTATTTTTGCACCAACCTAATAGAATTGTATCATGTCGATGCTTGAAAAACAGTAAATGTCACCCATTAAAAGGCCTGAGATCCACTTATGGTAGAGGAATGCAGTCGAGATGGTAATAATGAATGTGATAGTAAGAAGCGGAGACTTTGAGAATAAGAAGGAAAGATGGCGATTGACTCTTGGCTTGAAGACGTCACGATTGAAGTGTTAGGGGAAGCAGCCACGCGTATGTCTGCTTCACATAGTGGCAGTTCTTGAGGAAAACAAACAGCGTTACAATTTCTCTTTACCTGTGGAACTCGGAGGAAATGAAGATGATTCAACATCGTGGAAGAAACATGGCGTTTTTTAGCTGTAAGGGCCTGCACTGCTAGAACTAATGAATTTCTCTCATCTGAACACTTGCCCTTGGAAATAGCATTAATGTTACAATAGACTTGAAACGTTTCGACAGTGGGTGAATGGATGCAGCATGGAAAATAAGTCTTCCCCCTCAAAGTAGCGTAAATGATTTCGTACTCATGCCTGGGATGTGACGATTGAGCACCGCCAGCCCAGATATGGTAACAGCATTTCATTATTGATCGCATCTGGTTTAAATTATGGCAAATGGAATCGGTTATTTCTTGGAGCGTTATAAAAAGACCGACATTTTACAGCATCTTTAACAAAACTAGGCGATAATTTGAAACCCAATAGGAGTGAAAACCAAATTAAATATTTCGCCAACATTCGAAATCAACACACAAAAAAGATACTGATAGTATATTTCAGGAATGGGTGATATTTTCAGCTGGGGCAGCAGCGTGCAAAATGGACATCTGTTTAATGTTCATTTGGGGTCATTTATGAGGACTTTGAAAAGGGATAAAAATAAACAACTCTTAGTCTCAACATTTCTTTTTCTAGCGGCTGGTAAACGCTTGCCTAAACAAGTGAAAACAACAAAATACCTACATGCCAAGTCCTGTTTTCACATATGTTTTATACAGGGGATATCAAAAACACACCAAAACAAGGACAAAAGTTCAAATAAACATGTTCGCAAATCCTTCGTTTTTGAGTTATTAAGTTTAAAGGCAGTTTACGGTAGATGGCGCTGTTTTGTTATGTAGACTAGTTTACATTTGTCATTCGTGTACATTTGTAGCTAGTATATCTTCAACGTTTAACGCTTGTAGTAGTGAGTTAGCTGAGAAGTGTTCCGTTAAACAATGACAGGATATTCATATTGTGAGTAGGTCGATATGACTTTTACATAAAGCAACGAGAATGGTAATGGAGGCGAGGCAGTGCGCCTGTATCAGATTGCGTTTTCAGACCGAAGGCAGTCGAGTCATCGAACTTTTCCTGTGTTTATCGCCGTGTTGCTGAGACAGGATGCATGGCACCACAAACTATGGAAAAAAGTAAATACGTAAACTTTAAACTTAACTCAAAAAAGATGGATTTGAAGACGTATGTTTATATGAACTTCTTTCCTTGTTTGATGTGAGGAACACAGCCCCAACGTTTGTAAAACTATTTTTGATACATCCTGTATAATAATAATAATAATAAAAATAATAATAATAAAAAACTGAGATGCCGCCGCCTTTCATCGTCAACATCACCAAACTAGAAAATATATATCTTCCTTTTATCGACAGGTAGATATATATTTGAGAAGCGGTAATCAGTAAGCATTTTAAAGTGTTTCGAATGTTTTTATCTAACGTTAAAACAATGCAAGTCCCAAGAGCAACTCAAGGTAGAGATTTACTGAATAAAGTTATTGCGTTGATGTAAGAGGGGGAACTAAGTGCAAATTATGAGGATGTGCAGGATAGATAATAGTTGGCCATAAACTTGAAGATGTTATGATTCTAGTAACTGAGGAAGCATCCCCTCGGGAGTCTATGTGACAAAGTACCAATTCTGGGGAAGAAGCTGTTTCAGTGGAACTTTCTTCTTACCAATGCAATGCGGAGGGAATTAGAATGATTCGACCCCGTGTACGTGGCGTTAGCGGGTCTTAGCCATAAAGGCATGAACTGGTTGAAATAAGGATTGTAGCTCGTATGAACATTTACCATGGAAACAGCGATAATGTAACGATAAGCCCGCGAAGTTTTGTCTGTGGGCGAGGGATTAAAGGCTGTAAAAAATTCATCGCCCACAAGGCCGTGTAACCGTTTTTGGCTCTTTCAAATCTGGAAAGTGAGAATCTGAACAGCTCTAGCGCAGGCTTTTTAATCATCACCCCAGACAAGGCAATAAAGCCACTAAGACACAAAGTGATGGTTACTAGTGATGAAAGAACATAAAAAGTATATTGTTATGGTGAAAGAACAATAAAAGAAGACAGAACGTAACGATTGACATTGCATTAAAATTTTTGAAGATGGAAGTTGATTGGAAAGGAAGAAGCCGGAACAGAGTTCCACTTTCAAGAAGTGTGAAAGAAGAAACTAAAGCAGAAACTGTTTGCATAAAACTTACGGTTACCCCTGGTCATTTCGACTGTAAAATAGATGTCAATCTAATACTGCCCATCTAGTATTGCCTTTTAAGGTCGTAAAGTCGACTAGCCAAAGACGAAACTTCAGAACATTTCAGTTATATGTCATGCGTGATACACGCTTAGGCGATCATGTACCTTTCGATATGTTGTGGCCTTGTTAGGGCCAGAATTAAGGTCACAAAAGAGGAACTGAGTTAAACAAATATATTGACAGAAAGCAGTAATACAACCATTTACAAACGAGAATGTTACAGCAAGAATGTTCAGAACTGACTTTACTCCCAAAAGGGCCGTACCTGCTCCTATTTATAGCTGGGAGATCCCATGCGTGTGTGGGTTAATTACCATAACACGATATATGACTGACGAGGCAGAGATTTTTTTCCCGCAGTTGCCATCCATCCTGTCAAGGCAAGGGGGATAAGAAGAAGAGGATTCATACCTTTTTGTAAGTGAATGATCGACTGGAATTCAAAACTCGACTCTCCGATTCCTCAATCCGAATCGCTATCCATTACTCCACCGTGCCTTAGAACAATTACCATAAATATTTATAGAAAAGACAGAGGGAAGCTACGCTACGGCGGTGGGAAAGTAACCGAGAAAACGTAACCGAGATGTCAGATGTGGCCCAATAAAATTGTAGATTCTTTAGATTTTATCAAGAAGTGGAACATCGACATTGCCTCTATAACTTCATTTACCGCAAGGAAAGTTGGTTATCTGTGTCGCGCCAGAAGGTTTTCTCGCCTGTGTCCATCCTTCAAATCTACAAATCAACCATTCGTCCTTGCATGGAATACTGCTACCATATATGATCCCGCTGTTTATCTCGAGGTCCTCGGCAAAATTCAAAGACGGACATGCAACTTCGTAGGTCTTGAGCTGGCATCTCGTCTACAGTTACTTTTTCACACACGTGCTGTGGCTTCCCTTTGTCTTTTCTACAGGTATTTTTTATGGTAAATGCTCTGACGAGCTACTTTCACTGGTTCCCAAACTGCATGAATTTAAGCGTGCTAGAAGGTTGGCATCTCGGTCCCACCCTTTTACTGTCGAAACGACTAAATATAGCCATCTCTTCTACTCCAACAGCTTCTTACTTCGCACTTCCCGTCAGTGGAACTCCCTTTCTATCACTTGCTTTCCTCATAGGTATAATTTTCAAATATTCAAATGTAATGTCAATCGACATCTGATGCATTTACACTTGATCCCTGTCTTTCTCTTTATCCTTTTCCCAAACACTCCACTTTACTCTTAATCTCACTCTCTGTAACCCCTTGCGTGCTAGTGACACTCCCGCCCTGCTGGGGGCGGGTGTGTCACTTTTGCTTAAAAAAAAAAGAAAAGAAAAAAGTATATAAAAAATACACAGGAGAATTACTAGACCAGATATGACAGTAATATTCAATTCATGGACGGATGTTAAGCCTATAAATGTGTAAGATAGATTCTGGCGAAAAAGATTATCTAGCAACTTTCCTAGTAACAAAACTTCTTAGCAGCAGACCGAGCAATTGGTTCCATATAATATTTCCGGTTTATGCCAGTATAAAACGAGAGAGTGCAACGACTCACTTTTCTGGAGGTTAGCATCAGCCATACTGATGGAAACCAAGAAAAAAAGATTACAAGAGAGCAGTTTCGTTTTTTGCCCCAATTAACAATAGATTATAAGTTATATTTTAGATTAGCTGCCAATTTGATTTTATCGAACTGATCAGATTTACTCTTAAGACAAGAATAAATAGTTGTGACATCAGCATAGATAGATACCGAGTTGAGAATCGTTGACATCCCGGGGAAGTCTTTGATGGAAATTAGGAACAAAGTAGGTCTAAAAATGCAGTCCTGATGGCCATCATATTAACGAAAAAGATCAAGAAGAGTAGCCGTTCAAGACAACTTTCATTTCACATGGCAGTAATACTTTACTTTTGGTTTGATCTGACTCTTCTAAAGAAAGAGCATGGTAGAAGTCAGGTACTTTCAGAGCCAAACAAAGGACCGACTATTTTTTTCATATTCACCAGAGTTTAATTTTCACTAATTGTCTGCATTAAATTTCTTTATCATTAAATATGATTATCATTATTATTAAGGGTAAGAACCTAGAATAGGGCCACTCGCAAAATATAAAGTGAAGATATTTTATAACTCATCAATTACGAATAGGATGCTATCAGGTCATCCCATAAGTCCTGTCCGAATTTTAACTTTTTTTAAGAAATGAACGAAATTTAAACATTTAGACATTTATAATGTCTAATGGAGCTGAACATTATTTTTATGTTTAGATGCATTTAAACTGATCAAATTTTATTTCAGAAAACAATAAAATCAAATTTTGTTTGATTAAAACCCTGCTAACATGGAAGTACCCAAGAATCATTTGAGACACATAATGCTTTATGAGTTCAAGAAAGAAACTCAGCAGCCGAAGCGGCTAAAAACATTCACTCAGTTTATGGAGAGAAATGTGTGAATGAAAGAACTTGCAGAAGATGGTTTGCAAAATTAAGAGGTGGAGATTTCACCCTTAAAGATGAAGATCGAACCGGACGTCCAGTTGAGTTTGATGAAAAGCTTCTTCAAGCAGTCCTTGAAGAAAATCCTGCTTTATCAGTTGAAGAATTGGCAGTGGTTCTCAGTTCAAACCATACAACTGTTCATCGTCATCTTCAACAACTTGGAAAAGTTCCTAAACCTGGAAAATGGGTACCTCATGAATTGTCTGAAAACAACCTCAAATCGCGAGTTGACATCTGCTCTTCTCTCCATTCTCGCCAACTTATTTCACCTGTTTTGGATAGACTTGTGACTGGTGACGAAAAATGGATCTTTTATCGAAATGTTAAGCGTCGTAAACAGTGGCTTGGTAAAGGGGAAGGACCCCAGCCACAGCCGAGAAGGGAACTTCATGGGCAAAAGGTTCTTCTTTCAATCTGGTGGGATCGCCAAGGAATAATCCACTTGGGAGAAAATTCCTCATCCACCTTATTCTCCCGATCTTGCTTCTTCAGACTACCATTTGTTTCGTAGCTTACAGAAACATTTGTAAGAAACAGCTTTTGTAAGAAAGAGGTTAAAACTGACATTTGTGAGTTCTTCGAATCAAAGCCAAAAGAATTTTACCGTAATGGAATTAGTAAGCTTGTTAATAGATGGAAGGAAGTCATAGATAATCAGGGAAAATATATTGCTGATTTAATCTGTAATTAAATGTAACATTTGGTCACTTGTTTTCTTTATTCAAAATTCGGACAGAACTTATGGGATGACCTGATAGAATAATCCAGAACTTATACTGTGAGCAAACCGCCTGGATGCGGATATAAAATAAATTAAGTAGCTGCACAAATCGAAAGGGGCGTAAGACAAGGATGTGTCTTCGCCCCAGATTTATTCAATGTTACTAGTGAGGCTATCCTAAGGGAACTGGAAGTCCTACCAGGATTAATTATCGGTGGGCGTAATTTTATCAATATAAGATACGCGGATGACACTGCGTTGATAGCTGACATGAGAAAGACAGCTACAGAATCATCTAGGAAGGGTAGCAAAAGAAAGAAAGAAAAAAAAAGACTAACCAACAACTGCAAGAAAGCAGAAAGTATGGTCATCAGCAAGATGAAGATTTACAAATTGGAGATATCAACGTTAAGCGAGTACAGTAGGCTAAATACCTGGGGAAGTATTTTAACACAGGATGGAAAAATTGACACTGATATTCGAATCCCGCATTGGATAGAAACACTTTACTAGTAACAAAAAAAAAAAGAACTGGAATGCTACGTGATCTCCATCCTCAGTCAGCTGCTTTAACCCTTTGAGGTCTGCGTTCCTAAACAATTTTTACCCTTCTGCCTGAGCTCCTTAATCAAAATTCGCAAATAATTGGTATGTAATATTTCAAGGTAGATATAAAAATAATTACCAGTGTTTACCCACCGTTCAACTAGTAGCTGGGCATTAAGCCATTTTCTCTGCCACTGTTCAACCAGTGGTTAGGCATGACGTCATTTTTCTCTACCACCGGTAAAGCGGTGGTCAGGACTCAAAGGGTTAAAAATGTTTCAAGAGAGTAAGAAACATCTATACACCTCTATCCTCAATGGGAATACATTTTTGAGTATATATTAAGAAAAAAAATCACAAACGTAATTGATAATGTGATCACAGAAATAAACAAATTTTAAATTCCTAATTTTGCGCATCTTGCCTATAATCTAGACTCTTACCGATATAAGGCGCATATGAAATTCTTTTTTTTTTTTTTTAAAGAATCTGAGCTATTCAAGGGAAAGGATCCTGATAGTGCTTATTTGATCTTTTCCTTTCTTTTAAAGAGATTGCCGCAAAATAACTATTCCAAGAATTTGCTTAAATGGAAACTTGAAAGTGTTAAACCGTTTAAGTTAGAAATACGCGATAAAATATACAAGTTTGGTGATTTTATTTTCTGAGTTATTTACATTAAAAAGCGTTGACTTTATCATTCGGAGGAAAGATGTTCTGTTAAACAAATTATGCCATATGGTGCAAAATTTTACTCTCTACAACAACTGAATAACTACTTTCTTTTTATATTCTGTGAATTTATAATTGACAGAAATTACCATACTCCACTGACTGACTCCAAAATGTTACGTACTTGGAGGTTTGGATA
>OZ010579.1:91274353-91286853 GCA_963932145.1 Acanthosepion lycidas
TAAAATAAGATCCTGTACATTAAAAAAGGCATTGTAATTAGCCTACATTACTCATGTTCAATTTTATGACAGCTTCGTCAACATTTTTACAAAAACGAACGGCGTCGATATGAGCAACTCTCTGTGCCCTTTCTCAAACTATTATATGGACCGTATAGAAAAGAACATTATTAACGAAATACCTAAACAAACCATGCATTCAATTCGCTAACGAGATTTACATCTTAACTAAAAATACAAATGATATTAAAAAAAAAAAAAAAAAAAAACTTACGAAAGTTGTGATTGTTTACATACGAATTAAATATGAATATTAAAAAAAGGTTATCTTCCTGGACGAAAAAGAGAATTCCCTGGTCAACATTAGTTGTTATAAAACAGATGAATAGAAGCAAATTAATCTTTTCCGAAAATTATTTTCTCCAGTGAACTAGGTAACATTAAACACTAATTAATAATGTATCGCCAAATTATTTCGCCGAACAAACAAATATTAATTTTAGCGATAAGTAATTTCTGTTTTCGAGAAACAATCGTCATTACGAATATAACATTCCAACTAACAGTTACTGAAAAAATGATGTAAACTGAATTGTATTTTGCTGCTTATAAGATTTTAAAATATCTCCAAAGACAACCCTACGTTCTATAAATCTAAGGTCGGCGACAGAAGTTATAATTTTGACCTGTACAGTGAACTTCAGCTCCTTATTTACATCCGATTCTGAGCTCTTGAAAGTAAAACAAGTCCAGCGTTTCAAAATTAACGTTTTGAGAGAATCGATTTATGCAGATGGTATAAACTTTTCAAGATTTCGAGGATTTCAAGCTATAACACCGGTACAAGTATTCAGCAGGACGGTAATCACTATCGAATGTTTTTACCTATGCGTAAATCAAACTTCACCTAAATTTAGAATGTATATAATTTAAAATTAGTGCTCAATCCTGGTTTTTATTCACCTCTGCTGTGGTCAGGTATTGAACTCAAAACTGTTTGGGCCAAGTGGCACAGTGGATAAAAGCGTTGGTTGAAATTAGCGACTTGATCCAAATAGTTCTGAGTTCAATACCTGGTCACAGCAGTGGTGAACAAAAACGTGGAGAGTTGAGTTACTAAAGGGAAATAACCGAAGCCGAGATACCCAGAAAAAGCAAGGCAGGTGAAACTAGAACAGTCTACCCCAGTCAACGAGATAAAGGGATCGGTTCGAAATTCCAACCTGGAAAAGCTCGGAGCGTACAACGACCGAAACAGATGCGGACAATAGTCTGAACAATGTAAATAGTTACAATACCTCATCACAGAAATAGTGACTGAAGAGAAAATGTTATCCTCCATGACAATAGAAAACCACAAAAAGAAAAAGTAAAACAAAATTTGCGAACTCGGTTGGTCTGTCTCCACCACCCACCATATTCACCTAACCTTGCACCAAGCGATTATAACCTTTTTTAGGTCGCCGCAAAATACTTTGAAATGAAAACCAGATTAAAGTGTTTGTCGAAAACTTCAGGTCAAAACCTTACTCAAAAGTTATCGAAGAGCAGTTTGATAAGTGAATAACAAGCCACTGCAAATAATGGGGAATATATAACTGTATAAGATTCGATTGATATACAAAAATGAAAATTATTTACGACTCAACTCATCAGTTTTATTTAAGGAAATAACTAAATTATAGAGTGAAGCAATACTGAGATAATTAGAAGTTCTATCCGGATTCATTACTTACAACCTTACTACATTAGATATGCAGGTGACACAGGAAACTATAGGAACTACCACAGAACATAGTAAAATAAAGATAGAAGAAAGGGCTATTCATCAGTTGTAAGAAGACAGAGTATATGGTGGTCAGCAAAGGAAAAAACCCCAAAATGTGAATTGCAATTTTGTGATATCAAAATTAAACAATAACAAAAATTTCAATACTTAATAAGTTTTGACAGAATATAGAAAATGCAACACCGAAATCCGAAGGCGCATTGGGATAGCAAAAGATGCTTTCCAAAAGCTAAGCAAAGTATTAATAACCAAGAAATATATATAGCCCAGAGATAGGAATCAGACATCTGCTCATGATAAGCGTTTCGATGTGAAACTTGAGTCGGCTAGTCAGATAAGTCGCTTGAACTTTTAGATTTAGTGAATATTATAGCTCTAGTTATCTATTGAGAGGTTTTTACCAAAAGTACTACTAATAAACACATTTGCTAAAGTTTCTACTAACCTAATAAATACGTCGTAGGGATACAAAAGGCGATTATCTTCTCTTGGTCGAAATAAGTCAAGTGGGTCACGTGACGGCCGCTTAGTGAGGTCACTCATACAGTGACGAAATGGTCAGTAAGTCATACAGTTCGTTTACAGGAGGTAAACAAACCAGTCGTTTGTTTGTTTCAGGCTAAATGTGCCTCCTCTAACAGCTTATAAGCACATGGCAATGTTTCCCTTTGGAGATATATCTTCCCCAGGTATAGAATGAAACTCCGTCTCAGAGTTCTCAATTTGAGAAAAGACAAGATTCTCCGTTTCCCGTTCGCGGAATATGTTCACGCTTGTCACATAGTATATGAATCTGGCGCGTTTGAATCTGGAGTACTAAACATGGATTATCCAGAAACACAGTAGAATCTCCATATTATATGTAAGACCCTATCTTTTCGTTCTCCTTTCACACTGCTTGCCGTGTGGCACGTGTAAATATGTATATATAATTCTCCGTTTCCCATCACGGAATATGTTCACGCTTGTCACATAGTATATAAATCTGGCGCGTTTGAATCTGGAGTACTAAACATGGATTCTTCAGAAACACAGAAGAATCTCCATATTATATGTAAGACCCTATCTTTTCGTTCTCCTTTCACACTGCTTGCCGTGTGGCACGTGTAAATATGTATATATAATTTTGTATATGTCGTAGTGTACAAAAGTCTGTCAAAGCATGTTTGCTATTCTTTTTCCTTTCAGTCGGTCCGTAAAATACGGTGTTATTTTATCACACATATAATAATGCCCTCAAAGAGGGTAAATGCAAATGGGAGAATAAAACTTTACTGTTATAACGTAAAATTCTCGTAATTTTCCCAAATTTTCTCTGCATTATCATTATTATTATAGAATATAGGAAATTATTAATCTTTATTTTTCTCTTACGTGTCTTGAATCTCTTTTTAAAGATAGCAGTAGACAGTTTGTTTATTTCTAAGATGTTAATCTTGGAAATAAACAAACTTTCTACTACTATCTTTAAGCATGTCTACTACTGCCTGTAAGTGTTGGAATCAGCATCTAAACTTCACATGAGAAAAATCTGTCGTTGTATTTTTGATTTAGTTGCATCCAATTAAAATGAAAATGAGCCATCGCAAAGAAACTGAAAAGCGAAAAGCAAATGAAAATGAAAAGAAAATGACAAAAAAAAAAAAAAGGAAAGAGAAATATCTCCTAAATAAATCTTAACTAATAAGTTTGAATGAAGTGTCAGAAAAAAAGAAAAAGTTACACGTCGTTGAAATTTATGTTCACGAAATAACTGAAAAAAAGAAACCCTACTATAAATAGAACAAAATTTGAACAAGACAATATAGAGAGTAAAACGGATATACCAGGATACAATATAATTGATAATGGCTGTCACCTCGTTGTCGCAAAATATCATTGCAAGACTCAGGTTTGATGTACGATATCAAGCAATGCCTCTACAAGAGATTTTTAAAGTAGAGAAAGAAATTGCACTGGGTCCATCCCACTCTTTAATAAATAACAGCATGAATTGAAAAAGAAGAAACAGTCAACATCACTGGATGCTGTCAAGCTACGGGTGTCACATTGAAGTTTTTTCTTCTCCTAGTTGGATAACTTAGCAAAGTCTAACACTCCCACTGGGCTTACCGGGTGTCTGGACACCGACCCTGCTATTTCTACATCTCTGCGGCTACAATATAATTGCGGGTCTGTTAACATGAATTAGATACGTTCAAAATTCCTCAGTGGAGTTTCAACTGTTTCTTCAGTATATAGCTTTTCAAGAACAACATTGGAAACATTTGCACATGCCGTTTCTACATTTGATCGCAATTTTAAGCTCATGGATGAGGCGCTCTATGCTGGATGTGGAGCACTTTTATTTTTTAAATACATCATACATTCAAACTATATTTTATCATATATATATATATAGTTTATGAAAAACTAGGTAATCCATATGGGTAAACCCAAGGAGGATAAAATCCAGAGAGCTCAATGTAAATCCAGAGCAAATAATTTAAATAAAAGCAGACCACTTTAAGGTTCCATGTAATAAATTATTTCACCACAGCGCTTTTAAAAGAACTGCGGATCATCAGACTTCACTTCCAAAAGTTGAAACGAAAAAGGAAGTAAAGTCTGATGATCCGCAGTTATTTTAAAAGGGCTGTGGTGAAATAATTTATTACATGAAACCTTAAAGTAGTCTATTTTTGTTTAATATATATATATATATATATATATATATATATATATATATATATATATGTGTGTGTGTGTATATAATACCTATTGGTAATTGGTAGGGATAATTCCAAGGAGGACATTAATTATGTTATATTTTTTATATAAATTTAATTTTTTGTTTTAACTTACTTTATTTTATTGGTGCAGAGTATTATTAAAATTATTATTATTATTATTATTATTATTATTATTAATTTGAAATTGTGATGATTATAATATGATAATGGGTTTTCACTGTCTGAAATAACAAGCCTATTAGACATATTGTATCTATTTTAATTCTGATCAACCTCTTCCCTTACTCTTTATACTGAATTGTTCAGCCCTTCAAGGAAAAATTTATTTCGCGGTCAACTTATTGGCTCATATTTAATTCTTCCTTCTTTCCTTTCTTGTTTTCCCTCCCTCCCTCCCCCTCACTTCTTCTCTCACTCCCTCCCCCTCTCTCTCTTTCTCATTTACCCAAATTTAAAAGAAAAAAATATATTGAAATTTTTCTTTCTTCCTCATTTCTTTTTTCTTTCTTTTTTCCTCTTCCTTTTCCTTTTGTCTGGACAAACTGATTTCCTTTCTAAAAAGAACCCTCGGTCTAAAGAGATGGATATTTAAATAAATATATTCATGAATGAAATTATAACATAAATGGATTTTTAAGGATTGCCTTTACTTACTATTATTATTATTATTATTATTATTATTGGATGCAGATATTGCGTGTGGATGCTGCTGCTATTTGCATTAAGTGTGCTACAAGTAACCTAATAGTCATTTCACTTCGCGATAAATTTTTTCCAATCAACAAAATGTCCGAAATAAAACAAAAATGAATAAAATTTACCCCTTTTTACTTAAGGCTATCTGTTGCAAATACTATATCAATAAATCAATAAGCCCACAAACTAATGATGAATATATATATATATATATATATATATATATATATATATATATATATATCAACAATCAGAGGCAACAGAATGTTTCATGCTAAACGCAATCGTTACGTCACATGCGTTGTGTTTTTCTTGACTATTTATATATACGGGTCAGTGATGCATTGTGGGTAGTCTGTTGCATTGTGGGTAGTCAATTCTAACGGTTATTTTGGCGGGAATGGTTGGTTAATTTGTTTATTATTTACTTTATTTATTTGGGTTAATTTATTTTACTTGTTTTTATTATTTATTTTTATTTATTCTTTTCAATTTTCGATTTTTAAGTAACGTATAAAATTTTGTTTTCGTGTCTGCACTTTGAGATGAGCTCTGATCGTTTATTTCGTAGTTTCATTTGATCTGGTATGATAATCATACGTATTTTCCTCCAAAGTTTCCAGTTTTTGGATTGATTGTTGTAGGCTGGTGTTCTTTTACTTATTTTCCATGATGTTTTTTGTTTGCTTTTTGTTTTTAATTTCCGAGATATATTTGGAAAGCATTGTGCTGTTCGTGTATTTATTTTTTGTGAAAGATTTTTATGTACGTAGTTTCTTTGTTTCCAGGGTCCTTCAGTTACTCCTATGTATATTTTTACTTCGTTATCTGATGATTTTACACGTGACTTTCATTTGTTCGGGTGGTTTGTTGAAAGTTTTCCTATAGTGCTTATTTATTATTTGTCATATACTCGGTGCAACTGTATCTGATTTTTACTGTGATTTTGTTGAATACTTTGTAAAGAGTACTTGATTCCGTGAAGTGTTTGTGTATGAGTTTGATGAATATTTTTCCTACGTTTGTTTTTACGTTTACATTGTACGGTGGGTTGAACCATATGATGTTTCTTTTCCTGTTGGCTATTTTTGTCATCTGTGGTGTGTATATGAGTGTTACTGCTGTTTCATAGTCTTTCTTAGCTTCGTTGAATATGGTTTCATTGGAAGAATTTTCGGAAAATGATTTTGGTATCTGCTTGATTATAGATGGCAGGTGGTTGGAAGATGTGTGTATATACAGTGGTTTATCATTGGGTTTTCTGTACGGTTTATATGTACCTTTTGTTAGGTTGAAGGCGATATCTAGAAAATCTACTTCATTTAGGGTAGTTTTTATGTCGATGTCGAATCACTTATTTTTGAAAATCTGTATTATTGCTTTTCTAGTCTTGTCCGTGTTTTGATTGTTATAGTTTTTTAAGATTATGAGACCGTCACTGTAGACTCCTGTATTATTTCTATCTATTATTTTACTTAGTTCTTGTAATAAATATATATCTATGAATGCGCAGGTCTTTGAACCATCAAAGCTTCCCGTTGTAGTGTCGAAGATACCTTCTTTCTTTATCCATACGTTTTCATTGTCGAATAGTAGCGATTTTCGGGAGTATTTAATGATTTTGATTTCGTTTTTGTTTATTCTTATTTGATCCTCGGCTAAGGTGATGGCCTTATAGAGCATGAGTTCTGTTATAGAAGAGTAGAATCCTTTTATATCTAGTTGTATAAATTGGCAACTATGTTTATTTTTTTATGTTTTTTCACTGACTTACACCCAACTTCTTCCTTACCACTGAATTAATTCTTTCTAGTATGGTTTTACTTATCTTACCTAATTCACTTTTGAGTGGGTTTATAAGTTTGCATATTGAGTTGGTTTTGAAATTTCTAATTTTGTCCGCTGCGATAAATAATTTTTTGAACTGTTTATTTTAGTTATATATTCTTTTAGTTTTTTTAGAAAGCATCTTGTCGTTTATGGAATTTTGTTAGGTAAGTTTTTCTCGAAGTCGTCTAGTCCTTGTTATTCCCAGCTTAGGCTTGATCAAGCCTCACAACGTCAAACTCTCTACTCTCGGGCAGAGAGGAACCCAGACAAGGCTGTGCCAAAGTGCAGAGTTTTATCTGGGGAGGTAGGCAAATGCGACCCCGTGTATGCAGGGTCTAAGAGGAATTGTTGCACGAGCCAACGGGCTCGGATCTCCCCACATAAAAATCGGCCTTATGCCACCCCTTGCATCGGGGGGAGGTCCGGTAAATACCGGTTTGACGATAGAGTTTGGCACTTAAACACTCTGTCGCCTCTGAGTGTTCACATTTATAGTTACACACGCACAATCTCTGATATTGTGCACTTTATCCCATAAATATGGCACACCTTAAAACCTTCATATGTTCTTCATATAGATATAGTGTGTATTTAGACAGCAATCCCTCATTTATACATGTTTCATTAAAGGCGGCAGAAAAGGTACTAAGATTAAGCTTTTTATTCAATGTTTTTTGTTCGAACAAGTGTTTCTTTTTCTGAAGATTGTGTAGAAACTGTACAAAAGTTCTGTAATTCCGAGAACTTTCGGCTATAATTTTAGCCATTACGAGGATGATTTTATTTTCACTGTTTAACTGGATGTATGGGTTATGTGCATATATCTAGAAGCATAGGAATATTTTCACAATTCCAGTAGCCTTTTTGAATGAATTTCCTTTGTTCAAGGCTTAGTTTGACTGCCATCATTAATTCTAATGGATTTAAACTGGAAAGAAAAACAAACTTCATTTAAGCTATCCGCTGTTAAAATGTGCATACATTTTGGAGAGGATACCATATATATATGTATATATATATATATATATATATATATATATATATATGACCTGAATATTGCGTTGGAACATGAAAGAGACTGTTGCCGATTGGTATTGGTGTCCACTGTTTTCATACGATATATCTCTGATATTCAGCACCTATCTACATATATTCAAACTATATTTTTATCATATATATATATATATATATATATATATATATATATATATATGATAATAGGGAGAGAGAGAGAGAGAGAGAGAGAGAGAGAGAGAGAGAGAGAGAGAGTTTTAAATGGAAGATTAATCTTACACGGCATGCGCCAAATTTTTAATATTCGCGTTTCCGTTTCAAACATATCGGGGGCATTAACAGGGTCGCTTTCAGTCTGACATAGTAAATGATAAGTATCACAATTATCGCAGCACTTGTCAACTTTTCTTATTACTCTGATGTTTACCTTGAACAAGTCCCAAGAGCCACTCAAGGCACAGTGTTACAGAGTAAGTGAGACAGTTTATGCGGATATGTGTGTAATATAACGTTGAGCCTAGATTTCAAAAATCCAAGATTGCCGTGATCAAGGAACCACCCTCTTGGTTGGGGGGAATCGATTCCACAAAGCAGAGGTTCGTGGGAAGAATCTGCTCGAATAAAACGTACTTCTCACGAATTCAATACGAAGGGAATGGGGGTGTTTCGCTATAATATGCGTCGTATGACGGCACTTAACCCTGAAGTTGGAACTAAGGAATTTAGTGCGTCTGAATATTTTCCATCGATATAGCGAAGGAGTACAGAGAGGCTTGTAACTGTTCGAGAATTGTAGAGTGGAAAATAATTCATCACCCACAAGGACGCGGAGACGCTTTTGGACTCTATCGAGACTGAAAAGTGAAATCTGGGAAGCTCCTGTCCATATGGGACAGGAGTACTCCTTTTTTTGCCTGATCTAGGTAGAGGGTAACATGAGGAGTAAGATAATTACTTGAGCGAAACAGGGAACTCACTATTTTTTCAGTATCTTTATCGTTGGATCGTATGTACGACTTTCACTTGAGGTCTGGGTTGAGTTTAAGTCGCAATAGGCGTACGTAGCACAGGGCCTCCCTGAGGGAACACCAGTCCATCGCGATCGGTGAAAGTTCTGGGTCCGATCGTTGATGATGGTAAGTCACTAAGTTTCGGTTTTTCGAGACATTGAATTTGACCAGTAAGTTTATCCCTCCCCCTGATCTGTAAGCGAAAGATTAGAAGAAAGATCAGCTTCCAAGCTATGTTTATCAAGAGTTTTGAAGGTGCACCGATATAACGTTGTATCATCAGCACAGACAATCATAAATGATCGGAGTATAGTCTTAGGCAGATCATTTACGTAAGGACTGTCTGTCAGCAAATACCTTCATCGACCCATTAGGAAAGATTTTATAATTAAGAAGACTCTTCCAGTGATTCCATATCCAGAGAACTTATGTAGTAACCCTTTATGCCACACCTTATCAAAGGCATTTTGAAATATCTATTCCGATTGTCCTTAAGCTATATTTGTTGTCTAATGCCTCATAAATTCTGAGAGTAATGGTTCTTTTGTGCCTCACCGATTCTGTCAGTGAGGATATCAGCAGTGGACGGAACTAATCGAAAACCGTACTGTTTGTCGTTCAAGACATTGTCGCTATTCAGGTGATCAACAACCTTGCTGATTATAGCGTCAAAAAGTTTACTAATGACACTGAGGAGGCGTATGTGTTTATACTGCGACACCGATGTGCACTCACCAGCATTCTTGCAAAAACCAGGTATAAGGAAGGATTTCTTCTTCAAGCAGCGATTAAATAATTTCGTTAAGATCGGAGATAATTCCGTGTTAATATTCTTAAAGACAAACACTAAGATTTTAACTGGACCGGTAGTCTTTCTAGGTGAAGACTTTTGAGACATCCCCGGCTGTAATGAAAATATTACTGAGATTCTGCTTAGTGAGAGTGGGGTGGGAACAGTTGACCTTTGTTATCTAATGTTGACTTACAGACAAAAATCGTGGCAAAGAGCTTTGTCTGACGAGAATGAGGTGACCACGAGGCCAATTTATAATATCGACACTTTGCCTCTATTCAGAATTTGGTTTGGAGATCTTCCAGAATTCCCAGGATCCAATTTATTTGCTTTCAGCCTTGTCTTTGGACTGATTGAGCAAAGATCCACTTTGCATTTTTTGAACATTACCATTATCTTGAGGAAGATAGTGAGTGAAAATGAATGTGGCACTGTGGATAAGTGTCACGCGGAAGCAAATATACAGGGGATGCGGATCCTTGTTTTTTGGTCTCTGCCACCTGGAAAGTCGTTTTTAATATAGGCACCGAATCCGTGGCTATTTCGATGGTCGTGTTTAGCTATTTGGGGCGAACAGCCCGGTATTGCAAGTTCCTGCATCAGGAAAGAGATATCAATACCAGTTTCAGACAGGGATAAGAGGTCAGGTTTGGCGACGGAAGGATAGAGGTACATTGGTCTAGAGGATGGTGAACCTGAGGTCTACGATTGCATGTTGAGGTTGGGTTTGATTTTTTGTTCAATTTAGTTGTGTTTATATTCATCTGTTTCTTTGTTTAGCGGCACATCAACTCCTAATGGGTCATTTCTATGCTTACACATTCTTTTTATAGATACAAATATTTAAGTAAATGCTCTGTTTATAATAAACAGTATTAAACAACATTTAGCGGTCTGAATGTCCGAGAAATGTTTCACAGAAAATATTCGTCCTCCGAATATTAAAATAATTGTCGGATTTTTTCCATTTCATGTGTGACGTCATATATATATATATATATATATATATATATATATATATATATATATATATATTATAAAACGCAGATTGTGTGTGTGTGTCTGTACGTTTATATACTGGATCGGATTTCCTACATTTTTCAACCGATTTCAACAAAACTTTGCGGTGGTTCTGACGCCGCCCCAAACTGGAAAAACACAATAGTTTTTGCACGAAATCAATTTAAAAACACGATAAAACACGATTCTGTCGCCAGAATGAAAGGGGGAAAACTCATATCGAGTTATACCTATTATAAAACCCAGGTTGTTTGTGTGCGTGGTCGTTTATATATGGGATCGGATTTCCTACATTTTTCAACCGATTTCAACAAAACTTCACTTTTTTTTGGCAGGTAGTGTTTCTTATTGTCTTGCACACTTTTTTTCTTTATGTTTACATTCAGAACGCTTTAAGACAATTGTTTATAATAAAATTCTATTCAATCGATAGACTCGTAACGATTGAAAACAATGTTTTTGTTTGAGTTTGGGTTTGACCAATTCGTAAAAAAAAAAAAAAACTTATTAAGACGTGCGTGTCCGTCAACCTTAAATAATAATCTTTGTCAATTTTATTTTTCAGTCATTATGATGGTCGATAATTGATCTATCTCTTACTGTTACATCCCCCGGCAACGCCGGGCTCTACTGCTAGTATATATATATAGAGGCCCCATCATACATAAAATAAATACAAACACCCCATATATATATATATATATATTACTAGCTTAAAAGCCGCTCTATCGGGCAGCCTTTAAGCTATAAGCTACCTCCTGCGGAGGGCTATTGATTGAACCTTCGGTTTGTCCATGAGTTTGAGAATCTTGAAGTCTTTGCATATTTTCAGCATTTGAAACTCTCCTTCCTGCCGTTTGGTCTTGTTTCTCATTTGCACGAGGATCTTCTTTAACTCACTGCAGCCTTGGCTCTTTTGATATATATATATATATATATTACTAGCTTAAAAGCCGCTCTATCGGGCAGCCTTTAAGCTATAAGCTACATCCTGCGGAGGGCTATTGATTGAACCTTCGGTTTGTCCATGAGTTTGAGAATCTTGAAGTCTTTGCATATTTTTAGAATTTGAAACTCTGCTTGCTGCCGTTTGGTTTTGTTTCTCATTTGCACGAGGTTCTTCTTTCCCTCACTGCAGCCTTGGCTCTTTTGAGATATATATATATTACTAGCTTAAAAGCCGCTCTATCGGGAAGCCTTTAAGCTATAAGCTACCTCCTGCGGAGGGCTATTGATTGAACCTTCGGTTTGTCCATGAGTTTGAGAATCTTGAAGTCTTTGCATATTTTCAGCATTTGAAACTCTCCTTGCTGCCGTTTGGTCTTGTTTCTCATTTGCACGAGGATTTTCTTTCCCTCACTGCAGCCTTGACTCTTTTGATTGCAATCTAGTCCCTCTGTTGGCGGAGATTTCTTCTTGTTATACTGCTTCTGTATGCGACAGGCAATGATAAACTACAGAAGAACTCAAAACTGATCGCTGCATATTGCAGTAATATTTAAGCTTAGCTTTTAAAAGTTCAACGATAATTCTTATGCCGCCACTTAATTTAAAGACATTTTGATGTAGGTAGGTCCTTACTTTGCGTACAAAAAATTATTTTTATTTCATGGGTG
>OZ010579.1:91291853-91311853 GCA_963932145.1 Acanthosepion lycidas
TCGAATGGAAAAAAAAAAATTCGAATACGATGTGCCAACATCAAACATAAGTTATTTCCAGTTGTCAAATTGCTGTCGGATTTTAGGTGGATACTGTCAAAGACGTCTTTATTTACGCAATGCCAAGTTTTGAAATTGAATTTTAGCAAATATTTATTCAGCCGTAATGCGCGGAGATTTACAAATAATTCGAAAATAATTCACAAATATCAGTTCTATAAAAGTCTGTCAGTAGAGCAGTATTTTCAGCGGGATATTTTTCAGTGATTTCTACAAAAGATAAGTTGTATGAAACAGATGAAGAAAGACATGGTAAAAATGGCGAGAAAACCGACATGACATAAAATCTATCTATCTATCTATAGATAGGTAGATAGATACGAGTCCCAGCGAGAATAGATCCTGCGAAGGTTGGCTTACGATACACAGAGGTCTTAAAAAACTATCCGAGCTGTGCACTGATACATCAAGGAAAGACAATGTCATTGTTTTCCTTTTCACATATAAATCTTGAAAATGGATGCAAATAATTAAGTAATCCAGGAAACACTTTCGACTTCTTCTCAATATCAAAGAGAGAAAACGTTTTATCCACATGTCCATGTATTTATTACACGAGCTTCTGCTCATAAAACCAACAAAAATGTTGGCCATGTCTGGTGTGACGGGTATTAAAAGCAGATAAGCTAAACACGCATATACGCACATATGAAGGTTAATTTCCACCTAGCAACAGAATAAAGATTACGTGAAGTCTTATGACATTTTGGGAAGGCAGGTCAAAAAGGTCGACTGACCCAATTACCCCTGAAGGAAAATGTCTAGACAGAAGCTAGACAGGGGACGGAAGTAAGTTAGAATTCGCGCCCAAAACCTAAGACACGTGACAGTCAAAGATTCACTCCAGTATCAGTTGTTCTCTGGACTTTGAAAAGGCAAGACCGAAGCCGAGGCGCTAGTGGTTCACGAATGGAAAGATAAGACGCATTTGATAGTGATGACTTATACAGTTCGATCCAGGCGACTCCGGACAGAAGTATAAAGAAATATTCCTGTTCGAGAATCCCAATTTGAAGACGCGGATAAAAATATATGCTGGTGGTTCAACCTGCGTAAAGAAAGTGTACATCCTTGTTGCAAATCGAGCCGTCTACAGAAGAAAGGAAGAAAAGAAAAAGACGAAACAAAGAGAGAAAGAAAGTGTATACCTCTATTACAGATTGGCAGTGTGTGAAATTGTGTTTGTGCCGAGAAAAGGAAAGAAAGGACATTGATATAAAAAAAAAAAAGAGAGAACTGAATACAAAAGATAAGTAATCACATTTTGGACCCGTAGTAGAAAAGATATACACACACACATGAATATTATGTTTGTTTTCGCAAACACCTTTCCACATGTAAAACAATAATTGTAACTCCTCTCCCATCTCTTTTGTATATGTGTGTTGGCTTCTGCATTCAATTCATAGTAATTCATACTTGTATTTTGTATGTTCGGGTTCAGTTGAATCCATTTGGTGTTCAGCGAATTTGATATCCCAAAATAAGTTCTAGATCCGATCGTCGGATGTTTTAACTCATACTTATCTGTTCGTTTATTTTTGATATATGTATATTTGTATATATTAAAATTATTTATCAAAAATTGCTAAGCCTTATAGTTCATCCTTGTATTGTGGATCAGTACTCGTGTTGAAAACGAAGCGGACCTGGGAAAGATTACTGTTCGATTATCCCAATCGAACAGTGGTCTTAAAAATATTTTGTTTACGAATTGTCCACTCTTACGATCTGAGAGAGATAGCTTGTAGCTCTCCACAGGTGTGAGAGTGTATATATCTCCTAGTCGGCATATGATCACCCTATAACCCATTCGTCGACTGGGGCATATGACACCTGGACCCAGCGGACTGCTCGAAGCAATCCCTTCAATTTCTTTATACATCACAAACTCCATAAACTTAATGAAGGCAGTTTCATAAATTGGAGTGGCAGACATATGACACTGATAGAAGATATCAGTACAAATATCAATTGTTTCAGTGAACGGGAGACGCATGAAAAGATTGCTAATATCAAACGGCAGCATTAAATTTATTATCAGAGTAAAAGAAAAAGAAACAAAAGAAAGACAATTTTGCATAGAAACAATAAAAGTAAACGAATCCTTAATGCAATGAACCGAAAAGATCTTCAATATCGATTGTAATGAATTGGATAACCACTTGGCCATTTTATACTTCACTGAACTCAGCATAAAATGGATGGGGTTTAATGTGACGCTGTTCTTGTTGGTCTTTGGCAAACCATACAGCTAGGACCACACTGAGACCACAGGGCTGTTGGGCTCATAGAGGTCAATTGAAATATTCTTGTCCCTAACTTGACCAAGCATTTCTGAAATTTCAGCTCAAATACACTTGGCTTTATCATGCGTGCCACATGGTGTAACGAAACAGTCAATTTTGTTTGCGTATGCTTCATAATGCAATACAACTACACCTACACATCGGATCTAATAATAACAATAGATCTGTCACGAGGTATAGATTTAAGAACGCAAAAGTGTCCCCCGTCGCTAACTGAATTCAACACGATCAATACATGTAGCAGATAAATATATGTTATATCATTAAGTCATATTAACCATTAATCAGTTCACTTACTGCATATCGACGTGAACAATTTCAGTATGTCCCTTGTTTTTAAAGCATTAACACGCACGCACATACATACATACCTCGAATTGGTGTAATGGTTAGCAAACTTGTCTCGCTGGAACAATTACGGCTGTGTAGTGAGTTCGATCCTCACTGGGTGCCCCATACTTTCGGCCACATCTAACATACGCTTGGAAAAAAACTATATATATATATATATATATTACCTCAAATCCTATTTTACATGCCTACCTGCATTTGAGTAGATGTTCCGTTTTTTTTTTTAAACGTTGTTTATATCGTCTACAGACCTACGTAACTGAGAAATAAAAATAATCAGGTTTAAAGTCATAAGGATATGTCGAATTATATATATATATATATATATATATATATATATAGATAGATAGATATATTCTCTCTCACGACTCTCCCGTCGAATTCGACGTATGATGGTCAAGCAGATCAGTTTCCAGGAAACCG
This sequence comes from Acanthosepion lycidas, assembly GCA_963932145.1. Lineage (NCBI taxonomy): Eukaryota > Metazoa > Mollusca > Cephalopoda > Sepiida > Sepiidae > Acanthosepion > Acanthosepion lycidas. The sequence goes on from OZ010579.1 coordinate 91,294,997, forward strand.
AGAACCCGACAACAGCATATGAGATTTGATTATAGTGGTGAAGGTTTCGTGCAGGACCATCCACACTTTTTGAAGGGCCGATTACAGAGACCTGGTGCACTACGTGCCACAAGGTCCCCAAACGACTCTACGCAGGTTTTGAATTCAGAGTTGTCCTTCTCCTAGACCAGTTGCCATCCAAGGCTATAGAACCCAGTCTGCCCTGCTATTTACCCATAGCCGGAGGGAGAAGGTGTCAATCCTCTTCATATATATATATATATATATATATATATATATATATATATATATATATATATGTGTGTGTGTGTGTGTGTGTGTGTGTGTGTATGTATATATATATATATATATATATATATATATATATAAATATATACATATATATATATGTAGAATTATATATATATATATATATTCAAAACAAAACGAAAATAAAATAGTTTAAACAGTCAAAACAGTCACACCCACACACAAACAGACACAGACAGACAGACACACACACACACACACACACACATATATATATATATATATATATATATATATATATATATATATATATATATATACGTTATCCATTAATGGTTCTACTCTTTGGCGAAGACCTTGTTCATACCACTGAATCAATCCACTGATTTAGCCTGGAGGAGGGACTTTCAAAGGGATATTCCGATGATCAGATTATCAATATTGGAGACACTAATTTTGAGGAAATTCTCAAATCCCCTGTTAGCACTGTTTCTTTATTCATATCCAGCTCTTCTGCTATGAGACGTATCTTTGATCTGGGTACACAATATTTTTTGTTTATCGGATCACCGTGCATATTTTCCAGTTCGTGAACTCCAAGCCTCACTCCAAAACACAATCTTGCTTGAGCACAAAATGCACTTTGCAGGAGCAAAATAAAAGCTTGCCAGTAATCTACTCCTCTGGACATTTCGTCAAGACTCAAGACGGGTCGCTCAGCAATAATCTATATTGGCCAACTAATGATTTTCCGACCTTGATGCAGGACCCTGATGGTTGCCTAGATAGACTCATGAACGTCCCAACTTGCTCGAACGAATATTGTTCACCATAAAAATCCTTTTATTAGGGCTAAAGTTTCATTTGCACTTTTACCAATCATCACACAAAGGAATTAGTCCTCTGGTCTGCGTTTCAAGAAAGTGTAAGTTTGAACATTTCCGGATGTGCTCGGTTTCTTGACTCATTATTGTAGCAAGATGCAACTGTCAACTGGAATTAGAGTGTAACACACACATACACACACACGTGCATGCATATATATATATATATATATATATATATATATATATATATATATATACAAATGAGAATACAAAGCAGAGCAATATATTATTATTATTTTTCTTATAAGAGAGTCTAATAAAAACATGTTGAAATCGCTACAGAAACCTTCCATGTTTCAATACTTTGATTGTACTTCTTCAGGCGATGGGTAAGTAACTAGTGATTAAATGACTTTTAAGGTAATTTAAAAAAAAAACAAATTATTACCTCTTTTACGAAAGTTAAAGCGAGTGAAAACATAAGGTAACAATTAAAATTAGATTTGTGGGTATGTCTTGAGTAACCAATTAAATATCAGATCTACGCTAAATAGAAAAGTAAGCTCAGAGGGTGAAGGTGGGTGAGTTATATTTTCATGTCATGCTAAACCGGAACATAGACAGGCCAATGTTAACGGTTGCCGAAAATATGTCAGCGGCATTTACAGATAATATCAACGAACCACCCACATTCCTTTTGCATTCCATCGGTAAGAAGAAAGTTCCATTTGGACATTCTCTTCCTAAGAGCGGCTGCTTTGTGGTATGACTCTCGGGAGATTTGCACCTCCGAACACTACAACCTTAACCTCATCAAGTCTAGCTTCTACAGTTATCTATCCTACTGTTAAATACCGTATATAAATTACTATAAAGTAGTTTGTAACACACTTATTTATTATTAGTTGCGTCTCTGTCAGGGGCGGCTCCGTCCAAGGATAGTCGCAAGTGAGGAAAATTATACTGAGAGGTGTCCGGCCCTGGGAACAGCTACCCGAGGCCGCGCCCTCTAATTGCGCTAGAGGGAGGGATCGGTGCTCGCACCGAGGGCAGCGCAACCAACGGTTGCGGGGGCTAAGGGGAATTTTTTGTTCCTGTCCGGGTCGTACTCGGGATCCCACCTAAAAATAGACCTTGTGTCACATCTCGTCCTAGTGGGGAGACAGAGTAAATACCGCAGGGAACGGTGATATAAACTGTTCAACTGTCAAAGGGCAAAGTTTCATCCGGGGACGTAAACAGGCTCTGAACCCATTTATACGGTTTCTAAGGGAATATTTTGGGCCGAGCCTACGGGCTCGGAGAACCCACGCTAAACCAGCCTTGTGCCACATACGATTCACGTGGGGGGGGGCGTTAAATATAACTGTTAAATACCGTACCTATAAACACTAATGGGTATGTCCAAATCCTCATAAATACGTTGGACACTATTGTAAGTGGGGGTAATATTTTGTGTAAGTAGTCCACCCAGCAGTGGTTTACCTGGCGAGTATTGTATTTGTTGATTACCATTTTATTTCCAACTTTCATTTTGGTTATTCCTCATTCAGTAATCCTTTCTAGGTTAGAACACCTACATATCCTCATAATGTACAATTCGTAAGTCCGTAAAACAGCCCTACGAATCTACCAATAGAAGACAACGATCTTGCTTGCCCTCCTGAGTCAAAGGTACTGGTGCTGAGGGTGGGTTGCGTGTTTTATGCTGAGGACACAGTTGGGATGAGAATGATCTGCAACAGAAACTCAACATCCTTCAAAAAGTGATCTAAGAAATAGAACGCAAGAGAAAATTATGTCATAATCAATATGTTGACATTCCACACTACTTCAAATAAAAGGTTAGGAAGGAAACTCCTGTCCATTTTGGAAAGAGTGATAACAGCTTCTGGATTTGAAAACCCATTTTCATAAAAAAATTTTAAGAGAAAATTTTTTTATAAATTTCAACCGACAGTAGTACTGGCAGCTCTGTCAATGAATACAGAAAAATTCCTCACAAGGAAACGGCTAATATCATCACCATTGACATTATTCAATAATTCTCTACCTTGTGTATAAATGAAAGGGTGAAAGAGAGAGAGAGAGATGGTGAGAGAGAGGGAGAGAAGAGAGAGATTTTTTGTTTTCTACTATTTTGTAATGAAAATAGATTTTTATTTACAGACATCAATTAAGTTAATATGGACAAAATGAATCATATTTATAGAATATAAATGTGAATTATGACTTTACACATATTTAATTTGTAGCAAATTATTTATAAAATTAAATTTATTTTTGTAAAGAGTCCGCGTTAATATATACCTAAAAAAAAATAATTTCTCAGATAATTTTAACGTGTTGCCTATTTTTGAAAATTAAATATAAAATTCTCTGTGTGTGGGTGTGTGTGTTTCCGTGTGAAATGTTTTATTGTAAAATGAATGTAAAAAAAATGAATGTAATTTACTTACAAGAGGAGGAAGTAGAAGTGAAATCAACAAACTAAAATTGTCGCCAAAAACACGTAGGAAAATGTATAAAGTCCTCTTTGGAATAATCCCTATCAATTACATCTAGGCACTATATATATATATATATATATATATATATATATATATATATATATATATATTAGCTTTTGTTTATTATAAACGAAACGCGTTAGCAAGAGCTAACTACTATTTCCCTATATATATATATATATATATATATATATATATATATATGAGAAATTTAACTTTCAGAAATGATCACACAAATTAAAATTGTCACCAAAAATACATAGGAAATTCGACATATATATATATATATATATATATATATATATATATATATGCATGTATGTATGTATATATATATATATATATATATACATATATATATATATATATATATATATATATATATATATATATATATATATATATATATATATATATACTACAGTTCAAAACTTTGAAGCAACCCCCATAGAATGAACTTGACAGAAGAGTGAAAAAAAAGAAATGAGCGTAGAGTCATTGAAAAAAAGAACGGAATCAGTGTGATCTAACGGGTGTGATTTGGGTTAATTTATTTTAATTATTTTGTTTATTTATTTCATTTTATTTTATTTTATTTTTTATTCTCAGTTTTCGATTTTTAAGTAACGTAGTAAAAAATCGTTTTCGTATCTGCATTTTGAGATGAGGTCGGATCATTTATTTAGTAATTTATTTTGGCCTGGGAAGGTAATCATAGCTATTTTTTCCCCCAAGCAAAGTTTGTAAGTTTTTGATTGGTTGTTGTAGACTGCTGATCTTTTCCTTATTTTCCATGATATTTTTGGTGTTATGTGCGTTTTGTTTTTAATTTCCCAGATATACTTAGAAAGCTTTGTGCTGTTGGCGTATTTACTATTTGCGAAATATGTTTTGTGTGCATAATTTCTTTGTTTCCAGGATCCTTCAGTTACTCCTATGTATACTTTGTCTTCATTATCTGGTGATTTGATCGTGGCTTGGTATATTATGTTGTTTTGTATAACCCAAACAAATTACCAAATCACACCCGTTAGAAGAGATGAATAGAATAAATAAAAAAAAAAAAAAAATCAATAAACCCAAATAAAGTAAGTAATAAAAAATTAACAACCCAATATGGCCAAAATATTAGACTATAAAAATCAAACCAAAAATCGGACGAAAAACATAGCTGTAGCTGTTATATAACGATAAAAAATACTACGTTACTTAAAAATCGAAAACCGAAAAGAGTAAATAAAATATACAGTAGAGTAAATAAAAACATACAGTATAATAAATAAATAAATAATAAAAAACAAGTAAAATAAATTAATCTAAATTAATCCAAATAAATAATTAAATGAACAAACTAACAAACCACTCCCGATAAATTAACCGTTAGAAAAAACAAGTAAAGATAATCAAACAAATAAATAAATGAAGTAATAAAAAAGTTAAAAACTGTTTCCGCCAAAATAATAGTTAGAATAAACGACAGCAATCAACCCCAAAATTGAATAAATAGCTTTATCTTCCTAAACCAAAACAAAATTATTAAATAAGTGACATAGACAAATTTTTACTACGTTAATAAAACACCGATTAAAATGAAAATAAATAAATATATAAGTAATAAAAATAAAAAATAAAAATGAGAATAAAAAATAAAAATAAATAATAACAAGCAAAATAAATTAACCCAAATAAATAAATAAATTAACAAATAAAAGACTTCCGGCAAAATAACCGCTAAAATAGACTGCCCACAGTGCACCAATGACCAATATATATAAATAGACGAGAAAAAGAACAACAAACGTGGTCTGACGATTGCATCTAGCATGAAACAGCCTCTTGCCTCTCAGTGTTGACTTCCATGTTCACTTTTATATTTACACACGCTCTATCTCTGATATTGAGCACTTTATCCCATAAATATAGCACAACTTAAGACTATATATATATATATATATATATATATATATATATATATATATATATATATATATATATATTCCGACAGAATTCGAACCTGTATCCTATACGGAACCGTCATATAGCCTGACGTGCCTTTTAACCGAATGGGTCGAATATATATATTATAATAGATGGTATTTATCAAATATATATATATATATATATATATATATATATATATATATATATATATATATATATATATATATATATATATATATATATATATGGTTGGTGCAAAAATAATGTCGTTTTCTCACATATGTTACTATATGAGAAAACGACATTATTTTTGCACCAACCTAATATATATATATATATATATATATATATATATATATATATATATATATATATATATATATATATATATATATATATATATATATGTATGTGTGTGTGTGTGTCTGTGTGTGTGTATAACGTTAAAAATATAGATTTAATGTATGGGATAATGCTCTCGATATCAGAGATAGAGCGTTTGTGAATATAAATGTGAACATTTAGGACAGCACTCAGTCAGTTGAAACATTTTATTGCTTCTACCTCATCATTTATTCTCGTATGAATCATTTTTTTACACTGGTTTTGATGCTAATCAAAAGGTGTGTACCTGAAAACCCTTTTTTTCAATTCATCTTGTTAGCGTCTTAATGGGACTCCATATACGATAATATACTAGAATATCTAATGAAGTGTATTAAATTGTATTATAACAAGTCATAATAATAAGTAATAAATATAATAAGCATAAAATAAATATATAGTAATAATAGAAACATACAAGGGAAATAATTTCACTGTCAAGAGGTTCATAAGAATAAGAATAATGATTATAATATTAATGATTATAAAACTGATTGAAGCAATAAAGAATAAGAGAAAAATGTTATATATATATATATATATATATATATATATATATATATATATATATGTAATAGCTGGTCACTCCTATTCGAGGATACCTCGATCCAGCCCGATAACATCAGAAAGTCGCCTTCCAGACAAATCGACTGAGTTGTTCGTCTTCTGACTATGAGACCATTGAAAATAAATTTAAAACAATGTTCCGTGACATACACTTAGGGGTTGATGATAGCCGCGTACAGAACGGCTTGAAATGTTTTGTTTGTTTTTTTGCTGTAAAAAATACATATGCTATGTTAAAATAATAAAAAAAAACATCGAGCTCTCTGTGGATCAGTTTTAATAATTAATATTACTAGGTTCCACCCGGATTATATACCATCTCATCTTTTACCTGTTCTCTCTCTCTCTCTCTCTCTCTCTCTCTCTATATATATATATATATATATATATATATATATATATATATATATATGGCATATTTGTGTGAAAATTAGCATTATATTTATAATTATTTACATGTGTATATTTGTATTGAAATTATAATTGTATTGTGTAGTTGGAAGTATATAAGTTATGTGGATGTGTGATTGTGTACATTATTTTTAAACAAACCTCGTAAATAATAGGGACTTCTCCACTATTAAGGTATTTAAATTATGTAACGGTCAGTTTTAACTCAGAATTTAGACATTGACTTCTGCTATGGCTGAAGAAAAAATGTATACAGTGTAACCCGGATATAAGGGACCCGGATATAAGAGAAACCTGGATATAAGAGAGATTTTCTCTGGTCCCAAATTAGAGCCATACTCACCTAAACAAAATAGACCAAACCCATTCTGTTTCATGCTATATGCAATCGTCAGGCCACATATGCTGTTATTTTTCTCGGCTATTTATATATATACGGGTTAGTGGTGCATTGTGGGTATTCTATTATGGCGGTTATTTTACCGGAAGTAGTTTGTTTATTTATTTGGGTCAAATTATATTGCTTGTTTTTATTTTTTATTTTTTTGTTTCTTATTTTATTTATTTACTTATTTATTAACGTAGTAATTTCTTTTTTATTTATTTACGTAGTAAAAATTTTTACTACGTTAATAAATAAATAAAATAAGAAACAAAAAATAAAAAATAAAAACAAGCAATATAATTTGACCCAAATAAATAAACAAACGACTTCCGGTAAAATAACCACCATAATAGAATACCCACAATGCACCACTAACCCGTATATATATAAATAGCCGAGAAAAATAACAGCATATGTGGACTGACGATAGCATATAGCATGAAACAGACTGTCGCCTCTAAGTGTTGACTTCTATGTTCACTTTTATATTTACACACGCTCTATCTCTGATATTGAGCACTTTATTCCATAAATATAGCACACCTTAAGACTATATTTCTTTATATATATATATATATATATATATATATATATATATATATATATATATATATATGAAACTGGACACTGAAGTCAACGCTGAGTGGCGTCTGTCAGGTTTGTGTTTCAACAGGCATGAAGATTGTGTTCAAGCGTGGCCCAGAATGTCACCGCTCGGTGTTGACCTCCGAATCCACTTTTATATTTACATACTCTCAATCCTTGATATTGGGCACTTTTATCCACAAATATAGCATACTTTAAGACTATGTTTTTATCATGTCAGTTCTGATTCTGTCTAATGTAGGCGTTTAATTGGAGTCTGTTCGCAATGTGTAACCTTATTCTTATTATGACGGAGAGGAAACTTTGCCAATTAATTTTCCGAAATAGCATACCATTTCTGTTTCCCATTTGAATTGCCTAAATCCAAGTTGCTTCCAAACATCTTGCGCTTATAAATGTCAAAAATCCGAAAATATTATCTCCGATAAAGACCGAATTCTTTGACATTAAATCTCTTTAGTTATTTTCCTATCGAAATTCAAAAGGTATATTCAGAGATAAAAAAAATAAAAACTTTGTAGGTAGCCATTCGTTGAATGCATTTTTTTCTCAGCCTTTTAGTCGCCTGTAGCGTTCTTTTTCTAATGTACTTGAAAGACTTAACGCACCAACTTGTCCCGAATAGTATATTGATGCAGTAGCATTTCCCGACTCCATCGGCAACGTCATTTTATTTTATTTTATTTTTTTTATTTTTTTGCATTCTGTGTGTTTGGGGTGTCAAAAAAAGGACTGGAAAAGAAAGGATAGGGAGGAAATGGAAAAAAAGAATGAATAAAGTTAAAAATAAAAAAAAATGCTAATAGAAGAGAAGATGAATTTTGTAAATACATTTCGGATATTAAAAAACTAGACTTACTCATATAGATTATATAAATAAATAGTTATGTATCCTCAAATCCAAAGAGCCACTCAAGTTAGAGGGTTACTGTGTAGTATTGTATGAGTGTAAGTAAAGACAAGAAGTGAAGTTTATGCAGGAAATATAACAGATTTGTTTTGTTTTGTTTTGTTTTACGGTATATCAACCTCAATGTGTTATTTAATACCGACAAATTTTTTATTGTAGGTAATATTTTTTTCCAAAAATCTATTGCTGGCAATATTTTTTCAAAAAATGTATAGCTGTTTGTATTGCTGGCAATATATTTTTTAAAATGTATTGCTGATAATAATTTTTTCCTTGAAAATTAAAAAAAAATTTACAAAGTATTTCTGGTATTTTTACACTTTCATAGTATTTTGGCTCCAGTAAGGGGTAAACTATTTGCCCATAGCTGGGACCCTATCAGGTGTTAGCACCCCGAGTCAGAGTGAACCCCGGGACAGCAGCAATTAAGAAGTGGTTCCACGCTTTTCAAAAACCTCCTAATCAGAAAGCCTTGCTGTTTGATGTAGTACATCGTCATACCCAGGACGGGAAAATATAACAGTCAACCTTAGATTTGAAGAAGTCAAGATGGTAGTGATGGGGAAAGAGAGTGTTCCATAAAGCATCAGTTCTTTGAAATAATCTTTTCAATGGGACTTCTCACTAATGGAATACAAAGGGAAGTGGGGATCAATTCTCTTTTGTGAGCAAATAACCATTTTCGTTGCATCTGATCAGCACAAAGAACTCAAGATTTCATGACATCATAAACAGGAAAAAATAGCAACAAAGTCACCCAGTTTGTTGCTCAACCATAATCATTCACAACACACCATCCATATTACAAGCACATGCTAGCGAAATTTTATTTATTTTTATTTTTTTTTGCTAATATAAAAGTAATGTGGGTTTTTTAATGTATTATTTTGTTGTCAGTTATATGAATAAAAATTAACAGAAACACGAGATAAAAGAAACACACGAGATAAATATTGTATTCCATAAATTCTGGAAGTGGGTGCGAGAACTGGTTGGCGGTTTGAAAGGGGTGTGAACAAGGAAGTGTTATGGTCCGGTTCTTTGTAGCACGGTGATAGTCCAAGGTAGAACCAATAAAAAAAGAACTCGAACACAGGTATGGAATAAAACAGATATATTACAAACAGGAATATATACAGAGAAGTAGAAGTGTTAGTATGGACAATGAGATTTAGTAGAGAGAACGATGTAGTCTCGACCAGTATCACTATTCCAATGTCTTGCAGTAATTGTCTGAACGCGACTCTGTTTCGGACTGCCTCTGACTCGACACTTGACTCGACTTGAACTACTGACTCTGTCTCCCTGCCTACTCCTGAGGCGCAGTATTTATTAAGTATGGGATAGTCCATTATTATTATTATGGATAAGACCCCATAACAGGAAGAATCACTGTCCTAGGTGAAGGCATGAATTCGTATCCCTACACTGTCATGTCACCAAATATCATGATAAATCTCTTGTCTCTGACAACCCACCGTGGTTGATATTGAAGAGAAACGGTGGGTGGCTATTTTGGTGAACTACTCGCCCATATATATATATATATATATATATATATATATATATATATATATATATATATATTAAGAAGCAGTATCGTTATCATAGAGTAGTTATCAATCTGCAGGGATGGCTATACAGTGAACCTTTTCTTCTATGTACGATATCCCTTCAGATCGTTGGCGATCATGGCTTTTCACAATTTCTTGTACTTTGTAGCTCTTATGAAAGTTTGTCTTTTTGCCATCTCTTCTAAATCCCACTCCACCATCCTTTGATTGAATCTCACCTGCTTGTTTATGAGTTGCTACCCTGTTTCTCTTATATGCGATCTCTGCTGCGAGTATGTCTTTTCCTGATATTAAGTATAAATGTTCATTTTTTGCCATTGTCTCTAGAACTTTGTTGTTGCTCACATGTCCGGTCTATGGTATTTTCATATTGTTTTGTAGAACCACGTTTCGGTTTCTTTAAGTCTCTTCTTCATTTGTGAAGATAGTGTTCTGCATACACTTCCATAATGATAATAAAAGGTACTAAAACATTTTTAGATTTCACATTATGTTTATTTTATTATAATTGTTGAGGGGTCCTCCCCTTTTTACTCAAATGGACTCACCCAGTATATACATATACTACTGCTGCGTGAAGACTCAAAAGAGAGCAAGGAGACAAACCGAAGAGGGAGAGTGAAAGTTTGAAGCTAACAGACAGACCGAACGAACGTAGCGATCAAGAGTCACCGTGAGCGAGCACGTAGACTCAGTAAGAAGTCATACAGCGATACTTCAATGCCAAAGACTGTATAGATATTTTGCTACTAACCCGTATTCCTGGAACTACTAACCTGCATTACCAGTTTGTATTATATTATATTATATGTTTGTATTAGTCCATCGATGAGTTTGGTTTGCATCCTCTCTCCTGGCCATGTTTCGAGGTAATGCTTTCTCCATCATTGCGGCTGGCAGAGGATAGAAAAAAATTGTTTATAGTTACGTTGTTCTGGAATTGTCATCAGTAGTCAACTGAACTTGTTTTGTTTCAAAAAAATTATTCACCTGTTTTTAGAATAATGTAAGTTTGTATTATTACGTTAATAGATTATTTTCCTATATTCCTTCTTGGCGTTTGTTATTTATTGGTGTCGGATTTCATCCCTGGTCCACAACAATAATAAAAATAAAACCGACAGATTCATTAAAAAAAGAGGAAGAGATAAAAAGTGAGACAAAAGTGGGTGTAGTTCCACTGTTACTTTCGATGTGTGGATGACAGCATTGTGAATTTAATAGTGAGTTAAAGTTGAGGGCTTTACATGAAGTGTAGAATGAACTGCATTCAACTCCTCAGTTTACACGAGAAATGGAGAAAAATGGCCTTTCTTCCCTTTCTATATGTTCCAGTATAAAGCTTATAACTTCGGTGTATATCAGCCCTACTTTTACCGTCTTATATACGCGTTGGGAGTAGCTTTGTTCTAAACAAAGCAATATTAACTTTAGTGATAATTTAGTCCAGTGTTCCGTAATGATTTATTCTCAGACAAATAGATTCAGAAATAGAATTTATTAAGAATATTTTATATGATAATAACTATCTTCTTGATGTGATACAATCTAGTATCCGTGTAAAGATTGCACAATTTAATAAACCGAAATTGCTCGTTCCTAATAAATGTCCTGTGCATTGACAATTACCGTGGATTGGTAAGGTTAATCCGAGGTCCACTAAACAAATCTGTTCTCTTTACACAATTTACATCGTTCGGTCGGTTGACCTCATCTTTATTGTAATATTCACGACGTTTGTGTCATTAGGTTTATAAGTCCCCAAAATTCACTTACTGATGTCCCCAGTAGGAAAAAAGCGTTAGTTGGGGTATTCTAAACAGTGACTTGACCTAAAGAGTCATGAGTTCAATACCTGCCCACAACAAAAAACTTGGAGAGTTGAGTTACTAAAGGAAATTAACTGAAACTGAGATATCAAACTTGGATAAGAAAAAAAAAAGGTACGTGGAATTGAACAATCTATTCCAGTTGACTAAATAAAAGGGTTCAGTTCGAAATTCCACCGTATATCACCCGAAGAAGGCTGAAGCTTACAACAGCTGAAACGTCATGAACATGGCAACAATGATGAGGAAAACTGCAAACGATGTCAATAGTGTAAATAGTTACAATACCTCATCTCAGAAATATAGACAAATCTCTAATCTTATTAGTAATTGTTATTGTGCTGCTAATTCATGCATTCCCATCTAATATTGAAGTCCATGCATAAAGATGGTCTACCTACTTATTATATCTGGCCCTGATCTGGCGTCTCGCCTGCAGTCACTATCTCACAAACGCGCCTGTCTCTTCTAGAAATAATTTCATGGTAATTGCTCCGATGAGCTGCTTTCACTGGTTCCCAGTCTCCATGAATTCAAGCGCCCTACGAGGCTGGTATCCCGCTCTCACCCTTACACTGTAGAAACTTTTAAATGTAGCTGTCTCTTCTACTCCAATAGCTTCATACCTCGCACCTCTCGCCTATGGAACACCCTTCTCAATTAATGTTTCCCTGATAGCTATGATCTCCAACTATTCAAATGTAATGTCAATCGACATCTCCAGTTATATTGATCTACACACTATCCTTCCTTTCATACTTTCTTCTTGCTCCAAATCTTCTGCAAACCCCCTGCATCCTAGTGGCTTCATGCCTTGCTCGGGGCGCAATGCTTAACATTTTTTTTAAATAAACAAAAAACAAAATACTACTATTATTTATCTGTTTAAATATCAGTACAATCCTGTTTAAATAGGGAGAAGCATTAAATTGTCAAAGACTAGAATGGATCAGCATGTGTCAGCCAGCATTTGTAAAGGTCACTTTCGTGATTTTCATAAATGCGTCAACGCAACTGGATCTGCGATAGCAGAACACATGAGGGATAATCGGTAGTGTGCTTTCGGCTGTCGTGAGGATATGTTCTCTGTTTTGAACCGTTCATACTCAGATTACCACCTGAACGTTTTGGAGACCTTATTTAATAAATCCGCGAAGCCTTCTCTGTGTAAACAGAAAGTGTAGTAGCTTGGACTCAATGTAATCAGCTAATGTATATATTTCCCGCTGATGTGAAGTAGAAAAATTATATTGAATCAAATGATAGGATCTGCTGCTAGAAAAGTGAGTTCATTGTGTCATGCTAGACAACTTTTCTCGCCACAATATAGCTTACACCTTTTTCGTCCTTGCATTGCATATTGCTGTCAAATATGGTCTAGTGCTTATGTATCTAGAAATTCTTGATAAAATACAAAGAAGAATCTGCCATGCTACTGGTCCTGACTTGGCATCTCTGCTTCTGTCACTTTACTACCGGCGTAATGTAACTTCACTGTGTCTTTTCTATAAATATTTTCATGGTAATTGTGATGAACTTAACTCTACTGTATTCGTTATAAATATTCATTGAGGTTTCATTTTTAAATATTGTTTTTTCCTCACCCCCGGCTGGCAAAGTGTATATATGGGAACTACTTACGACTTCATAGAGACTCTGAGGTATTATGGAGTCTGTAGTAAGAATGGTAAATAAGAATGTGTTGTTTTGGTGTAAGGAATACTGTGGTATATTTGGCTCAGTAATTGTGGTTAGGTAAGTTTAAGATGAGACAGATTGGAGACAAGTCTTTCCCTATCATCCGTTTTGGCCGTGTGCCACATTTTTGTATGTTTAAAAAAAAATATAATTTTTCTTTTTGGTAGATCGACTTTATTAATTTAAGCGCAATAATACATTGGTTGCAAGATATTTTATAGTTGAAATTGTTTGACATAATCGTAAGTTCTATGTTAACAGTTTCTTCTCTCGCACTTCTCGCTCGTTGAACTGTCTTGTTGCTTCTTTCCAGTCAATATTGATCCTCAAAGTTTAAATGCAATGCCAATCGTTATATCATACCTTCTTTTCATGTTTTCTCTACTTAATAATTTTTCTTATTTCTCATATTCGTTAACACTCTTTTGCGTCCTAATGTCTTTATTGCCTATATATTAGTATATTATTGATATATATTGATATGTCCCGGCAAGGGATATATTTGAACGAAGTAGCTAAGTGGTTTTGGCTACTATAACCAAGTAGAGTACGGTAGCCTTAATCGTCTGGTACGCGTCGTAGTCGCAGGTAAGAAGTGTAGATCAATGGCGTAGTCCAGTGGGCGTCGTTATAGACTTAGCTCTCAGACTAAGGCTCTTGACTCACCTACACGTCCGTCGGTATTTATGACTGACACCAGCCAATCATATTCCATTGAGGGGAAACACAGGTGTATGCATATTCCATTATATCATATATGAATAGCCCACTTTCGTTGGTCGTGTGTAAAGCTCTTACATTCTCCGATCTAGAACAAGAGAAGAGATGACCGGTTACCGGTTTTGTTGTTTTTTTTTTTTCTCTACCTTTTGTCATTTTGGAATTACTGTTCAAACTTTTCTTTTTGTTTAATTGAATATGCTAGTTTCTGTGGCAATAATTAAATTGTATGTATTTCGAAAAATCTGTTGGAACGCCCTTGTTAAATTGAGGTGAGTTATTTTAGATTTAAGGTTTATAGATATACGTGTAATTCATTTCACGCCAGTTTGTCTATATTTTCTCTGAAACATCGCCATGAAAAAACGTATTCTCAACACCAGAAGAAGACAGTTGACAAGGGGTTTGAAAAATCTGATACTCACAGGACAGGTTGAAGGTACGAGGGACAGGGGAAAGCCAGCTTGTGTTTAATGGGTGGCAGAATAGGATTTAGAGAGAGGGAGAGAGAGAAGGGGAGAGAGAGAGAGCAAAAAGAGAAAATTTACTTAGAGCTATAAAGGACATTGTGGAGAGCCATGATCGCCAACATCCTCGAAGAGGCATGATACGCAGAAGTAGTAAGTCATCCATTGTAAAATAAGGAATACTTCTATTAGGTTGGACTAAAAGTTCGTAGCATTTTTAAAATGAATTTCAAATAAAACATTTAGCTACGTTTGCATAGACTTATTTAACCACATATCTGCCATTTTGTTAATATCTTTTGTCATTTTTTGAGTTTCCTGTTTCCATTCTCCCCAAATTTGGCATCTTTCTGTGTGATTAAATAATGTAATTTCTTCCCATTAACAGAATTTTATAGGGATCGAAACAAGAGGTGAGTACAGGATGGGTATAAGCGGTACCAATATCAGTCGGACTTGTACAGACAGGAAGGAAGGCATTGTCCTGATGGAAAACAACTGGACAATTCCAGACTTTTTTCATCGATTACTGCCTTTAATCGGCCTATTAGGGAAAAGTGTTTGAATTCAACATTCTATTTTGCGTGAAGAACTCGTAACATACAAAGAACTCTTCTAACCCCACCGTATTCACAGGAACATTTTATTCGTATCCAGACTAGATTTGGGGGTGGATAACAGTGGCTCATTTCGTGTTATAAAAGTTTTTTTCGTTCTTCATTGTCATAAAATACTAGACTACAAGTGATCTGTTGGGTCAATGACAGTTAAGGTTATCAAACATTGAAGTTGATTTTAACATTCCATTGAAATGAAAATTATTTTTATTATGATTCATTTAAATATTTCAGTCCGTTCGTGTCATCATTGCTCCGGTTTACAAGTTCATCTTTAACGTTTTACTGATTGTTTACAACATTTAATAGAAATAGAACTTCCGGGATAAACTTGAATTTTAAATCAGATTAACTTAAAAATATATTTTAATATGCCAAAATATATTTTAAAATCATTTTTATTTCAAAATATTTATTAAATATGCCAAAACATATTTTTTTAAATATTTAAAGAATGTTGAAATATAAATAATTCCTCTACAAACAACTGGACGAAAGAGCAATGTGGGATCTCTTTACGTGTGTCTTTAATTCAAAATGATTCTAACTAAAAAAATTGTCTGTTTGAAGAAAGTTACTGTATAAACAACTCAATTCTTAAATAATATTCTCTCAAAATACTTTAAATCAGATTAACTTAAACTATTTTTTAAATATTTAAAATATTCCTGTTTAATGAAAGCTGAGATATAAATAACAAACAACTGAAAGAAACAGCAAAGTGGGGTTTCTTTGTGTATGTCTAAGTTTAAAATAATTTAATTAAAAAATTGTATGTTTAAAAAAAGTTCAAATAAAAATACTGTATAAACATCTCGTAAATCGTTATGCGCCGGACGGACGCACCACACAAGCATGCACGCAATCACAGACTTTTAGTATTATATAGATTCATTTCTTATCTCTTGTGACTGAAAAACTGAGTCCATTTTTTTGCGTTCGAGCAAAGGATGGAAACGCGATCCATTCATTTTTACCCCATTTAACTGTGAGGCATGCAGACATCTTAACGATCCACGTATTCATGTGCTTTTAAAGACTCTTATGTAATATGTAGAGTACCTCTGCGATGTCCCGTATCGTTTGACCTGAATTAATTTTAATCAACGTTTAGAATTTGCCATCATGTACGAATTTAGCGAACTACCTACGAACTCTAATC
>OZ010579.1:91316853-91514353 GCA_963932145.1 Acanthosepion lycidas
ATTTTCCCATATTCCCCATTATATATATATATATATATATATATATATATATATATATATATATATATATATATATATATATATATATATATATATATATAATATTAGTGGTAAATATACATATATATGCAAAATCCACAGGTGCATATACACACATGTATATTTTCTGAATAAAAAATTCCGAGAGGATAGAATCCAGGTAGAACTCAATGTCCAGGACAGAGTAAGGATATAATAAAAAGGCTTAAACACTAATATTCCATGGTCATAATTTATTCCATTGGAATCGTAAATACAATCCAATTCATCAGACCTACAAATTCAAAAAGAAAACGGAAAAAAAGCCAACGGAAAAAAAAGCTTTTTTTCCGTTTTCTTTTTAAATTTGTAGGTCTGATGAATTGGATCGTATTTATGAGTCCAATGGAATAAATTATGACCATGGAATATTAGTGTTTAAGACTTTTTATTATATATATATATATATATATATATATATATATATATATATCAAGAGGGAGAGAGAGAGAGAAAGAGAAAAGATAAAAAACCATAAAGGATAGGGGAGAGGAGAGATTAACAAAGAAACAAGAGGAGGGATATATATATGTACAGATAGAGCGAAACAGACACACACACAGAGAGAGAGAGAGAGAGAGAGAGAGAGAGAGAGAGAGAAATAAGCTTCAGAGAAAGATTTTCCGTATTTAATGGTATATCTGGGCTATTATTTTAGTGGTATAATAGATCTCTTTTTTTTAATGGTATATAAGATCTCTTTTTTAATGGTATATAAGATCTATTAAATTAGTGGTATATAAGATCTCTTTTTTTTAAAGAATTAAATAACAAATGCATTGGCAAATATTTACCGGATCCTCTATGGGAAGTTCTTTTGTGTTTAAGGTAATTTCTATCCAGGTAACTCCCAGCACTGTTCCTAATTCCACTTCATAATTCCATAAAATTTTAAATGTAAATGAAAAGCGATCTTTTATGACACGTACAAGAAGAACTATGAAAAAAAAATATATATATATATCGACGAAAAAAAGGGAAAAGAGTACAGAAAACGCGGAAATAATGATGCGAATTTAGAAGAAGGAATTAAACGAAAAAACAAAAAGCCTAAACGCAATCGTGATGAAAAGAGAGAGTCGTGAAAAAAAAAATAATCGGGTGATTCTTCATTGGTTAGGAGAGAAAGAAAGTTCAAGTAGAACAGAAGTAAATGGGATAGAGTATGGTGCTTTGAGTAATAAAAAAATACACAAAATTATAAGATTTATTTATTGGTATTAATAATCGGATAGACCCCTGTCTGCCTTCCATTAGCATGGCTGATGCTATCCTCCAAGAAAGTGACACTTTGAGCCTTCTCGGGCTAACGTTCCCAGTTGACATGAGGTAGAAAGACTATATTGAATTCATCGCTACATCAGCTGCCAAGAAAGTCTGTTCTCTGTGCCGAGTGAGACAATTTTTCTCTCGTAAATCTATCTTCCATATCAATAATTCTACCATTCATCCATGCTTATAATATGGCTGCCATGTATGGTCCAGTGCCCCTGCAGCTCCACAATCAGGTCCAAAGAAGAATCAACAATATTATTGCACCTGATCTCGTGGCTCGGCTTCAGTCACTTGCCCACCGTAAGGTTACCTGTCTGAGACATTATTTTTTATGAATACTTTCATGGTAATTGTTCAGTTGAGCTCTTATCCATGGTACCTAGACTATGAATTTAAGCGGAAAACTAGACTGGCGGCGAGATCACATCAATTTACATTTGAGCTAGCTAGATGTAGCCGGAAATTCTATGCTAACAGTTTTCTTGTCCCGCACCTCCCGCTTGTGGGACTCCTTGACGGTCACATGCTTTTCGACCAACTTTAATCTGCAGAAAATTAAATGCAAAGTCAAACTGCTGTTCTCCTAATTGCACTTTTCTTTATTGACTTGCATGTGGAGATACTGATTAATATATATATATATATATATATATATATATATATATATATATATATATATATATATATATATATACCGATATCGATGTATATTTTCTTTTTATACATATCTACATTATGTGTCCGGAGTTGAGGTGCTGAATATAACATCTATAAGCTAAGTGACAAATTTTATTTGTATTAATCCTATACTTTATGTTGGTATAGCCTATTTCAAAATAGCACTGCTATGTGCCAGCTATCCTCAGTCCAAGAATGTCTGGAAATGGTGCTTTTTGAATTTGGTTTAGATAGTGTTGGTGAAAATTTATGGGACCACATATAGAGACGACTCATTTAAGATAAGGAGTCTAGGTTTGGTGAAAATGTCTAGGGCCACTTAAGGTGAAGCATCAGTTTAGATAAGGGGTCTGGATTAGTCACTTTACCCACATGAAGTAATTTTGGATTTTTTACAGTATAAAATATATACTCTGTTATAATAAGTCCATTGAACTCTTAGTGGTCACTTTTAATAATTGATATTACTAGGATACACCTGGATTACATACCAACGGATCTATTACCTGTACTTATATATATATATATATATATATATATATATATATATATATATATATATATATGTATACAAGTCTGTTTCGCTCATCAGTGTGGCTAGAAATCCAATTGCTTCAAGCCGGGATCGAAACTCAGAGACTCTACTCCTAAGCTATCGGCGTACGGCAGAGTAAGGGAATCTTTTTTCGTATTATATACGTGATGTATATAAACATCAAATCAGTAACCAGAGCGCTTAATTCTTAACTTAAGAGCGATGAGTCATAAGCAGGAGCAGCCACTATTTTATAGTGCTCAATCGGCGGACGAGAGCATATATATATATATATATATATATATATATATATATATATATATATATATATATATATATATATACACACACACACACACACACACACACACACACACACACATATATATATATATATATATATATATATCTTAGAAAAACGTCAAGAAATCTTGCTGTTATATGCAAAATGTAAAACCACGTGGAATACATAAACGCAGCCATATCTTTATTGGACCCTTAATCATTCTTTACCACTTTCATTCTAACCATCCTCCTCCTCTCCTTTTTCTCCTTCCTACCTTCTTCTTCTTCTTCTTCTTCTTCTTCTTCTTCTTCTTCTAATTTCGTACATTCATTGCCATATCAATTTAGTTCATTCACCTTTCTTTCTTTCTTTTTCTTTCTTTCTGTGCCCTTATCTTTATTGCTTTTATTTTGTTTATTTTTCAAACACACACACACACACACACACACACACACACACACACACACACACACACACACGCGCGCGCCCGCGCGCGCGAACACACACACACACATCCCTCCTCTAGTTCTCTCTCCTACCGGAGCCCTCAAAATAATAAAAGATGTCAAAAAAATACTTTTTCATTTTTCTTTTCCGATAAAAATCTTTTTAATCATCATTCCTGACAAACAAGTTGGTTGCCCGGATCAGACGCTGACGAAAAATTCACGATCAAATATCACCTTTTCTCTTTCCTTACCGTATTATTCTGTGGCCCAGACTTTAACACCCGATGTAGTCAGTTCATTTATTTTTCTTACAAGAAATGTAAATGCTTTTACTATCTACACGTTTTCTTTTTCCTTTCTTACTTTTCCCTCCATTTTTTTATTGATGCAAAATTCCGTTTCTCGAAGCCAAGTCACGTCATGTACTTTCGCTTTTCTGAGCGTTAAGTAATTGTGGCTCCCTCTTTTGGGGGTTATTTATTTACTTTTTTTTATTTAGATTCTTGCTTAAGATATTTTTGGTGTACTTCCTTGCATAAGGATTTGGGGTGTGGCTAGAGGAATTATTTTATGGGTCGGAGAACATATCGTGTTCCCAGGAATGAGATGTGATGCGTATTTAAAGTGACTGCATAAAAAGAGAAAGACGAAAGACTGCTTATTCTCGAAAGAAAGTGTGAGACGTACAGAGCGGACAGAAAGTCATTAAAAAAGTTATTTTAAATAGGCAAAGACGGTGTCATCCGTTCTCAGCCTGGTACATTATTAGTGAGATGATTTTTTTTTTCAATGGACCATAGATGATCTCTCGTGAGAACAGATTTTGAAGAGATCTAAATACTGCGCACGGGTGATCTTGTTTCTATTTTCCTTAAAACTTTTTCGTTAATCACAAGCTCCCGTCATGTTATTCTCTCTGTCCTTTTGCAGAATTCCATCTTCGTTGCCTCAAGCCTCATCTTCATCTGCTAGGAAATTGCCCATCATTCACTGCCAGATGGAGGGATTATATTATTAGGTTTTTACATATATTTGTTCTTTGTATTTCTGATGTTCTACGAATGATCTCCAAGAATCATCTTTCGCAGTATATTTTGCTTCTTAATAACTCTGGTCATCCTGTTAAACTGTTATCTAACTGTTAGACAGGAATAAAGCGTCTCTGCCGACACTTGAGTTTGAACATAGATCGCCGGTGAGCAAACACAGGCGATCCCATTATTGAATTATGTAGCCCACGTGACCATAGAGGAAACGCATATATAGGCTGTCACGTGACATCTAACTGATCGCCATTTCTAGTCCTATCTCTATTACTATACGAACCGCTATTCTCTACTCTGTTCACTATACTTTTTCTCTATACTGATCACTATACGGATTACTATTCAGTAGTTATTTTTCGATCGAGTGCGAGTGTTACTCGAGGGCGTCTGACACAAGTATTGTTCAACAGCGTTACTATAATTGTAATCTGCGATGACAAAGTCTCTACTACAACGAGAATACTAAAGTGTCAACGAGTATTCGTTGGCATTTTAAAAGTGTCAACGAGTTGAGTCACAAAACTAACGCTATTGGAATTTTGGTACAAAATAGTACAGAAATAGTTCAACCATTTCAAGGAGGGAAAGTTCGAATTCACAGATTCTCCGTGTTTTGGCCAACCTGTTCAGTTTGATGAGAACCAATTGCCCGCAGTGACTGAAGAAAAACCAGAACAGACCACAAGAGAATTGGCTCAGAAGATCACAAGTTCTCATGTTACAGTCGTTCGTCATTATCACTTTATGGGTAAAGTCCAGAACAACCAAACAGTTAATGCTAAGCTATATGTTGAACAAATGAACAGATTCAAAGAGGCAATTCAACTGAATAGACCAGGCCAGCGATGCAGTGTGATTATTCAACATAACAATGCTCACCCTTACATCGTTAACGTGATCAAACATGCAACTGAAGAGCTCGTTTGGGATGTTCTGCCACATCCATCATACTCTCCTGATTTAGCTCCTACAGACAACCACACTTTTCGGTGGCGTTCTACCAATTTGAAGGGCGTTTCGTTCAACAACGGCGAGGGACTTAAATTGTGGCTTGATGAATTTTCCGAAGTAAAACCGAGTGATTTCTATCGTCGAGGCCTTCAGCAGTTGGTCGATTGTTGACAGGAGGTCGTAAAAAATGAAGGAGAATATTTTGTCGGAGGATTATTACAGTAAATATTATGAAAATTCCAATCGCCAGAAGAAGGCCGGAGCGTACAATGACCGAAGCGTCGTGAATATGACAATAATGATGAGGACAACAGTCCGAACAATGTAAATAATGCAAATAAATATTATTAGTCTTATTATCAATATTATTATTTGTTGCTTTTATCTCTTGAATTTCTTTCACAAGCCTATTATATCTAAATATTATAAGAAATTCAAATCTTGCGAAATGGATCGGATCGACAACTTTTAAGCTCACCCACGTAGAGAAACATATATTTGTTATTATTCTAAACATTACTTTTGTGGATACACATGTTTGAATAAACGCCCTGTTATTTTTTTTTATTAAAGCAATATGGATTACATCCATCGACCTGCGCATTCTATAGGCTTGATAAAGAAAATTAGCGCTCCGACATGCTCCGAACATGTCTCTCCCTTGTAGTGAACGCCACCGTTTTATTCGGTGTGATATAGAATAGAAAAATGTACTTTCCAAAAACCTCAGCTAGGTATTAAGTTAGAAAGAAACATTTGACAAAAAGCGAATCAGAAATTCTCCAAGACAGCCACCATCATTTCAACGCATAAATAGACCAACATCATACAAAATATGTTAGAGGAGGAGATACTATGAAGAAGCCAGGCAATACCAACTTCATAAAGTTATGAAAGAAACCCTCACCAATTTAATACATCTATACCGAGGCTGTCTAACTCCTATCTTACCAACTTTAGATGTCAAACAAGAAATCTTTTTGGATTACCTAAAGTACACATAAATAAACTTATCAACGGAACATTCCGATTGTGTGACTATACTATAACTTAAAACTAAGACCTATAATAGCAGGCCCAATCTGAAAGACACGTCGCCTAATCAATTCCCTAGACATCCTACTGAAATCTCTCAGCAAACACGTTCTAGATTTTCTCAACCAACTACCAAACGAGGTAAACAATAATACTTACATAGTCTCATGTATGTTGTACAAACATCCCACACAACAATAGTTTCAAACACAACAACATGAGACCACAGACAAGAA
Source organism: Acanthosepion lycidas (assembly GCA_963932145.1). Classification (NCBI taxonomy): domain Eukaryota; kingdom Metazoa; phylum Mollusca; class Cephalopoda; order Sepiida; family Sepiidae; genus Acanthosepion; species Acanthosepion lycidas. The sequence continues at coordinate 91,323,423 of OZ010579.1, forward strand.
GCGATGGAAAAATAGTCATCAAGAGAAAATAACATTAAGGTTTAATCAACAATAGCATTGCAAAAGGAAAACAAATTAATATCGACACACTCCAAGAACCGAAAAAGAAGTGATCTCTTATAACTCAACTTTCACACCAAAGAACACACAAATCTACACACACACATACAACTAAATCTACCAATCCCACTAAAGGACGAAAAATGAAAAAGCTATTACAAAACTACCCAATCATAAAATGTAAACGACAACCAATATCACTAAAAAAATATTCTGCCGAGTGCAAAACTTCAGCACAAAATTAAAGAGCCTCAGGTGAAAAGATGCAACTGACCCCTTTTCAGATTATGCAGCTATCTACTGGAAAGACAGGACTTTCACTTCAGACACGGATTCAAATTCATAATTCAAGATGATTTCTCGCGCAACTCAGAGAATTTAATATCCATAATAACATGCAAAGGTTGCCGCGAACATTACATTGGCCAAACCGGACAGACACTTCGAAAATGGATGGCAGTTCCTCGCCAACAAATTAAGGATCCCCACACCAGAAAAATACCACTTAACAAATAAAGACGAATTCTGCGAAATTTGAATATTTTCCCATTCTACCATTGCGACTACAAAATCACCAAACACAAGCGTATTAATAAAAAAATATATTTTTTTTATCAACATGTTTAAACCAAAACTCAATTCATTGCATAAAGTAGAGGCATGTCCCTCAAAATAGCTTCTATCATATTTTCCTTAACATAAGCAACACATCTAACCACATACGTTCCTTGATTTTTTCATTTTTTCGACACACGGATTCTCCTCCAGTTCCTATCCCACGAGCGCAGATGTTCCCCAAGGCTCTATCCTAGGCCCTTCTCTGTTCTTTATCTTCACCAATGATCTTCCTGACGTCATAGGTTCCCAAGTAGGCATCTACGCGGACGACACTCCTATTTACTCTTGCCTCAAAAACAAATCTAGTGTCTCTGACAAAACTAACCTGGCCGTTTGTGGTGAAAAGGACCTCCAATCGATTGTGGCCTGAGCAGGAATTGGCTGGTTAACTTTAATGCCTCAAAAACTAAACCGCTCTCTATTACTCACCACAGAGAACCACCCCTGCCCCCACATTAGAATGTCTGACGCTCAACTCCACGAGAGCACTTTTTTGCGACTGCTCGGTCTCACATCGTCTGCTGACCTGAGGTGGAACGAATACCTTGAGTCAATAGCTTCGTCCATCGCAAGGAAAGTTGGCTGTCTGTGCCGCGCCAGGAAATTTTTCTCGCTGGAGTCGATCCTTCAAATCTACAAATCAACCATGCGCCCTTGCATGGAGTATTGCTGCCATATATGGTCTGGAGCCCCCTCTGTTTGTCTCAAGGTCCTTGATAAAATCTAGAGACGGATATGCAGTGTAATTGACCCTGATCTGGCATCTAGTCTGCAGTCGCTCTCTCACAGTAGTGCCGTCGCCTTCCTCTGTCTTTGTTACAAATACTTTCACGGTAACTGCTCTGATGAGCTGCTTTCGCTGGTTCCCAGACTTCATGAATTTAAGCGTTCAACTAGGCTGGCATCTCGCACTCATCCCTTTCACTGTTAAATGTAACCGTCTCTTCTACTCAAATAGTTTCATGTCTCGCACTTCTCGCCTGTAGAACTCCCTCCCCTTTTTCTGTTTCCCTGATATCTATAATCTCCCACTATTCTAATGTAATATCAATCGATGTCTCCAGATCCCTTGATCTATCTCCTATCCTTCTCTTCATCCTTTCCTCTATCACTTCTATTTGCTCTCGCTCCAACTCTCTGTACGTCCTGGGTATGACGATAAACTACATCAGCGTCCTGGGTATGACGATAAACTACATCCGCGTCCTGGGTATGGCGATAAACTACATCCAACAGCAAGGCCTCAGATAATGTTTTCGGAAAAATAATGTTGCCAGCTATACGTTATTTGAAACAATAATGTTGCCAGCTATACTTTTTTGAAACAATAATGTTGCCAGCTATACTTTTTGGAAACAATAATGTTGCCAGCTATACGTTTTTGAACGTCCTGGGTATGACGATAAACTACATCCGCGTCCTGGGTACGGCGATAAACTACATCCGCGTCCTGGGTATGACGATAAACTACATCCAACAGCAAGGCCTCAGATAATGTTTTCGGAAAAATAATGTTGCCAGCTATACGTTTTTGAAACAATAATGTTGCCAGCTATGTGTTTTTGAAACCATAATGTTACCAGCTATACGTTTTTGAACGTCCTGGGTATGACGATAAACTACATCCGCGTCCTGGGTACGGCGATAAACTACATCCGCGTCCTGGGTATGACGATAAACTACATCCGCGTCCTGGGTACGGCGATAAACTGCATCCAACAGCAAGGCCTCTGATAATGTTTTCGGAAAAATAATGTTGCCAGCTATACGTTTTTGAAACAATAATGTTGCCAGCTATGCGTTTTTGAAACAATAATTTTGCCAGCTATACTTTTTTGAAACAATAATGTTGCCAGCTATACGTTTTTTTTTGTAAAAAATAATGTTGTCAGCTATACGTTTTTTGTTAAAAATAATGTTGCCAGCTATACTTTTTTGAAACAATGTTGTCAGCTATACGTTTTTGAAACAATGTTGCCAGCTATCCGTTTTTGGAACCATAATGTTGCCAGCTATGCGTTTTTGAAACAATAATGTTGCCATCTATGCATTATTGAAACCATAATGTTGCCAGCTATACGTTTTTTATTCTATACAAAATAGGCATTTAAAATTCATATAAACTGGATTTGGCATTAAATAACCCACAGTAGTTGATATGCCATAAAACCCAAACAAAGAAACAAAACTAACTCTCTGTAACCCTTTGAGTGCTAGTGGCTTCCCGCCTTGCTTGGGGTGAAACGTTTATAAACTTTTTAAAATCTATAAGTTTTCTGAAAACTCGCCAGTAAGCAACACAGTTTAGTTTTAATATTTCACCTTAAAAATACATGTATTATAAATACTATATATAAATCCAAATCTTACTTTCTCTATACAAGATTTTGTATACAAGACTTTACTAACAACTTCAATTTTTACGTACACACACACACATATGTGTGTCTGTGTGTGTTTGTGCATGTGCGTAAAACTTCTATGAAAAACCAATCATCTTAAAGTAATTAAATATTTTAAGGAAATATCTTTGCCAAACCCTCAGGGTTCGTTCCAACCACACACATACATGTATCTAGATATATTTGAATAATATCTCCTAGTATGATATCACTGTGTTTCGAATGACGTGTTATCTATCTATCTATATATCTATCTATCTATCTATCTATCTGCGTTTTTAACTGAATAAAAATTGGGTTTCCCTTTGTGGGACACAGTGAGAGAAGGAGAGGCTTGTTGCTGTGAGAAAATTAACCCTGAAGCGATTTGGAAATCATCTTGTCAAAAATTAGCTGAAAAGTAAACGTCGAATAAAAATATCTTCGCCGAGTCGAAAGAGAGAGAGAGAGAGAGAGAGAGAGAGAGAGAGAGAGAGAGAGAGAGAGAGAGAGAGATAAAAGAGGAGAAGGAAGAAAAAAGTCAAAAGATAGACAGAGGAATATAGAAAGAGTAGTAATTATTGAAAGAAAGAAAGAATTATTGAAAGAAAATGAAAGACTGATAATGAGAAAGAGAGAGAGTATATGTCTGAGTTAAAGATATGTTGTTAGAGAGTTGGGAAGAGAAATATATATATATATATATATATATATATATATATATTTATGAAATAGGTTAATATTTCCTTTGTCTGACAATTAGCTGAATATAGATCTGAAAATGTTACTGTATAGAATTCAATTTATGTGACTTATATCAGCCAATACATTGGCAAGGAAGAAATTATCTTCAAAAATAAATATTTTGTGCAATATAATGGCATTTCTCATGATTTCTCTTCCTCAGCGTCATCAAAATCTCCTGAGGAGAATAGGGCCACAACCTCACGACACTAGAGCCACATTCACCCCACACCAGGGTCCTGGCTGCACCATGCTAAGTGTTACTGTTGTCGTTTCTATAGCAAGTAAGGTTTTACAAGGTTTTCTATAGCAAGTAAGGTAGAATTGCAAGACCAACCAATCTGTAATTCATAATGGTTCTTTTCTTTGAATGCTTGACAACGAAAGTTAAGTCCCAGCCTGCTTTAATATTTAACCCATAGCTGGGGGAGAAAAATACATTTATACGTTTCGCTAAAGATATTTGCGCGATAGTGAGCGCAACAAGGTTAACCAGAATTTGAACCGGGTTCGGCTACTCCATATGGTGCTTCATTAAGACGGATTATATATAAGGGTGTTTCATTAAGACGGATCAAATTCATCAGTAAATAAATCAGTGTTATTCGTGAAAAATTATTTATTTCTCTATTGGATCATGTTATTTAAGTCATGGCAATTATGTGTGAAAAATAATATCGCCCCAAAGTCCGCCAAACCCGAAAGAAAAAGAAAAAATCATTAGACGCTTAGACTTAATTCACATTAAAATCGCTCCAAGTTATTAGAACACCCATTTCTCGTGTCGAAAACCCCCACGTCACGCGCATATCCTTCAGGCTACGTTTCTATTGATATATGTCGGTATAAATTTCGAGATGACGAGCAAGTGCGATATGAATAATCTTTTTTTTTTTTCTCTCCTCAAAATCTGTTTACTCCACTTCCTGACCAACCTTATTGAAGAATTCATTAATTTCGAAGAGGTTTATTTTGGGATATTTTGAAAGAGTTCCGTTGAAAGACAAACATTTTTCTTTCTCTCATTTCCTGCAATTCCCCCTCAATTTTGAAATTGCCAGACGCCAAGCCGTCAGCCTCTTCAGCAATTTTTTCTTTTCTTGTTTGAACGCTTTATTAGTTTTCAAGGTCGTTCATTATCTGCAACCACAATTTTCATTCGTTGTCAATATTCCCTTTTAATCTCTCTTCTTTTTATGTTCTTACATTTAAGTGCTTTCTTTTTCCTTTTTTTTTCGGATCAGTTTCGTGTTGTTTTTTCTTCCTTCTTCTAACCAAAGCACTCATTCCATATCATCTTCCTGAAAGAAAGAAAGGAAAAAAAAGGAAGAGATTATTGTTATTTTCTTTTTCTTTCTTTCTTTCTTTCTTTCTTTCTTTCTTTCTTTCTTTCTCACACTTTCTTTTTTACTTTCTCTTTTTGTTTCTTTGTTTCTTGTTGTTTTCTTTCTTTTTCTTTCCAACTGTTTTCTTTCTTTCTTCCTTTCTTTCTTTCTTTCTTTCTTTCTTTCTTTCTTTCTTTCTTTCTTGTTCTCATATTCTTTTTTACTTTCTTTTTCTTATGTTTGTTTATTTTTCCTTTCTTGTTGTTTTCTTTCTTTTATCTTTCCAGTTCTCTTTCTTTGTTTCTTTCTTTGCTTCTTGTTCATATTTTTCACCCTTTCTTTCTTTCTTTCTTTCTTTTTGTATTCTTTTTTACTTTGTTTTTCTTTTGTTTTCTTTTGTTTGTTTCTTTCTTGTTTTCTTTCTTTTATCTTTCCAATTGTCCTTCGTTCTTTCTTTCTTTCTTTTTTTATATTCTTTTATCTTTCTTTCTTTCTTTCTTTCTTTCTTTCTTTGTTGTGCTAGTCTTCTTTTTTACTTACTCTTTCTGTTTTCTTTCTTTCCATTTGTTCTTTCTTTCTTTCTTTCTTTCTTTCTTTCTTATGCTCTTTTCCTTAGTAATAATTCTAATTCTATTAATTTGATTTTTCTTTCTCTCTTTCAGACATATACATACAAAGAGACGCATATATCTTTGGTGGCAGCCTCCGAATATGACAGTGACTTTTAAAATCCGATCAGCATTATTTATGGAAAACAATAATAATTCATCACGTCTGCTTAACTCCTTTTAGGATGCTTTCTCTCTCACATTCGTTTTCTCCCTTTCATTCGGTTTCTTTCTTTTCAACACTTATATTTCTTATTTCTCCTTTTATTTCGGCCTCTGTTCGTTCCCACTATTCAATCGCTCTTTCTCCCTCTCTTTTTTCTTTTTCCCTTTCATTTTCTTTTTCAGTTTTTCTCTCGCTCACTTTCCTTTTCTATTTTTGTCCATCCCAATTTTCTTCTCCTTCTCGCTTTCTTTCTCTCCTTTTCTCCCTCTCACATGATATCTCTCTCTTTTTCTCTAATTCACTATTTTCCTCCCTATCGCTTTCTTTCTTTTTCTCTCTCGCTTCCTTTCTCCCTTTTTAATCACTCTCTTTTCTTCAAATTTTGACATTCTTATTTTCTTTCATTCGTTGACTCTTTCTTTCTTTTTTCTATATCTCACTTTCTTTCTCTGTTTTTCTCTCTGTCATCTACATTTACTGTTTTCCACCCCCACCTTCTTTCTTTCATCCTCCAATTTCTTCTCTTTCTTTCTTTTTCCAGTTTCCTTTCTCTCTAGTTTTCGCCCTTTCATTTTCTTTCTTCCTTTTCTATCGCTCTCTCATTTTCTTACATATGCGAAGCTTAACAGAAAGTAGAGAAAGCGAAGAAGAAAGATTAACAAAAAAAGGGGTAAGATAGTGTAGGAGGAAGCAAAAGAGAATCAAAGAGAGAGAGAGAGAGAATCTAACCTTAGAATAACCTGCGCTCGAACCTGCAAGTAACGGTTAGCATTTGTGTACCGTGTTTTAATGTCTACCTGATTGAAGAACTAACTAGAAAAAATAATCAGCAATATCTTATATAAATTAGATTAAAAGTCCTGATCTGAAAAAATCTGAGCAAGTTTTGCAGCCATTACTGATCGCGGTATTGTTTCTTGCATAGAGAAATACTAACATTTTTTCTTTGGTCACTTTCATGAACATTGGACGACATATTTGGTTTTCTTTTATTCGATAAGTGTCCAATTTTGCATCTTACTGACATTACTACACAACCTGTGTCATCGTTCTTCTCTTTACTCAATTCATATGACATCCAATGATTTCCCCACTCCCTTCTCCAATAGAATAAATACAAAATTTGATTGGCTGAAAAAAAAAAGTCAATCAAATTCTCTTAATATTGGTTTATTTGGGTTTTGTTTATTGCATTTTCTGTCCGTCTCTTCCGTTTTTTTTCGTTGACCGAAATAGCAATAAAAAGATTGATTGATTGCTTAACAACCGTTTGCGAGTTATTTAAGCCAGAAAATATTTATAGATTGTAAGAATGTCTTTTTTTTTTAGATAATAATAATTTACTGACACAAGTTCTACTAATTAACCCATAGCTTGGGGCAGGGGAGAAGATGCAGATTCCCACGGGTATTTGCTCGTAAGTAAATATAACGAACACGACTGGGACTGGAACTCGGCTCTCCGATTTACAATTCCGAGCCGTTATCCATTACACCGACCAAACATCAATGCTTACAGTACCAGATATTGCCTAGTGGTCACCCATCTACGTAATGACTAGGCTCAACGTTGCTTAACTTCGCTCAGAATCAGGAAGTGCTGAAAGTTTATGGACACAAAATGCTGTAGGTGAATAAATGAATGTGAAACGTTGTAGTTATCGGATACAAGTGTTTCAGTAGACATCCCAGTTTGAAATGAATCACTACCGGCGTAGAGACGGAGAAGTCTTACTAAAGGATATGTGCCTTCGAAAAGGAATTGAACTATCCATTTTTTTTAGAGAAACTACTTTTAAGCCAGAGTAGGACTCACAAATTAGCCCAAGAGAAGCCATACTGACAAGCAAATTACTTTTTGTCATTTGTCTCTATTTAATTTAAAGTTTAAAGTAATAAAACTTCTCAGTACCAGGTGCTGCCAAGTGGTCTTGTTAAACTTAAAATAGCGGGACCTGTTGCACAACACAATACGGGAACATTTATCTTCAATCGATGGTTATCAGTAATTGGATACAACTTCGGAGTACACGAGCAAGAGGCTCGGACTGAGAAAAAGAGACGAAAGGAAGATTAATTACAGCTTTAGACGAAGATGCCAAGACAAAGAAAATTGCTGTTTATAAAACTGACTACCGCGTGAAAAGGCAAACAGAAGCAACGATGTGAGACTCACAGAACGGACATAGACGACGGCTACTGAACTGCGCAAATCCCCCCTCAATTACGCCTCAACACTAATTCGCTCGCTTAAGTAAGTTACTACCTAAGAATAAATTCTGGTTTACTGCTAGAAATTGTTTTACTCTTCACTCGTGGGTAACGATCTGGCCGAAAGGTAATTTTAAGCCACAAGCGTTTAAATACAATAAACTGCACCCTGTCAATGAACCTGGTGTCCGGTCTGAGCTGCAATGCAACAGTGAAGCACATTAAAGAAATGAATATAAATTCCTCATAATTCCCAATCTAATCTTCAACAGTCTCCTTTCTTCGAAATCATGGTATTACCTCCTTGAATTATGGGGGCAACGATGAAGTTTTAGAGACAATAGCAACAAAAAGGACACTTATACTTAACATCAGTCAGTGGGACAGTTGAAATGTCTGGGACACATAATGAAGAAAGAGGGCTTAGAAAATTTGATACTCATAGGACAGATTGCAGGTAAAAGTGACAGGAAAGCAACGCAAATCTTACCTGGCGAGTATAGTCGCTTCGTAGCAATCTTAGCAATTGACAACTTGCTTCTTTCAGCTCATCATTGGAACGTCATTGTCTTCCGGGGGTCTCCTTCATAAGCCGAAGTTGATTAAGGCCTGAAGGTGCTAGGTCAGGAATGTAAGATGGTATGAGGCAAGTTCCTTCAGGCATGCAGTTTCAGTTTGATCTTTATTGCGCTGCGTGTCATTGTATCGTTATAGTGCAAATAAGCACCACACCTTCGTTTTTTAATTTGACAGTGTACACACGTAATGGTCAGAATTCAAGGTTTTACTATTGGTCATTGGCTCTAAGAGTATGAAACTATTTTGAACTCATAACACAGTGATCATCATTTTCCCCGCAGAGCATATTGTCTCAAACGTCTTATTTATGTGTGTGTTTGGGTGACAGCACCCTGTTGATGTTCTTTTGCTGCCTGGCTCATCATGATGAAACCAATTCATATCTCCCCTGCCTATTATGCGTACTACGAAGGTATTTACATATCGATAAACACTTCTACGTATATCGTTATTTATTTCCCTGTGTATTCAGTTTAATTTCAATATATAACCAATTTTCTTTCTATGTAGATCGTTATTTCTTTCCGATACATTTAGTTTCTTTCATGTTTCACCCTTATTATGGTTGTAAAAATGGATAGTTTAAAAGTATATATTCGCATCATATCTAAAAAAAAAAAACATTAAAAGAGGGAGAAAGAGTTAATATAAGGAAAAATATAACTCAGCATAAAATTGAGAATTGAAAAATATTGCAAAAAAAAGAAAAAAAAAAAAAAGTAAAAACAATGAAAGCGGTTAACTTTTTTGTTCCTCCCCACACATTAAAAATATGCTTGGATATATTGTATGACTATGCACGCTTAAACTATGAATTTATAAAAAAAAATGTACGACAATAGAAAATGGAAAGTTGACAAATATAACCTTAGGTAAGCAAAAATAGAAAGACAAATGATCTTCAGGTTAGTTGTACAAAAAGAAAAAAAAAACAACTAAATGCAAATACAAAAAACAAAACAAAAACAAAACAAAACACGGTAACCATGAAAATTGTTGAATGAAGTATTAGGTTGGTGCAAAAATAATGTCGTTTTCTCTCATATGTTACTATGTGAAAAAACATTATTTTTACACCAGCCTGATAACATATAGAGGAAGACTGGCGCCTCATATCCAGCTGCTTCGAGTAGATGGAGCTCACCAGCTCAGGTAGACAGTCCATCCATGTGAAGAAAAATCCCGACTTTAAACCTCCTCTACCTTGCAATGATATCCAACCACGGAATAGGCTATGGAATTAAATTCATATAGAAAAACCGGAGTGAAGGAGGTTGGCTCACACTGACAAGCTGTCTCCAAATATAATACTCTGTCTTATTTTGGATTCTGTCAATACGACTGACAGTGGGGGTGCATGTACTCTGGGAAGCGGAGGGACTCCATATACCACAGTCCAGGTCTGCGCCCTGGTGAGGGCGCTCCAGTTTGGCCAATAAAAGGGTAAATTTTGAATAAACAAGGTACATTATACAGCGCCATTGACGGATGCCCACTATATCAACTTTTAAAATGTCCATTTTTAAGGCCACAATAAAATGTACCGCCATAGTTTTTTTTTTAACGTAGATTATTGATCTTTTTCCTTTACACCAACTTCTACTCCCTAATTCATTTTATACACATCCTAGATTCTCTCTATGTACACATTCATCTCTTTGCTGCGTTGCCTTTCTATATAGACTCTCGTTTGCTTTTAAGTGAGCCCACTTTTTAAAATACACACACACACACACACACACACATATATATATATATATATATTTATATATATATATATATAAGTTCCTTTCAATATAAATCCTTTATTTTTTATGTACATCCTAGTTTCATTTTATATACGACTTTCCTTATTTTTCTATTTACTTCTTTTTTTAATTTTTTCCATATACACCTTTGGTTATTTCTCTGTCGTATATCATTTTTTCTTTCTATAACTGATTTAGTTTCTTTCATTAAACACTGTTTTTTCTATATACACCAATCTTCTTTTCAGTGTGTATCCTAGATTTGTTTCTATATATACTGTTTTTCTAAAATCTGCTTTCTTTCTTTCTTTCTTTCTTTCTTTCTTTCTTTCTTTCTTCCCACTTTTCTTTTTCTGTACACTCTCTTTACTGTGTTGCATTTTCTTTCATTTTATTTCCTTCTTTTTTCTTTCTTTCGACTTTTCTTTCTTTCGACTTTTCTTTTTCGGTACACTATCTTTACTATATTACATCTTTCTTTCTTTCTTTGTTTCTTCCTTACTTTCTTTCTTTCTTTCTTTCTTTCTTTCTTTCTTTCTTTCTTTCTTTCTTTCTCAATTTCCATATTCTGTTTTCCTTTGTTACATCGTTCTTTCATTTGTTTTATCCGCTCTTTCTTTTTGCTCTATCTTTCTTAAACTTCCTTCTTTCTTTTTTTTTCTTTCTTTCTTTCTTTCTTTCTTTCTTTCTTTCTTTCTTTCTTTCTTTCTTTGTATTCAGTTGTCATTTTCTGTACATTCTTTTACTGTGTTTAATCTTTCTTTCTATACACTTGTCTTTTACTGTACGCTCTCTGCACTCTCTATTTATGTATATATATTTACCCCCGTCTTTCTTTCTGTACACGCCTTGTTTATATCACTGTACACTCTCATTTCTATCTATATAAATATCTTTTCTTTCTTTCTTTCTTTCTTTCTTTCTTTCTTTCTTTCTTTCTATTCTCTTGTCATTTTCTGTACACACGCTTTACTGTTGCACATTTCTTTCTTCCTTTCTTTTTTTGTACACCCTTTCTGTATACACTATTTTTTCTGCATATACCCACTCAGCACCCGACCCTCTACTTTCGCTCAAGTAGAGCTTAAGTTAAATAACAGATCAAATATTTCCCACGATAATAGAAAGATTGATATATGCAAGCACGCTCTGATATCTCGCCACAATGATGTATACATGGCACCCTCCACTAATATAACTGCCATTGATTCCTTTTCCTTCTCTTCCTTTGTTATTAAGAGTCGATAAATCTGCCTCTGCCAAACTTCATACTGCTGCTACTATTCGTCCAACGAATGACATCACCTTACGCCATCATGACATCATCCACTCAGCACCAGTAACGTCAGCTATGATATCACCACGACGTCATACACGCCTTGTCATTCTTAGCCATGACATCAACTTGACGTCACATCACTCAGCAGAAATGCTTGTCCGGGGGTGATAAGAAACTGTACTGCTTCGACGGATATCTGTCATTTGCTTTAAACAGTACAGTGAAAAGATATGATTATCTATCAGCGTAAGTATAGGATAGAAATATTGCCGACTACGTTTACTTATATATATATATATATACTTATATTCATAGCGAGCAGGAGCATGACGTCTTAGGCATGATTTCAGTGCCCATGTAATCTCCATCCCTGTATATAGCGAGTGATGTATCGATGATGTCACCTTGTCGATTTCTGTTTCACAGCAAGAAATAGAGACGAAATGACGTCAATATTACTCATAGGAGCCTATTACATCATGCGGCGTTATCTATGGGGTCATTGTTATGACATCAATATTGCGTCACAAGTGATGAGAGTAAATGACGTCACTTTGCATTGCGAGTAACGTCAGAGTGAGTGGCAGGCTGTTTTATACGTATCGCCTTAGGAGTACACTGCATTATACATACATGCATATATATATATATATATATATATATATATATATATATATATATATATATATATATATATATATATATTGATGCATGTTTCATTAAATAATATAGACAAGTTTTGTCTATTTATTTTATGTAAATTCTTTTCATATCGTCTGATTATTTAATGAAACATGCATCAATGAAAAATGATTCCTAAATACACACACAATATATATATATATATATATATATATATATATATATATATATATATATATATATATATATATATATATATATATATATGGAAGAGTAGGTGCTAGCAGTGTATTGGCGGGTGTATTTATATACTATTAATGATCTAATCTTGTTCTAACTTATGGAGCTGCTTGTAGAAATATATATTCGTATCTTTCAGCTCATACCACTTTCTATCTATCTATCTATCTATCTATCTATCTATCTATCTTAATCTGTTCAAATTTATCTATCTATCTATCTATCTATCTATCTATCTATCTTAATCTGTTCAAATTTATCTATCTATCTATCTATCTATCTATCTATCTATCTAGCTAGCTAGCTAGCTAGCTAGCTATCTATTCCAACCAGTTTGCATCTATCTACACACGCACCCACACAAAGGCACAGGCATATGCAAACATATATGTCTAATACAAGTAAAGCATTATATATAATGCCTATCAGCAAACAGATACAGAACACCTGTACTACGCTCATTTCCACATATGCATACCTGAAAATCTATCAATCAATATAAACAGCGAGAAATGACCGCGTCAAATTGAGCAATACAATCAGAACGTGGGTGAGGTTGTCAGATTGAATAAAGAGAGACTAGAAGAGTACGGCATGTGAGGAACAGCATTAAAATGTTTTATTATGCTAATGAAAGAAATGAATGTAGCACGTTGTCATACATCATTTCCGTAACTGGTGTCGCTTATATTTCTACTCGTTGTTACTAACGTCTTACTAAGAGCAGCAGTAGCAGCAGGAGTGTGAAAATGGCGGTATTTATTCAGACAATACATTGATAGATAACTCTGTCTGCCCATTCGGAATTTTTTCTTCTGAAAACAAAAGCGGGCGCTATTGATTTTCAGTTAGTACAGTGGTGTTGGAGCGGTCTTGGTTCAACTCGATTGGTCCGGGTTCAGTTGGGCTAGTTTCGATTTGACACCGAAGCCGGAGTAGTGGTGGGTGTTAGACGAGTTGATTTGCTTCCTGACAGCTCGGAGAACCAGGTTTTTGTTGGACCAAGTTCGATCGGAATCGGTAATAGATCCAGAGAAATGGGTTTGATGCATCAGCGCTTCGGGTTCATGAAAGATGAAAGAAGGGGATTCATTTCGGCGATCTGGTAAAATGATCGTGAGAGAAGAGATAAAAGATCAATCTATTAGGTGTGACGAAAAGTTATTAACGAAAAAAGGTTTATATATATATATATATATATATATATATATATATATATATGTAGAATAACTTCATTCAAACGTGTTTCATTGAATAATGTAGACATATTGTTTCTACTTATTTTTATACTGTTCCTTTCCGGTTGTTGGGATGAAATTCATCAAAGAAGGTGTTGTAGTTTTATTTTAACCTATGTACTTTCGACCTTTTCAAAGACCATCTTCTGGGATAAATTGTAGCTGCGATAAAATCTGCATTCCGTTATGATAGTAATTTTTAAAGACACACAAAAACACACTTCGTCATACTTTAGAATTTTAAAATTTATCCGTTGTAGTTACAGAATTTTTTACAAAATAAGCGTTCCAATATAAGGGAGTTTACTGAGTATTGTTAGAAATATAAAAAATGGCATTAGTTAATAAATGTTATATGCACTTTAATATGTTGTTACTATATTCGTAATAAATTTTGTTGAGTCCTGGCTGCCTGTTTTGTAAAAAATCCCATAACTATGGCAGTAACAATTTACCCTTGAAGATGAACTTACAAAAGGTTGAAAGTACTTGCGTTGAAGAAAACCCACAAAACTACGGCACATTCCTTAATAAATTACATGTTAACATCAAGAAAATGATTGGACACATGGAAAAGATCAGTATAAACATAAGTAGATACAATATGTCTATATTATTCCATGAAATTTCGATCCTAACTAGAGGCAACCGGACGTCTAGCCACACTGATAAGCTAGGATACAGCGAAACAGTCTGTCTGTGGATGACAATACACACACACACACACACACACACACACACACACACACACACACACATATATATATATATATATATTGCTATGGGACCTTACCCATAATAACATGATAGACTATTCCATACGTAATAAATACTGCGCGTCAAGAGGAAGCAGAGAGTTCAGTCCTCGGTCGGGCGACCGACTGACCGGCTGATCGGTTGAACTCTCTTCCTTCGGGCGGGGAGGAACCCGAACGAGGCTACGCCGAAGGCGGAGTCTCTTTCGGGGAGGTAAACCGACCCTGAACCTGTTTATACGGGTTCAAAGGGCATATTTTTGGCTGAGCCCACGGACTCAGAGATCCCAGGTTAAACCGGTCTTGTGCAATATGATTCCCTGGTGTGGGGGTGACTAAATACTAGTCGGTAGTCGGATGTCAGTCGATGTCGGACGACCGGCTGAACGGTTGAAATCTCTCCACCTTCGGGCGGGGTGGAACCCGAACAAGGCTACACCGAAGGGCGGAGTCTCTTTCGGGGAGGTAAACCGACTCTGAACCCGTTTATACGGGTTCAAAGGGCATATTTTTGTCCGAGCCCACGGGCTCGGTGATCCCCTGTTAAACCGGCCTTGTGCCATGATGCCCTCGTGGTAGGGGGTTACTAAATACTGTTCAGTCTGAAGTCTCGAGTGTGGTCCGTCAGGAGTCTGTCAGTCAGTCAGAGCGAGCGGGTCAGTCAGTCGAGTCAGAGGCAGTCCGAAACAGAGTCGCGTTCAGACAGTTACTACAAGACATTGGAATAGTGATATTGGTCGAGACTACATTGTTCTCTCTACTAAACCTGATTGTTCGTATTAACACTTCTACTTCTCTGTATATATTCCTATTTGTAATATATCTGTGTTATTCCTCATCCGTGTTCGTGTTCTTCTTTATTGGTTCTACCTTGGACCATCACCGTGGTAAAAGGAGCTTGGACCATAACATATATATATATATATATATATATATATATATATATATATATATATATATAGTGAAAGTGATTTCGCTATTTTATATCATTAACTTTACTAATCTAATTTTTGTATGAATGATTCATTGTAACACACACACACACACACACACACACACACACATATATATATAATTAGGAGATTAGGCAAATGTGCTAATATATTTAAATTTAAAATCTATGCATGTTAACTATTTATTTTCTTTATACGTGTATTGATCAGTTTTTAATACAACTGTTTCCTGGTCTAATTTAACTGGGATTAATAACCTGTTTTATAACTACGCACACACACACACATACATACATACATACATACATACATACATACATACATACATACATACATATATGTGTGTATTAAGCTGTTTTGAAAATAATTACGTTTCCTGGGAAAGGATATAAATGTAACATTATACCATATTATTATCGATGTCATTGGTCTGGGTTTGTTGTTTGAAATAAGACTTTTAGTTCTTGTCGATAAGTGCTTGATGTGATTGAAGCCAAGGGACTGAGACGATAGAAGAAAAACTTCATTATCTTCAATATAGACGGTTTCGGGTTTATATCATGCTGAAAAATCTCTGACCGACCCAGGAGATTTTGGGCCTATAGCGCCATAACATTATCCAATGTTTCTAGATAAGACTGAATCACCTTTCCAGATATACAGAACCAAACCATTACATTCACCCTTCACATCTGCTCCAATGGAAGTTTATACGGCTGGCATTCCTCGCGTATATTTTGCGTATATAACCCCGTCCGTTAGACTTAAAGATGTTAAAATTCAAGTGTTCACTCCATATAACTTAGAAAACTGTCCCACATGATCTTTTTTTAGTATTGGACGTGTATTCGTTTATTCCTTAAGGGATTGTTTGGCATTTGCAAGTCACGCGTTTTGTAATTAACCAGGAAACGTTGGACATAAACAAGAAAATGATGAACAACATCAATTTGAACGCAAATTAATTTGTAAAATGAATAAAAATACATTTTCGTAAATAAATAAAGAAGAGATATTAAGAAAGAAAGAAAGAAAGAAAGAAAGAAAGAAAGAAAGAAATATATGATAATAGCCGTTTCCTTACAAGGAAATATTTAACATTCGTTGACAGAGCAGTCAGTACTGTCTTTGGTTGAAATTTCTAAAATCTTTCTTTTAAAACAACATTTTTTTTTTAGGAAAACCGGTTTATTATGTCTCGTCGCTGATATCGCCCTTTCCAGTATTGATAGGGTTTTCCTTCCTGAACTTTTATTTGAAGTAGTTTAGAATGTCAACATCTTGATTATATCACTATTTTCTGTTCGATTGAAATGTGCTCTCCATTTTAATTGTTGCTGCTGTTGGTAGTCTTTAAGTGATGTGGTTCCTGTTATTTGATACAGTTATTTGCTTGTGGATTTAGAGCGATGGTCTTTGCCAAGCCCGTTATGTTTCACTCGTCCAAACCACCTTTTTTCCCATTGATCTTAGGAAGTGTTTGTATACTGCTGAAAATTTAGATATTTCTGAATGGATTTGGTGTCATGCATGACATCAATATGAAAGTTTCGATCTGACGAGGCTATTTAAGAACATGACACGAGTGTTTTTATGTTGATATTTTGGTTTTGAACCATCTATGAAGTCTGTCAACTTCTTTTTAAAACAATTGTTTCCAAAGAAATACTTCCTTTGACGTATATTTATAAACCAGGACAATACTGGTTACTTGTGCTGGCACATTTATGCATTGGGACAGTCCGAAAATGGAGGACTGTTGCCATATTTGGGTGAGAGCTGCCCGGTCCTTACAATCCAGTCTTGAAAGAGTTCAAAAGCGTCTCCAGGTCCTTGTTGGAGAAGAATTACTTTTCACACTCTAAACAATCTCTCCCACAGGCGGCGTTATATGGCGAGTCTATCGTTACCCATCGCTAATATCATGGAAAGTGCTCCGACGAACTACTGTTAAATAATAGTTTGGCAGACTATTATTTTTAGCGGGCAGTATATCTCAACTCCGGAGATTGATCTTCGGAGTCAGATGTAAGATACAATAAAGAAGTCGATTTTGATTGGCTGAGCTTGCGTGGGAATGATAGATAGAGAAAGGTTTTTCAGTGAGTTGTTTTTTGACTGTCAAGCGATGTAGACGTGTTCTCTTTTGTGTCTGAAACGCCCCCCCCACCAGTGAGGGAGACGCAACCCCCACTGGATGGTTAATACCTGTCAACATTAATAAAAATAGATGTTAAAACTCTCTGTGTTAAAGTCTTTCATTGTCGAATCGAAACGATTGGTAATCGCTGATCACCGGCCGATCGAAAAAACCGAGCTGAGATCATTCACAGCTGTCAACTTGCAATAGTACATTACTTGGTTCCTCCAGATCTAACATTCACGGCTAGGGCCCTCCATACTACTTACTTAGTAGCAAACCACCCACATTCACTCCGTATTCCATCCAGGGGGAAGTAGGTTCTACTCAGCTTCTCGCGAACCATTGCCATGTTGAACAGACTCCCCAGAGGATGTTTCTCCAATCACTACAATCTTAACCTTTTTAAGTTAAACGTTATCTTCCCCTTCTAGTCATATAAAATACACCTTAATGTAACTCTCTACCTCGAGTGGCTTCCGAGCCTTGTACAGGGTGAACTTTATTATAAAAAAAGAAAAAAAACGATTTCCCCAATTGTCTCTCAAAGTCTCTCTGTCTTTCTTTCTCATTATCCATGCATTTTTGCGTGCAGTTGAAAGTTATATAATGTAAGTGCCCGCTCGAACGCGCGTGTACGGAGGTATCAGGAAGGCTCTATGTGTTCTGCTTGCTCTTATATACGCATACGGAGAATTAAGTGGCCGCAAACGGACAGCTTTATGTTTAAGTAGAAGCTGTCATAACAAAACAGGTTTTTTTTTTATAAGTATTCTCGATTGAAGATTCCGTTGTAGAAAATGTACATTTGGATGATGAGGATGATATTATTCATGTATTAATAATTCTGTTGGTCCCTGGAAATTTCACAAGTCTTTGTGAAAAGGATATCATCTTTATTCTCACACGTATATTTCGACAATTACTGACAGCATACGGCTATTATACGCATGTAAAATATGAATTTGAACATCAAATTAATAAACCAAATGAATAAAACTACATATTTGTAAATAAATGAATAAATAAAGAAATAAATAAAGAAAGAAAGAAAGAAAGAAAGAAAGAGGAAGGTGTGCAAAGGTATTTTATTAATACATACAGACAAAGAAAGAAAGAAAAACAGGAAGAAAATGCGAAAGTAAGAAAGAAGAAAGGAAGAAAGGAAGGAAAGAAAAAAGAGAGGCAGACAAACAAAAAGAAAGAAAGAATGAAAGAAAGAAGGAAAGAAAGAAAGAAAGAAGGAAAGAAAAGACAGGAAGAAAAGACAGTCAGACAAACAAAAGAAAGAAAAAAATGGGGATAACCTAAATAAATAAATGGTAAATTCTGGAAGTCCGTCTGTGTGTTTCTGAATTTCCTCCAACTCGGACACCTTTGTTCTACATAGACATATTATACCTTTTTAGAATTTGGGTAATCACTGGATTGAAAATTTGCCTTTCATCTGGTGCTTGAACATCCAGTACTGGGATTTGTGTCCGGATGATGAGGGAACAGTTAAAAATTCTAATTTTAAACTAACTGAAAACAATTAGTCATTAAAGTTTTTAATTTATGTTGAATTTAAAGTAATGCAAAAACTTTGTGAATTTAAAAAAATCTTTTAAATTCAATTTAAAATATCTTTAAAACTTTGTGAATTGAGGAAATCAATTTTATTTCTTAAAAATGCCATGGAATCAGAGTCAAAGTGAGAGGTTTTGTGACGCGTGGTTTTGAAGTTCCGCCGTTTCTCATTTGAAGAACTCAACTCAATGGAAGTTCCACGGTGTTTTTTGATTTGAAGAAATCAATTTTCGGCCTGAATCGGAATTTCAGCCCAAATCGGACTTTTGGCCCAAATTGGACTTTTGGCCCAAATCGGACTTTTGGCCCAAATCGGTCGTGTGGTTGGAATAGAACTTATAGCTCGAATCAGAGTTAAAGTGAGTTTTGAAGTTCCATGGAGTGAATTGAGGAATTCAAAGTTAATTCTTCAACAATATCAGTATTGTTTTCTAAGCTTGACCAGAGGTTTTATGCTGGAAGTCCGATTATCCTTACGTAGGAGCTAGCTAAAAAATCCGCACGACATTTTAAGCTAGTAATAAAAAAAAAAGAAAGAAAAGGTGCGGAGATATTAAGAAAGAAAGAAAGAAAGAAAGAAAGAAAGAAAGAAAGAAAGAATGGCAGACAGATTGGGGGCGTATTAAGACGGCTGTGGGACTAAGAAACAGTCGTCCTGTTTGTAATGCGCATCTGCCGTACATGCAAACAAGAGGAACA
This sequence comes from Acanthosepion lycidas, assembly GCA_963932145.1. NCBI lineage: Eukaryota > Metazoa > Mollusca > Cephalopoda > Sepiida > Sepiidae > Acanthosepion > Acanthosepion lycidas. Next base: position 91,343,377 of record OZ010579.1, read on the forward strand.
ATTGTCTAATAATATCAATAGTAATAAGAAGACAGAATGCATGGCCATCAGTAAAAAGAGGAGCCCGATAAGTGATTTGCAGGTCGGGAACACTAGAATCAAGCAGATGCAGAAGTTTAAATATCTGGGAAGCGTTTTGACAGAGGACGGCAAATGCGACACTGAGATCCGTAGATGTATTGGGATGGCCATGGACGCATTCCAAAAGCTGGGCAGAGTATTGCCAGACAGGAGAATTTCTTTGGCGACAAAGAAAAGAATACTGAGCTGTTACGTGACATCTGTTCTACTTTACGGCAGCGAATCATGGACGATTTCCTCAAAGATGAAGAAAAGACTCGAGGCGACGCAGATGTGGTTCTACAGAAGAATGCTAAAGATATCATGGGCCGAACGTGTGAGCAACGATGCCGTCTTAGAGAGGATGCAAACAAGGAGATGTTTTATATTTAACATCAGGAAGAGGCAGCTGAAGTTCCTGAGACACATGATGAGGATGGAGGGCCTGGAGAATCTGATACTCACAGGTCGAATAGAGAGAAAGTGAGACAAAGGAAAACGACGCATGACATACCTTGCGGCTTTAAGCAAGTGGATGACAGGATGTGCTCTGGAGGACGTGGCAGAGGGAATGAACTTGTTGAGATCTGTAAGGGAATAGAGGGAGGTGGAGAGCCGTGATCGCCTACGTCCTGAAAGGACACGGCACATAAAAAAAGATCTCGCCATCATATAATAAACGATATATTTCATTGGCTTTGAATTGACCTGACTGTGTGGATAGGGTGATACACGAGGATGTAAACGACTAACTTGTAAGCAGACATGCCAGTTCTATATTCACAAACCAACCTCTGTTTTAAGATAATTGAAAACATTTTCTGGGATTTGGGATTAAAAAACTCAGGCCTCATCTATGTCAGAAGACCAAGTAAATAATGAGATAATGACATGACAGATTGCTGACGTTGCTGCTTTATACTGGATCTAGGTAAATTTCTCGAAATCAATTGATCAACAGTAAATTGCCCGAAGTCAATTGCTCGAAAAATAATTTCTCGATCTATCAATTGCTCGAAAGGCAGATTGCTGGAAGTAATTTCGAAGCTCGAAGCACCACGTAAACTGCGCCGTCTCACGACACGTCAACGGAACTGGATATAAAAGGAGCCACAACACTTAACTTTAGCAGTCCTGATTTTTTTTGTGTATTTGTTTTCTATTTCTATATCAGTAATTTTGGAGATCTCGAACCCTAATGATGGACATAACTTTTTTTGAGAGTGAAAAAGGAAAGAAGAAGTTGTTTTTGGATGGTATCTATATATTAAGGACAAAACAGTGAATAATAAGATTTACTGGAAATGTGAAATGTGCAAAAAAAAAAAAAAAAGGAAATGCTTAGCACGTGTTTTATTTTTTTTTTTAACCACAGGTTTCGTGCAAACTGCCTTTCGGGGGAAAAAAAAAAAAAATTAAGACCTGCTATATAAATGTACCCGTTCTCTAATTTTAACTGTTCACTTAGCAACAATAAAGTTGTTTTATTTTATCTTATAGTAAATATTAGAAAAAATGTAGTTTTATTTTTTTAACTACAGGTTTCGAGCAAACTGCCTTTCGAGCTCTTGATAGTTCGAGAAATTTTTTTTCGAGCAATTTATTTCGAGTAATTTACTGTCAAGCAATTGATTTCGAGCAATTTACCGGATACGCTTTCTAGTTTTACAGTGTAAACTTGAAATAGGAGGAAAAGTTGGAAAAAAGGATTGAGAAATTGTTGATGATGAAGTTAACGCTTGTGACTATAATTATTACTGGAGCGCTTGGAACAAGTGAGAAAAAAACCAAACAACAAAACTTAAAAGCCAACGAAGATCTGTAACGATCAAGATAACAGCTTTAACATATGCCGAGGTGAATGACGGGATATTAAAGGAAACTTGCTGTCACTTGAAGACTAATACAAAATTAAAAAATAATGAAAATTCTTGTACGAAAAACAACAATAATACTGTTATTGAAAGTAAAACCAAAATTTTTCTTTGAATTTCTGGAATGAAGAATTATCATTATTTACACTATTTACATACTGACAATTGCCCGCATCTTTGTTATCATGTTTCAATCATTGTGCGACCTTCATCATGTATTTGTCGATCCGGTAAGCCTACAAGGAATTCCAAACTGAGCCCTTTATTCAATCCACGGAGGTAAATCGTTCACGTTCAGCCGCTCATGTCTAGGCACATGTCATTATTAGCACTGCTCAGTTATTGCAATGTCCCGTACGCTCATCCTGATATTCCACTATTAAAGGGAAAGACAGCTTCTTTCGCAGAACTGTTACATTGTGGAATAGACTCCCGAGATGATGCTTCCTCAACCACTATAATATTAGCATGTTCAAGTCTTGGGTCAACCGTTATCTATTCTACATATCCTTATAATACGCACCTCTTACTCTCTGACTGTACGCCCTTAAAACAACGACATTCACTTCGTTGATCGTACGGGATCGGTGTTTCAACGTGATGTGGCCGTAAGCCGTTTGGACAATGGCGTTTCAGGTCTTCATGGGATCTGTCCCTTATCAAAACCCTACAGTATAGAATAAGAATCATAATTCACTGGATCAGATCATACATTGCCAGACCCCCAGAGAACCATTATAACACCACTTGCCCGTGGGAAATGCTGTCTTCTGATCTCATATCTCATCGACACTAAAGAACGTTGGATAATCATCTGGTACCACCTGCACTGCATGTGGATTTTATTTGTGCCAGTCTTGATTGTTACCGCAGACGCTGGTTCTAACCAGACACTACTGTACACGACCGTAAAAGATGCGTACTCTGCTATTACGCTATCCTAGGTGGTCACTGTTGACACCTTTCATCAGGTGTCGAGGGGTGCTCATGTGCCTCGGTAGGTGGAAAGAGGTGAACAATCCTCACATTATCTGAAATTGAATATCCAATCAATTCAACACACACTATCAGGCCCATATTAAATTGAATAATAATCTCACCTTATTAAGCGCTAAAAAAGAAAAGGAAGTTATGGAGAGCCATGATCGCCCACGTGCTGAAGGGACACGGCATATAGAAGAAGATTATAAAAGTGATGGACAACTGATATTATTCGTTTGTTTGTTTGTTTGAGTTTTATGGCATATCAACCACTGTGGGTTATTTAATGCCAAATCCAGTTTATATGAATTTTAAATGCCTATTTTGTATGGAATAAAAAATATATAGCTGGCAACATTATTGTTTCAAAAAAACAAAAACAAAAAAAAACGTATAGCTGGCAACACTATTCCTTTACAAAAAAACGTATAGCTGGCAACACTATTCCTTCATAAAAAAACGCATAGCTGGCAACATTACTTTTTTACAAAAAAACTTTGAGCTGGCAACATTATTGTTTCAAAAACTTTGAGCTGGCAACATTATTTTTCTGAAAACATTATCTGAGACCTTGCTGTTGGATGCAGTTTATCGTCGTACCCAGGACGCGGATGTAGTTTATCATCATACCCAGGACGCGGATGTAGTTTACCGTCATACCCAGGACGTGATATTATTCGTCATAATGTCAAAAGATGGTGACGCTACTTAAAAGATTTGTCGTTTTGCTATCTCTCCTAATCCTTGTTTTGCCAACCAATTACACAAACTCGTTAGGTAGGTTATTCGGTGCTTTCCTTTGTCTTTTTTTTTGTCTTCAGAATGTTCTGTACGTGTAAAATTCTCTGGACCCTCTTTCCTCATTATGTGCTCTAGAAATTCTAATTGTCTCTTTCTGATTCTAAGGATAAGTGTACATTTTTTCTTTCAAATTTCCTCGTTACATACAAGTCCACGTTATTCTCAATATCCTTCTGTTGAACAATATTTCCCCTGCCGTAAGTTTGGCACGTCTAAGAATTCAACGAATATAAATTACACACTAACCCTTTAACGTCCCACTATTAAGGATTTAAGAAAAACTATAATTAATTCCAGATTTTAACAATCCATTAATTATTAGCACATTTTCTTTATTTTTGGATGTTCTCTTTTTCTGTTTCAGTTTAATTTTATGCTTCTTTTTCGCTTGCTTCCTTTGTTTTTTTTTCTTTCACTTTCCTTTTTTCTTCATTTTTCGATTTTTCTCCTTCCTCTTTCTTTTTGTCTGTTTTTCTATTCTTTATTTAGATTGTTCTTTATTTTTCAAATGTTTCCTTTCTTGTTCTCTTTTAGTTTATTTCTTCCTTACTTTTCGTACCTCTTCTCTTTCATCATCTTTCCTTCTTTTTTATTTTCGCTTATTTTTCTTTCTTCTTTCTGTGTACTTATTTCTATCCTCTGAGGTTGTACTTTCTTGGTTTCTTTCTTTCTTTCTTTCTTTCTTTCTTTCTTTCTATACTTTTCATTCTATCTACATACTCTCTTGTTCCTTTCCCTGTACACTCTCTTTCCATCTATTTTCATCTCTTCCTCTAAGCTTTTTTTATTTTCGCTTGTTTTCTTTATTCCTTCTGTTTAATTATTTTTATCCTCTGAGGTTGTACTTTCTTTCTTTCTTTCTTTCTTTCTTTCTTTCTTTCTTTCTTTCTTTGTAAAAATCTTGCCCTTGTCGAAAAACTTACATGATTTCAACTCTTCCAAAATTCAAAACATCGTGATACCCCAAAAGGGAAAAGCCAATCTATCGGCCCTGCTTTCGAGTGGGGCCTGCTGCCCACCGGGAACATAGAATCTTGATCGCTTTATTTGCCTCAACCCTCGCAAACAGAAGTGAAGACCAGCTTCGAAGCACAGGCCATGTGTTGTCTGATAAGGACACGTTTTAAATTTGATTTGCATGAAATCATAAGACAAGTGCAATCACTGGGGATCGAACTCTCTACATTGGGAACTGTCTGTATGTTAACTATTGACTCTGAAGTAATGAATAAATATTATCAGCGAATAAAAACGTATCTAATCTAAAATGTGTTTTTGTTCGAGTGGAAAAGACGGAAAATATTAAAAATAATCCGAACACTGCTTGTATTTTCTGTGAAATCTAACGTGAGCGTCAGTTGAGTCAACGCACTCAGCCGAAATCGGAAGTCGATCGCTGGGAAATCGTTATGAAAGAATTTACCGGAAATTTCTGTCTGATTTTTTAAAATTCCGCTGCTACACGGCACTTCAGACGGTGAGGACGGCCACAACATAATCGAATACTTGTTTCCGCTTCAACGTCGTCATAAAATGTCATATATATATATATATATATATATATATATATATATATATATATATATATTGTGAGCGGAAATAAGTATTCGATATATAGATAGAGAGAGAGGGAGAGAAATTAGTTTATTATTATTATTTTTATTTTTTTAACAAAACTTAAATATTAAGTTAAATTAAAAATAGACAAAAGATGCCTACTCTTGCTTCTTAACTTAAAAAGATCGTCGCGCAGACGCTGTGAGTTCGATCCTCACTGGGTACCCCACGTTTTTAGCTTTATACTAGGTAATCTATATTAAGAATATTTTGCTTACCTAATAAAAATCATTTTGCAGGTAAGTTAGTACACTGAGTTACATTCGCCATATGAGGCCAACTTGTGAGCAAACTACCGCGCGTTTGGGTGCAGCTTGCGAAAACATTTTAAAGAAATGTTTGTGCCTGATTTGATTCTTCATCGAATTAGTTTTTCTTTATTTTTCAATTTTAGTTTATGTCCATTGGAAATGAATGACAAATCCATGACAATTTATTCGTTTCATTGAATTTTCATGGAATATCACCAAATTTGTAGAGACAACTAAGTTACATGGCCATTTTGTATTAGTGACCAATTCACAGCAGTTCTAAAAGTCCCACTGAGAAATAGTATACTACAGAGACTGACAAGCAATAATAAAGTCAGTCCAGGCTGTTTTTTTTGGCAATAAACAGTCTCTGAAATTTTTCTCTAATCATTTAGTGATCTGCAGATGCAGTGAAATTGAAATTGTAAAATTGCCTCAAGTGAATATTGAACTTTCGGTCTCGGTTCAATCCTTGGGTCATGTAGTGAAATAATATACACTTGTTCAGAAGGAACAAACAAGATCTTGCATCTCAGGGATGATAAAATAATCATAATAATCATAAGATATCCCATACCAGATGAAAATAATGGACACCTGAAGATGACTACAAGGTATTTGACTGAAACGTGTCTATAATAACATCTATAATAACCAGGATGAGAACAATAAGTGAACTACTATATACAACATCACAATTTGTGTACACAGCAAGAATTGGTTGGGTTTTGATTTAACCATGGAATATTGGCAACTTCAACAACAAAACTTTTCTTTGTTATTGCAGCCTTGCATAAATTGATTTTTATTTAGTGTGAAATTTACAAAAATATTGTAAATTAAAACTATGGTCGACAAACTACGAACTGTGGTGGGTTTGAGTGTGGCTTGTGAAAGTATTTCAAAGAAAAAATATGACTTATCTAATCAGTTTTTCTTTATTTTTCAGTTTTAGTTAATGTCCAATAGAAATAAATAACCAATCTATGAACATTTATTGGTTTCATTGAATCTTCATGAAAAATCACCAAATTTGTAGAGATAATTAGGTTATTAGGTCATTGTAGAGATAATTAGGTTATTAGGTCATTTAGCCGGCGCAAATTCTGCCATTGTATTCAGTTTACTTAACGACACATAAGAGTCATGGCTTCTCATTGAGTCCTATGTAATTTAATTTACTGGTTATTAGTTGCTTATTGGTTTTATCATGAACATTTCTCCCTGAATGAATGTATTTCCAGAGTGTTTAAATAGGAACCCTGAACATCTATACATTTCTGTTATCAGGTTGCAAGAATTCTTTATACCTTTACAATTAATCTCTGAAGATTTGCAGGCCAAGAAATCTTTGAATGCAGTTTCTGCATCTTCTTTGCAAAGGTATGCCATTTTGATTAAAAACAAATCTCATGATGCATAAAAAAGTTGTAGTTAGAGGAATATAGTGGATGTGGCAAAGTCTTGTATCACAAATCGCTGAGATTCTTCAACTCTTAACTCTATTAAAATTAACAAAGAGGACACTTTAGGATTGATTGATTCATTTTTTACGGTTTATCACACTATACAGGTTATTTAAAGCATTTAAATATATATATTTATATTTTGAACAATAAAAAATAGTAAAAATGTAAAAATATTAAAAAATTAAAATCTTCAGACACACTGGGTTGTATATTAATATTCTTTCGTTTTTATTATTTCATTTAGATTCCTCGACTAGTTTCAGCCAACATGGCCATCATCAGGAGAAAAAAAATTCTGCTTGCTTGTAGCAGTGAACTACAGAAATGAATGTCTTGATGGAGAAAATCAACTTTTGCCTGTAGTTTTCATTTGTTATTTTTATTTAAAATTTTTTTTTAACGTTTTTATTTATATATATATATTTCGGACGTTGTACGCTCCGGCCTTATTCGGGTGGTTGGAATGTCAAACTGAGCCCTTTATTTCGTTCGCTGGGGTAGACTGTTCTAGTTCCACGTGACATGTCTAATGGATATCCTCTGTACCATGTGACCTTGAGGATATCTGTATATAAATAAAGACTGTGTGTACTCCATCCCGTGCAATTGCGGAAAGAAATATAAAGGGGAGACATATTAAGTCTGTTAGCGAAGAGATTTCGCCATTAATTGCATTAATATTGCTAATTGATTCAATGTATCATTATCTCTTTATAATATAAAATTATATATAATATATGCTGCCTAATATAATACGTTTATATATATATATATATATATATATATATATATATATATATATATATATATATATATATACAAAGTGCCGTGTGTGTGCTTGTGTGTAAATTAAAAACGAGTGATACGGTACTGCGGTTAAGTTTTTCAAATGTCGGATTTTCATTTTGACAGTACATTGTTAGTCATTTTTAATGAAACTTGTATAAAAGAGGGATAATGTTGCTGAAATCTATCTATCTATCTATCTATCTATCTATCTATCTATCTATCTATCTATCTCGTTGTTTGTGTGTATGTATAAAACTTGGTATATTTGCAGGGAAAGAGTTGCCAATATTGGAGATACAATCTTTTTAGCGATAGACAATGTGAAAATAGAAATAAAGACTGCATGGTGACTGTACGTTTCACGTTTCAATGTGACCTTAATTCCGAGTCTCCATATCACACTGAAGGGTCAAGCTGATGCAGTGTTTATTTTCTATATACACTCTTTCTCTTCCATCTCTCTCTTTGTATATATATATATATATATATATATATATATATATATATATATACACACATATATATATATATATGTGTGTGTGTGTGTGTATAAATTAAAAACGACTGATACGGTACTGCGGTTATGTTTTTTAAATGTCGGATTTTCATTTTGACAGTACATTGTCAATCGTTTTTAATGAAACTTGTATAAAAGAGGGATATTGTTGCTGAAATATATATCTATATATATGTGTGTCGACAATGGATAAAAGTATAGCCGTAAGTGGTCGGGCATACAAAACTTTTGGATAATTTCGACATATCTCTCTATATTTCTGAGATGAGGTATTATGTACACTATTTACATTTTTGGACTTTTCATCTTCATCTTTGTTGCCATATTTATCACAACGTTTCAGCTGTTGTACACTCCGGCCTTCTTCAGGTGGTTGGGATGTCGAACTGAACGCTTTATTTCGCTCTCTGGGGGAGACTGTTCTAGTTCCACGTGACATATCTAATGGATGTCAGTTATCAGTTATCTCCTGTTAATTCACCTCTCCAAGTTCTCCGCCGCCTTAACCAGGTATTGAACTCAAACTCTTTTTGATCCTGTCACTGGATCTAAGTAACGCCTTTGTCCTCTGTACCATGTATTCTTGAGGAAATCTGTGTATGAATAAAGACTTTGTGTACTCCATTCTGTGCAACTGCGGAAAGAAATATAAAGGTGAAACCTACCGCCCCTTTAAAGTAAGTCTTCAAGAACACCAAAAAGCTGTAACACGAGGGGAAGTGGAAAAATCAGGCGTAGCTGATCACATATGCAACGAAAAGGGAAATCACCACCCTCTGTGTGGAAATCATAGACAAAGAACATCAGTGGAAAATTCGTAAACTTAAGGAATCAGCACATATTCTAGGCCACAAAAAACTCTTGAGCCGACCAAGCATAGAAATGCATACAACATGGGAACCAGTAATTAGGTGTGCCAGAGAAAAGCAATAATAACAATGAAAATTACAATATGAGCTCTGGTAAATACATATTTTGATGACAGCAAAAATTGCAAAAATGAGCACTGGTAAGAAATGATGGCTGAAAACATTAGGTTTATAATACCCAGAAATTCATACACATGACACAGTGGATAAAGGCGTTGGTTAGATCCAGTGACAGGACACAACGAGTGTGAGTTCAATACCTGGTTAAGGCGGTGGAGAACTTGGAAAGGGAAATTAACAGGAGATAACTGTTAACTGACATCCATTAGACATGGCACGTGGAACTAGAACAGTCTACCCCAGCGAGCGAAATAAAGGGTTCAGTTCGACATCCCAACCCACCTGAACAAGATCGGAGCGTACAACGGCCGAAATGCTGTAATAAATATGGCAACAAAGATAAGGATGATAGTGCGAACAATGTAAATAATTTCGACATAATTTAAACCCAGAAAATTATAAGAACACAAGAAAAATTTAATAAAAAAACTTTGCCGGTCATTTTTAATGAAATTTGCACAAAAGTGGGATTGATGCCCACAAGCACGCACGCACACACACATACACACACCCACACATATATATCCTAATAAATTCCTTGCTAAAAAGTAGCTCTTTAAATGATATTTTACTTTTTAGAAAGTTATGAAAAGGTAAGCTACTCGAAACGTAATTTTTTTGTAAAATTTTATAAAAAATAACAATTACAAAACATATAAATATAAAATGCCTTGTATCTACTGAAAGGAAAACTGGGTTACTGTATCGTGCTAGAAGGTTTTTCACGTCAGAGTCCATCTTACACATTTACAAATCTACCACTCGTCCGTGCATTCAATACTGTTGCCATATCTGGTTAGGTGCTCCTGCTACTCACTTTGAGGTTCTTGACAAAATCCAAAAGAGTATCTGCAATGTAATTGATCCTGAATTGGCATGTCAACATCAGTCACTTTCTCACTGAGGTGATGTGTCTTTCCTCTGTCCTTTCTACAAATATTTTAATGGCAACTGCTTTGACGAGCTTTCTTCCCTGGTGCACCGACTACGTACATTTAAGCGTGCTACTAAACTGGTATCTAGGTCTCACCCTTTTACCGTTCAAATAGTTAAATATAACCGCCACTTCTACCCCAACAGTTTCTTTTCTCGCACTTCCCATCTGTGGAACTCTCTTTCATTTACTTGCTGCCTTGAAGACTATAGTCTTCAAAGTATTAAATGCAACGTCCATCGCAATTTTCTATCTTCTTAAATCCAGTTCATCTTTTATCTTTTTTCTTAAATCCTCCCTCTACTCAGTCTTTTCTTTCACTGTCTGTAACCTTCTGTATACTAGTGGCATTCTCGCCTTGATTGAGGTGAAATGATTAAAAAAAATACGATTGTTTTTATTAAATTCCGTTACAAAACAAAGAAAAACGACTTTTTTTTTACTTTTAAAGTTAGAGAACTAAATCTATACAAAACATTGGTCTATTTTTATTACTGTCACGTTTTTATTTAAAAAAATAATAAAATAAAATACTGTCTTATCTGGTAATAAAATCTTGGTGTACATTTTGTTTTCATTCATGTGACCAACATGTGTCAAATCGGCCTTATTTAATATTATGAATGTTATGGAAGTGTTTTAAAATTTTATTCAGCTTTTTTGTATGTGCAGTCAGTCAGATAAAAGTTATTGGATAAAATCAGTGCTTGGAAAATGTCCTTCAGATCTACTTAAGGAAATGATCAACAGTTAGCTTTTTTATCTGGACACAGTGATATATTTAGATAAGAGAGTGGTGAAAAAGGTATTTATTATAAGCATCTGTAACGAATAATATCGACGCTAAATAATAGCCAGCCTTCAATATTTTAATCTAAACGGAATCTACGAGGGGAGAATTGAAGATTTCTCGGTTAGACGCACTTCCTAAAATCAGTATTTCAACGGCCAAACATTTCTTGGAGAGGCTAAAGTTATTAAAAAGCTATAAGCCACGTATAATGCTGAGTTAATATGTGGAAGAATTCCTGATTAGGCTGAGAACGTTTCAGCAATCCTCGCATTGGGGAACATAGTCTTGTCTTTGTTTGCTATGATTCAAGTTGTTGTGGCCTGTTATAGATCAGAAAGAAAGATACGGGAAGAAGAAGGTAGGTTGAAGAAGTATATTGAAATAACAGAACATATATACAAAATAAGAGTGTTATTAGTCAGCAGATAGAAGTGTCCGTCCAAACTGTCATGTTACACTGTGTCTCAACTGCCTCCTTAGGAAGTCTCGCAGGTTAGTATTTATGAAGGAGGAAGAGTTCATTCTAATGTAGACAGGTCACCATAGCACAAATAGAATTTAATTACGAATGACTCGAAGCTGGACAAACGTAGTGCGCAACTCTGTAGTGAGCAATTGGCGCGTTCGAATGACAGATTCTAAAAGGGCGTTTATTTGGACAAGGGAATCGACTTGCCATATTGCTGTATAACAGCCTCTGTCTGTGGGTGTCAGATGTTACGCCGCAAGCGATGATGATATTAAGATTAAAAGTTTTTTTCATATACGACGTTTTCGAAAGAACCGTCGTGTAAAGGATAGTTACGCCCCATTCAACATTCTATGAATAGTCAGTAGTTCATTGATTTTCCCCAAAGAATTAAATTAATCATAAAAATTATCTTTCTTTTATAATGGAACGTATATTTTATATAGAGATGATATGAGATGGTTATATAACATACTTTTGTTAAGGTGGATGATCGGTTTTGAAAATTTAGCTATTTAAGTCAGTGTCATTAGCTGGATTCAAATCATCTGCATTCACGATGATGAGGTGGTTCTTTGTTTGAGATACAGAAAAGAGTAGCGACTATCGGCGAACAATTCAACTTCAAGAAAGGTTTGGTTTGTTTTACGTCATATAAAACCTTGCAAGGTTATTAAATGAGGAATTCTGTTGTTTTTGATAAACTGAGATAAACATAAATTTGGTTTGCACAACAATTCAAAAGATAGAGGATTGGTTTGCACAAGAAGAATAAAATAGACACAGGCTTCGTCTGCACGAGAGTTAAAAAGGTTAACATAGGTTAGTTTTTGGTTTGCACGAGAGAAAAAGATAGATGTAAGTTTAGTTTATAGGAGTGTTAAAAAGGTAGATAGTTTTGGTTTGGTTTGAACAAGAGAGAAAAGAATAGATGTAGGTCTTGTTTGCACGAGTGTCAAAAAAGTAGACAAAGGTTTGGTTTGATTTGTACAAGGGAGAAAATGGTACATGTAGATTTTGTTTGGAGGAGTGTAAAAAAGATTGACATAGGTTTGGTTTGATCGGCACGAAAGAGAAAATGTAGATGCAAGTTTTGTTTGCACGAGTGTCAAAAAGGTAGACAAATGTTTGGTTTGCACGAGAGAGAAAAATGCAAATGTAGCTTTTGTTTGCACCAGTGTCAAAAGGGTAGATACAGGTTTGGTTTGGTTTGCATGGGAGAGAAAGAAATCGATATAGGTTTGGTTTGAAAGAGTATCAACAAGGTAGACAAAGGTTTGGTTTGGTTTGCACGAGAGAGAATATGTCAGCTGTATGTTTTGTGTACATGACTGTCAAAAAGGTAGGTGTAGGTTTTGTTTGTACGGGGGACAATCGGGTTGACAGAAGTTTGTACGAGAGAGAAATATGTAGATGTAGGGTTTGTTTGCATGAGTGTCACAAAAGTAGACATAGGTTTAGTGTGTTTTGGTTTATTTTACACAACAAAGAAAAATGTAACCATAGATTTTGTTTGCCCGAGTGACAAAAAGGCACGCGTAGATTTAGTTTGGTTTTCACAGGAGAGAAAAAAGTTAGGTGTAAGTTTTGATTGTACTGGTGTCAAATAGGTAGATATAGGTTAGGTTTGGTTTGCACAAATGAGAAAAATGTAAATGCAGGTTTTGCTTACACCTGTGCCAAATAGGTAGAAAGAGGTTTTGTTTGATTTGCACGAGAGAGAAAAATGTAGATGTAGGGTTTGTTTGCACGTGTGTCAGAACGGTAGACATACGTTTGGTTTGTTTTTCACGAGAGAGAAAAAGTAGGCTTTTGTTTGTGTGAGTGTCAAAAAGGTAAACAGGTTTTGTTTGGTCTGCACAAGAGAGAAAAAGTTGATGCAGTTTTTATTTGCACGTGAGTAAAAATTGTAGACGTTTGCTTTTCCGGCGAGAATGCATGGTTGAAAGAGAAAATGGTTGGTTTTCACGAGAATAAAAAAAATGAAACAGAGGTTTTGTCTGCATCAGTATTATAAATGTAGACATACGTCTGGTATATACGATAGTCAGATAAACTTAAGTTTGTTTTTGTCCGATAATTCAAAAGGTGGACATCGCTTTGGTCTGTACAAGAGTAGGAAACACGCAGACGATTAATTTGTCTGCAGGGGTGCCAGAAATTTAGACATACATTTTGTCTTCATGTGATTAAAAAAAAAACGAGATAGGTTGGTTTGCACGAGAGTCAATGAATTATTTTGTAGAACACTTGATATCTAAAGAGCCGTCTTAATTAATATTCGCCATTGCAAAGACGATCACATTCAAACATAGTAAACAACGGAAATAAAATAATTGTTTCCCTTGTCGCTGACAAGATCAAATAATATATAAAAGATATTTAGTTTTGCGAAGTAGTGTCGCAGTTTGATCATGGGTGCTTCTTTTTACAGTGTTAGTTTAAAAAGAAGGCTGTATTGCGTAATTGCCTGACAAATGAAAAATATAATATTCTATGTTATACGTTTCATCCCTAGGAAGGACATATTCAAACTAATAATAGCTAGATCGTTCGAGTCCTATATATACAGTGTTGGGGGAGAAATAGAACTAAACCTCTTGATTCTAATCAGCTGGGTTACCATTAGGTTGGTGCAAAAATAATGTCGTTTTCCCACATATGTTAATATGTGAGAAAACGACATTATTTTTGCACCAACCTAATACTTATAAGTTACCATTGAGGGAGATATCAACTAGTAGTTTCACAATACCATAGGTTTGTTGGAAGCCATCATCATGAACTTGATGACTAATATATGCCCCAGCTACCTGATACCGGGTAAAGAGTGGCTTCCGAGCAGTGGCCTGTTTTTTATTAAATAAGTTTAATTCCTCTTTTACTAAGGCGAATATACGTAAAAATCTTTTTGAAAGAGATGTTGATTTTGCTGCCGAGCGGACTTTTATCTAACTCTTGCGGGGGGTGGTGACTTTTGGGCATTCTGCCTTTTACTTCCAGTTTACTATGTACGCAAAAGTTATAAAAATTTAGAAATAGTAAAAATTATTTTATCTTGATTCGACGCCTTAATTCGGCCTAATCTTTCTTCGTATACGCAATGGACTTCCGTAGTTTGTTTACATTTACTTTGCGCGCAGTTTTTATTTTCTTTCAAAATCTCCAATCATTATGATCCCTTTATAAAAGACATTATTTCGAATACGCCACAGTACGCGTGCTAGAAGAAAGAAAAAAATATGAGCAACGTAACGGGCCCCGCTTAAATTTTAATTACGGGTTAATTAGTGGATATCAATTGCAATTGCGAAGAAAATCGAAATTAAAGTTAAACATTTAATAAAGAATTTGTTTTTTAAACCTTTCACTTTGGTCGAAAATTAAATTTAACTGATGGAAATTCAAACGTAGGAAAAGAAAAGCTACTATAACTGGATTACGGTTTTGATCACATATACAGATCAATACGAAGACAGGTACAAAAGGGGTTTAGCAACATTTTTCAGAGCCCATAGAAATATACTATACCTTAGGTGTCAACAGGTAGGGATAGAAACTTGCATTCATAACATCATATAGATGGTGAATATCAACATGAGCTTTATTGTTCTATGACTGTTGGACCTGTTGAGTAGAAAAGGCATCCTGTGGATGGCCCTTGTTCTGCTGAAAGTAGAACAATCTACCGACTGTAGGAGTGGCAGCAGAAAGGATTGCACAATATTTTGAGCGTAATTTTGATACTAAAGGAAAGGAGGGAGGGAGATAGAGAGAGAGAGAAAGAGAGATAGCACAGAAGATAAATTGACCTTTTGTAGAAAGATAGAGAGAGACAGAGAGACAGACAAACAGACAGAGATAGAATGGAGATAAAAAGAAAATTATATTGAGAATGAAAACTAGAGCGTTATGACGAGAGAAATCAAATCAGTCAGTGTGGGCGTAGAAAGAGAGAGATAGACATAGATAGATAGAGAGATAGAGAGAGTGTAAACACAGAGAAAAATGATATTCAGGAAGAAAAGTAGAGCGATTGGTTTTAGCGAAATCAAGTCAGTAAATGTGGGCGTAGAAAGAGCGAGTGCGTGTGTGTGTGTGTGTGTGTGTGTGAGAGAGAGAGAGAGAGAGAAAGATAGGTGATAGAGAGCAAGAAAGAGAGGAAACTACAGATTGTGGTTGAGCAAAATCAAGTCAATGAGTGAGGTTAGTTTTTAAGTTCTTTTAATATAAGTAGAAACTGCGAGCAATGCCAGCGGCATGTGCCAGCAGAGTCTGCAATTTACTCTGATGATTATCTTCACGTCAGCCAAAATAAATCGGGTAATTAATATCCAGTAAGAGAATAAACTGAATATGCGAGGAACATCTCGGCCAATCATCTTCGTTTATTATATATATATATATATATATATATATATATATATATATATATATATATATATATATATATATACCATCCAGTTTTTCTTTACTGATCTCTTATTGTTAATATATCTATGTATATGAGTTTGTTCATTATCTATCTATCTATCTATCTATCTATCTATCTAATCCATCAGTTACGTTTCAGTTCTTTTTTATTTATCTCACTGTTCACATCGATCTATATTTGTCTTTCTACATCTATCTGTTCATCTCTCTCTCTCTCTCTCTCTCTCTATATATATATATATATATATATATATATATATATATGTATATATCGAAACCATCACATGTATTTCAATTCTTTTCTTTACTTATCTTTTACTGTTCATATCTATCTATCTATCTATCTATCTATCTATCTATCTATCTATCTATCTATCTATCTATCTATCTATCTATCTATCCCATACCATACCATTGTTTTTCAGTTTACATACATGTGCGGGGAAACACCGGTTCTTGTACTATCACCGAAGTTAAGCAAAGTCGAGCCTGGTCTACAACTAGATGGGTGACCGCTTGGGACTACCATGTGCTGTAAGCTTGCATGTGCGGATGGTATAAATAACCTCTAGCTATATTACGTTGAAACCACGATTTCTCGTATGATCACTGAAGTTAAGCAACGTAGAGTCTCGTCAGTATCTTAAAGGATGACCACTTGGAAATACCCGGTACTGTTAGCTTGTATATGCGGGTGGTGTAATGAGTAGCAATTGGAAATGGGTGGGTCGGATTCGTTATATTCACTTTTGGGGAAAGTATGATTCTACCTCTTCTACTCCCAGTCACGGGTTAATTAGTACGCCATGTATCAGTAAATTCATTATTATCTTCAAAACATTCTCACAATACAACTGACTTTAAATAATCTGAAAAAGGTTGATAAGCCGTAAAAATCAAATCAATCTACATACGTGCACTATGTATTTTAATAGTTATTGTTGTTGGAAGTCTTCAAATGATGTGGCTTTTGTTATTTAGTAACGTCCTTTGTTTGTGATTCTATAGCGCCTGGCTATAAGATCTGTTGAAGTATTGTCTTCATATGAATTAAATTGAAAATAAATATCAGTTAAAATAATAATTAAGGGTTGATGTTACTTTATGCAATGAAAATCAAGTTTAAATGAATACAATTCAAAATTGAAAATATTAGGTGTTAAAATAAATATATGGCATGGATTTTGAAAAATATCAACTTTCACAAAGTGAGTAATTCAGTCGATTCCTTGCAGAAGAGTTGGTTTTACTCCTATATATGTCTTAAAAATTATTCTTTTGAGTTCATTGTTCTGTACATTACCCATACAATTTCTTACTTTTTGGTCTAGTTTAGGAATTGTCCTGAATATTTTATGGTGGATACTCCCGATAGGTTTTTTTTTATCAAACTTCTGCTATTGGATCGAATTTCTACTATTTCTACTAAACTTTGTAGAGACAGCCATTGAGGATCGAATTCCCTCGTATTGCAAAACGTGCCAGGCGAGTATAGCTTACGGCAGTTGTTATTTGCTCAACTTAGTATCGTCTGTCATGAGCGATTAGTAAAAACTGAACGCACTGAAAACACCACGGAAAGTTGTTAACTGATGCTTTAGAGGAAGTCCCTTAATTTATTAATGTCAGCGAAGTCTGGCACTAGGCCACAACAATAGAGTGTTTAGGAAGAAGCAAATTTATTGGAAAATTGTGTAATCATTGAATTACTGCAGTTGTCTTTATTTATTAATTTTAAAACAGTTTGTCACAAGGCCACGATTGTAGATTGCTTTCTGACAATCGAAATGATTCGCAGTCTTTGATGAAACTAATGATAGTAGAATTTTTTTAATTGTAATGGCTTAGCAGAACGAGCGTATGGAATTCAGTGGGGATCGAACTTGCGATCAAAGGCTTAAGCTTATTAACCGTCACCCTAAAACAGGGAATTCAACACATCTGTTTGTATATACATATGATTAAGAATACATATGAGATTTAATTCTATTTTTTTGATAGGATCTTTTTTTTCAACTAATTAGTTTCTGTTATCTTAATATTTTTTCTGTTTTCGCTCTGTCTGGAAATTCTTTTCCACTATTAAGTGACTCTAACGAATAATGCTAGCAGTCACGCGAACCTTTCTATTAAAAATCTTTTTAGGAAAATAGGTTTCTCAATCGAGTAGTTATTATTGTTCTTTCTCGTATTGATGGGGGCTTTCTTTCGAATGTTGCTTTTGGAGTAGTGCGGATTGTCAGTATGTGTTTGGCTATTAGAAATCTAGATACATCGGGCGTCAAAAAGTTTAGAATTTTAAATTAAAGCTTAGCGACCATGTCTTAGCGTTTTCGATGTAAAACTGTAACTGGTGTTTGTTTTCTTTCTACCTTACGCTTCTCTCGCTCTCTCTCTTTCTATCTATCTATCTATCTATCTATCTATCTCTCTCTCTCTCTCTCTCTCTCTCTCTCTCTCTATATATATATATATATATATATATATATATATATATATGTATATATATATATTCCTTTATTATAATTTTATCATATAGACAAAACCATTTTAATCACTACAAAGATGCAACTTGCTTTGTATTGAGTAAAATGGTTTGTCTAAGTGATAAAATCATAATAAAGGAATAATTATCGCTCTACTATCGGTATCGAGCCCTCTTTTGGATTAATGCAGTGAACGTTGGAATTTATATATTTCGCATCGGATATATATATATATATATATATATATATATATATATATATATACATACAGCTGATAAGAAAATTGGTTCACTGTGTAGAAAATTTTTTCTCTCCAGAATCTATCATATTATAAGTCTGCCATACATTCATGCTTAGAATATTGCTGCTACATATGGTCCAGTAGCCTTGTTATTTACCTTGAGCTGCTTGATAAAATTCCCAAAAAATCAGCAATATTATCGGTCCTGATCTGGCGCCCCGGCTTCAGTAACTTTCCCATCGCCATAAGGTTCAGTCTCTGTGTCTTTTTTTAAATAAATACTTTTATGGGAATTGTTCAGATGTGCTCGTCGCTCTCGGACTTCCGTAGTTGGATTGCCTATATTTTCAGACCAGTTCAAGTCTCGCCAAGAAAACTGTGAAAACTTTCCGAATTTTTCTTTTTTCTGTTTTTTTTAATTTTTTTCACCCTCCTTCGACTATAAAGTAGTTTTTAATTTTTTTTTTATTCCTAATGTAATACCGAGTTTCACTGGACGATAGACTTAATTTTATTTTTTTGTAAATTGTATTTAATTTTTAGTTTCCTTTTAGCCTCGACCAGGTTGGTATAAACTTAAAATAAGCCTAAGCTTAAGATGGCTGGTTACTGGTAATTGAACGCATCATTTGGTGCGAGAGATTTTCAGGGCAAGCTGCTATTAATTTCTCTAATTTATACTTATTATAGGAATGATCTATATTTATTATAGAAATTATTTCTATTTATTATAGAGATGATTCCTATTTTTTATAGTAAAGATCTCTGTTTATTAAAGGTCATTTCTATTTATTATAGCAATTATCTCTATTTATTATAGAAAATGATCTCTATTTATTGTAAGAATGCTCTCTAATTATTTTAGCAATGATTCTTATTTATTATAGGTTTGATCTCTATTTATTATAGGAATGCTCTCTATTATAGCAAAAAATCCTATTTATTATAGAGGACCTCTATTTATTATAGGACTGATTCCTATTTATTATAGATATAAAATATATCTTTTATAGAAATGATCTAATCAGAAATGAAACTTTCTCGCTGCGGTTACATAATTAAAAAAATACAAATGTAACTTTGGAAGAGAATTAAAAAAATAATTTAGCTTGCTACATGTAAAGTACATTTCTGTGTTTATATACGTATAAAATAACATGTTGAAAAGAAGGAATATAATGTGACCTTCTTTTGCATAGATTTTGTTTTAAGGTCAGGCTTTTTCTATGGGATCGATATCACCTTCCACCAGTTACGAGTGTATGTTCAAGCGGCGAGAGGTTCTTATACGAACAAGTTTTTCAAGAAGTTGGCGATCTGTCGTTAAAACCAAGAAATAGGAGGAAGCGACTTCCATTTAGATTAAATAAAGGGTGCGATGAGCAAATTCTCGCCATTTTATATTTTTAATTTCGTGTATTCGCGTTGTTTTTTTGTTTTTTTTATTTTGTCGACTGCACAGTATAGTCGCATCAATTGAGCGCAGTCTGTGAGCAAAAGGGCACCATGACGCAATTCACTCAGCCAGAAAATTTGGAAACAGCATGATGTACTGCTTGACACTCGCGCCGGAAGCTCCAATACGAACATTTCAGTGTGTTTGGGTGTCAATTTGAGGACAGTGCACGAGATTTGGAAAGAGTTGGATGAGTCTAATGGGGACTACGAAAGTACTTGAGCTGATCACTAGTGATGCCGACGGTCATCTTCCCACAGGACCTAAGATTCAACACGGAAGCCTACATCAAATCCCTGCGGCGGTGGTGCTGCCCTGGGTCACGAGAGCGGCTCATGAAAGACCTTTTGTCTGGTAACAGGACTCTGCACAATGCCACACAAGCAGGTAATTCCAGTCATGAATGAAGTGAAGACAAGGATTACGGCTGCATTCACCTACTTAAACAGAAGAGTTTTAAGAGATCCTGAAGTTTGGAGGCCGTGATATAAATATATGTGTTAAAATGAGATGCCAGTGTTATTTTCATTTTTGCGTCATTTAGACGACAATTTATCCATCGCACACGATATATAAAATAACAAGTTTTGAAGAAAGAGTGTAACAGGATTGTTCGTTTGTAAGGATTTGTTTTTTTTAGATCAGCTTTTCTCTATGACGTTGATATCACCTTACACCAGTTACGGGTTATGTTCAAGGGTCAGAGATTTTTATATATTCAAATTTTTAAAGAAATTGGAGAGCATTTTTTAAAACAAAGAAATAAAAGGAAGTGACTTTCATTTAGATTAAATATTATGTATTAAAATATTTTAATTATTAACTTCACTTACTGTAATTACTGACTCTAAAAACATATCTGGGATATGAGTGTAACGGTAATGTAAGTAGAATGGACATATAAGATGTATTCATTTTTTTTAATTACTTCATCCAAAATAAGGCAATCATGCCACTAAGACGCAACTGATTACTGGGAGTTAAAGTGAATGGAAAGATCTTTGACGGTACCAAAAACTCAATCCTAAAAAGGGAACACGTGTAAAGCCTCTAGTTCTGTTTATAACTATCTCCTTAAATTAGCCCTAATGTCGTTGGAAACGGTAAGAATACATCTTCCTCCAGATATAGGTTAATTAACTGGGCGCTCTTTGATTGGGTTGCAACCCGTCTTGGAAAAAGAAAATTCGTAGTGCAATGATGACCTTCATTTCGTTCAAGCTTGATCTGGTCATTCACGGCAAATTTTCTTGCACCATCCATCTTGGTCCTCACCTAGCCGCTGGACACTAGTGAGGGACTTCTTTTGACAACCATTTGCACAAAGCTCGTTAGGTAGGTTACTCACTGCTTTCTCCTGTCCTTCTTACATTCAATATGTCCTGTGTGTGTCAAATTTTTTAACCCTCTTTCCTCATTATGTATCATAGAAATTTCAATTTTGTTAAAAGATTGTCATTGCTCGCATGTTCGGTCCATTGTATCCTCAGCATCCTTCTGTAGAACCACATTTCTCTTGCGTCAATTCACTTCCTCATTTGTGATGAGATTGTCCAACATACTCTGCCATATAGGAGTACTGAAATAGCATCACAGTTCAATACTCTTTTCTTTGATTTAAACGATATTTTTCCTGTTTCTTAATACTTTGCTTAGTTTTTGAAAGACATAAATTGCTATATCAATGCATCTTCGGATTTCGGTTTTCCAGTTCCCTTCATCTGTTAACCCACTTCCTAAATATTTAAATTTTTCTACGTGATTCATTTTGGTTACCGTCAATATGTAATTCGTATGTAGGCCTGCTACATTTGCTGACACAAGCATGCTCACGTAAAAATTTATCCTCCGCATTTAGGATGATGAATACATTTAACCAATATTTCTTCCCAGAACTTTCCGAGCTCATTAATAAAAATCTACCGCGTTCTCTATGTATAGTTCCTATACAACATTTTATTTGACTACAACTATCTTGCGAATAATCTATTTCCTTTTGAGAGCAAGAAAGCAATCTTTCCTCGCTGTCTTTTTCATTCCTGCTGCTAAGAGGACAGAACACCGTAATTTGACAATAAAAACTATCTCCAGGGCATTATGCCCATTTTCGCATCTCCTTGGCAACACAGCTACTACTGATAGTTCAAGTAAAAAATATCAGATAGTGTGGCCAAGAGTATGATTAGTCACTAAGCAACCATGCATTATTTGTTTATTATATTTGAATATCCGGCCTGTCGTTAATTACGGCTGCCAAAAAAGAAGTGGTAAAAAGTATCTGGAAGAGTGTTTGTCTGAGAGCTTTGTTGAAAGACCGTTTAATCGAAGACAGCTTTTGTATTGTATATGGGTATTTTTCAAATGAATCCTTTTAGAACATTCTAAAAAAAAATCTTCATAATATAGACAAAATAGATGATCCTTTTTAAAAGAAAATTGAAAGATAATTTTGAAAAATGAAAAGTTGTCACGTCGACATTTTGAAAAAAAACAAAACAAAACAAAACAAAACCGCTGAAAAAAGTGGAATGATTGCATTTCATCAAATTGCACAACGCATTGTAGAAAGTGTAAAGGCGCATAAAGTTGCTAAACTGTTATACAGCTGCATTTTGAATTTTTCATTAAATCTTTTCTTTAATCATTTCACCCCAAGCAAAGCGATAATGCCACTAGAACTCTGAGGGTTACAGGGAAGGAAAGTGAATGAGATTGAGAAGACTGAGAGTTGGAAGGCTCGAAGGAAAGACATAAAATGAACAGAGTTCAAGAAGATAGAAGATGGCGATTGACGTTGTATTTATGTTTTTGAAGATTGTAGTAGGAAATTAACCCAACTGGATTGTCAATTTCGTAGGTTTTCGTGTTTTGGTTCGGTGAAAAGTTAACGCACTTTAAAAATTTAGTTTCTTACTGATAGCGTTGCAGCAATGGTTCGAAAATATATATAAGAAATTACACGCTAAGAGACTGCACATGATTACATTTTTATAGTGCCTTCTATCATGCACCGCTAATATTTATTTGTTAAAGTTATTAATCTTATTAATATTGACAATTATTAAAAGACGGAATAAAATGAAATCTCATAGCAAGTATTAACTTCTCTTTTGATTTACTGAGATAAAGAGTAGCACATTATTCTTTTGAGCTGAAGTTAAGTAATATTTGGGATAGTCTATATTGCTGGTAGATATAAATAGTGTTTTAGAACTAAGAATATACATGCATACATACACACACACGCAACAACACACACAAACACACACACATATATATAAGATGATAATTGGAAAAAAAAATCTTTTGTCGACGCGTTTCGTCTTCCGACTTTTTCAAGTCAAATATGAAATCGAAATGTTTTTCTTGTTATAGTTATATCACAAAATCCAAATTTGAAAAAGAGAGACGCATATACTTAATCCTTTTATTCATTATGGTAAATTTCCTTTATACTAAGAGGTATTTTTTTCTTTCCATATCGACAATACAGTTAATTCCCAGATCAATTCTTTGGACAAATTAGTATAAGATGACAATTTCCAATTTTCATCTTATACCAATTTGTCTTCTCCACAGAATTGATCTGGGAATATATATATATATATATATATATATATATATATATATATATATATATATATATATATATATGTGTGTGTGTGTGTGTGTGTGTGTTCAAGCATGTTTTTAGAATAATCCTTTCTAGTTCTCTAATTATCTTCTGGATGTTAAGTTGAACATCATAAAGGAAGACGCCATAATTTTTGTAAATCCAGGTACTTTCGATCTTTTCCGTTATCTTCCTCAGGAGTGAATTACTAAGACAAACTTAATGTAATTGTTATTGTTGTGACAGTGATTTTTGTAAACATGCGTGATCCTGCTCTGTTATAATTATTGTTAAATTTTGAATTTAAATTATCCATTGCAGCTATGGAGTTTTTTTGTAAAAATGCGTCCACAATCTAAGAGAGCTAACCAGAGACAGTAAAATGCAACATGGCGGTAAATCTTGGTATTTAAAACATTGTTAATACACTGGTAAGAAATTTTTTTCATTGTTAGTTGGTTGCTTTTGATAAGGAGGACCTCGAGAATTTGAAGCTTTTTTTTATTAATTTGATAGTGTAGTACACTGGTGTTGTCAATAATTATTTTCCTGTATTGAGAAGGTGGACAGGGATGTCGCTTTAAATGTTGTGGGATAGAACATGTATCCGACAAATAGAGTGTAAGATGTCTTGATAATGTTGCGGTCGTCAAGCCAACATATGTACTTTCTTGCTAGAAATTCAATCTTCCAAAGAAAATTTAAACTAATATACAATGTTGGTCTTTTTGAAAACACTAGTTGACAGAGAAGAGTTTTTGCGTATATCTATATTATTCAATGAAGCATGCTTGAATGAAGATATGCTGCCGAAATATATATATATATATATATATATATATATATATATATATATATATGAAACGAATAAACAATATTCATTGAGTATAGTCATGGAAATTAGCGTCGGAGATATTTTGATCCAGATAGTGAGGAAGCTGTGCAGCATGTTTATGAAGCCCTGAGATCATCAGCGCAGTGGTTGTGTGAGCTGTGTAGGCCGGACTCGAACAACAAGGCTCTTGTGGTTTGTGACTGTGGGTGCATTTGAAGTGTACTGGCAAGAGAACCATGGCCAAAGGCATGTTTGGGATTTGCAGAGACTGTTATGCCTGAAGGGCATAAAATATTCACAGACGTCTATATTTCTTTTAATAATTGATGATGAATAAAGGATTTTAACTTGTGCTTTAACATTTGATGTTGAAAATAAATAAACTTCTGTATTAAATCTGTGTGTTGTTATTTTAACATTACCTTCCTTTATAATAATAAAAAGTATTTACGGGCAAAAAAGCCCGTGGCTCTATTTTGCAGGAACCAGAAAAATAGCCTCTTTCATAATATTTAAACGGAAAGAGACTATTCTGATTTGTCAGATGTTGATACAATACTTAGTTTCTTGTGAATTTAAAAAGTGTGGTAGATTAGGCCAAGGGAATAAAGAACCACAAACATTGCATGAACTTATAGGAATTATTTCCCTTTAGATTCAAAGCATATTATATAAAAATGCTGAACAGTAAATTTGTTTTAAAATATTCTAATAAAAATTTAGCAGAATCACGCCAACAGAATTCGAGGAAATAATTTAATATGTCTAAGACGAACATGCAATGATAACAGCAAAAATTGCAATGTGAGCACTGGTAAAAAATGCTGGCTGAAGACATTTCGTTTATAAGTCCCAGAAATACATGGAAAGATGTTCTTAAGGCAGATAGCATAGTGGATAAAGGCGTTGGTTAGATCCAGTGACAGGACCCAAAGAGTTGTGAGTTTAAAAACTGGTTAAATCAGTGGAGAACTTCGATAGCAGAATTAACGGGAGATAACTGACATCTATTAGACATTGTACGTGGAACTAAAACAATCTACACCAGCGAGCGAAATAAAGGGTTCAGTTCGTCATTCCAACCACCTGAAGAAGGCCTGAGAGTACAACGGCCGTAACATTGTGATAAATATGGCAACAAAGATGAGGACAATAGTCCGAAAAATGTAAATAATGTATCTGAGACAAACCCTTTAAAGTTACACAAAATATTTGTTGTCATTGAAAGAAGAACAGTACAGTCGATTTTAAGAATCATTTATTTTTGCGTGCAGGCGGGTTCCTGATACAGCAACGCATAAAAAAATGTTCAAAATGTCTTCTGCTTGCTTCTACATACGAATGCACCCGCATTCACACGCTGATGAAGCGTCTGTTCATTATTAATATCTGCTGAAATTGTTTTAGTTGGCCACACAGATAATATTCCAAAGGATTCAGTCCAGGGAACCGATCCTCCGCTACCATCTTTCATGGTAGATGCCAGCCAGTGCTTCGATAGCAACGTGACTAAAATGTACTGACGGGTTACATCCTCTAGCTCGTCTTGAACTGTGTTCGAAATAAACTCTCTCTAGGCAGGTCTTATAAGACATTCTGGAAGGACATATAGACCTACCAGACAGTTACCTGCAATTCCAGTCCAGATATTATTCGTAAACTGATAATGGTATCTAACCTGTACTGTACCATAGGGATCCCGATTCATCCACAAATATTGGTTGTGTAAATTTGTTATTCCATCTCTTCCAAATATTGCCTCAGCCGTAAAAGAGACTGAACAACGGTTAGGAAGTTTATGCAATTGTTGTGGATACCAGTTTGAAATCCGGTACCAATAAATAACAAACGCCAGGAATGAATATATGAAAATAATGTATTAACGTAATAATACAAACTGGTAAAGCAGGTTAGTAGTTCCAGGAATACGGGTTAGTAGCAAAATATATATATACAGTCTTTGGTATTGAAGTATCACTGTATGACTTCTTAACTGAGTCTACGTGCTCGCTCACTGTGACTCCTACAACGCTGTTACCTCACCCTCGCTCTTCCGGTTACCTACAACCTTTTAATCTCTCACTCTGGACTCGACTCTTCGGTCTTGCTCTCTCGTTTTACTCTCGTCTTGCTCTTGCAGTAGTATATGTATATACTGGGTGAGTCCATTTGTGTAAAAAGGGGAGGACCCCTCAACACCAATAAACAAACGATAAAAATTCTCCCGAGGTGAGTGATCAGAGAGCGAAAGACCCTGCAAATGATACGGATACAGGAGGTGCTCTTGAAGTACACTCCGTGCAGTACTATGAGATGATTGGTAAGCCAAGGCCACTTGCCGTCTACTGATAACTGGATCATCTCCGACAACCTGTAGCAGTTGTTCTTCGTGGTCAGATGTATGAACTTTATCTCGATCCATAGTTTGTGGTGCCACGGATACTGTCTCAACAACGCAACGATAAACAGCAGTAAAGGTCGGATGATTTGCTGCCTTCGGCCTGGAAACGCAACCTGATACTGCCGTGCTGCCTGGCGTTAATTACCATTCGCACGGCCCTTTGTAAAAATAATATCTGCCTTCTCGCGATATAATATCCTGTAATTGTTAAAGCCATCTCACTTAGCTCACTATTATACACGTTAAACTTTGAAGACAGACTAGCCACTAATGTACACGAATGATAATTGTAACATAGTCTACATAGCAATACAGTGGCATCTACCGTAAATTTACTTTAAACTTTATAACTGAAAAACGAAAGGTTTACGGACATTTATATGGACTTTTTCCTTGTTTTGGTGTGAGGAAACCTCCCCATCCCACCCCACCAAAAAAATTGTAAAAGTATTTTTGATACACCCTGTATATACAGACCCTTATAAAAGTAATGGATGGCAAGGACAATTCCATAGTTTTTGTTGTTCTTTGAAGAGATTTGAGTTTAAAATCGAAAGATGAACGTGAGACAAGTGTTCAGAAATTCAGCTTTGATTTCGTGGTATGTATATTTAGATGCGATGAACAGTTTAGGAGGTATCGGATTTTGAATCAGATTACCCCATTTTTAGATGAGTAAACGTAAAGGAAGAGATAGTCATAAAGAAAATAATATTTAATATTTGCTTGCATAATCCTTGCTTGCAATAACTGCATCAAGCCTACGACCCATTGCCATCACAAAATTCTTCATTTGTGATGCTTTCTTAACTTTCAATACTTTTGGAGGGGGCTGTATATCTCATAGAAATGCATCCAAGCCACAAAACGAGGGTGTTTTGTTTTTAATATATATTTAATTTTCTTGTAAACTGTTATATACCGTACCTATGCATACTGATAGGTATGCCCCAATCCTCATAAATACGTTGGACACTATTGTAAGTGAGGGGATAATACGCTGTTTAAGTAGTCCACCACAAGCAGTGGTTTACTTACTTCACGCCGAGGATTGTATTTTGTTGATGTTATAAAGATTACCATTTCATTTCCAACCTCAGTTTTGGTTATTCCTCATTCAATAACCTTTTCTATGTTACAACATATACTGAAATTGCTTTCATGACCCATCATTCCTTAAACTTGTGAGATACACATATACATATATCTAAAAAAGAAATAAGAAAAGAGCTAACAGTTATAGTCCTGGTCATATCAAGATTCCTTCTAAGTCGAGCTAAATTGCAATGATTAATGCAAAAATACATTTGAAAGAAGTGGAATGACTTGAGTTGGTAATAATGAAATTTAGCTGTTTCAATACGGCAAACATTCTGCATTCTTTGACCAAACAGGTTGCATTCATGTTAGTTGAAACTGTTAAATTATATTTCTGTTGTAAATATACTCATGGTTGAACGGTAGAACAAACTAAACAACATGACAGCCGGTGGGGTGAAAGAAAAATATAAAATTGTAAATATACAATTCATTTGTATTGCCAATACAGCAGATGCTGGCCTGTCTCTAAAAATAGGCGAGTGAAACAGCTTTATAGGAAAGACAGAGTTGATAAGACATGTAGTTGATACTTTTGTCAGGTCGGTTGATCTAGGTCATGGTTGGGAGAGGCCTGGAGGGGATTAGTAGAACTACGTATTTGACTTTGCCGATACAAGGGATGCGAGCGGAGGGTTTGTATGTGAACACGGTATGCATGTTTTAAGGATGGTGGGTCTCCAGCGGATATGTATGCATGTAGGTTAGGTTGACCGAAGTCCCGAAATGACGTTGATAGCCTGCCGGAGTCAAATCTGGTGACTCACAGCCTCATCATTTTTTTATGTTTTTTTTCTTTGGTACTAATGTTCGTGATCGGTTTATTTTCTGTTGTGTTTTTTTAGGGGATTTGTTTTGTGGGCTGGCTGTGATGGTCAGAGAACCTGCGCAGAGGATGATTTTTTATTTTAATTTTTTTTTCGAAATGTGTTCGAAATAAAGTCCCTCTCGACAACTCCTGGAAGACATACTGGGAGAACACATGGACCTACCTGAGAGTCACCTATAATTCCAGCCCGCACATTTATCGTATACTGATAATGGTATCTAACCTGTATTGTACCATGGGCTTTCTTAGCACTCACATTCGGCAGACATGTAAAGTGAATCAGAAAGAGATCTAATCTGCAGCGGAGTCCACATTTCTTAAAGGAGGTCGCCAAGAAATTAGACTTCTCAGTTCCACTATAAAATGTTTATCTTTTTTAGCAATTGTTAGGAGATTCCTTCCAAGTCTTTTTTAAGCTAGTGTAGAAAGTCAACATCTTGATTATATCATCATTCACTTTTATAGGTATATGTTTTTTACCCTGCCCATTTTCGTTGTTGCCGTTTAAGTCTTCAAATGATATTCAAGTTTTTGTTATTTAGTAATGTGCTTTGATTTTAATGTTGTAGCGCCAGTCGATAGGGTCTGATGAAGCATTGTTTTCTTTAGGGCCTATCGGATTCAATCATTTGAAGCAACTTTAATTATTGATCTGAGGAAACTTTTGTATATAGCTGATAGTTTAGACATCTCTGAAGTATGCGGACGCCATCCATGACATCCAAACGAGAGTCAATATGTGACGAGGCTATTTAGAAACATGTTGCACGTACTCATTTTAATATGGTTTTGTAGCATCTGGTACTTGGACAAAAGGATCTCTAAATACAACTTATTGTGTATTTATTTTCCTATTTAATGCTGAGAATCAATCAATTATACATTCTGAATTTTAAGGATATATTCGGAGTATGTAAAATCTCTATTTTATTTCCGATTTCAGATAATAGTTTATGATTTAAAAGGTTTATATTGTCTTATTTTGTGGCTTCAAAATAAGACTAAAGATGTGGTTTAAAAATGATTTAATTATTGTCTGCTTTGTAATTTCTCATTTGGTTGAATATGGATTTAGCGTTAAAAAAAGTTGCATAGAATAGTGGTTGATAAAACGTCACAAAGGTATATCATAGCGGTCGATACTCAAGTAACTAGTAACAAAAAGTGAATATGTACAGATATATATTCTTGTCTAGGTGGATATTACTTATAATATCTAGTCTTCATACATTTGAATTAGACTAACATTCCATAGTCTAATCAACAAAATATTGAGAAAGTAGAAATTGCATTTGAATGTTGTATTTGACTTACTCCGGATGATAGCAAAACATAGATCGCATTTAGTGTCTGTCAGAAAAACCAGGCGTTTCAGCGGGAGATGAACTGAAAAATTTCCACCCAGACCCCAGGTGCAGGGGTTTTCAAACTGTGGTCCGCGGACCACAGGGGGTCCGCAAGAAGATAGGGGATCCGTGGACAGAAAAGATTTTTTTATGGGTGACGTGCAACTTATAAGCGCTTATAAGTAACTTATAGGCCGATCATGAAATAAATTGATTCAATAAACTATTTCATAGATTTGATATACTAATATAATTTGTATTTTAAATTAATAAAGATAATGGATTCTATTCATGCAGAGAAGGAACCAAAGGATTTGAATTTTGGATCTATTTTGCAATTCCTGTGTGTGTAATTGACAATAAAACTATTTGTTAAATACTATTGCTGTTTTCATTTACATGTAAAATTAATATTTTAATATAACAAAATTTAATTTTGTTATATTTTGCAGTGACATGCAGCATTAATTTATTTGAACACTTATGTCTAAAGTAAACTTTAAACCACCTTTTATTGCATTAATGCAAAATTATGTTATATTCAGCAAATATTTATGTATAAATTTCATAAGCGTTTATAAGGGGGTCCCTAAGGTAAAGCCTGAAATATGAAGGGGTCCGCATGTCAAAAAGTTTGAAAAACCCTTTGTTACAGAGTGTTCGACTAAATTTAACAAGTTTTTGTAAACAGAAAACAAAGTGATTATCTAAGCCAGAAATCAATTTAGTGGAAAATAGCAAATTGAAATACAGATTGTAACAATCAAAAGACAATTTTCTCAAAGAATGAACCCCCCCAGCATTTACCGCGTCCTCTATCTGACTCCGGAATCTGCTACATGCGATCTCGGTATTCTTAGGAAAAGTCTCAAACGTCTCCTTAATTCTGTCGACCACCTGGGCCTTGGTGTTACAGGGAATGCGGTTGAGGTTTTTCTTACCGTGCCCTCCGCCCCACGTATAATAATCCAAAGGATTACAATCAGAGAAGATAGGGGGGTGGTTAGATGTTGGAGATGTTAAAGTCGTAAAAATTATCTGACAACCACTTCTGACTGTTTCTGGAGATGTGACAGGGAGCTGAACCTGGCTGTGACACATTTGGTCTTCCAGCAGTAACCGTCTCCAACCAAGGCTTGACCGCTGTGTTCAGCAACTCCACATACCCACGTCAATTGAGCCTTAGACCTTGTTCAAAGATGTGATGGAGCAAAACATCACCGTCACCCAAAAGCCATCACTATTTGGGGAAATTTCATAACACAAGGGGCATGATATGGATTGTAGGTAAGCCAACTATTGACCTGTATGCTGTGCAGATAGTCCTGACAAAGAATCTTTTAATCAGAGAATAATCAGATTGTCATTGGTTCAACAGGATGTTTATACCCTGTACAGGAATTTGCCTTTGCCAGACAGTTTTCTTGAACCTTTTCTGTAAGAAGTTGACCTTTACACCTCTTGTATGACTTGTAGGATATGTCCTTATTCAAGGCCAGCTTCATGGAGTAAATTGCAACATCCATTTCCTGTAAAAAACGTCCGCATTCCGATGCTTGAGTTTTCCATCACTTACTCTTTCAATTGTTGGATGAATTCTGGTGTACGGAGCGAATTAGAATCTCTACCGTTTTCTTTCCTGCAAATCACAGCCTTGTAGGCACCGTTGCAGCTTTCCGTTCCAAATCTTATTATTTTCACGGTGTTCAAAGAGCATTGGCCAGTTGACATAATTGCGACATTTTGATCTTTGTATGAATGGTCATGATGCAGGTAAACTTTTTCCAATATTCAGGTTGCTTCCACTTATCCATGTCAGTCAACTTTGATACCACTGGAACTGTAGTGACTAGGTTTCACAATGCCTTTCACTGTTTACGTATATTCCAAACCAATGTGAAATAATAAACACATTAGACTCTAGAAAATTTAGCGCGAACACCCTGATTGAACTGTACAATAAAAACTAACTTTACTAAGAAAACGACATGAGACGCTAGAGGACAAGCCCAATTACGTAACAGATAAAGGATTAATATAGCAATAAAAATAATTATATTTTTCTGTTTAAATATTGAATTATTTTTTTTTCAGAATGAAAATTATTTTTTCGGGAGCAAATCCTATTATTTAACCCATAGATGAAGGAACATGTCACATAGAAGTAGAAGAAGAAGAAGAAGTAGAAGAAGAAGAAGTAGAAGAAGAAGTAGAAGAAGAAGAAGATGATGAAGAAAAGCGTTTTCCTTGCAGAAGGTCGAAACTTTTCTAAATACTTTATCGTCGTTCGTGATGTTCGTGACAATAGCAAGATTTCTTTGAAATCAAAATATTCACTGTTATGCAAGTCAGAAAAGATTTTTTGTTTGGTTTGGCTATTCAATTATCACTTCATTATTCGCATGTGAGAATACAGAAGATATTTCAAATATCAATCCCAATATGGAGAGTCTACAACGTAAGTATGGTGTCAGTTTATCTTCATTAAGTATGTATTGGACGATTACTTCAAGAAGACGCCGAAAAAAATTGAGAAGACACAGATTAGGCCAATTAAGGGCAAACTGCGCCTCCCAAGTCATATATGGTACTATTGGCATTCAGAATTTCCCCATTTCATGAGGGAAATAACATTATGAAAATTTTGTATGTTTCCTTTTTGTTGAGGTGTCCTCCCTCTAAAGAGCCTATTTTGGACTCTTCCGCCTACTATAAGACTAGTAGGAGAGGAGGCGTTAGCGGAACAGTCGCCTAAATTGTTGATCTGTCGAACTCTCTGCCTCGGCATAGAGGAACCCGGACGAGGCTTGCCGAAGGGCAAAGTTTCGTCCGGGGAGGTAGTCAGACCCTGAACCCGTTCATACGGTTTCAAAAGGAATATTTCTGGCCGAGCATACGGGCTCGGAGAATCCACGGTAAATTCAGCCTTGTGTTACATACATCCCTCGTGGTCGTGGTGGTGGAGGTGGCTGTTAAATGTTAACAGTCCCATAGATTGTTCATCTGTCGAAGTCTCTGCCTCGGCAGAGAGGAGCCCGGACGAGGCTTTGCCGAAGGGCAATGTTTCGTCCGGAGAGGCAGACAGACCCTGAACATGTTTATGCGGCTTCTATGGAAAATATTTTTGGCCGAGCCTACGGGCTCGGAGAACCTACGCTCAACTCGGCCTTGTACCACATACATCTCTCGTGGTGGGGGCTGTTAAATATTAACAGTTGAATAGATCTGTTCCATCTGTGCTGGTCTAACTCTCTGTCTCCTTGCTGAGAGGATCCCCAGACGAGGCTATATCGAAGGGTACAGTCTCGTCTCGTGAAATAGCTACCCGACCCCGTTTTATACTAGGTCTATGGGGAATTTTTGGCCGATCCTACGGTCTCGGTTTGGCCCACATTAAACTCGGCGTTCTGCCACATCCTACTTCGTCGGGAGGCTGGTAATTATTAACAGTCGAATAGATTGAACGCTGGGTCAACCGACACACACTCACTAGTCATGTTACTCTTCTGTTCTACTTACTGTTCTCATGCATAGCCATTTGCATAAATAATGATCAAGTACAATGTTTCTTGAATTTTGTAACTTTTCATTGAAGGTAACATTGTCAGCATTTTAAACCATTGGCGATTTTCACTAAGGAAGATCATAATTGTTAACAACTTTTCTTCAGAAACAGGGAACGTTAATGATGATTATTTTTACTCTAGAGAATAAATATACTTCTTTAAAAACATGCATCGTCAAATGAATAAATTAAAATCAAATCACCCACAGAAGCGTGTGTTAATTACATTGTCATCAGTGATAATTTTGTGTGAAGACTTCAGTTTTTTTAATTATAGAAGGAAACTTTTTTCCAAAGAAAAAATCGACTTATCTCCATTTCTAAGGATGTTTATGCGCATGTCTTTTGTTGGGAAAATGGCTGCAGTATCTTTAATGAAAAATTACCATGATTTTCTTTCAGTTGTGCAACCAACTTTATGATGAACCGTGGCTTCAACGCACTCTTAAAAAAAATGGCTGCACATGCCTGGGCTTGACTTTCATAAAAATATAACAAAATCATTAAATAATGTGTATAAATTTATCTCTGTTTATCTGGTATAAGAAGTTCCTATCTACAACATTTCATTTCAAAATAATGCCCGAATGTTTGTTGCTATCATTAGACAGTTTCGACTGTTGTGCCCTACAGACTTCTTCAGGATACTGTCAATTTAGGTAAGCTCCAAGAATTTCGAACTGAACACTTTATTTAATCTACGTTGTTCTCCCCCCTATCCCCGTCTACAGACATCTCGTCTTCTTATTTAATACTGCTTAGTTAAACCTAGCCTTTGACCTAATGTTCTTGGTATAACCTATCTTCAGCTACTGTTGCAGCCATGTTTAATCTCCCTCACCATCGATTCTCTTTTCTTACTGCTACTTCTGCTGCTGAGAACCATGCCGACGTGACAATGAACCATAGCCCAACATCTGAAAACGCTGTGATGCTAAAGACTAAGATTAATCCGAATTTGAATAATATGAATAAAACTAAAATTACTTGTTTTATTTAAAGGCCCGTCACAGAAGAAAATTTACAGAGACAAGAAACAAAATCACAAAAGTCTATAGATTAGCGTTCTAAACTATGTCGATTTCTGATATTAAAGTCAATCGCCAGAATTAGCATTACATGGTCTTGAATGCAGACTTCATTTGCGCTAGCCAACAACGAGTTCTTTAAGTACCATATTGACTTCTGCGGCAGTTCGATTTTTAAAAATATTTTCTGTAAAAAGATAAC
This sequence comes from Acanthosepion lycidas, assembly GCA_963932145.1. Lineage (NCBI taxonomy): Eukaryota > Metazoa > Mollusca > Cephalopoda > Sepiida > Sepiidae > Acanthosepion > Acanthosepion lycidas. Next base: position 91,378,455 of record OZ010579.1, read on the forward strand.
CCTTGAGTCTTTCGAACGGCACTGGATTTCATTATTAATTAACCAACAGTTAGTTTTTGATTATTATTTTATTTTATTTGCGTTCATTTTTAACCAAATACTAAAATTGTCTTTCTACGATCATTATTATTAGCAATAGACTGAAAGAAACATTAAGTTAAAAATTAATAATTTCAGTATTTTGAATACGGCAGAAGTTATCTCCCTTAGATTCACAGGATTACGTGATTAAAAACCAATAAGAATGAGGTGAAAGAAGTACAAAGTCAAAATTAAAAGTTTACAATGGTGGTTTTTTAGGCGTAGTTTAGATATGGCACAAAGCCGAAATTCTGGGGCACCCAGTAAACATCGAACTCCCTATTCAGTTGTGACTGAGCTATCAAGACAAGACTGCTAGCCAATAAACCACATCGAAGTGCCTATTAAAATCTGACAATGATTCATTCCAAAAAATTCGAATTACAGTGCAAAAGAATGGCAAATTCAAATTTCCGAACAGGTAAAAATTAAACTATTATTATCGATCTATAGATCGATTCAAAGTCTTAGATTCACCAAGCCTGCATAATCTATCTATCTATCTATCTATCTATCTATCTATCTATCTATCTATCTATCTATCTAAACACAGTATAAGGAACATTGACAGAGTTCCGTGAAGGTCGAAAATCGTTTTAGCACCAACTGCTAAAAGTACTCAAATTTTCCTCGAACGATCATGTATGCTAAATGGTTAATTAAATAATCTCAATGTTTTTCAGTTGCATTCCAAGTGACTTGGTCCAACTGGTATCTCGATTTCAGTCTCTTCATCATCGACGTGACGTGGCTTTTATGGCAACTGCTCTGATATTTTTTCCTCTGGTGTCCTGACTACATGAATTTAATCGTGCTATTAGATTGGCAACTAGGTCCCACCGTTTTACCATTGAACTCGCTAAGACGCAACCGCCACTCCTACTCCATCAGTTTCTTTTCTCGCACTTTCCACCCGTGGAACTTCTTTCCGTTTCTTTGTTTCCCTGATAGACAAATCTTCAAAAATTTAAATGCAACGTCAATCGCCATTCACTGTCTTCTTGAATCCCGTTCATTTTTTGCCCGTTCCTCAATGCACCCTATTCTCAGTCTTCTCTTTCTCTTTCACTTTCACTCCCTGTCACCTTCTGCGTACTATTGGTATTACCGTCTTGCTTGGGTCAAATGATTAAAACAAAAAATCAACTAAACGTTGCAGTGTCTCATTTTTAGAGACGTTATCTCCTTATCGTTTATAGCGGCGTTTCTCTGCCAGTTACGATGTAATCCGAAACGACAGTCTGACGTTGTACAAGGATCTTTAACAATTTCCTGGCATTCAAAACGTGGGAGTTTTGTCAAGGTTTAATTCCCTCTTGCTTGCAGTACCTGGAGTTCACAAGCGATTCCTCATCTAAGCAAGTGATGTAATGGAATATGCATACATCTGGGTTCCCCCTCACTGGAATATGATTGGCTGGTGTCCGTCATAAATACAGACGGACGTGTAGGTACGACAGAGTTTAAGTCTATGACGACACCCATTGGACTACGCCATTGGCTATCCTATTGGTCTACACCTATTACCTGCGACTATGACGAGTACCAGTCGATTTCTGCTACTGTGTACTGGTTGGTTACAGTAGCCAAAACCACTGAGCTACTTCGATTAAATATATCCCTTTTCGGGACATATCAGCAAGTCTCAGTGCGAAATAGTTTTCGTAACTGGATGAGAAACACTGATTCCAGTGTGATTTGAAGATAAACAAAGTAAACATGTATACATATAAATAGGGCTTATAAGTGTTTCGATGCTTGGCATTTACAGGCGTCTTCAGTTGATCAAACGCATGGCTGTTAATTATTTAGTATAGGTGGTGATATAATCGATGGATTCTGTTGAACCCCACTATTGCCTCAACTAGATTCAGGGAACACGTACTGCAGAGCGATATCTTGAAAAATAATAGCTATTTATATTTCTATATCTGTTAGCTTTAAAATTAAAAAGCAAAGCGTAGATATTACTGCGGTATTCTGTCAAGGTGACATATATCGATTTAAAAAAAAAATTCAGCGTTTATTTCTTGCAAACTTAAATAAAACAAACAAAAAACAAAGAAAATAGACATAACTTTATATATATATATACATACATAATTCAATTCAATTCAAATAATTTAATTCAAATAATTTAATTCAAATAATTATATTGAAGTTTTCGGCTCTTGTTTTGAAACATGAGAACTCTTATGTAGCGTGTTGGAATCATATTTTTAAATAAATAATTATATTTATGCTCTACTTTTGTATCGAGCACTATTTTTTAAAAATAATAACAAAAATACTAAAGAACTTTGGATTATTTACCTAACCAGTTCTTTCCTATTTTCTATATATTTTCATATATATATATATATATATATATATATATATATATATATATATGAGTAAAAGTTTGTCACATGCGCACACATATAATTTGTCAATTCCTTAAGAGTGTAGTATTTTAAGTACATTAAAAGAGGTTTTTAAGATACATAAAAATAACATTTTTTATTTACTCATTTACAACATGGAGGTTACAGAAGTTGAGAACATGATCAAGGAATAAAATTCTTTTGGACTGTCGGCACACTGATGTATTCTTTCTGAAAACGGTAAAAAATAATTTGGCAGCCATTTTTAAAAATCCCCAATCTTCAAACAAGTTCCTAATTGGTAAATAAATAAAAGATGCTATTCTTATATATATATATATATATATATATATATATATATATATATATATATATATGAAAGAAAAAATGTATGACAAGTTAGGACGTAATCTGACTGAAACGCGTCATCGAATGAAAAGCGTCAACTTTTTACAATTTGTCATACATCATTTCTTGATATATAAAAAATTATATATCTTTATCCTATGTATATATATATATATATATGTATATATGTGTGTGTGTGTGTGTGTGTGTGTGTGTGTGTGTGTGTGTGTGTGAGTGATGGATAAATTGGCGTCTAAATAACGCAAAAATGAAAATAACACTGGCATATAATATTAAAAGATATATTTACCAAATAACACAAATATATCTTGAAATACGAAAGACTAAATTTGTCCAGTAAAATCGCAATTGGCTTCAACCACAGCCTCGTAATCTCCTGCAACTCTTCTGGATGTTCTCCTTGTTTAAGTTGATGAATACTTTCATAATCCTTGCCTTCAGTTCTACTTTGGTGTTACAAGGCGTTTTATTGGCCTTTCGCTCATTTGTACCCCACACATAATAATCAAGGGGGTTGCTGTCTGGCGAGTAAAGTGGTCAGATATAAGAGCTATTGTGGTCGCAGAAATTGTCTGACAGCCATGACTTCGGTTTGTGTGGTATGGTGCAGAGTCATGTTGCCAGACATAAGGGTCTTCCAGCAGCCAACCTCTTGGCCCAGGACAGTACTACCTTCTCCAGGCACTTGATTGGCCATGTTGAGTCTGAGGTCCTCAGCAACAAATTTGGGAGTTCTTATCTATGGTGTAACACACCTATTCTATAGTTAATAGACTCTCCCACCTATAATAAATAGGATTAGTAAGAGTAACGAGGAGTCGCTCAGTGGCTCGGTCTGAGTTCAGTCTGAAGTCGGACGACCGACTGACCGGTTGAACTCTTTGCCTTCGAGCGGGGAGGAACCCGAATGAGGCTACGCCGAAGAGCGGAGTCTCTTTCGGGGAGGTAAACCGACCCTGAACCAGTTTATTCGGGTTTTAAAAGGGCATATTTTTGGCCGAGCCCACGGCCTCGGAGATCCCATGTTAAACCGGCCTTGTGCCATATGATGCCCTCGTGGGGTGGGGGTGACTGAATATCGCTTAGTGGTTCGGCCAGTCAGTCGATGCCGGACGACCGTCAATCGGATACTAAAGTATCAGCGACCACAACTAGATTTACTCTGCGTCATTACCAATTATATCAAGTTCCTAACGTTTTGTACGTCTAACCTATTTTAGGACCGATTTAGTACAAATACAAGCCTCCACTGTGAAACCACTCCATAACATTATCACAACGACCAAGTGAGTTTTCCAAGATGCCTGCTTTATAAGTCACTATTAATCACCAACTCTTTCCCAATCACCTGCACTCTCCTCATACTGATATGCAAACACTCTGAAATGTTCGTATTGGACCTTTCGACGCGAATGCCAAGCAGTACAGCATGCCGTTTCTAAATTTCTGGCAAAGTGAATTGTGTCACTTTTTCTCACGGACGTGCCCAAATAATATACTGTGCAGAATAAAAAAAAAGCACAAAATAATAAAAAAAAAACTGTCGTCTTTCGTTAATGTCCATATTTACGTCCGCTGTGAAAAGTGTGTGTATATAAATATGAATATATATATATATATATATATAATTATTTATATATTATATGCGCGGTACATATTAGAAAGCGCTCAATATCAGAGATAGAGCTAACATATTTGGTTGGATTGATGTGAGTTTGTGACCCTGGGTTTCACGCTTTTGCGATCGTCAGACAAACGCAAAAGCGTGAAACCCAGGGTCACAAACTCACATCAATCCAACCAAATATATATATATATATATATATATATATATATATATATATATATATATATATATATATATATAATTACGGCACTTTTATCTGAAATACTAAATTGCTATTATGTTTTTCATATATATACTTTAATATATATATATATATATATATATATATATATATATATATATATATATATATATATATATATACACTTCTATATCATAAATGCCCAACATCTGACAATTTTTAACAGTATTTTAATAATTTTTTTTAGATGTAGTGTTTGATTAGTTCAAATGCTTTTAAAAATTTGTTGCATAAAACGAATGTCTTTTTTATCATTAGTCTGCGGTATTATTAACGTCTCTCTCTCTCTATATATATATATATATAATATATATATATATATATATATATATATATATATAATTACGGCACTTTTATCTGAAATAGTAAATTGCTATTATGTTTTTCATATATATACTTTAAATATATATATATATATATATATATATATATATATATATATATATATATATATATATATATATACACTGCTATATCATAAATGCCCATCTTCTGACAATTTTTAACAGTATTTTAGATGTAGTGTTTGATTAGTTCAAATGCTTTTAAAAATTTGTTGCATAAAACGAATGTCTTTTTTATCATTAGTCTGCGGTATTATTAACGTCTCTCTCTCTCTCTCTCTCTCTCTCTCTCTCTCTATATATATATATATATATATATATATATATACAATGAGAGAAAGAACAGATGGAGTAAAATTCCACTGTTATATATATATATATATATATATACGTCAATGTTGCGTTGATTGCTTCTTGTCAGCTGGAAGTCGCTGTATCCTCCAGACATATTGGCATCATTTCTTGCGTGTTAGAGACCTTCTGTTGCAAAGGGAAGTAATTCGATTAGTCTGTAGCGAGCCAAATTTCGCCGGCTGTCGTCCTTCGCCGCCTGATTGGAGCACGACATCAACGACTCGAAGCGCAGATGGACCAGAGAAAAGCTCTGGCAAAAGTCAAGTCATGTAAAAGGGAATTAACATTATTATTATTATTATCATTAAAAAGCACCGTTACTTGAAGGGCATTTTTAAACGGAGCTGGAATGTCTTTTCTGTGTCTTCGGTGTCTTTTCGTTCTTCGATTCTTTTAATTTATTAAAACTTGTCCAGGTTGTTAACGTTTCTCTAAATTTGAGCTATTTTATACGCTCTTTAAAAAATAAGATAAAATTAACATAGTAGATTTTCTTAATCACTTCAATCGAAGCAAGGCAATGAATAAAATAAAATAATATGGCCTCGTGGCAAAATGTGAGGAAGGGAAGAGAATTCTTAAGGAGAGAGAACAATAAAAGAATAAGAATTAAGAAGACAGAAGATAACGATTGACATTGCATTTAAATTTTGAAGATCAAATTTGACTGAAAGCTGGAAGATAGAGAGCGAGTCACAAACAAGAAATGCGAGAGAAGAAACTGCTAGGATAGAACTTATGATTGCATCTAGCGATTTCAATGGGGAAATGATGAGATCTACATTCCAATCTAGTACTGCCCTTAAATTCGTATAGTCGAGATACTAAACAGGAAAACTACTCAGAACAACTACCATAACCTTGGTGATTGCCATTATCTTAGTAGTTTTAATCCATTTTATCATCGTCGCTTTTTATCCCAACTCGGCACACTACTGTCTACTCAAGAAGTAAAACAATATATAGCGACTATATTTAACTGTTATCCTCATCTTCATTGCCATATTCACAACGTTTCAGCCGTTGTACGTTCCGGCCTTCTTCAAGTGATTGGAATTACGAACCGGACCCTTTTTTTTCGTCCACCGTGGTAGGTTGTTCTAGTTCCACTTGCCATACCTCTTCCGGATATCTCAGTTATTTCTCTTTAACTCAACTCTCCAAGTTTTGGTCCACCACTGCTGTGGCCTGGTATTGAACTCACAACTGTTTGGCCCTAGTCACTGGATACAACCAACGCCTTTATCCACTGGGCCATTGTCCTTGAGGAACTAAAACAGTGGAAGAAATAAAGGGTTCAGTTCGAAATTCCAATCACCTGAAGAAGGCCGGAGCGTTCAACGTCCGAAACGTTCTGAATATGGCAATGAAGATGAGGATAACAGCCCGAATAATGTAATAATGTAATTATATAAATAATCTTTACACCCCATCTCAGAGACATAGACAGTCTATATTTAAGTAAGTTTATAATTATTTTGTTTTGCTATTTTATTTTATTTATTTATTATCAATTTATTATTTAAATATTAATTAAATAGTTTATTCATTCATTTTTATATACAGTGTAACCCGGATATACGAGAAACCCTGATATAAGAGAGATGTTCTCTGGTCCCAAATTAGAGCCATACTTACCTAAACAAAATAGACCAAAACCGGATATAAGAGAAACCCGGATATAAGAGACTTCTTTTCCGGTCCCGACAACTCTCTTATATCCGGGTTACACTGTATTTTTCTTCATGGCTAATTTAGGATTTTTATTTATACAATTAAGAATGTACAGTATCAAAATTTCAGTTAAACTGTCCAAAGTTCATTTTTCCTTTTTGTTTTTGGTACTTTATTTTAAATTGTATCAGCCATTATTAAGACCAGGTTGTTGTCGGTTTGGTAGTCAAAATTTTGTTGGTTACATCTTGGCAGTTTATTTTTTGAGCGCTGGGATTCTAACTCTATGTATATGCGTCATATTTTGGTAGGAAGTTGAATTAAAACATAAAAGAGGAATTTATTACAATAATTGACGCAGGTCCCGTGCGTATGTCGTCAGAAATATTGATTGTCTGTGGACTTCTTTATGGGAGAGATAAATGCTACTTTATTGCTCTTTGTCAAAAGACATTTTGTTTTATTTTTTACATAGCAAATTACGACATAACCAAAGCAGGTTATTTACTTAAGGCAAAGAAGCATACATCATAAATCAATATATTTCTACTTTTTTTTTTTTTTTTAACAGAAACAGAATGAAACAAAATGTTTAATAGGAATAAGTGTCTCTCCCCACCTACAAAATAAATACAATAAAATATACAATATAACAGTTAAAACAAAATTTATGAAAAACACAAAATTGGCTATAATAGACAGAACTTCAACTTTTTAAGAGATGATAACAATATTCCCGAAAAGAAAATTTGGAAGCGTAGACAGAATCTAAGCTGAGTTGAAGTAAAAAAAAAAAAAAAAAAAAAAAAAACTAAAATAGAAAATTACTATTATTTTCTTTTAATGAATGTAGGGAGAAAGAAAACAAAAAAAAAAAAATTAATCGGGTTCACTGGAATGTCATATATCGGTGAATCTGTTTGGGGGATTTTGTTATAAATGCTGAAAATAGATTTTTAAGTAGCTTTCCTTTGTTTTATCTTTTATTTTATCTAAATAATATCTTTTCAAAATAAATCGTAAATAATTTACTTCAATATTTATTAAATTCTTTTCTTTATGCTTTTTTTCTTCAGTTCAGAAGGCGATTAAAATGAGTGTTTTGTTTGAGGGAAAGAGAAAAAAAAGTTTCGATCCAAAGATGCTTCTTCGTTCACTCTATAATGAAGTGATAATTGAATAGCCAAAGCAACCAAAAAAAATCTTTTCTGACTTGCATAACACTGAATATTTTGATATCAAAGAAATCTTGCGATTGTCACGAACATCACGAACAACGAGAAAGTATTTAGAAAAGTTTCGACCTTCTGCAAGGAAAACGCTTTTCTTCTTCTTCTTCTTCTTCTTCTTCTTCTTCTTCTTCTTCTTCTTCTTCTTCTTCTTCTATGTGACATGTTCCTACAACTATGGATTAAATAGTAGGACTTACATCCGAAAAAAATAATTGTCATTCTGAAAAAGAAAATGATTGAATATTTAAACAGAAAAATATAATTATTTTTTGATTGCTACATTACTCCTTTATCTCTTACGTAATAGGGCTTGTCCTCTAGCGTCTTATGTCTTTTTCTCAATAAAGTTTGTTTCCAGTGCAAATGACTACCAATCATTTTTAGATATAGAATTTTATAATCGTTAATTTTTATGTCATTGCGTGTTTTTCACCTGACTGTATGCGGTAGTGATGTATATGGAGGATGATGATGGGTAAAGATCTTTTGCTGGATGTGAGAAATGTAATGAGTGAATGAGTCGTGAATCTGATTAGCTAGGTATAAGATAGTAAATGATGACAGCCTCATCCCAATCCCACAATTTTAGGCCTTGTGCCACCATTGTATTTTATATACAATAAATCTTGACTACCGATCATTTTTAATTCTTTTTCATCGTACAACAACGAGTTAAGTTGGGAAATTTGCTAAGAGAAATATTTAGAAGATGGCGATTGACGAATCATTTACATTTTTGAAGGTCTTAGTTTAAGAAAAAAGCAGGAAGCTTCAAAAGAAGTTCACAAGTGTGAAGTACGAGAAAAAAACTATTAGCATAAAGCTTGCAATTGCATCTAATAACTTCAACGGCAAAATTATAGGTTCGAACTGCGCTTAAATTCGGATAGTCGAGTTAGCAAAATAGAAAGCTCATTCGACCAAGTAATATGAAAAGCAGAGGCAAGCTACGTTACGGTGGTTGGAAAGTGACTGAAGCGGATTTGGTAGACTAAGACCGATAATATTGCAGATTCCTCTTTGGATTTTGTCTCCTTATCAGCGATTAAAATGTTTATAGTCAGTAGGTATTAGAATACAAATTTATCGTCTCACGTCTTCTGTGTGCCGTGTCCCTTCAGGATGTGGGCGGTTACTGTTCTCTGTAATTTCCTGTCCTTTGTAGCTCTTAAATCTTTTTGTTTTTTTTTTACAATCTCCGGCTGTTCCTTTCTGCTCAGAGGCAGAGAGTTCGACCGTCAAGACGAGAAGCTCGGCTTGATTCGGTATCTAGCCACCCCCCACGAGGGTTGCATGTGGCACAAGGCCGAGTTTAACGTGGGTTTCCCGAGCCCGTAAGCTCGACCAAAAAATGCCCGTAGAACCCGTATAAACGGGATCGGGTTGGTCAACCTCCAGGAACCAGACTGTGCCCTTCGGCGGAGCCTCGTCTGGGTTCCTCTCTGCTCAGAGGCAGAGAGTTCGACCGTCAAGCCGAGAAGCTCGTCTTGATTCGACCCTTTCTCTTGAGAGGTGTAGTATACATAGTGTTAGGAAGAGTTCATTCTGTAGTTATAGGTAAGGACCCATGATATATATATATATATATATATATATATATATATATATATATATATATATATATGTACCTGCACTAATTTTTGGTACCTTGGTTTAAAATGAATTTTTATAAATTAAAAAGGTCTATTGAAGCTTTCATTTTAGATGTAATTGAAAGCTAAAGGATTAAATTTACCATTTCCAGTAAGCAACATACGGTGGTGTATTTCAAACAGAAATTATATTTATTGGAATCGATTCTGTTTACATCTTTTTTAGCTGATTATTGCCACTTTTAATCGTCTTTCGTTGCAATGTAATTCTCTGTATTAAAATATCTTCCAAAAACAAAATATGTTTTTCTGAAATTTATTTGTGGCATGTTAGCTGATTTAAAGTATAATTAATCTGAATTGAAACAATTATTATTTACTTTAAGTTTAAAATAAGACAAATGTATTTTTAAAATAAAAAATGCCGTGTTTTTAACCGACGACGTCATGTTTTACATAACTGACGTTGCGTTGACAGTCCTTACATAATGACTGTTGTTCTACTTATCTGTAAAACATAATTTAAGAAAATGACGGACGAGTGACTTTTTTTGACGGACGAGTGCCTTTTTTGTATTATTTTAAAATACTCAGTAATATTAAAAATGTTAGAAAATACTCTCTGTAATCTAATTTTAGAATGTTGACTTTAAATTTAATATTGTCGTCGTACATATTTTCTAATAATGTCGTGTACGGTCAACCATACTTTCAATAGTTACGCAGTATTTTATATTAAAATGCATGAAAAATTAAAATTATTTAAAAAATTGTTATGTATATAAAGATGAACTTATTATTGTTATCTATATAAAGATGAACGTCTGTGTGTATGTCCGTGTGCCAATGTGTCTGTCTGTATGTCTATACATCCATTAGAAAAACTACTTCCCCGACCTTCATTAAATTTGGAACATAGATAGCAGACATAAAAGGAAATGTAATGAGCTATGTTTGATTTTTTTTGAGAGAGCAAAGGGGAAAGTACATTTATAGTGTCATATAGGAAGAAAATGAGTAATTCAACCAAATCCAGAAATCAGGTAACTGGATATATATATATATATATATATATATATATATATATATATATATATATATATATATATATATATATATATATATATATATATATATATATATATATAACCTTTTTATTATATACTTACTCTGTCCTGGACATTGAGTTCTACCTGGATTCTATCCTGTTGGAATTAATTTTTTTATACAAATATATATGTATGTGTATGTATATATATTTATATATTTTTCATATGTATGTGCATATTTAACATTAATATTATCTATCTATCTATCTATCTATCTATCTATCTATCTATCTATCTATCTCTCTCTCTCTCTCTCTCTCTCTCTCTCTCTCTCTATAAATATATATATATATATATATATATATATATATATATATATATATATATATATATATATATATATATAAGCCTTTTTATTATATCCTTACTCTGTCCTAGACATTGAGTTCTACCTGGATTCTATCCTCTTGGAATTATTTTTTATACAAATATATATGTATATGTATGTATGTATATATATTTATATATTTTGCATATATATGTGTTTATATTTATATATTTTGCATATATATGTATATATTTACCACTAATATTATCTCTCTCTCTGTATATATATATATGTATGTATGTATATACATATATATATATATATATATATATATATCATACTGAAAATTAACATTACTATAATGTTATATGTTTTATTATTGATGTTTTAATACTAAATAATATATTAATAGTTAAATAAATATTGTAATATGAATATGTTTATAGTTTTCCTTAATCCTTTAATTAGTTATATATGTGATGATTGCTTCATTTATAGACCATAATATAAAGATCACAGACACGAAGGTCATATGTAACTATGATGATATTGGACTAGAGGAATCACCTCTTTGAGCTGAATCAACGACATGAATGTAAACGGGCATTTATTATTGTTAACGGGCATTTATTATTGGCCTGGTGTAAGCAGCTCTTTGTTCTACAAGAAGTCATTTCTATTGCGTTACCTGGATGGATATAGCTATATCCCCGGCATGAATGTTAACAGGCATTTATTATTATATGTTCAATAACCTCTAATGAATATCTTTTATTAACATTGTAAAATTTTGGCAGCCTCTCTCAAATCGAGCCAACGACGCGTTTTTCTTCTAGTTATATATATATATATATATATATATATATATATATATATATATATATATATATATATATATATATACATATATATATATATATATATATATATAATTATTTATTTAAAAATATGATTCCAACGCTACATAAGAGTTCTCATGTTTCAAAATAAGAGCCGAAAAGGTTCAGTATAATTATTTGAATTAATATAATATTAATTAAATATTAATATATATATATATATTAATTATATATATATATAAATACATACATACATACATACATACATATATATATATATATATATATATACATGCATACATACATACATACACATACATATATATATATATATATATATATATATATATATATATATATATATACTGTGTGGACACCAAGAGACAACAGTCAGTATCATGCTTCAATGCAATATAGTCAATCTGATGGCCTGAAGCATGAAACAAACTCTGGTCGCTTGGTGTTGACCTCAGTTTCCACTTTAATATTTATACAGGTTCTATCCCTGGCTACTGGGCACTTCTACCCACTGAGAAATTTGTTAGATACAACCGTAAGTTTTATTCTAACAGTTTCTTTTCTCACATTTCTCCCCTGTGGAAATCGCTTCCGGTTTCTTTCTTTCTTGCTACCTACGATATTTAAAAAAAAAATCAGTCAGCGTTAATGCCAAGTTTGGTCTTCCTAAAACCTTTACTTTTCTTGACCTTTCTTTTCACTAATTTCTGCTCATTCTATTTCAATCTGATTAACTGCTTGCTTCTTAGCAGCATTATCTCCTTGCTTGGGATGAAATGATTTTTTTTAAAAGTAGCCCTTCAAAAAGAAATCTTCTTTTTGGTTCAGTCAGATATTGAAAAGTGTATCATTTTATTGCCACCTTGTGTAAACACATTCGTATTTGAGATATTTATGGCGTTTGCGCATATAAACAATATCTGTATAGTAATCAACGTCCACATTATATATATATATATATATATATATATATATATATATATATATATATATATATATATATATATCCCCTTTTTACATTCTGTATATATTTTTCTCAAACAAATGGAAAAAAGGAAGTGACGTTTCACATACAGCCTGCTTACAAGCAGAATTGTTTATAACGAATTTTATTTCTCACCAGTCGAAGTGCAATTGAAATGCACCCAATCGAAGTTGCATCTTTGTAGTGAGTAAACTGTTTTTGCCTATATGAAACACACACACACACACACACACACACACACATATATATATATATATATATGCATGTGTATGTGTGTGTGTGTGTTGTATAGTGATGTCTGTGGGGGTGGCTTTGTGGCTGAGTTTTGAGATGAAGGAAGAGTGTGAAGTAATGAGTTCGATCTTTACTGGTGCCTTATAATTGTTTCCTTTGGCCAAACTTACAACATTGTAGGTGCATGTATGTGTATCTATGTATGTAATAGCATAGAGACGATGCACTGTTTTGGAAAAAAGAAACTTCATTTTTTTCTAAATTTAAACACCGACACCCACACACCCACAGATACGCGCGCACATATTTATAGGATTAAGGTAAGTTAATGTTTGTCACTTTGCTGATTGATCTTTACCTTCAGACTCCCGACTCCTGTTCGTCCCTCTCTTCAGGGGATATCAGCAATTTACTGCTATATCTTTTCAATTTTTTCCTCTCTTAAATGTACATTTAACAGAGGTATAAGTTTTCTTTTGTATGGATATAGGTATACAGAAATTTTGATCATAACTTGGAGTGATATTTCAGACTATTATTCCACTTGGTTGAGTCTTATGAATGTGAAAACACTGACACATAAAATATGTAAAGAAGTAAGAAACTCACACTTGAAAAAAGTTCACGAAATTAGAACTCACACATAAATTATTAGCACACACCCATGCACATAATTGTAAAATAGTTGCTTGTATAGATAAAAAATAAAGTATGACTTCTTAAAATTTTTCATTGGGTGTGGAAGTATAGAGTGAAATACATAGAAAAGTAAAAACAATGTCTGACTAAATAGTGATATACATGAAACAATATATAAGTAAACAGACATATAAGTATGTTGATGAATGTCACATAATCCAAAGTAATTTCGAAATGACACATTTGACATTAATTTTAGAATTTGTCCTGGCTCACACCCATTTCTAACCTCTGCTCGTTAAAGAATGACATAGTCTCAGGAAAATATGGTAGGAAAATTAACGATCGTAAACATGGTTATTAATAACGACCATGTCTCATAAAGAAGGCAATGACTTCTATATGTTGATCAATCCTTTTAAGAAAAATCCCCCCCCACAAACGTGCAAAACAATCAAGCAAATACTTTGCAGTAAACTCGAGATTATTATTTTCAGCTTTCCTGAAAAATGAAGGATCTATCTATCTATCTATCTAGTTGAAGAGTTTTCACACCTATAAGAGAAGAATCGATTGTAGAGACGTTATGGGCACCTCGAAAAGTGAGTTCGATCCTCACTGGATGCCCCATGCTTTCGGCTTTGTGCCACATCTGAGCTACGCTTGGAAAATCAAGGGCACCTCGAGGTCGTGTAATGGCTAGCAAGCTTGTCTCTCTAGAACAATTACGATTGAATAGCGAGTTCGATCATCACTGGGTACCCCCTACTTTCGGCCTTGTGCCACATCTAAGCTACGCTTGGAAAATCACTATGGGCATAGGAATAAACACTATGTTGATTGTCAGTTTTCAGCCTCACTGTGATCTTCAGTTCCACTACTCCCTTAGCGGGATGCATTTATAGCGGATGTATATCCCAAGTGTTCAACCATCCATGTACTGACCAAGATCTCCGTTGCTTAACTTCGGTGATCGTACGCGAAGCGGCGATTCAATGTGATATGACCATAAGCATTGACAAGCAGGAAGAGAAGGATGTCTGACAATTTTCATGAAAGAAACATTATTCAGAGATTCGGTTTATTATAGGTTGAATATAAATGAATTGCCATGATTTACATTTATACTATTTCAATTTCAATTTGGAACTAATTAAAGTCATTTGGGGACTAAGTAAGTTCATAATGAAATAGCCAAGTTCAGAATGGGACTAAGTAAGTTCATAATGAAATAGCCAAGTTCAGAATGGGACGTATCAAATTCAAAATGAAACAGCTAAGTTCAGAATGGGACGGGGCGAATTTAAAATGAAATAAGCAAGTTTTGATTTGGAACGAAGAAAATTCTTAATGAAATAAGCAAGGGTGAATTGAGACTAAGCAGATTCATTATAGAAAAATGTTTCAAAATTATCGGCGCATTTCAATAAACAAATATCATGGATTAAAAAAATTAACTATCCTGTAAATCAGATAATTAATAATCAGAGCGCAGCGTTGCGTAGATTTTATTATCAAGAGGCTATTCTTGAACGGATAAATTTGTGTAAAAGAGTTTCTGGCATTTTCATTGGTAAGACGATGAGGGAGAAGAAGAAAGAAAGAAATGGATAGACTGTATACAGTGTTAAAAAAGAGAGAATAACAGAGTTATTCAAAAGGAAATATTTGGTTGACAACAGGGGAAATCTTGAAAGTCGGAAGAAAAAAGCAGCAAGGAAATACTGAATGCATATATCCAGACAGAGTTTGAAAAAAGATAGGTATAGTGGGAGATTTAAACGCTGAATCCAGAAACATGCACCATTCATGAATTTTCTTGATTTACTGATTACTGCTAGAAGATAAAACATTTTAATGGTAAAGTTTAGTTGAACATTATTATTTTATCATGGAAATATTTAATTTTAAAGTCTTTTTTAGCAAAATAATTGCTCAGTCCCAAATTGAATTTGCCTAATCCATTTTGAACTTGTTAAGTCCGAAATCATATTTGCTTATTTCATTTTGAATTTGCTGTTTCAATTTAAATTTAACTATTCTATTTTGAGTTTGCTACATCTCATTTTGATTTTGCTGTCCCATTTTGAACTTGGCTATTTTATTAGGAACTTGCTTAGTCCCAGAATGACTCTGATTAGTCTCAAATTGAACTTGAAATGGTATAGAATACATTGTAAAAAAATTGAGTATAGAAGAAAGTGAACACAAGGAACTGAGATTTTTAATAGTCAGAATTCTATGCAAGTCTTACAAACGGAATAAAACATATACTCTGCCATTGTAAGCGTTCTGAAAGCAAAGGAAATGTTTGTCACAGATTAATTCCACAACGCAGGTAACAAATCACTGTAAGTTCAGACTCGAATATCGGGGCCAAAAAGAAATGCTGAAATGTACTTAAGGGTTGACGATTAGATTCGAATGTGGCGCAGGCAGTATGAATCCGGCTGTCAACAAGTCACTTTGCAGAGTGGTCGTGGTTCTATAATGGTGTGTCTTCCCGTGACACAGATTAGGTCCACTTGTTCGCCTAAACAGGTCAGTTAACAGTCAATGCTTCCTGATCATTTGAAACCACTGATATTCTCCTGTAACCTAAAAATGAAGATAGGACGCATTTCTCAAGGACTTATGGCCAAGTGGATAAAAGCGTTGTTTGGATTCAGTGACTTGACCCAAAGACTTGTGAGTTCAATATCTGGCTACTGCAGTGGTGAACAAAAACTTATAGACTTGAGTTAAAGGGAGATAACTGTGACACCTGGAAGAGTAATGGCACGTGGAACTAGAACATTCTACCCCGGCTGACGAAATAAAGGGTTCAGTTCGAAATTCTAATGAAGAAAGCCGGAACGGTTAACGACCGAAACGTCGTGAACATGACAAAAAATAGAGATAACTGAGACATCCGGAAGAGGAATAGCACGTGGAACTAGAAAAATCTACCCCTGTTGGCGAAATAAAAGGTTCAGTTCGAAATTCTAATGAAGGAGGCCGGAGCGCACAACGGCCGTGACGCCGTGAACATGATAATAAAGGGAAATAACTAGGACATCCGGAAGAGGAATGCCACGTGGAACTAGAACAATCTACCCCGGTTGACGAAATAAAGGGTTTAGTTCGAAATTCCAATCACCTGAAGACGGCCGGAGCGTACAACGGCCGAAACGTCGTGAACATGACAGTAAATAGGAGGACAGCAGTCCGAACAATCTAAATAAGGACGTAGTCTATTCGCACGCAATTTTCTGAATCTGAAATATCCGACAGCTGTTATCTAGTTAGCATGGTTCATCTCTCCAGAGAACATTCGACCACCTGTCGTCTATAGAGCCATGGAGGATATATTTGACCAACGCCTTCTTGAACGCTTGTGTAAGTGCTGCTTGTGCACTATTCTCGTTGGGCATAACAGCGACTTCAATTCTTATGCCAATGTTTATAATGTATTCGCAAATGTCATGATCGTACTTAATAAGATAGGCGTGCATTGGGAAGGTCAAAGTTAAGCGTTCCGTTCTGGTTATGACGATAAACTACATACGCGTCCTGGATCAGACGATAAACTACGTCCAGCAGCAAAGCCTCTGATCAAGGGGTTTTGGGGAGCGTGGAACCACCTCTTAATTGTAGGTGTTCCCAGGTCCATCCTAACTCGGTGTGGTAGCGCCTGTTAGGGTACCAGCTATGGGCAAATAGTTAACCCCGAAACTGGGGTTAAAAGCATTATAAAAGTGTAAAAATAAGTTTTAATAGCAAAAATACTTTGTAAAAAATTATTACCAGAAATAAATTTTTGAAGGGAAAAAAAAAACTATTACAAGCAATATATTTTTGAAAAAAATATTACCAGCAATATATTTTTGAAAAAACAATATTACCAGCAATATATTTTTGAAAAAAAAAAAATTACCAGCAATATATTTTTGAAAAGAAATATTACCTGCAATACAGGTTTTAAAATATTACCAGCCATACATTTTTGAGGAAAAAAATATTACCAGAAATAGATTTTTGACAAAACAAAATATTACCAGGAAAAAACTTTTGTCGGCATTAAATAACCCATTGAGGTTGATATGCTGTAAAACACAACGAACCAAACCAAACCAAAGTTACGCGTTAAAACCCTATCGTCAGCATGTTATTACTTTGTTTTTGTTTCGTAAAAATCAACAGGTTAGTAAGATAGAAGAGCACTTTGCAATCAACACAATCATCATTTCTTTTGGCAGTACCGCAAATTGGGTAACCGATACCGCTGAGAAACAAACATGTTGAGTGATATTCTTCTGGATGATCTAACTAAAAAAAAAAGATAAAACAAAACAAAGAAACAAACAAAAGCCCCTCCTGACCAAAAAAAAAAAAAAAAAAAAAAATGAAATAAAAACCCCCAGAAGTACCATTGTTGAGGAAAAAGGCAGAATCTAATTCAATAAGAATTGATACCCATTCAACTAATAACAATCCCACCACCTGCATCGACCGCAATAAAACATACCTTTCTTAGCATTGTCTTTATTATGCATCAGTAACCTTGCAACAAAGCGAGAAAAGATTTCGACACAAAAAGGTTATTATCCGAATGCTGCGCCATTTATTTGGCAACATACATTTTTTTTTGTACTCGGAAGAATCCATCTTGCACATTATTAAATCTACCATTCGTCCGTGCATTGAATATTGCTACTATATCTGGTCTTCTGCTTCTGCTTCTCCTTCTGCTGTGACTCTCAAGATTCTTGATAAAATCCAGTGAAGGGTCTGTAATATTATCAGTTCTGACCTGACATCTCGGCTTCATTCACTTTTCCACAGCCGTAACGTAGCCGCCTTCTGTCTTTTTCTATAAGTATTTCGTGGCAATTGTTCTGATTACCTTTACCCTTTGGTACCCACGACATCATGAATTTAAGCGTACTGCTAGATTAACAACTTGGTATTAGGTTGGTGCAAAATCAATGTCGTTTTCGCACATATGTTACTATGTGAGAAAACGACATTATTTTTGCACCAACCTAATATTTTATTGTTGAAATTGCTAGATGATACCGCACGTTCTGCTTTAATAGATCTATTCTCCCAATTCTCGCCTGTGACACTTTCTTTCGGCGTCTTGCTTTCCTGTCAATTACGATCTTCAAAAATTTACATGCAACACCAGTCGCCATTTTCTGTTATCCTTAAACCTGTTTTTTATTGTCCTTTCTGCTTAAAAACCTTTTCTCATTTTCTTTCCTTCCAAGGAACCCTTTTCGTTTAAGTCACTTTATCTCCTTTCTTGAAGTGAAAAAAAAAAAGGAAAACAATGATAATATGAATCAAATTTTAACGTCTTTATTTTTCTTTCTGACATATCAAGTGCATTAACATGACAGATTTCAAAGGATATTATCAGAGCAAGAGGGAGAAAGAGGAAAGCAGTGAATAACGTACGTAACGTTTGTGTAAATAGATAGGAGAATAGGGATGAGAGAGTAAAATTAAAAAATAATATGAGTTACAAAGGATAACAGTTTGTGGAGAGGCATGATAACTTATGTTCTGATGGAACACGTTACATAGAAGAAATTTAATCAGCCTCCAAACAACTATAGTTGGATAGCTTGCAAGGATCGAACTCATTAAACTACCGAATTGGTCTGGGCGACTAACTTGCCATAAGAGGCGCCCAAGATTTTTAGATATGCATGTAGATATATTGTCATTTGAATAAGATCGGAACTAATTTGAAAATGTCGACAGAATCTTGGCACAGACAGCGATTGGGATATAAGATAATATTTCTTTTGGCAGTGCAATCAAAGCCAGACATCTTTCATATCGATTTATTAATTTAAAGTGTCTTCATAAATACAATGTCATTAGGATGTGACATTATCACATAGAGTTAGATTTATAAGTTCAGCGTAGAAGTTGAGCGGCGCACAGAAGTTCATAAGGTCTGAATTTGTAATGTGGACGTCATATTTCTGAAGAAGCACTTTTCGGGCAAGGTCATTTTAAGATTGCTTGATATGAATCAATCGATCCCTTGCTACCTGCCTTGTAGCTGAAATAATTGCGCTATCAAATGTTTTCGACCCGGGTAATGTTGATTATATTCTCATTTATGAAGCTACTATGCCGAATGCGCAAAATGCCCTTGATTTCACCATAATAGGCCTGTGTCTGTCCGTCTACTACGAATGTGGACCCTATATTTTCACGTGAACGTAAGAGTTCGCATTCTCTGGATTAGGTATTTATATATCTATCTCGTTCTTTCCCACGTGCGCACATCTCAAGCGCAGCTGTTCGATCACGTGTCCAACTATCAGTGTGAGCTTTTCTGACGGGGTTTTGCTGTTGGTAGCCAGGGGGTCATAATCAGCTGATGCACCTGGATTCCTTGAGAGGCACTTGGTGAAAAATCTATCTAGCATACCTATAAGTTGAAATTTCGAAGGCTGATTATTAAGGCAAGTAGATAAGATGTCGCCCAGTAACGAGATTGGCGCAACAAAATATTTAAACTCATAGGTAACACTATTTGGATGAGTAAATATCAAAGATGTTTTAGATGGTTTGTTATCGAATCTTATACCGTCTTTTTTATTTCTTACAAACATCTACTAGGTTCATTACTAGTCGACATTGTGGTTGCACATATTATGATTTTTTGAGGGGATATCTGATTATAATTTCCCAATAAATCTCGAAGGGTTGATATACCTTTGCTGGACATTGGGGAAGAGTTCCTGCTGAACTACAAAGTAGTTTAAAATTGAAAACATGAACACGTGATCACCTCCTGGCCACATGTCATACTTCTTTCCATGCATCCACGTCGCAATCCTGCCACACCCCGGAACCATTCCACTATGTTTCCTATGAGCTCATGGCAATTTCCAGAGAATAAGAAAAGGAGAAAGCAAGGGGAAATTACTCCGCTATATATTCCAGAAAGTCTGAGCAATTAACAGATAATAAAGAAAAACAAAACTGTGGGTAACCACACCGCTTTAATTCCCATGAACTCATGGCAATTCACATATGATAAAGAAAAGGGATCTGTGGCGAAGTCAATGGGAAAACTAATCCATTATGAGTCCCATGAACTCATTACAATTCAAATTTATTAAAGGAGAGGAATCAGGAGAAGGCAAGGAGAATCTGATCAGCTATGTTTTCCTGAATTCGTGACAATTCACATATTATGAAGAAAAAGGAATCTTTGGAGAAGTCGACGGGAAATTGCTCCATTGTGCTTCCCATGAACTAATTGCAACTTACAGATAATAAATAAAATGAATCTGTGAAAAAAGCAACCAGAATCACTCCACTATGTTTCCCATGAACCTATAGCAATTCTCATATAATAAAGAAAAGGGAGCTCTGGCTTATCTATGCCCTGAATGAAAATATAACTTTCTTTTATTTTTATTTAATGCCGATCGAATGTCAAAGATTTTGTGAGCCGGTTCCTAAACACGACAAATCTAGAAATCAGAGAGATGTTTGCTTATTGGTTTTGAAAAAAAAAAGAACAGATAAATAGATTTTAGGAACAATGTAGGTAATCTTTAATAACGAGGGAACTCGAATACTGTTGACTAGATCCTTGCTTGGTTTTCATTTTCACATAATCTTCATTAGTTCTTCATTCCGCAACCAGTATCGTTTCTTAGTTGAACAATATAAGATTTATACTATGTGGCAGGCAACTACATAGTTACTCCGATTGGAGATTATCTCCCCTGACTAAAGAACATTTGCGTCTCAACCATATAAACAGTATCTAATTTTGACTTATATATATATATATATATATGTAAAACCGAATGTGTATATATAGCGAGCGATCGTACACAAATGCATATAATACTCTAAAGTTTAAGAAAAAAACAGTTTTATTTTACCTTACCTTACATTATCACGGCATATTTTACTACTGATATCACTAATTTTAGTATTTTTTGGAATATTAATATTAATAACATTAATTAATAAATTACAGTGTAACCCGGATATAAGAGAGTTGTCGGGAATGGAGAAGTCTCTTATATCCGGATTTCTCTTATATCCGGGTTTGGTCTATTTTGTTTAGGTAAGTATGGCTCTAATTTGGGACCAGATAAAATCTCTCTTATATCCGGGTTTCTCTTATATCAGGGTATCTTATATCCGGGTTACACTGTAATTGATTCCTGGATAAAAATAGAGTTACTCCATTTTATTTTAGAAGGTCACCACTAGTTGTTAAACTAGCGTCTCTAAATAAGAATTTATATTTCGTATTTCCAACCTTATTCTCAATTTTAAATGTTAATCTCGGCCGAACTCCGAATTCAAAATCAACTACAGTTCATTTAAACATTTTTACGTGTTTATTTACATATTCATATGTTCCTATATAAGGCTCTTATTTCAGCTTACTTTATTTTTCTTATTTCAAATAATTTTCTTTCCATTGATATGTATTATTATTATTAGTTGTAGTAGAAATTTAGTTTATTTTGTTTTATTTTATATTATTTTTTATCATGGCATACTTTCTTCTTGATGTCATTAATTTTAGTTAGTTTAGTCAATTATCAATTACTCTCTAGATTATTGGGGAAAAAAATACAGTTCTCCCCGCCTTGACTTTCCAGCGCCCATTTCTTGTTTACTCACGTTTTAAAAACCAGCGTCTCTCTAAGTTAGAAATTATATTTCTTATTTCCAACTTTATTTTCAATCTAAAATGTCAATCTGAGCTTAAATTCAAATTCAAAATTAAACTACAATTCATTTAAATATTTTAATTCCAATTTTTAACGCCAATATTCCGCCCCAACAATAATTTCGCGTGAACCAGAAAATTAAAAAAAAAAAAAAAAAAAAAAAACGGCGCCAGCCCAAAATATTAATAAAAATAAATATAATAATTCTAGCACTTAGAAATTGCTTCGGTATGAAACTCGGACTTTTCCTATTAATATAAGATATTATGTATATATATATATATATATATATATATATATATATATATATATATATATATATATATATATATATATATATATATATATAAAGAAATATACATAATATCTATATATATATATAATGTATAAAGAAATATACATAATATCTATATATATATAATGTATACATATATATATTATATATATACATATATATAAAAAGAAATATACATAATATCTATATATATATAATGTATATATGTATATATATATATATATATATAAATATATATATATATAAAGAAATATACATAATATCTATATCTATCTATCTATCTATCTATCTATCTATATATATATATATATATATATATATATATATACATACACATTAAATATGTTTGTTACTTATCACTGAGTACTGTACTATAAAGTATTTATATTTATATATATATATACTGGACTCTGCCGTCATTTTCTCGCCGTATGAGAATCAAGCAATTCATTTCCTAGGAACCGACAGCCAGACATCTGCATAAATGATTTGATTATAGTGGTGAAGTCATTTTGCAGAACCAACCACACTTTTTGGCGGGCCGAATACAGACGTCTGGTGCACTACGTCCCACAAATTCCCAAACGACCATCCGCAGGTTTTGAATTCAGAGTTGGCCTAGTAGAGCAGTTACCATCCAAGGCTATAGAACCCAATCTGTCCTGCTATTTATCCCTAGCTGAGGTGAGAAGAAAAGGATTCATGCCTTTTACATGGGTATTGGCACGTAAGTGAATGTAATGGATCCGACTGGAATTCGATATATATATATATATATATATATATATTATATAAATATAAATTAGATACTCTATATAATAGTTTAGATTAGAATATTCCTTAGCCAAGGGACTATGTATTTATCTGCCACATAGAAACAAAGAAAAGAGTGTTGAATTGTTACGTGACAGTTGTTCTGCTGCTTGGTAGCGAATGCTAGATAATCTCCACAAAGACGAAGAAAAGACTTGAAGCAAAAGAAATGTGCTTCTCTAGAAAGATGCTGAAGATACCATGAATCGAACATGTGATCAATGACGAAGTTTTCGAGGAAAAGGAAGCAGAAAGGAAATTTATACTTAATATCAAGAAGAGGCAGTTGAAATGTCTGGGGCACGTAATGAGGTAGGAGGTCTTGGAACATCTGATACTCACAGGAAGGACTTGAAGGAAGGAGGAACAGAGAGAGACAGACGATAAGCTTGAGTAAATGGATGGTATAAGAGGGTTTGGGATTAATAACAAAAAGACAAAACGTATTAAGAGCTACAAGGAACAGAAAAATGGGGAAGGCAATGATTACCTACGTTCTGAGTGAACACAGTACGTAAAAGAATAATAATTTTGTACTGAATAAAGCTTCCTAAGCTGCAATGCTCACCAGTGTTTTATTAAAATCGACTTCGCTTCTGAATTTCGTATTTAAGCTACCGTAGCAGTGCTTTACTAAACAATTCTTTTTGCTCTTCCAAATATGCTCAATAAACAGTAATCTTCTAACCATTACTCTGTGACGCAGCATTTTCTCGTAGTGATCCTTATTTTTATTTTGTGTATAAAATCAATGTTCTTTAATATTAGAAAAAAAAAATTCTCTGGGGATCTCAGACAACTTTAGCTCGAAACGTTGTCTAAGACGGTTCCAATTTAGAAATGTCTGCAGATGTGTCACTTCAGTAAAAACATGAAACGGAACAGAACAAATGACTAAACTGTGTGTCCGTACTGAAAGAAAGAACAAACAGAAAACATGCCTCGAGTCGTAGCGGCTTGCTTTATTTTCGAACCAGGATTTGTTGAAATATATTTTTCTCTGTTTTTTTTTTTGTCGTTACCCCGCCTCCAACGAGTTGATGTAAATTCAATTAGAGAATTTCCGACACCTGTCTCGGGCAGACGAGTGTCAGGCCAACAAAGAGAAAAAGAGTTCTGGATTAAAAGCAGAGGCCAACAAAAAAAAAGCTTGGGGAAGGAGAAAAGAAGATTTTGCTGGGAAAGACGGCTAAATTTAAAATATCCATCGCTTTTCTGACTTAGAATAAGCTAGGAAGCAGGAACGGAAGAGAATCGGCGCGGATACCGTTTGAAGAAGACGAAGAAGGGCGTAAAAGAAATTGCAGAATGAAAAATTATAAACCCCTGGTTCAGACGAATTGATCAATGATAGACTAATACCAAGGGTCGCATGTGAACGCATGTGAGTCAGAAAAATCTCTGTTTCTGTGTATCTGTTGATTTGTCTTTCTGTCTACGCCCATCTTTTTTGTCTATCTACTATGTATATAAGTATGGGTGTATATGTGCTTTGTAGTATACATATGTACGTGGAATGATAAATTTTGGCAGGCGGACAGAGACAAATCTATCTATCTGGCAATGTCGGTCTGTTCGTATCTATCTATCTATCTATCTATCTATCTGTCTATCTATCTATCTACCGCATTTTGTTCCTCATTATATCAGTCGGTTTCTTTCCTTCTATCTATATCTCACTCTAATCAGAAATATATAAGACTCTATCTATCTATCTATCTATCTATTAGGTTGGTGCAAAAATAATGTCGTTTTCTCACATATGTTACAATGTGAGAAAACGACATTATCTTTGCACCAACCTAATATCTATCTATCTATCTATCTATCTATCTATCTATCTATCTATCTATCTAAATACAATGAGAAATATTGGCATAATCTCATAATTATGTTTGCAATACAACCGGTTGGGCATCGAACACACACGCACGCCCGCACACACACATATATCTATTCTTACAATTGTAATTATGATGGCATTAGAATTAGTTAATGTCCATGACAAGACTCGCTTGGATTATACCAATGTATTATTACATATATATATATATATATATATATATATATATATATATATATTTTTTTTTTTTTTTTTTAAATTATTTGCTCTAGATTTACATTGAGCTCTCTGGGTTTTATCCCCCTTGGGTCTATCGTATGGGATTACCTAGTTTTTCATAAACTAACTACACACACACACACACACACACATATATGTATATATATATATATATATATGTATATATATGCACAATGCCAAGTCTTACACCTCTATATTGTATTAATATATAGGGGAATCTGGCCTAATCTTTATAACCTTGAAAAACTTCTATTTGCTAATCAAGATCGAATTCTGGCTGAATCACTCGGGAAAGCATGAGATCCTTTTCCCCTTCTCATCTTTGTACATGTATTAAAAAGCAAGATAAGTGCATTCTCCAGCCTTCTACCGGTTTCACAATGTAATAGAGAAATTAATCACACTTAGTGATACATAATCTTTATAAAAGTGAAAATCTTTTCCTGATCTACACAAGAATAACATTTTGTCCCCAGTCAATACAGTCGTATTAAGTACAGTCGTGAAAATATACAAACCTGTTTAGAATAAACGAAGCAGATTTCGAAATTGTAGTCTTCTTCAATCTATATAATATTGGTAATCACGGCTCTAAACAAATGACACCATCTCTATTACATGAAAGCACTGTTTGAAATCATACTCTTCAAGAACAATTTGAAATTGTAGTCTCCTTCCGAATATACAAATATAGTTTCAAATTATAAACTCCGTTTATTGCATGAGACCACAATATGAAATTATACCTTAATTATATCTTAATCTGTACGTATATTTTGAGATTATACAGCCTGGTTTAATATTTGCAAGCATAGTTTGAAATTGTACTATTTTTCAGTATATAAAAATGGGGTTTGAAATTATAAAGTCCCCTTTATCGCATGAAAATCCAGTTTGAAATTATACTAAATTGTTTACTCTTGTAAATTTCTACCGTCTGTCATATTAGTCAAATATTTCATTATCGGAGATCAGAATTGGAGATGAAAAGTAAAGCGGGTGACTCTATATTTGCGAAAAATATCCACTCTTTTACATGCAATAAGAATAACGCGAGAAGATATTAATTCAACAAAATCCAATCGCACTAAAATTACCCTGGCGTAACAACTTAAATGTGGTGCACGAATGTGAGTCAACTAAAATACATAATATATATATATATATATATATATATATATATATATATATTCAAACCCACACACACACACACATACATATATATATATATATATATATATGTATTCAAACATATATTGTTAAATATAACAGACAACGAATATCTATTATGATTGATGATGAGCCGTTATGAACTCCGTATATTTACTTTAATTTTAGACAATAAAGGTCACAGATTTTTTTAATTGTGTTTTTCCTTGATCTAAGCTTTCGGCTGACATGATTCATCTTCAGAGTGATTATATGGCCATATATATATATATATATATATATATATATATATATATATATATATATATATATGTGTGACGGGTACACACCTGGCCCAGGGTCGAATCCTTTGGTTACGGCGCCAACTGTGACGTCGCTCCTCCTGGTCGTTCCTCCTGGTTCCAAGCGTGCCGCTCCAACCTCTTGGTTAGATGATCACCAGCCTCGCTTTTCCCAACCCGCTTCCAATACCTGGTTGCTAAAGCAACTGTACTGATCTCCGGTCTGTCTACCCACGCTGTGTTTAGATCTTAGACAGACGGGATCAGCAGGGATTGGGCCGTATGCAAGTTGAGTCCGACGGGGGTGGCAAAACACAAGTAAAAGAAAAAAAAAACTCACGAGACAAAAAATTACTGATAAAAAAAAGGGTGACAACCTTTTATATCTAATGTCCGTTACATAAAGAAAAATTGTTCTCATTCCCAACCCGCTCTGTGGACTATGGCACCAAGCTTCTATCATACAACTTAACGATTTCGAATTGTCTACTCTCTAGAATTGTGTATGTCGGAGTGTGGTTTAGTTCGACACTGGGGCTAATTTCTATCAATCATTCGCAGTTGATTCTTCTCTTCGACTTGAGTTGTATTTCTTCACTTCGATCTGGTTGGGTCGAATTCTGTTCTCGGCTGGGCTTGATTTTAACTTCTTCTTCTTCTTCCGTCCAGTAACTCTTTGGCCTTGTCTTCGACTTGGCTGCAACTTCTCCGCGGCTTTCGAGTAATCTTCTTCTTCGTCGACTTAGATAGAACTTCTCTTGTCTTTGACTTGGGCCGGAAGGATTTCTTGTTTTCGACTTCGGCTGGAAGGATTTCTTGTTTTCGACTTGGGCTGGAAGGATTTCTTGCCGCAACCCAGCCGCAACCCTCCGTCATCCGAGGTGATCTCTTCTCGCTGCCGTCCGGGGCTGAACTCATCTTTTGTCGATTGGGGTCCTGCTTTTATTGACGCCGCAGCAAACCGGGGTGGGTCTGTCGGCGTCAGGGCTCTCTCGATAATCCCAAAAGTCGCATTAGTTCTGATTTCCCATTATCGCTATTATTTTCACCCCTACTTCCTCACAGTGCCTCTGGGGGGAAGACGCATACCCATCTCTCCCGGTCTCTCGTATGTCAGGTGACCGTTTTCGACCAATGGTTCTTGATCGAGCATTCTCCCTCCTCTTTCCGCATATCACGTGACCGCTTTCGGCTAATGAGACTGTGGTGGGACGCCTCCCGTCTCCAATCGGGCGTGGCTTACATCGTTCTTGTTCTAAAAAAAACAAAATCTAATTTGGCCTTTTTCACACGTACGAAAAATGATAATCTTGGCTTTTTCTCACCTGGGTTCTGTCAAAACAGCCTGCCGCTAATTAGATGTGACTTCAGGAAAGAATATTGGCGCTATCTGTGAGCCGAGACAATCGTTTTCTTTCCTTCTTTGTTTTTGGTCAGACCTGATAGTCAAAAATCTTAATTATCTGAATTGAAAATGTCTCCACTTCATCATCGTGGGGTTCCAATTTTTTAACAGGTCAGAATCTGTATACAGTTCCACCGGCCACCCCCTCAACACAAAAGACACCTTTCCTCCGATTAAAATTTCGTTTCCATTGTTCTAAAAAATCTTTATTGTTTCAGCCAACCTTTAACAAACTTCCATCCTACGCGGACATGGAATTAGTTCAAGTGCTTGACCTGATAATTTTGACACTTGTTAGGTGCTGGTCGTACGTGTGTGTTTTCGCTTACGACCTGGTTTCGTATTATGTTTCTGTCTTTCCTCTTCTTTTTGTTTTATTTTATTATCTCCAAACTCTATTTCTTCAACCAAATATAACAATTTCTATTTCCCTGGATTTCGGTCAGGTAATTTGACCTGATATATTTTGACACCTGTCTTGTCTTAGTTTTACTTATGACCGGGTTTTGTTTTATCTATTCCTCTCTCTCTTTCTTTTTATTATTTTTTTTTTCTCCTTCTCTTTGGATCGCCTAAATACAGTTAGAGAATTATTCTCAAAACTCAATTATTCTTCGTTTCTAAATAACTAACAACTGGTTAATAAACCGAATAAAAATTAAATCATATTTCTATGAATATCTCTTTTTAGTCTTTCTAAAAATGCAGGGTGCCACAATCCTCCCCTAACCGATTTGTCATTTACCCGTAAATGACACCTAAACCCAATTACATCATTTAACATGCACCATGCATTTGTCTCATGCAATTATATTCTACTTTCTTACATGCAAGGGTAATGTTCTTTTCACCTTCTTTTGTTCTACATGCAATGTAATGTTCCTTTCATCTTTTTTTTTTTTTTTTTTTTTTCTACATGCAATGTAATGTTCTTTTCATCTTCTTTTGTTCTACATGCAATGTACTGTTCTTTTTCATCTTCTTTTGTTCTACATGCAATGTAATGTTCTTTTCATCTTCTTTTGTTCTACAAGCAAGGGTAATGTTCTTTTTCATCTTCTTTTGTTCTACATGCAAGGGTAATGTTCTTTTTCATTTTTTTTTTTTTTTTTATTTTTTTTACTGATAAAAAATGTAATGTTCTTTTTCATCTTCTTTTGTTCTACATGCAATGTAATGTTCTTTTCATCTTCTTTTGTTCTACATGCAATGTACTGTTCTTTTTCATCTTCTTTTGTTCTACATGCAATGTAATGTTCTTTTCATCTTCTTTTGTTCTACATGCAAGGGTAATGTTCTTTTTCATCTTCTTTTGTTCTACATGCAAGGGTAATGTTCTTTTTCATTTTTTTTTTTTTTTTTTACATGCAAAAGTAATATGTGCGTGTGTCTGTGGGTGCAGATGTGTTTACTATGGTTTGTTCTTCTTGGTCAATGTTTTCCTCTCCGCTGTGGGCGGTTTTTCCCCCGCACGTGGTGGTCTCACGCCAGCCTCCTCCGTTGGTCTTTCAGCAATTTCTTTGCCCGTCCTGTCTGAGCGAGGAACACTGCTCGGCATCTCCCTCTCGAGTTGCTGCACGCTCACTAGATTGTCGTTCGCTAATCTCCTCTTACTCTTAACCTTCCATATTAATACACCCCCGATGGCTATAACTAGGAATGTACCCATTACTATTGACCAACTTATCGCGATCTGCTCATCGTCTTCCCAAGCCACACCTCCGTTTCCCAACGCACTTAACTTGTCTCTCAATTGATCCATATCGATCTTTTCTATTGGCTTCATTAATACTGGCATCTTATTTAAGGTAACATTAGAGAATCTCTTCACTATCGGCTCCCATAATTCTGTACAATTGACTAAGCCTCTACCAATCATCTCTATGATTGAATCTTTCTCTTCATATCTTTCTTCTTCCTGGTAATAGGGGGGTAAGGGAATGGATATTCCAACCGCCGAACATCCCATGGGTAGCGTCACCAGGGATAACGGTGGTCTTATTCTTAATGTCCTTGTGGACTCTCCCCCACATACCCTAGACAAGCTGATATGTCTCTGTGTGGCTACTGCCCACACCCCGTCTGAAACACTGATAGCTTGTGGTAATGCCGTGTTTGTTAATACCTCCACTTGGCAGATTCTTTTGATTCCTTCCCTTTTCCCATCAAACAATTCTAGTATGCACATTCTGCGATTACCAGTTTTATAGATAGGGCTTAACGAGGTACAAGTCCCTAGAGCATCATCTCTACACCTTCCAGCTTCTTCAGCTGATAGCAACATGAATTTCGTTCTCCCCGAATTTAAAGCTATGTAGTCTGCTTCCACCTTGTACCTTGCTATCATTCCTAAACCTTGATCTCTTCTGGGGTAGGGGATGGGTAAGTTTATAACCTGGTATATCTCGAATACACTCTCGCTATCTAACAACGGAACAGATATCACAACCAATAGTCGCCTATTTTCTAACAAGGTCACACATCCTAGTGCATTATAATATTTCCACAATTCTTTGGTGGGGTCCACCGGCAGCCTTAAATGGTGGGGTAACTCGGCCTGTATTCCGAGTAGCGCTTCCCTTAGGTGACCCGGGTTTACTATGCTTGGGGAGAGGTGTCCTACTGACAGCATGTCTAATTGCGCCCTCACGTGTTCCAGCAAGGTCGTCAACGACTGACTCGTTTGTCGTACCTTATTCGTAATTGTCATCAGCTGGAAATATTTTTGCATGAATCCGCTCATTTCCTGTAATTCAATCATTACAGTTTCTGTATTATTAATTACCTCTTGTCTCAACCTCGCCAGGTTGTCTATTAACCAATTGATTCTGGCTCTATTTTTGGACACCTCTAACCTTGTCACATTTAATATTGTCACACTCTCCCTTGCCACCTGGGCAAGCGTCCTCTGGTTTACCTCCACTTCTCCCAGTTTCCTTCTTATGAATTTAACGTCATCTTCAGTCACTGTTCCAAACAGGACACTCAATGCCTTTCCCACAATCGGGACTACGGATCTCCTTTCCCGCGTCTGCAGTAACTCTATTCCCTGCAGGTAGTTTTGCATGTCTTTCCATTGAGCCTCTATCATAGTGGCTTCTGATTCTAGGGAGTGCAATAAACTGAGATACCCTTTTTGCTTGGGATAATCTTGTCCTACTTTCAACCGGGCTGCATCCAGTTGCGTTAGCTCGTTTCCTAACTTATTTAGTAGCGACTCATACGGGTTCAAATCTATCACGAATGTGACCAACCACTTAGACCTGGTTATTATTACTTCGCTCGTTTTTTTAAAAATGGTGTTTCGGCTGCGCTTCCTAGCTTCCGCCATCGTCACCATCAGCGTGGCTACCACCATCATCGTCATAACCAACCCTTTCATCTTGATCATTCCTGAAAGGTAACGAAATTCTTTTGTTGTTATTCTTCACAACTACTTCGTGTCGCTCAACTCATCACTCAATTATTTTATAACTTCTTACTAAGTCCAGCTCTTCCCTCCTCCAACTAACCTCTAGCGGACAGAATGGTCTGGTCAGGTGTGCGTGGCGCCCACTCTAAAGGTTGTACTTCATGACACCACTGGTGATCAATCAACAATGCCAATGATCTTCTCCCGTCCCTTGTGAGGTGCAGCCCGCGACTCCATCCCCTCCACTCACATCTACCATAGTCAGCCAATAGGATTTTGGATGAGCCAGTGTCGTTATCTGTCGACACTAAATGCTTGTATTCTGCACAGTCGTTTTGTTCTACTGAGATTTGGGGTTCTTCTCCCTCCCTGATCTCATCTTCTGAGGTGATTCCTGTTCAACCTCTAACCTTCTTTCTGTGTCTAACTTCCGTCCAGGAGGTTTTTTTTTTGTTTGTCCTCTTCTTCATCTCCTGATTCTTCTTTCTGTTTAGAGTCTTCGCCTTGAATGTCCTCAATACCTTTCGACTCTATGTCTAAATTTCTCCTGTTCCTTATCCTTTCCTTGAGCTGGGAAAGGGGTATTCGATCCTCCTCCTCCCACTCGCTGGGTCCTTCGTCCTGTTCAGGGTGCCTCTTTTTAGAGCCTTCGACTGCTTGATTGGACCTCCTCGTCTTTTTCTTCCTTTTCTTCGGACATGGGGGTGTGATGGCGATCTCACGGGGTCTTCTCTGTACCGATTCAGTCGACGACTGAACATCGCCAATCCCCGCTGAGGGTTCCAACTCTGTCACTCGGACTGCTTTGTTTATCTGGCCAAGTCGACCTATCTCCGCATCCTCCTCGGAGTCTTCTTCCGTTTCCATTTCTTCCGGTTCAACCAGAGTTACTTTCCTTTTCCTTGTCTTCTTAGACCTCGGCTCGCTCATTTCCAGGTTAGCTATTTCAGCCTTCTTCAGATCATTGGCATGAACCCTCCTCGCTCGTCCTGCCACTTGATCCCATATTACATATGATACTGGGCCCGTCTGCTCTACTATCCGGTAGTACGGTTCCCATCTTTGGTCCAGCTTTCCCTCTCTCTGGTGGATTTTATAGTAGACAGGGTCTCCAACCTTCAATTCTACTACCTTTCTTTCAGCATTCACCCTCTCATTTCTTTTCTTCTGGGCCCTCTTTATTCTTCTTCTGGCCTGTACAAATATCTTATGTTGCTGTTCCAGCAATAGTTGATGATGATCTTCTCCCATATACCTTCTTCGGGGCTTCAGTAGGTTATCCACAGGCAGGACCACGTCTCTGCCAAACAACAAAAAGTAAGGAGAAAATCTGGAGGTTTCGTTTATCGTAAACCTAACGACCCTCAGAGCCTGCGTCAAATACAAGTCCCAATTTCCAGTGTTTTCTCTGACCAGCTTGGCCAATACATCTCCCAAGGTTTTATGAAACCTTTCCACTTTAGCATTTCCCTGGGGGTGATATGGGGATGTTTTTATGTGCTCTACATTCAAACCTGTCAAAACTTCTCTCATGATGCTGTTCACATTCTCCGTGCCATTGTCTGTTACCAATTGCACAGGGGCACCATACCTAGGGAAGATTTCACTTATTATCAACCCGGCCACAGTTCTGGCCTTCTTGTCTGGTACTGCAAATGCTTCAGGCCAATTTGTTAGCCAATCGACAAAACTCACTATATAGTTGTTTCCTTGTGCAGTTTCTCCATATGGTCCTGATACATCCATACTCACCTTCTCGAAGGGAAAGTTTGGTACGTCTGTTTCCTCCAAGGGTGCCATTTCCTGCCTTCTGCTCTGCGACTGGCACACTACACAACTCCGAACATAGTTAGTGACCTCTCCGTACAGTTTGGGCCAATAGTACTTTCTTCCTATGAGATCACATGTCCTATCAATTCCCATGTGACCCAACCTCTCGTGGCACTACTCCAATATCTCTGGTCTTAAACTTTTGGGCACATACAACTTGGGCTTGACTTCTTCATCCCTGCCTGAGAGATAATACAGCCTTTCCTCTATTATGGCATACTTGGTGGTCTCTCCTGCCTTCACCTTCTCTCTCAGAGCAGCTATTTCACTGTCTGCTTGCTCCTTCTCAATTCCTTCTGTCCAGTAGGGATCGGTTATTATCTGGGCGTCCCCTTCTTCGTCCGATTCTAACATAGGGCGATCTTTTAGCTTATTAGAGTTAATTACTCCTATTCTATAGGCTTTATCATCTACTCCCTGTTCTACCTTTACAGATCTTTCTTCCAGTTGTTTCGGTATTCTTGAGAGTAAATCTGCGCACGTGTTTTCCTTTCCTGCCAAATACTCTATCTTACAGTGGTAGCCACTTAACTTAAGTGCCCACTGTTGAATTTTCTTATTATTTGTCCACTCTGCCTGCAATAGGTACTGCAAAGGTTTGTGGTCTGTTTTTATAGTAAAGACCGCACCATTTAAATAGTAGTCCAGTTTTTGGAGAGCATACATGATGGCATATGCTTCTCTTTCTATTACTGGCCACCTCTGTTGTGTCTCTGAGAGCTTATGGGAGAGGAAGTATATCGGTACTTCCTCTGGTATGCCAGGCACTGGTCCTTCCTTATCAGGACACGGCTGGGTAAGTACTGCCCCTACACACTGCTCACTGGCATCCGTGTATAATATCATGGGCTTGCTGAGGTCTGGGTACGTCAGCAGTGGGACGGTTGTCAACTGTCCCTTTAGCGAATCAAATGCTCGTTGACAGTCCTCTGTCCACCTGAACCTAGCGTATTTCTTCGTCAGGGCTACTAGTGGTATGGCAATTCTTGAAAATGCCGGGACGAAGCGTCGGTAGTAGCCTATAGCTCCTATAAAACCTCTTACCTGTCTCACTGTCTTAGGCTCTGGCATTTCCCTTATGACCTTTACCTTATCCATGTCGGGTTTAATACCGTCTCCGTTTATGACGAAGCCTAAATACCTAGTTTCTTCCTTCAGAAACTGACACTTTGACAATTTTAATTTTAATCCGTGTTTCCTCAACCTTCCCAACACCTGTCCTAAATGAAAAAAATGTTGTTCCACTGTCTCCGAAAATATCAAGATATCGTCCAAATACGCCATGGCAAAGCTCTCGTATCCTCCTAACACTATTGACATTAGCTGTTGGAAGACTCCCGGGGCATTAGCTAGACCGAATGGCATCACCCTGAACTGAAACAGTCCCAGGTGACACGCAAATGCGGCCTTCTCCTTGTCAGCCTCATCCAGGGCTACTTGCCAATACCCGGACCTCAAGTCCAACGTAGAGAAGTACTTTGCCTTCCCTAATAATGCCAAAATGTCGTCTATCAATGGCAATGGCACCGCCAACGGCTTCGATATAGAATTTAGCTTCCTAAAATCTACACAGAAACGATGCCCGCCATCTTTCTTACCTACTATTACTATTGGGAAGCTCCAAGGGGAGATCGATCTTTCGATCATCCCAGCTTCCAACATTTCCTCTACTGCCTCTTCTACAAGTGGTCTTTTATGTATAGGTGTCCGGTAGGGTTTCAATTTCACAGGGGGGTGGTCTCCGGTGTCGATTTTCATTTCGACTGTGTGGGTCTGACCTAGCTCCTTGTCTGACTGGGCCACCACATCTCGATTTTTCCTTAACAGACCCCCCACTCTGGTTCTAAATTGATCCGGGGCTAATATATCCTCATCTAAGATTCCCTCTGTTTGCTCTACTAGCTTCCTTCGTTCCTCCTCGAATCTCACCCGACTCAGAGTTCGTAGGGGAAGTGCTCTCCCTATCTTCTCCCCTCTCCTAACCTTTATAGTCTTTTGGGCCTGGTTCACCATCATTCTGGGCACCAACTCGGCTGCCTCCACTACCGTTTCGCACAGGGTTACCTCGTTATCTTCTAGGGCCTTTCCTTCTACAGGGATCAACTGCAGGGGTCCTCTCCATACCCTTTTTCCTGACATTAACCTACCCTTTCCCGACACTGCGGTTCTAGGAGGTAACTTTACATCTTCCTCCACCACTATGGTTATCTCTTCCTCTGGTGGGCATCCCAATGGCGTTCTCTCGCCGTTCACCACCAACACAGTAGGATTAAACTCAATCTGGGCCCTCTGGCACCGGAGCCAATCTTCTCCCAAGATTGCCTCCGTACACAGGTCGGGGGTTACGTAAAAATTTTGGGTGCTTTTTACTTTCCCAATCCTCACCGGGAGCCTCACCATCCCTTTTATCTTCAGGGGGGCTCCATCTGCTTGCGTGATCTCTATGTCCGCTTCCCGTAACCTTCTCTTCCGTTTCACCCGCCTGTATGTTTCCTCTCTCATCAATGACACAGATGCTCCTGTGTCCACCAGAGCCCTCATCTCCCTACCCCCTATCTCTGCTCTACAGGATAGTTCTTTCTCTTGCGTTAGCGAAGAGAACACTTGAGCTTTCTTCTTCCTGGGTCTCCATCCTTGGGTCAACCCAGCCATGGGTGCCGGTAGTAATAAATCACCTTCATTTTTCTCATGAGGTGGAGTTCTGCGCCCCCTGCACCTGGGCGACCCCGGCCGGACCTCTCCCGGTCTCCCGCGTTCGTTTCTAAGGATACAGTTTCTCTTCAGGTGTCCTGGCCTCCTGCAAAACCAGCACCTTCTTGTTGGACAGCTTGCCGCAAAGTGGCCCGCCCGACCACATGTCCAACATTTTGCTCTTTTCCTTTTCAACTGGGTTGGCCTTGTGTCTATTCCCGGGGGAACCCGTCCTCTATTCAAGCGGTTCGCCCGTCCACTGGTCCAAGTTTTTATTTCTCTTCTTTTTAACTGGGCCACCCTCCCTCTTAATTCCGGGGTGGCCCGCTGGCTTTTCCCTGGGCCGGTCTCTTGGGCTCAGCCTTCTTTGTTAATATCGGTGGGGCACCCTTCCTCAGCCCGCACCACTTGGCCAGGTGTCCTTTCTTACCACACCTGGTGCATCTGTCCTGATCGAAGTCTGGGGGTAACCCCCACTTCGTCGGACATTCCGCCGCCCTGTGGTCCTCGTGCCCACAGGTCCAGCAGACCAGCCCGTATCGACCCGGCGTGGGCTTATAAAAGCCATGCCTGGTCGACCATGCTTTTCTATTGGGGTCCTCCTCCCATAATTCTGCCCGATCCACCTCATCCTTAACCCTCTGATTCCACGCGGGGGGTCTTCCGCCTACCCCCCTCTTTCCAGCCTCCTGACTTGGCATCTGCTTCTTCCCACACCTCTTCACTTTATCCCACACGCCCTGGCTCTCCCTGGCCAGCTCCACCGCTGCCGACAGTCTGAGCGGTCCTTCCTTCAGTACGTCGTGACGAACACGCTCGTCGCTCAGCGCCTCTATATACAGGTCCGCCAGTTGGGCCTGCATAACTGCATTATCCCTGACCACTTCGGGGAATGCCAACGATGATAGCTTCCCCGCTCGGGTCCCTAATTCTCCCGGGGTTTCATCCCGTAGCTGTGTCAGTTTTAAAAGGGCCCTCATGGCCTCTATGGCCGTACCTTCGTCGGCGAACTCTTTGGTTAGCAGTCTTTTTATCTCTTCCCAAGACAAGCAGGGTTGATTTTCCAAGAGCCCCCTCACGAACTCAGACGCTTTTCCCTTTGTGGCATCGTATGCCAAATACAGGGTTTCTTGGTCCGAAAGCTCGTAGATGATTCGGCTCTTCTCAAGGATTGCCAGCCAGTTTTTAAACTCCTTCCCGCTGCCATCAAATACTGGGACCCTCGGTCCACCTAACAGCTTCCTTAAATCCACTGACAACCCCCGCCTTACTTCCTCTTCACCCCCCACTGCTCTATCCGAATCATAGTCCGACATGTCTACAGAGAAAGACAATCTATGCAGCAACAATCGAGGTTGGGAAATAAAATAAGGTGTCCTATCTTGCAGACGATTCTGTTCTTGTTCCTTTCGGTCCCGGTCGTTTTGAGTTCTATTTGAATTTTCAGCAACGGCGGTCGATCGATGTGACGTGACGCGGCTGTCTCAGGGTTGATCCCGGTCACTGGCACCAATTGTGACGGGTACACACCTGGCCCAGGGTCGAATCCTTTGGTTACGGCGCCAACTGTGACGTCGCTCCTCCTGGTCGTTCCTCCTGGTTCCAAGCGTGCCGCTCCAACCTCTTGGTTAGATGATCACCAGCCTCGCTTTTCCCAACCCGCTTCCAATACCTGGTTGCTAAAGCAACTGTACTGATCTCCGGTCTGTCTACCCACGCTGTGTTTAGATCTTAGACAGACGGGACCAGCAGAGATTGGGCCGCATGCAAGTTGAGTCCGACGGGGGTGGCAAAACACAAGTAAAAGAAAAAAAAAAAACTCACGAGACAAAAAATTACTGATAAAAAAAAGGGTGACAACCTTTTATATTTAATGTCCGTTACATAAAGAAAAATTGTTCTCATTCCCGACCCGCTCTGTGGACTATGGCACCAAGCTTCTATCATACAACTTAACGATTTCGAATTGTCTACTCTCTAGAATTGTGTATGTCGGAGTGTGGTTTAGTTCGACACTGGGGCTAATTTCTATCAATCATTCGCAGTTGATTCTTCTCTTCGACTTGAGTTGTATTTCTTCACTTCGATCTGGTTGGGTCGAATTCTGTTCTCGGCTAGGCTTGATTTTAACTTCTTCTTCTTCTTCCGTCCAGTAACTCTTTGGCCTTGTCTTCGACTTGGCTGCAACTTCTCCGCGGCTTTCGAGTAATCTTCTTCTTCGTCGACTTAGATAGAACTTCTCTTGTCTTTGACTTGGGCCGGAAGGATTTCTTGTTTTCGACTTGGGCTGGAAGGATTTCTTGTTTTCGACTTGGGCTGGAAGGATTTCTTGTTTTCGACTTGGGCTGGAAGGATTTCTTGCCGCAACCCAGCCGCAACCCTCCGTCGTCCGAGGTGATCTCTTCTCGCTGCCGTCCGGGGCTGAACTCATCTTTTGTCGATTGGGGTCCTGCTTTTATTGACGCCGCAGCAAACCGGGGTGGGTCTGTCGGCGTCAGGGCTCTCTCGATAATCCCAAAAGTCGCATTAGTTCTGATTTCCCATTATCGCTATTATTTTCACCCCTACTTCCTCACAGTGCCTCTGGGGGGAAGACGCATACCCATCTCTCCCGGTCTCTCGTATGTCAGGTGACCGTTTCGACCAATGGTTCTTGATCGAGCATTCTCCCTCCTCTTTCCGCATATCACGTGACCGCTTTCGGCTAATGAGACTGTGGTGGGACGCCTCCCGTCTCCAATCGGGCGTGGCTTACATCGTTCTTGTTCTAAAAAAAACAAAATCTAATTTGGCCTTTTTCACACGTACGAAAAATGATAATCTTGGCTTTTTCTCACCTGGGTTCTGTCAAAACAGCCTGCCGCTAATTAGATGTGACTTCAGGAAAGAATATTGGCGCTATCTGTGAGCCGAGACAATCGTTTTCTTTCCTTCTTTGTTTTTGGTCAGACCTGATAGTCAAAAATCTTAATTATCTGAATTGAAAATGTCTCCACTTCATCATCGTGGGGTTCCAATTTTTTAACAGGTCAGAATCTGTATACAGTTCCACCGGCCACCCCCTCAACACAAAAGACACCTTTCCTCCGATTAAAATTTCGTTTCCATTGTTCTAAAAAATCTTTATTGTTTCAGCCAACCTTTAACAAACTTCCATCCTACGCGGACATGGAATTAGTTCAAGTGCTTGACCTGATAATTTTGACACTTGTTAGGTGCTGGTCGTACGTGTGTGTTTTCGCTTACGACCTGGTTTCGTATTATGTTTCTGTCTTTCCTCTTCTTTTTGTTTTATTTTATTATCTCCAAACTCTATTTCTTCAACCAAATATAACAATTTCTATTTCCCTGGATTTCGGTCAGGTAATTTGACCTGATATATTTTGACACCTGTCTTGTCTTAGTTTTACTTATGACCGGGTTTTGTTTTATCTATTCCTCTCTCTCTTTCTTTTTATTATTTTTTTTTCTCCTTCTCTTTGGATCGCCTAAATACAGTTAGAGAATTATTCTCAAAACTCAATTATTCTTCGTTTCTAAATAACTAACAACTGGTTAATAAACCGAATAAAAATTAAATCATATTTCTATGAATATCTCTTTTTAGTCTTTCTAAAAATGCAGGGTGCCACAATATATATATATATATATATATATATATATATATATATATATATATATATATATATATATATATATGTATGTGTGTGTAAGAGAGAGATATAGTTTGAAAATGAGTAACTACCGACACCGAGGTTCGAGCGTGACACTCTTTACTTATATATGTTTTCCGCCAGGTGGTAT
Organism: Acanthosepion lycidas; assembly: GCA_963932145.1. Lineage (NCBI taxonomy): Eukaryota > Metazoa > Mollusca > Cephalopoda > Sepiida > Sepiidae > Acanthosepion > Acanthosepion lycidas. The sequence goes on from OZ010579.1 coordinate 91,418,922, forward strand.
AAATAGCGATTCGAGGCGACTGACTGCAGTGATTATTGTGTGACTATTGAGTGGAACTATCCAATCGAATTGGTGGGAATTATTGTGCGTCGGTGATTTGCCTTTTGATTTAAGATTTACGGGACGTTCAGCCGAGCCGCGCTACTAACAAGGTATTCACTGAAATGGTTAATTATCTTTCGTTGATTTTACTGCTTTGTTCTTGTTAAGTATTTATTTGCGATTGTAATTAAAAACTGTTTTATCTTAACATTGAAGTCTTTAGTCTTAATTATTAATGGCCGAGGTACGTCACAAAACATGCATGAACCACATACATCTTTTATTAGCAGGATAAGTCCTCTGGCAGTTCTGGGAGAGTGTTAGGAATAAAGTCCCTACAGACAGCTCCTGTAAGACGTGCTGGGAGAACATACCCGACAGTCACCTACAATTCCAGCCCACATCCTAATTGTAAACTGATGCTGGTGTCTAGCCTGTGTTGTACCAAGGGGATTCCGATCCGCCCACAAGTGTTGGTTGTGTAAATTTGTTATTCCCTCTCTTCCAAATCTTCCTCATCCGTAAACAACTGTTCGGCAGTTTTTTCAATAAGCCAACGTCAAAAATTCTCCCGCAGTGAGTGAAAGACCCTGATCACGTTAAAAATGATACGGATACAGGAGATGCTCATGAGGTACCCTCCATGAGGTACTGTGAGATGTAGGACATGTTAGGACTACTTGACGTGTTCAGACACCTGGATCGTCTTCGACATCCCGTTGAATTTGTTCTTCGTGGTCAGGCGGACAAACGGATCCCGTTCTTCCTCGATCCATAGCTTGTGGTGCCACGGATCTCGTCTCAACAATGTTACCGTAAACAGCAGCAAAGGTTGACTGGCTCGACTGTCGCCTTCGGTCTGGAAACGCAATCTGATGCAGCCGTGCAGCCTGGTATCCATTATTATTCTCGCGACCGTATGTAAAAAGCCTGCTCATATGAATATACTGCCATCGTTTAACGGAACACTTCTCAGTTAACTCACTACTACACACGTTAAACGTTGAAGAAATAAATGTACACGAATGACAAATGTAACCTAGTCGAAATGGTAACACAGCGCCATCTTCCGTAAACTTCCTTTCATGGCATCTGCTCTGACGAGCTATTTTCACTGGTGCCCCGACTGAATGAATTCAAGCGTGCTACTAGGTTGGTATGTTGTCTCACCCTCTTACCGTCGTAACAGTTAAATGCCAACCGTCTCTTTCACATCAATAGCTTCTTCTCTTGCACTTCCCGACAGTGAAACTCCCTTCCTGTTACTTGCTTCCCTGATGACTATAATCTTCCAAAACTTAAATGTAATGTCAATCGACATCTTCTGTTGCCTTGATTCCCGTTTTTCTTTTCATCCTCCTCCGTTGTTCTTTTTATCCTTTCTTCAACCGCGCCTACACCCAGCCTATATCCTTACATACACTCTCTATAACTCCACGCGTACTAGTGGTACTCCCGCATTGCTTTGAGTGAAATGCTAAAAACGAAACAAGATAAAAAAGCTTAATAACTCAAAAAAAGAAGCATTTGCGGACATGTTTATATGGACTTTTGTCCTTGTTTTGGCGTGAGAATACCAATCCCAAAGTTTGTAAAAGAATTTTTGATACACCCTGTATATATCTTATTAAATCTATTTAATGAGAAACACGTGAAAAAATAGTAGGTTTGCCAAATTTATTATTATTACTAAGACTACTACGACTACTACTACTGCTACTACTACTACTAATAATAATAATATAATCATTAGAAAATTATGCTATGCTTCTCTCATGGTCAGCTCTATGTAGCTATATTTTGTATAGGAAATTCAAATGGATATAGCAGAATGACATAAAGATATTTAGAAAATAGATGTCTAGCTTAAAATCGTTGTTTACACAACAATATTTAATCAGTTAATGTGAAATGTTCTTACAACTTATTTTTGCCTGACCGTAGGACGGATATTCGGTTAGTTAATAACAAGTAAAATGTACGCTGCTTAAAAGAAAGAACAAGTTTTACATAATTTTGAAAACTAATTAAATGCTAACGTGACCAAAATTTGGGCCAGTCATAAACTGGAGTGCATTGTTAGTATCTTGCTGTCAATTAAAATGTCGACAAGCGGTGCAAACCCGCTGTCGCCTGAATGTTGTGTAATCAAAGTAAGGGTCAAGTGAGTGCGTGACGTCCCATTGAGATTAAGTGAGAGCGGAAGGAGAAATGAGAAGAAGAGAAAGATTTTCCATATAAAAGATCAACACAACTCTGAGTTGGTGATCGTCAAAAAATCGCGGCCGCTGAGAGGGTCGTTCAGATTTTGCACTCAAAAATACACAAGCCCAAGTCCGGGGATAGAGGATGATGCGTTGACTTTCTTCCGAATGAAAGGCCACATGTAGTTGAAACACTAATTCACACACGATCAAGTTAAGCAACGTTGAGTCTGGTCAGAATCTCGATACCAGGGAATACCTAGTATTATCAGCTTGGATGGGCAGATGGTGTAATGTATAATGATTCGGAATTTTTAATCGAACAGCCGAGATACAATTCCGGTTGGTTTCGTTATATTAACTTACCCATAGGAAAGGTATTATCCATCACTACCCCCCAGCTATGGGTTAATTAGTAAGGCTTGTATCACTAAAACAATTACTACCTAAAAAACATAATTTTCTGACTTTAAGTAGCCGGCAATGGATTGATAATCCATTGAAATCGAATCAATCAATTTGAATTACTAAATCATTATCATCGCCTCACAAAAAATACTATCTAAAAATAATTTCTGGCTTTAAATAACCTGCAGAGGATTGAGTAGCAGTTGAAAACAAATCAATCAATTAGTTATCTGTATCATCTCACCACCCTCTGAAATTCTTACATTCTAAAAATATTTTCTTGCTTTAAATAATCTGCAAAAGGTTGATAAACCGTAAAAAAGGGAAAAAATAATAAACGACTGAAGGCTTTGCATCATTGTTCTTCGTCAAGGCCATCTTCATTTATCCTTGCAATGCCTGCACTTCGAGATGAAACACTCGATCTCTTGTCAATCCTATCGAAGAAACCTGTATAATTTACAAGGGAGAAACGAATATTTAGAACGGAAGTGATGTAATAAAATATAGAACTCAACTGATAAAAAGGCTGTAAATATCCGGGAAGTAATTTAACCGAGGACAGAAAGTGAGACACTGAAATCGGAAGCGGCATTGGGATAGCCAAAGATGCCTTCCAAAAGCTAAGCAGAGTATTAAGAAACAGAAGAAAAAAAATCGAGAAAAGAGTACTGAACTGTTACATGATATCAGTTCGCCTATATGGCAGTGAATGCTGGACAATGTCCTGAAAGATGAAGAAGAAACTTGAAGCGTCATAAATGTGTCTCTACAGAAGGATGCTGAGGATTCCATGGACCGAATTTGTGAGCGACGATGAAGTTTTAGTGAAAATGGAAACAAAAAGGAAACATACTTAACATCAGGAAAAGAGAATTGGGGTTTTTAGTACACATAAAATGAGGAAAAAAGGCTCGGAAAACTTGATACTCACAGGAAAGATTCAGAGTAAAAGGAACAGAGGAAAACAACGTATAACCTATTTAGTGAACTTGAGTAAATGGATGGCGGAACAAGGTTTAGGAGGAATAACAAAAAGGCAAAATTTATTAAGAGCTGCAAAGGACAGGACATTTTTGAGAGCCATGATCGCCAACGTCCTGAAGGGACACAGTACATGAAGAAAAGAAGCATTGGAAGCCATGAAATGCAATGGTAATATTAATCGTCGTCCGAAGTACCGTGGGTGATACTCCCATGTGTGAATGTTTCGTAATTAGAGCCGTGTCCCGATTATGTGTTTGCTCGAACCATTGTACTATACCTGAGGCGTCCATTACTGTCGCGGTTCGAAGTAGGGTGGCCATTTCCTTTCATCGAGATGGTGATTTTCTAAGCGTAGCTTAGATGTGGCACAAGGCCGAAAGTATGGGGCACCCAGTGAGGATCGAGCTCGGTGGTCAGTTGTAATTGTTCTAGCGAGACAAGCTTGCTAGACATTACACCACGACGAGGTACCCTTCCTTTCTTCAAGATGACATGGATCTGTTTTTGATGATACCTTCTTAATATTCATATTAATACTAGCCGTATTAATTATTAATATTAATGTTAGGTACGGCAGAGTAATGGACTGCAGGCCGGGATTGAGGAATCGGAGAGCCGAGTTCGAATTCCAGTTATATTAACTTAGGCGCTAATACCCTTGGAAAAGGTATGAATTCATCTCTTCTCCCCTCTTTCCATTGGAGTCTAGGAGAAGGAAAAACACTGTATGTAGCCCTGGCGAAGCATATAATATGCAGATAAGGAAAGGATTGTTCGCATTGGATCGATGATTGTGACTAACGATCGACTTATCTGTATATATACATCATTAAATGACGGAATACCAAATTCTAATGTCGGCTGAAATTTTAAACATTTTTCTATTGAAACAATTTTTCAGGTAAATAGGTTTCGCAAGTCCAGAAAACATGTATACATACGATAGAATAAACATTTTTGAACGAATTGGACGCCATGCAGGAAATGTCTATGAGAGATCAGAAATGGAATGACTCTGTAATTATTTACATTGCTCGGACTATCATCCTCATCTTTGTTGCCATATTTATCACAATATTTCGGCCGTTGTACGCTCCGACCTTCTTCAGATGGTTGGAATGTCGAACTGAACCCTTTATTTCGCTCACTGTGGTAGACTGTTCTAGTTCCACGTGCCATGTCTAATGGATGTCAGTTATCAGTTATCTCCTGTTCATTCCCCACTCCAAGATCTCCACCGCCTTAACCAGGTATTGGACTTTGGGTTCTGTCATTGGATCTAACTAACGCCTGTATCCACCGTGCCATGTGTTCTTGACGTTGGGATAAATATGGCAACAAAGATGAGGATGATAGTCAGAGCAATGTAAATAGTGTACATAATACCTCATCTCAGAAATATAGACAGACTGTAATTGCATGAATAATATTTCGCTGGGATTGGTAAAGAGTATTAGTGAAAATAGTGTTGATCAATGAGGATGCGACAAACAGATTTAGTTGCAGATTATCTGGACCCATTTATAAACATTATATTTTCCAATAGTCTTCATTTTGTCCCAATAGTGTACAGGTGTCACGAAATTGATTTCAAGAATATTCGGCTGTCTTGCAAGTCATCCATTGTTGCTCGTGGATGTATCTCGTCTTTTCGAGATAACAGAGGGAAATAAATAAGGAAGACAAACTCGTAGGTAAGTAATAAAATAGAAGGTTTAGAAGGTACACTTAGCAATTGACCTAATGCTAACTCGGTATTTACCCGAGCTCCCCACAGAGCGGGATGTGGCACAAAGCCGGTTTAACGTGGGTTATTTCAAGGCCGTAGGCGAAGGGAAAAATGCCCATAGATTCCGTATACACGCGGTCGGGTAGCTGTCTACCATCACATACGAGACTCTACCCTTCGACATAGCCTTGTCTGGGTTCCTCTCTGACCGAATGCAGAGAGTTCGACAAGCACTAAGAGCATAGCACGCGGCTAAGACCTCATGTTAACACTCCCCAACTCCGCTTAACTCATATTTGCATAAACGGGCTATTCCATTCATTTATGTCCTATATGACACTCGTTCTTACCAGATTTAAACTCGGCTAGACACGAGCCCCACCCCAAAGCAAAAACAAAAAGTCATGTAACATACCTGGACTCATATGCATATATACAACTACACACGTACCTTACTGTCTAAGATGGATGTACACGTTTTTTTTTTGTTTTTGCTAGATTTGTTTTTAATGTCTTTCAGCATCTACCTCGTCTTGACTTTTTCTTTTTTTTTTTTAAATATCATCTATATAAAATCATATATTCTGTTAATAATATAAATATTTTTGTCTGAACCTTTCATGATTGAAATATCGCATAACTTCGATCCTTTGATGAATATTGTGAACTTTTTAGATTTTCGATGACAATAATTATTGCTTTAGATAATTATTGGGCACTTTCTTAGCGAAATTCTGTATAAGTTGACATGCGTTGTGTTGTATTATTTTAAGTATAGGCCTTGTTGTTGTTGTTCTTCTTCTTCTTTTTGTTGTTGTTGTTGTTGTTGTTGTTCTTCTTCTTCTTCTTCTTCTTCTTCTTCTTCTTCTTATTATTATTATTATTATTATTATTATTATTATTATTATTATCATTATTATTATTTGCTTTGATTTCTGTTGTATACACATTTCTTTCCGGGTCACAACCAGAGACCTAATATTAGAAATGGCTTCATGACAGTTTCCACTGATCATTTTTATTATATCGGGTGCAATAGCCAAATTGTCCAAATCGTCTTACAGCATATCTGTCCATTCCACAAAATGTTTAATATCTAAAATAAAAAAAATAAAAAAATAACCCACTAAACTAAGTTTCTTTTTTCCATGTTTTCGCATAGGACGTTTAACCATCTTGATACCGTTTGTCGTAAGAATCAATGAAAAATTCGTTTCAGTTATTCAGTTAGAAAGAGAACAGGTTTTGTGTCAGCCCCACTATGTCTTCCCAGCTGAGTAATGATGAGGACAGAAGGTAGAAGGTTAGAGAAAGTGAAGATCATATTGAATAAGTTGGAAAAGGATCCAGGAATAATATATATTTGAAGTTATTTTCAATCCTTTATGAGCTTCCAATCCTTAGCTATGATTAATGAAGGATGAACATGTCATTTTCGTTTATGATCGATTTCATCCCGATTCTTCTGTTAAGCTTGGCGAGTAATTACACATTCTCATTGATCAAAGCAGAGCCCAGCAGTTCTTTTCTACTCAACCCGAGGACTTCAATTCCAAAAGAAATTATTAATGTCCTTATTTGATACATTTTTGAGATTTACACTTCAGGATAATGGATTATTATTATTATTATTATTATTATTATTATTATTATTATTATTATTATTATTATTATTCCTTTGATTTCTGGTGTGTACACATTTTTTCCGGGTCCCGCCCAGAGACCTAAGGTTAGAAATGACATTCTCCACTGACCAATTAACACACACACACAGACACACACAAACAAACAAACATATTTTACATAGATAAAGCCATTCGTAAAGTGTGGGCTGTATTCATGAGAACAATTTGTTGTATTTCTTTGAGGCATGTGTTTCCAGGAATCTTTTCCAACCAATGAGAGGGCTCCAAATACAAAAAGGATTGTTGATGTTCCCATGAGATTTCGATTTCAAGGTGCTTGTATTATTATTATATTTATTAAAAAAACTACATATACAATCCATTTTTATGCATATATATGCATTTCTGTAAATGCTTATATTCTAAGAATACATTTAGTTTTTATGTCAGAATTAAACCAAAAATAAATAAATATGTAAATAAAGTCTGAATAGTATTTTCCGCAAAGAAAAGTAACACTTGATATCGCGATATATAGAAAGAATTAAAAAAAAGGAAAAAAAAAAAAGAATATTTACTTAGACGTCGTATTTTTTGCATAAAACTACCACATATACTCATATATAACCCTACTTCATGTATAGTGTGACCCTTCATTTTTTTGACATGAATTTTAACCCTATTTACATTATTCGGACTATTGTCATCATCTTTGTCGCTATATTTATTACAACGTTTCGGCCATTGTACGCTCTAGTCTTCTTCAGGTGGTTATCTCCTGTTAATTCCCCTCTTGTTGTGGAGTTATTTCGTAGTGGAGGCGTGTATTTGTATTAGGTTGGTGCAAAATTAATGTCGTTTTATCACATCTGTTACTACGTGACAAAACGACATTATTTTTGCACCAACCTAATACTAAATCGGTCCTAAATAGGTTCGACGTACAAAACGTTAGGAACTTGATATAATAGGTATTACGCAGAGTGATCTTGTTGTGGTCGCTGACTACTTTCGTATTCGACTAACTGTCGTCCGACATCGACTGACCCTCGTTTCTCTTACTATTCCCACTTATATTAGGTGGGAGAGTCTATTAACTATAGAATAGGTGTGTTTCACCATAGCACCTCTCAAGGACATATGGCACAGTGGATAAAGGCGTTGGTTAGATCCTGTGACAGGACACAGAGTGTGAGTTCAATACCTGGTTAAGGCAGTGGAGAACTTGGAGAGGTGAATTAACAGGAGATAACTGATAACTGACGTCCATTAAACATGGTACGTGAAACTAGAAAAGTCTACTCCAGCGAGCGAAATGAAGGATTCAGTTCGACATTCCAATCATCTGAAGAAGGCCGGTCAGAACGTTGTAATGAATATGGCGACAAAGATGAGGACAATAGTCCGAATAATGTAAATAGTGTACATAATACCTCATCTGAGAAATATAGACATATACTGAATTTTAACCCCACCCCCGAAAAAATTATCTGTGTATAGCACAACCTGTCACCGGAATTGTATGCTTTTTAACCTTTTCAAGAATATTACTAGTGTATAGTGTCATCTTTTTTTTTTCGTAAAACATCTGATCATAAAATACGCATTATTCACGATTATATTTGGTACCTTCGTCTATATAAGAAAACTTGATACCAAAAATACAATGCGTTGATAAATATAACTTTGGGTAAGCAAAATAAGAAAGTAATAACAAGACATATATATATATATATATATATATATATATATATATATATATATTTAAAAAAAAGTTAATTTTTAGAAGCTCCTAAAAAAACCTAATATATGTAATGGTTACATACGTATATTATATATCTTTCAAGGGATGATAGAGAGGACAATCTCCCATTGTCTATAAAATTCTTCTGTAGCATGAATCTCAAGATACAGCTCCAAGACGTGATCGACAAAGGTGAACACTGATGCATCATAAGCAGTATATTATTATTATTTGTATATGTTATGCTTCCTGCTTTTGTATCCTCTAAAGCAGAGTCCAAACTGCGGTCTTTAAGCGCTATAGAAGAACTGTCATTTAGTTGATACCACTATTCTTAGTATATGGGATGACCCTAGTAGGGCGATCTTCTGGGTAACTTGTATGTTGATATTACCTGGGAAACTGTTAGGAAAATCGTCCATTCTTTTTCTCACGAAGCCCAGAGCTCTGATTACTATTGGTACAGTCTCAATCTTCATTCCCCGCATCCTGTTAATCTCGATCTCCAGGTCCTTGTATTTGGGCAATTTCTCGATTTCATGGAGGTGTTTCTCTCAGGTGGTACTGCTATATCAATAAGCATACACTTACTGATTTTCTGGTCTTTTATGATAGAATCACGTTTATTCACTTTTATCTCCGCCCAAGTTGCATTGGCATGCCCCAGGGGATAATTACATCGTTATTTTTGGTAACTGTGACTGGTTTGTGGTCATACCATCTCACAGTGATTTCGATTTTGTGCTTCTTGCATATCTTCCAGTGCAAATATGACGCTACCTTTTTATGTCTGTGGCTATATTCATTTTTTGCCAGTTCCGGACATCTGTACTACTACTACTACTACTACTACTACTACTACTACTACTACTACTATTATTATTATTTTTATCATCATTATTATTATTATTATTATTATTATTATTATTATTATTTTTATTTTCTTTGCTTTCTGGCGTTTACACATTTCTTTCCGGGTCCCACCCAGGGACCTAAGGTTAGAAATGGCATCATGACCCTTTTCACTGACAAAAAAAAAAAAAAAAAAAAATTACATAGATAGAGCCCTTCGTAAAGTGTGGGCTGTACTTGTCAGAACAATTTTTTGTATCTCCTTGAGGCATGGGCTTCCAGGAATCCCTGCAATTAGTCTACTGCAATCTTTTCCAACCAGTCCTAGGGCTCCAACTACAACAGGGATTGTTGATGTTCCCATATGCCACATTTTCGAGACCTCTATTTCAAGGTCCTTGTATTTTGACAGCTTTTTGAATATCTTCAAAGATACATTGCAGTCAGCAGGGACTGCCATATCAATAAGGAGGCACCGTTTTTGTTTGTGGTCTTTAATAACAATATCTGGGCGGTTGGCCTTGATTGTTCTGTCAGTGTGAATTGTGTAGTCCCATAGAATTGTAACAGGTCCTATCTCCTTAACTGGGTCTGGGTGGTGTTGGTACCAGTTTCTTTCAGTTTCCTTCCCGTAGAAGTTGCAGATTTTCCAGTGCAGATATTGGCCCACTCTGTCATGTCGGGTTTTATATTCAGTGGGTGCCAACATCGTGCAACCTGATACAAGATGATCAATCGTTTCTGGATATTTATCACAGAATCTGCATTTTGGGCTGACACAATATTTTAGTATATGTGCTTGATAATTCCTAGTTAGCAAGCATTGGTCCTGCGCAGCAAGGATAAAACCTTCAGTTTCCGCTTTCAACCCTGCACTGCGTAGCCACTGATGGGTACGGGTTTTGTCTACATCAGCTTGGTTGATACGGGCAGAGTATTGGCCATGAAGCGGTTTATCTTGCCATCGCTTCTGTATCTGGTCGGTTGCATTCGTCTTTGCTGTCTTTTTCAAGTATTTTGCAGTTTCAGCCGGTGTATTGTGCTGTAGTTGCATCTCTACGCCCATTTGAAGCTCCAGTTTGAATTTGTTGGCTTCTTTCATTACGGAGTAAAGACGCTTACTACTTTCATGTTCCTTGACGCATACCATCATCCAGTCTTCTGTAGTTTCCAAGTATTTTTGGAGGCCAATTGTTGTAGTTTTGTAGGACAGTTCTAGTTGAACTAATCCTCTGCCTCCTTCGGATCTGGGCACATACAGACGATCAACATCAGCTTTGGGATGATGCATGCGATAGCAAGTGAGAAGCTTTCTCGTTTTGGCGTCCATTCGCTTAATTTCAGCTATGGTCCAGTTAAGGACATTAAAGCTGTAATGCACCACTGGGACAGCCAATGTGTTTATAGCCGATATTCTATTTTTTGAGTTTAGTTCAGTATTTAGTATCAGACGTACACGTCTGTAGTACTCTTTTCTTATTTTTTCTTTCATTTGGATTATTATTATTATTATTATTATTATTATTATTATTATTATTATTATTATTATTTTTATTGTTGTTGTTGCTTTTTTTCCCTTTGATTTCTGGCGTTTACACATTTCTTTCCGGGTTCTGTCCAGGGACCTAAGGTTAGAGATGGCATCATGACAAAAAAAAAAAAAATTACATTTTCGCTAATTTTTCACACCCGTAATATCTTGTTGCACCGACATTACCCGCAATACATTTTTGAAAAAAAATATTATAAGCATTCCATTTTTGAAGAAAAATATCTTACCAGCAATACATTTTGCAAAAAAAAAAAAAAAAAAAATATTGCCAGCAATGCTTTTTTGAAAAACAAATACCACCAGCAATATATTTTTGAAAAAAGATATTATCAATAATACATTTTTGAAAAAAGATATTATCAATAATACATTTTTGAAAAAACATATTATCAATAATACATTTTTGAAAAAACATATTATCAATAATACATTTTTGAAAAAACATATTATCAATAATACATTTTTGAAAAAAATATATTATCAATAATACATTTTTGAAAAAAATATTACCAGCAATTGAGGTTGATATTATGTCGTAAAACAAAACAAACTAAATTTCGAAATATTTTACCTCCACTTTAAACGGTTATTTCACTGTTTAATAAAATAAATAAGCAACTCAAACACGTGTACCCACTAAAAATAACGTTTATAGTAATAAGTAAAAAAGGTCAGATGAAAAATACTCTAAAATGTACTGTTGTTTACGTTCTGTGTACGAAACTGAGTCTAGCAGATATAGATTCGTAGAAGTATCAACGAGAAAAAAATATGTTTTCCTTTAGGTAATTCGAACATTGATATGTCTGGATAGTTTTCAAGGCTGAACAAGTAAAGGTACATTTTGGTTCAAAAACTGGTTTCCCTGATGGCTACAAATAGTCGGAGACACAGTTTTTCTTTACTAGGACTTCTCAATTTATTATTTTCTACTGTAAATAGAAGTGATAAATAAAAGGGCCCTCTCCTGTCTAACAATCTGAATGTCTTTGGAGTATTTACAACACCTAACTGTTGACATTACTTTATTTCTAACAGCACGTTCCTGTGTCTGAAAACAGAAGCGATAGTACTGGACTGTTGCGTGATATCAATCCTCCTATATGGCACTGAATGCTGAAAAGTGTCTTCAAGGAAGAAGAGGAGACTTGAGACAACAGAGATGTGGTTCTGTTGATGAATATTACGAATATCATGAACTGAGGAAGCTATTAGGTTGGTGCAAAAATAATGACGTAATAATGTCGTTTTTTGACGTATTTTTTAACGTAAAAAACGACATTATCACGTTATTATTTTTGCACCAACCTAATAGCAATGAAGACGTTTTAAGAAGAATGGAATAGAAAATGGGCAATTATACATAAAATCAATAATGAACAGAATTTCGGGGACAAATAACGAGAAAAGTTACACTGGGAAATTTGACGCATACTGAAAATATTGAAGGTAAAAGGGATAGAGGAAAGCATTGACGAAGTTACCTAACGATCTGGATGTCAAAATGGATGTCAAAACAGAGAGAAGGAGAGATAGTAAGAAATACGAGGTATACGAAGCTGTGGAGTGCCATGACACGTTAAGTCCTGAAGGGACACACAATTTGAAAGAAAGAACTGTAAAAAAGGGAAAAAAGGAGATTGAAAATGAATCAATTGAACTGATTTTGTACAGACACGATTCTTGATAACAGTAGATGCAAAATAAAGTACAGATAAAGAAGTGCTAAATATAAAAACGTAAAAATACGTCACAAAAAACGCATTTCGGCAGGACAGAGAAAAAGTGGCGTTGAAACAAAATGGAGTCAATATTCAGTAGAAAATGGCGCCAAGCATCTGCAAACAGAAGCTTGCGAATTATTAGCCATGGATATCAAAGCTGTTCTAGCGCACGATGGGGATTTACTAGGGCACCATATTGGCGATGAATCAGCAGCTTTTTCAGTCTTTTTTTTTTATTCAGTTATAGTGGCGACCATAGCGTACAAAAATTCTCCATTTTTATTTTTTGCGATCGCTCAATTGGCGAGCAGTTATTATTTTCTTTCGCGACAAAAGGGGCCCTTCTATCTTGGGATGACGAACTTATTATGGTTTGATAATTGACTGCAATTGCATTCGATCACCTTATTATGATGTTCACAAAACAAGAACAACAACAACAATACAATGGCGTCATATAGAAGAAAAAGACCCGGAATTTTTCAGCAGACAAAAATACTCTCGAAGCAACCGAATCGATAAATACAGGTGATGTATGGCAAGCTGAAAGAGAATTTTTATTTTATTTTTTTTAACCTAAATTATGTATTTGGATGCATTAGAGAAGAACCAACTGACCCTCGCCTTCAACCTGTCTCTTCTATATCCTCTGATAAAAAAAAACAAAACAAAACAAAAAACTTTATATTTATCTTTATACATTTTTTTTATCTGACCTCATATCATATATATCCTTCATGGGAAATATTTTAAAACTAAGGTGGTTTAGTAAGTTCATATATAGAGAGATAATAGAAGAAATAGATATATAAGGTATTTTCAAAACTTACTAACTCTTTTTTTCCAGTTTGGTTTGGTTGATTTGTTTTTACGGGTTATCAACCTTTTACATGTCATTTGAAGCTAGGAAAATATGTTTAGATTTTATGTATTTTTTTTAGGTAATAAGGGTTTAGTGATATAAGTCTTACTAATTAACCCATATATTGGGGAGAAGATGTGGATGCATAGCTTTCTGAAGGGTATGTGCGTGTAAGTGAATATAATTAACCTAAAGGGAATTAGAACTCGCTCTTCCGATTAACAATTCCGAGTCCTTATCCATGACACCTTACGCGCATTCAAGCTTACAGCGCCTGGTATTTCTAAGCGGTCACCCATCTATATACTGACCAGGCTCGATGTTGCCTAACTTCCGCATCGGTGTGTAAGCATTCTTCTTTGAAAACTCGAGACGAAAGACAGAGTAGAAATAACATTTTAATAAAAAAAGGCTGACACAATATAAACACCTTTGGCGGAGGGCGGCATCAATAAGTCCGTAGTCTCTTTAGGATGGGGACGATCATGGCTCTCCACAATTTCGTGTACTTTGTAGTTGTTTTGTCTATTCGTTATCTCTAATCTCTCTTCTGCCAACCATTTGCATAAGCTCGTTTGGTAGGTTATGCGTTTCTATCCTCTGTCCCTCTTGCTTTCAGTATAATATGTGAGTGTCAAATTATCTAAGCCCTTTTTCTTCATTATTCGCCCTAGGAATTTCAACTTACCCTTTTTGATTCTTCGCGTAGATGTCCATTTTTGTTTCAATTTTCTCCAACTCACGCGTTCATTACTTGTTATTCCCAGCATCCTTCTGTAGAAGCAGATTTCTGTTTCCTGAAGTCTCTTCTCCATCTGTGATGAGATCGTTCAGCTTTCATTGCCAAAGAGGAGGAAGAACTTTGTTTTTAATGATATTTTCCTGTTTTTTAATACTTTGCTTAAAATTTTGTAAGACACCTTTAACTATTAAATGTGCCTTCGTATTTCAGTGTCGCATATTTTCATTTAAAGTTCTTAAAATATATTCGTGTTTAGAGGATGTTCCTGCCTCTAAAATGTCAACTAGCGAAAAACCCTTAACATTTTTTTTTTTAAAAATGGGCCTAAACTTTCCTCCTAAGCGACTCTTTTGCTTTCACTCGACGCTTTTCAACTTTGGAATTTTGTCGTCAGGATAAAAACGTATTTCATCTCCAGTTACAATTCGCCTGGGACAAACTTCAGTATTTTTGTCCTTTCTCTTGGTCATCTAGACGTGACAGTTTTCATACATAACAAATTGAATATATTCTGAACAGTAATCTTTTAAATAAAATTGTGTTTGGAATAAAACAACATAATTATCTAAGGTTTAGCTATTAATTCTTATATTAATCGTCGGTCACCTCTCAATTAAATATCGAATAGCATTATTATTTTTTTTTTTATCATGTATTGATACTAATGGTTTGCCGATCTGTTGGTCATATTTGAAAGAAATTAACCCTTTGTAAAATACTGATTTTTTTCAGGGAATTATCTCTAAAAACGAAAAGGTATATATATATATATATATATATATATGTATATATATATATATATATATATATATATATATATATATATATATATATATTCAGGTCTTCTGATCTGGTGAGATTATTTATTTTAAGAAAGCTTTGTTGAATCAAAGATCCGCGTTAACGGTAAATTGTAAACTGCTGATTTTTTCAGGGAATTATCTCCAAAAACGAAAAGGTATATATATATATATATATATATATATATATATATATATATATATTCAGGTCTTATGATCAGGTAGGGTTATTTTAAGAATGCTTTATTGAACCAAAGATCCGTGTTAACGGTAAATTGTAAACACAGTCTACCTTTTACCTTAGAATTAAGTTAGAGTTGGAATTTGACAATTCCTTTTCTTAGATTTAGTTGAACCGCGTTACACCATATATGGTTTATCTCTCTATTTGCAAGATTAATTTGGATTTAAGATAATTTGTATTAATCTCCTGGTAGTATTAGTAACATCTTGTACGAATGTATTGGCATTTGGTTGGTATTTTTGACATTTTGCATTGATTGGTTATTGTTATTAACATCTTATGTAAAGTTGTATGTCAATTTACCAAGAAATTCCATACATTTAAAAAAATTACTGGTTTCTTAAAGAAGCTATTTATTTATCAACTATAATTTTTTATATAGGAAACTCTCAAAGCATACCATTTTGTTAAACTACAACTCCACCTCATTTTATCTTAGGAAATGACATTTTCTAGTGTGTAAAATATGTATCCATTGACATCCGGACCTGTTTAACGTCTTTGCTGCCATTCACTGCCAATCTACGAGTCATGATCCATTCATGAAAAATATATTTCTTAATTTTTGCTTCTTCGCTTATTTTAAATTTAACGTAGGTCATATTCGATTGGTTGATCTAAGTAAAGCCCACAAACCTTATACCCGCGTTTTTTTTTCGTAAAAAGAGGTTGTATCTTCCTTTTAAGTCTAAACAAATTGTTCACTCGTCAGTAATTTACAAGCATCTGATGAGATGCATTGATGCGCATCGAGACACGACTGCAGTTGTGTAGCGATTTTGATGTGTTTTCAATATATTATCTTAATATATATATATATATATATATATATATATATATATATATATATATATATATATATATATATAATGTGGACGTTGATTACTATACACACACTGTTTATATGCGCAAACGCTGTTTATTCTCCATAAATATCTCAAATATCAATGTCTTTACACGAGGTGGCAATAAAATGTCCTACGCACGATTCACTTTTCAATACCTGACTAAATCAAAAAGATTTCTTTTTGAAGGGATACTTAAAAAAAAAAACATTTCAGCAAGTAAATAGAATGAGCAGACATTAGTGAAGAGAAAGGTCAATAAAAGTACAGGTTTTAAGAAGACCGAAATTGGGATTGATGTTGATTGAATTTTTTTTTAATATCTTAAGTAGCAAGGAAGAAAGAAACCGGAAGCGATTTTCACAGGGCAGAAATGCGAGAAAAGAAACTGTTCGAATAAACTTACGGTTGTATCTAACAAATTTCACAGTAAAAACGGCGAGACTTATTTGCTGATCTAGTATTACACTTAAATCCATGCAGTCACAGTCCAGGCACCAAGAAAGAAAGTTCAACAGAACAATTGGCATAAAAATATTTATAGAAAAGGAAAAAGGAAGCCGCATCACGATGGTGGGAAAGTGACTGAAGGCAAGATGCCAGGTCAGGGTTGATTACATTAAAAGACACTTTGGATTTTGTTGAGAATCTCAAGATATGTACCAGGAGTACCAGGCCAGATATGGCAGCGATGTTACCAGGCCAGATATGGCAGCGATATTCAATGCACGGTCGAATGGTAGATTCATAAATGTGCAAGATGATTTTTGACGAGAAAGATTGTGTGACATGACACAGTGAACCAAATTTCATAACAGTAGTAGACCTAGTAATCAACTCACTCCAATTCGTGTCAGTAGAAAACGCGAGCTCAAGAAAGGTCAATCAGTTTCCTTCCTGGAGGTTACCATCAGCCATGCTGATGGAAGGCAGAAAAGGTCCCTCTATAGTGATTAAATGACTCAGTTTTGTTTCGGAGACGTTAGAGTTTACAAAACATTCTTTACCTCAATTCAAGAGCAACTCTCAGATTTACTTTGTCGAACATATCGGGCTTGCTACAAAGATGGAAGTTAATAGTTTTGTCATCAACATAAACACATAATCGTAAATTGATGGTACCGGTAACGTCGTTGATAAAGATAAAAAAAACCGTTTGTTCAAGGATAGAGCCCTGGGGGACACCTGCATGAATGTGAAATAATCTAGAAGCGTGGCTGGTTGATACAAACTTCATGACACGACTGTCCAGAGACATCGTAGCATTTGTGTTTGTGGAGAAAGGCAGCATTCTAATCGAAAGCTTTTTTTTAGTTTTCTTGGCCTTACGGTAAACATCTAGAAAACCAAGGTCTTTGTCCAATCAGCCTCAAATACCGTCATATCAGATTCTGATATTACCATCTGGAATACAACTTTTCGATATCAAGGGAACCTTTTATTAAACAAGATCAACCAAGAAAAGAATGTTGAACATAAAATTTGAGATACATAGGAGATATCTGGAAAGCTAATCAAATGAGTTTTTAACAATAAAGACCTGAACGTAACAACAATTCATAGTCTACAATGCTGTTGTCATTTCAACATTGCTGTATGGTTGCTCAAAAACCTGAACTCTATATCGTCGCGACATCCAAAAGTTAGAACGCTTTCACCAGCAAAACCATTGTTTAATCTTGAACATCAAATGGAATTACTATGTGACCAACACTAAAGTCTTGGGAAGAGCCATCTCTCAAAGCATCGAAGCGTTGATCCTTAAACACCGTCTTTAATGGTCAGGACATGTAGCAAGAACAAAAACGTCGAAGTTTCTACGTCAAGTCTTATTCAGTGAGCTCACTTCATGGAAAAGCACACAGGGTTTCCTTCTTCGAAGATACAACTCAAAACAACACTGAATGCCACTGGACTTGAGCCTAAATTTTTTGAAACACAACCACAAGAACGTACCGATAGGTGATGTTGCATCACCATCGGAACCAAAAACTTCAAAGTTACCAGAAGTGGAAAGAAAGAAGTTAAACGACAAGAAAGTCTCTATAAAATGGTCTTTGTCCTCCATCAACATTCCTATGCAGTCAATACTCTTCGAGATAAAGCCGACAACGACTACGATATATGCTTTTGTGTGTGCGTGAAATGAAAGTACAATACTGTTATGAAAGAATGTTTAACAATTTGATGCCTGATCAGTCTACCATATAACAAAGTACTACCTTACGCATGGTTGGCTCACCGGCAACTAAACCTTACCCCACTAATCTGTTCCGGTGAGGAGAGTGGTTAGACACCGAGCAGGATTAGAAGCAAAACCTGTCGAAGGGCGGATGATCCTTCTTGTAGAGTCAACGGTCGACTCGGCTTGATAGCTCTATACGCAGCCATTGTGGTGATGATTCAGCATTGCAGGGCAGAATCCTGTCTTTGCTGATGTCGACAGCAAGGACGTAGTGTTTGCCTGGAATTAATCAATGTCTGTGTGTCTCTGGGCAAAGCGAGCTTTCAAGTTGGAAGACATCGGCTAAGGATTTATCTGGAGAGTGAGGGACTCCGTCAGGTCTATTGCCCAAGACACGTTAGGCATTAATGGGTAACTCTTCAGCTTTCAACTCAGAAACTAATCTGATGTTCAGTTGACCGCACACGATGCTACTGCTGCTGCTGATGATGATGATTATGATGATGATCGAGATTAATAGCTTTGGATTTCAGAGCTTCGATCTGTAATTATTCTTTTAAAAAAATGCGTACTTTAGAGCCCTCTGTATTATTGACGTCCATACCCAGAACAAATTCTCCGATATTTGCATTTAAGAGTTCCAAGTACCTACTTCACCCTCAGTGTTAGAAATATCCTGTTATCTCAAAAGTCAAACTTGTCTTGTATTCCCGTAAGGATTTATTTATTTTCATGAATAAAACATTTCTAATATTCTTTCCAATTCAATGTATTCGCGCTTTTGTTGTCAACCTTTTTATTACCCAGTGTTAAATTTCTTGCAAGTCTAAATTTGCATTATCTCCAGCTCAGAGAATTATTTATATTTTTCGCATGCCTTTTTGACGAATTTCCTGGGCTTGCTAAATAATTCATGCGAGGAATGTTTGTCGGTGAAGGAAGTTTGTAAATTGGGTATGGCGTATATTGTGGGCTAGAGTCGTTACAGCCTTGATTAACCCCTTTACGGCGTATACTTTTATATACATTTATTTTTTTATCAAATGTCACTTTTTCATATACGGACGAATAAACACGTCTAAAACATTACATTTGAAAAACCAGCTACAGATGTGTTTGTACGTCGATCTTGATTCTTTTTATGACTTTCCGAGCTTGAAATGAGTCTGTCAACTCATACGTCTGGTAGGGGTATTATCCACCACTCGGGTTCTTCAAAGTGCTTCAAGATCATTGTTAAGGAAAGGGCCAACGCAACTATTTAATTCTTTGTCAAAACGATTACAGAAACACAAATAATTGTTAATTTATCATCATTGCTATGATATTGGTGAAGCACGTTTATATAGAAGACAAAAATGAATAAAATAAAAAGGTAGGGAAAACGACGACAAGATTATTTATTATAATTCGGGATAATGCTAGGAAGCGTTATCTCACTAATCTTCTCGTCTTTCGACCGTTGCAGTCTCCGCCATTTTTCAGTTGCCTTTCGATCCAGGTAACGTTTAGGGAATTTCAAACTAAACCCATTATTTAAATCTTCGAAGGCAAATTATTCTTCTGCTACTCTTGTATAGGATTATCTCGTTTTCTTCTTTTCATTTAGTAATAGTCAGTTATTGCTCGCCATCTTTCTACTGATTGTCTGTCTGTCTGGATGGGGTCGTTTTATGGACTATTGTTCATACAATACAACGACACAAAGGAACTCATTCGGGTGGGGTCGTTTTATGGACTATTGTTCACACAATACAAAGCCCAAAAAGAAATCATTTTGATGGTGCTGTTTTCTGGACGCATTGCTTGTAGATTATGAACATATTTAGAATAGATAACGTTTGATTAGATTTTAAAAGTTTAAAATTGTAGTAGTCGCATCCAGTTGCGGCTCTTGGAAAGAAGCTGTCCGAATGGACATTTTATCTTGGCAATGGAACACAAAAGTGATGAGGATGACTATCCTCTGTCTACCTGGCGTGACTGGTCTAAGTTGTAAAGGTCTGAACTTGTGAAAATATGAAATGTAGCTCGTCAAAATATTTTCATTGAAAGTAACGATAGGCTTGTATCGAGGGAAATAATTCATCGTCTACAAAGCCAAGTAGACGCTTTGAAATCTGTCGCGACTGGAAAGTGACGATTAAACAGCTCCAGATCAGGATACTATATTAGGGCCAATAGTGAATGAAAACAAAATTTATGTTTAACCATTGAAAATGTTCCAACTTAACAAAAAACAAGATACAGTACCAGTTTTATCCTAAGCTAGTCTGGGTATATTTAATTGATCCTTTTTGATTACATATTTATTCTTTCTATTTATTGAAAAGTATATTTTATTTGTTTTTTTTATTCATCACTATTAGTATATTTTTTTAGGTTAAATTATACACATTCATCGTCTTTTAAAAACAGTCATTTGACCAGCTTATATTCCAAATGTTTATTATTATTATTTTATTACGAATATTAATACATTATGTTAATACATTATATTATTATATTTGCTAATTATTTATACATTGGCGAAAACGACTGATTTAGTTTATTCATGGAAGAGGGCGTATCTTGGAATTTGTAAGAGAGCCATTCCACCCCCCCCCTAATTTTAATTATACTATCAGTTCTGAATACTTTCTATATTATCCATATTATGTAATTGCGAAAGTGGTGCAAACAGGAACAAAAAGCAGAAGAAATTAAATGAAATCGGCTTGATTAAAAATTGAGTAGAGCATATATATATATATATATATATATATATATATATATATATATATAAATTTAACATATAATTGAGTAGAGCATATATATATATATATATATATATATATATAAATTTAACATATAATTGAGAAAAAATTAAATTTAAAACAACCTTCGTGGAAATGTTTAAACTTATCAACGAGTCTTCATCAGTCGTAAAGAACAAAACGCGTCTCACGACAATTTTTCACACTTTGTTATATTTTTCCCTAACATCTTTTATGTGTGTGTGTGTGTCTGTATATATTGATATAATATGAAAGAGCAGTTAGACTGATGATCCGAAATTCTTTAGTATTCTTGTTTCTATTAAAAACAAAACAGTGCACGATACATAAGTAGAGCATATATATATATATATATATATATATATATATATATATATATATATATAAATTAAAGAAAAACAGACCACTTTAAAGTACCATTATAATAATTTATTTCCCCAGAGCCCTTTTAAAGGACGCCAGATCATCAGATAGCACTTCCAAAAATGAAATAAAACGAAAAATGAAATTAAAATTGATGGGTAGTGTAAGCTTTTGTAATTTAACAGAGAGTGTAAGAGGGATAGTTAAAGAGACATGGTAGAGTATAGGGAGGGGTTAATTTCATATCTCTCTGAAGCATACTTTGTATTAGGGGAGGAGGAGTGACCAGACCATGACCTATTTAGGTTACCCATACGGATTACCAAGTTCTTCATAACATATATATATATATATATATATATATATATATATATATATATATATATATATATATATATATATATATATATCGTTTTCTTTTCTCATCTATCTATCTCTCTCTCTATATCTATCTATCTATCTATCCCAGTCTGTTCATATCTATCTATCTATCTATCTATCTATCTATCGATCTATCTATCTATCTATCTAAGTCCATCGCCGGCTGGACCCTGAACTATCACCGATCGCGAAGAATAGATGTTTCCTCACGGAGGCCCCATACTTTCAGCAACTATTGGGTCTTACTCAATCCAGACCTTAAGTGGAACTCGTACATACGATGCATCATTAAAGATGCTGGAAAAATGGTCGGTTCCCTGTACCGCCTCAGTAAGTACCTGACTCCTCGTGATATCCTCTACCTTTAAAAGAGCCAAGCCAGGCCTAAAATGGTGTACTGTTGTTATATTTGGCAAGGAGCTGTACAGTCGTCACTTTCCAGTCTCGATAGAGTTCAAAAGCGTCTTCGTGTCGTTGCGGTCGAGAAACTATTTTCCATCCTACAACCCTTTTTCACACAGACGAATGGTCGCAAACCGCTGTCTACTCTATCGTTATTTCCTTGGAAAGTGCTCAGATGAACTTTCTTCCGTAGTTCCATCAGTTCTAACCTTCACGGCTTGAACCCGCCATGCTATGCTCATTGTAAGAAACCACTCTAATTCCATTTGCATTCCATTAGTGAGAAGTTTCACTCGAGCAGCTTCTTCCAGCGAACTACTACCCTGTGGAACTGACTCCCAAGAGGGTGTTTTCCTGGTGGCTACACTCTAGTTCAAGTTCAAGTTCAAGTCTAGTCTTAACCGTTATCTTCCCAACATATTTACAAAAACTGTGCCTCTTTTAACCATCTATCTCAAGTAGCTCCCAGATCTTATAAAGTGTGAACATAGCTTAAAAAAAAACAAACAAAAAAACCAAAAAAAAAAACCGAACGAAAACAACCCCAGAAAAAAAAAATAACAAAAAACATACATTCACCTTTCTTTTTAACCGTTATCTTCTCAACATATCTGCAAATCTGTGCCTCGTACGATTAACCATCTACTTCAAGTAGCTCCCAAATCTTATAAAGTGTGAAAATCGCTGTAGAAAAATAAAACAAACCAAACAAAAAAAAAAAAACACAAACAAAAACAAAAAAAAAACAAACATACATTCATCTTTCTAAAGATCTCTGAAATGAACCCCAGTGATGGTTTTGCTAATCATTTTCTAGGAATATTCTTGAATCACTATTCGATTCACAGCCAAAATAAGATAGACCGGAATGGAGAATCTTCTAGCGAGATATCTTAAAGATAATCAACGATTCTAATGACTTCGTTACGATGTATAAATTGTCTTTAATCAGTACCCAATTTACTGACAAGGTCAGAAGATTCAGAATAATGATATTTTGTATATTTAGTTCCTTAGTAGTTTAAACCTTTTGTAAAATATTTTTTAATGATTTTTATTTATTTCCCTTGTTTATGGATATTTTTGTTTTTAAGCATTTCACCCCCGCAAAGTGGGAGTGCCACTACCACGCAAGGGGTTACAGAAAGGATGAAGAGAAGGACGGGCAATTAGTTCAAAGCACCTGGAGATGTCGATTGACATTGTATTTGAATATTTAGAGATTATAGCTATCAGGGAAGCAAGTAAGAGGAAGGGAGTTCCACAGACGGGAAGTGAGAGACATGAAAATATAGGAGTAGAAGAGACGGCTACATTTAACCATTTCGACAGTGAAAGGGTGGGACCGAGATGCCAACAAAAAAATTTTTTTTATCAAAAAAAGTTTCTTTGTTCCCCAGTATTAAAAAAATCTCCCGGCATTTTGTGTACAACTAAATAAAAAAAAATGCCAATTAAACAAAATATGGAAGCCAATAACTGTTGAATATAAGAAGGCAAAATTCTTGTCAGCAAAAGAGACAGACTAACGTATAATTTATATATTGTTGACCAAACACAAAACTTTGGGAACACAACTTTACGGCAAACTTTAAACAATTTATATGCTATCAGGCTTTTGTACAAATACACTTGGGGAAAGCCATGAATACATTTTCTTCCTCTAGCTATGGCTTAAATAGAAGGTCTTTTATTTAGAAAATCGTTGTTATTCGCAAAATATCTTTAATATAGGTACCTCCACTAGGTCGCGTAAAAAAGCGGCATAGTATGATGAAAAAAGACCCATAACTCAACAAAAACAAAGTTTTGTCATCAAAA
Organism: Acanthosepion lycidas; assembly: GCA_963932145.1. Lineage (NCBI taxonomy): Eukaryota > Metazoa > Mollusca > Cephalopoda > Sepiida > Sepiidae > Acanthosepion > Acanthosepion lycidas. Next base: position 91,443,211 of record OZ010579.1, read on the forward strand.
TATTTATGTTATTATTAAACGGAAAGACTAAAGTATTTTTTTTTAATTATTTTTTGAAATTTTTATTCCTTTCTAGGACGTTCAAAATTTTGGTTAAATATCTTGCTTTTTTCTACGACATCGGTCGGAAAGAGTAAAAAGGGTTTGTTTTATTTTACGCTTTTTGCGAGGAAAACACACATTGATTTGGAAGTTCTTGCAAAATTCAAATAATTGTCTGATTTTAATGAAGCTTTTAGGAAATATTCAGAAATGAATGAAATTGTTTTTGAAATTTTCTTTTTAGAACATCTTGGTAAAAAATATTTGTTTTTTACATGTTTCCACCCACTTACATATTTTCATGAAGTTTCGAGAAATTAAATTTTTAATAGTGGGATTTTTTTTATTAGTTAAAAACAGGACACTTTAGAGAAAGTAAATCACCAGTTGTTTTTGTAAAACAGTTACCTGTTTCCTCGAAAATCTGCTCTGAATTGTAAAAAAAAAAACTATAACATTATTTGATTAGAAAAGCTTTTACTTGCTTTTGTAAATCAGTTATATTATGGACATTATTGTCTGGAGAAATAAAACTTTTTCAATGAGTAAAAATATTTTTACAAGAATTTTTCATTTTTTTAAAATTTTATTTATAATAATATAATAGTTCAAAAATCGTTTAAAAATTCTTCATTGCTTTTAAACATGCAATTTGATGACATCGTTAAGTGAAAAGTAAATTTACGAATCAAAATTTGAAAAGCTCATAACAGTTGTTTGAATCCGAATATTTAAAAAATAATTTTAAAAATAAATTTTTAGTGAAAAAGCGTTTCTAATTTTTATCTATGGGAATCTATAAATATCTGAATAAATATTAATATTTAAAAATTACTAGATAAAAACCAACAAAAAAAAATGTGTTCGCTTACATTTCGTAAAATTATGTCAGTTTTGTTCATCCATAATAGCCTCGTCACCTCGATAACATCGATAACGTTATAAGAAATTTTTTTAAATTTTTTTTTTAAGCATTTTACCCCAAGCAGGGCGGGAAGCCACTAGGACGCAAGGGGTTACAGAAAATATAGAGCGAGATCAGATAGGAGTGATAGAAGAGATTATGAGGAGAAGGGTAGTGGATAGATCAAGTTAACTGGAGATGTCGATTGACATTACACTTGAATAGCTGGAGATTATAGCTCGCAGGGAAACTGGAATAGGGAAGGGAGTTCCACAAGCGAGAGGTGCGAGACATAAAGCTATTAGAGTAGAAGAGACAGCTACATTTAGGAGTTTCGAAAGTGAAGGGGTGAGAGCGGCATGCCAGCCTCGTGGGACGCTTGAATTCATGAAGTCTGGGAACCAGCGAATGCAGCTCCTCGGAGCAATTACCATGAAAGTATTTGTAGAACAGACAGAGAGAGACGACGGCGCGTCTGTGAGAAAGTGACTGTAAACGAGATGCCAGAGCAGGGACAATTATATTGCATATCCGCCTCTGGAGCCTATAAAGAACCCCGAGGCAAACAGAAGGGGCTCCATGCCATATATGGCAGCAATACTCCATGCAAAGGCAAATTCCTGATTTGTAGATCTGGAGGATCGATTCCGGGGAGAAAAATTTCCTGGCGCGTCACAGGGAGCCAACTTTCCATCCGGTGGACGAAGCAGTGGACTCAATGTATTTGTTCCATCTCAGGTCAGCAGTCAACGTGAGACCGAGCAGCCGCAGAGAGTTGCTCTCGAGAAGTTGAGCGTCAGACATTTTAATGGAGGGCATCTCTGTGGTGATTAATAGAGAGCAGTTTTGTTTATGTTTGGATACAATTTTTTTCTGTTATAAGTAAGTAATGTTTGTTTCAAATCAGATTAATTTAACTTTAAGTTTTCTAATTTTACTCAAATAACGTGTCAAAAATATATAATTTATTTTCGGAAGAAGTTTAAAATCAAAAATTTTTTTGTTTACAAATTTCTTAAAATTTAAGAAAAATGGCCGCTTTTAAGAAAATTAAAAAAGAAAATCGAGCATATATTTGATATTCCAATCTATATAATTTCGATCTGAAATACACTAGAACATTTTACTTACTGGAAATAATAAATGTAATCCTTTAGCTTTCAATAAAAGCTAAAATAAAATCTTTAACAATGCTTTTTCAATTTTAAAAATTCATTTTAAACCTTAGGTATCGAAAAATTGACCGGAGGCACTTACTTTAATAAAATATCCACTGACAAAGAATTTGAATCATTCTTATAAACTAAAATATATCTCAGCGTTAAATAATCTACAAAGTGTTATAAGCAGTGAAAAAGAAATCTGTTAATCGATCTCTGCCATCATTTCTTCCGAAAATGTGTCTGTTTCTAGATACACCTTCACTACAATACACAAATTAAATCGAAAGGGAGTCTTATGGTTCATCTAACTCAGTGGTTCCTAACTGGGGGTGTTTGCACCCCATGAGAGTGTGAGATTACCTTTTAGGTTGTGAGAAACATTAGATTTGGCAATTTAGCAAAAATAATAAATATATAAATTTAAATTTTAACGGTTAAACGTTCAAATTTATTAGTTTATTAATTTTTGCTGATACTTTTAACTATTTTAACAGTAGCGTAGAAATCCTGCTCTTGAAATGTAATTTGAAGCAAGACTTTAGAGAAGTATTGGTGCTTAGTAATGAATATTTTTCCAAGATTTTGTGACAAAACATTTGGTGTCCTTATTCCATTTGCGACCACATACATATGTGATTCTGGATTTGTTTGTTTTTGTCAGTCAAGACAAAATCTAGAATTCGGAAGAATCCATAGGTAGACATGCTGATCGCTAATAGCAACAAAGAAACCATCTTTTGACAAAATCGAAGGCAAGAAACAGAAAAATAGTCATTATATTTAAATTTTACATTTTTTGATGTGAATTTCTTAATGTTCAATTTTAGGTTTCGAAATTTTTAAAATTACAATGACATTGAATGAAAAGCTTATTTTTTGTATTATTTGTTCGAATTAAGTTTGTTATAAAGGATTTTTTTTTCTTGCTTTTCAAGTCTTTCAAAAATTAGCCTAAATAAATCTGTTGCTGAAATTGAGTATGAATTGCTTTCTTCATCTTCAGATGAGATACTATTTTTGTGCATATATATATATATATATATATATATATATGGGGTGCGAGATCATATTATATGTTTTTTTTCAGGGGTGCAAGGCATAGAAAAGTTTTGGAACCCCTGAACTAACTGAACTGTCGAGTCTCCATATATATATATATATATATATATATATATATATATATATATATATATATATATATATATATATATATATATGTGTGTGTGTATATATATATATATATATATATATATATATATATATATATATATATATCTTCTTGCTATACGTTATTTTTATAGATATCATTTATTTAAATAAATGCCCTCTTTTTAAATAAACATTATTAATTACATTTACCAGTCTGAATTTTCGAGAAATTTCATAGAAAATATGGATTCTCCGTTAGGGATCGAAACTGTATTCCTATACGGAAACCGTCATTTGACCTGTTGGGCTGTACCATTCAGCTACAGAGAAGCGTCTGGTTAGCAAAGTCCAAAATTTATGTTTATAAATGCACAATCTTTGACGATTTTTCTTGATCGATCGTTTATGCTCACAAAACGTATCTTAACGTAAACAATGACAACGTACAATGAAATGGATAAAGTCCCACATTATTTAATATAATTTCTGTTTATACGTTATTTTTATAGATACCATTTATTTAAGAAAATGCTCGGTTTTTAATTAAACAGTATTAATTACCTTTACTGGCCTGAATGTTCAAGAACTTTCGTAGAAAATGTGCGTTCGGGAAGGTAAAGGTAATTAATGCTGTTTAATTAAAAACAGAGCATTTCCTTAGATAAAAGATATCTTTAAAAAGAACGTATAAACAGAAAATATATTAAATAATTGTCGGACTTAATTAATTTCATAATATATATATATATATATATATATATATATATATATATATATATATATATATATATATATATAATGTATTTCATTGCATATATAACTTGTGTAAAAATCTTGCTGCGATTGATTTCCTGAAACACATAAACGTTGGCGATGTCGCGAGAAGTAGAATTCCTTATGGAGGAATGGATAAACCAAGTTGCCTTCAATGAATTGAATAAAAACTTGTAAACCTATTTTTTCTGTCTTATATGGGTTGTTGTTTGCGTTTCCATCTCCTTATCTATCTATCTATCTATCTATCTATCATATAAATGGATGTTTTTGCATCTGTTGTATATTTGTGTGCATATTTCAGTGACAGTGTATTTTTTTATTTTGATTGTGCGTTTTGTTTGTACACAGATTGGCTTTTTTGTACTTGTGCATGTTTTTGTAATTAATATGTCTGCTTGTGTCTATTGCTGTCTGCATTTTTCTTTGTATTTCTGTGTTTTGGGCTTTTGTTTTGTTTTGTTTCTTTAAATATTTTCGTGGGTATTTGTTTGTTTGCTTTGAAATGTTTGCTGTGTGTATTTTTAACTCTGTATGTGTTTCTTGTGTATTCCAGTACGTTCTCTGTGCGTGTTTCATTTTATATACATTTTTGTTGCAGTGTGTGTGTGTGTTTGTGTGTTTTGGGTGTGTGGGTGTGTGGGTATTTTGTCGCTGTGAATTCTTTCTAATTGTTTTCTTTATTTCACTTGCAATTCCTGACTCGGCGAATTAAGAACGCACGAAAGGTTCTTGAAGTGGCCAAAATTTCAAAACACTTAAACCATATTGTTTCCACTAAACTAGAAATAAAGACTTTCTGGAATCACTTTAATATGGCGAACAAAAAGGTTTCCCGAAAAGTAAGTGGCATAAAAGAAAAACTAAAAAACAAAAAACAAAACAAAACAAAAAACGTTTTGAAAAGACAAGAATAGGAATCAAAAAACTAACAAAAATCATGAATTTTTTAATGATATATAAAAACAATTTGTTTAGCCTTGTTAAATAAACAGGAACAAAAGGACAGATAAATATTTAACTAACACATAGTCCTATATTACATTAATATACATAACACAAAATGTCTTATTCTCTCTCTCTCTCTCTCTCTCTCTCACCCACGCACATAAATCGGCTAAATCTCTGCAGAAAATATCCAATCATTTAAAATTAATGAAGACTAATCTAAATATGACAATGACGCCTTAATCCACTTTAAGTTACGCTAATCCTCTTGAGACATGACACACATCTCTCGGTATCCATTCTTCAAAGTATCGTGTCTCTTCAGGATCAGTTATTATAAATTTAGCAAAGGCGATAAGGAAATTGAACATAGAATAGCCTGTACCCAACACCGAGAATTGCCTGAAAACCAAAACATTAACCTGGAAACCCGAGCCATGTTCTTAAATAGCTTCGTCAGATCGAAATTCTACAAATGGAAGTCATGCATGGCGCCAAACTTATTAAAAAATATCTAAACTTTCAGCCCTATTATAACCGTTTTCTCAACTCAATCGTTAAAAACAAAACCATGAGCGAGTGACTCTTGGCAAAAGATCAGAAAATTGTGGGCTGGCGCTAGAGAATCATAAATAATGAACTGTACCAAGCAGAAACCACATCATTTGATGACTTTCAATAACAGCGACATCTAAAATGGATATTGTTATGATCCATTTTAGGACCAGGGAAGAACAACACGGACACAAGAGTAGAAATAACGAAGGTATATTACACGAAATAATAATACAAGATGTGGAAGGTGTTAGTATGACTGTCAGTCTGGTTTGGAGTGAACTACTATCGGCTCGACTCGATTCGACCTTCTCTCTTGAGAGGCGTAGTATACATAGTGTTAGGAAGAGTTCATTCTGTAGTTATAGGTAAGGACCCATGACAGATATCACATGTAACGCGAAGAGAAAAAAATGACATAATCAAAATGTTGGTGTTCCACCCCACTTCAAACAAAAGGTTAGGAAGGAAACGCACATCATTACTGGGAAGAGCAATAACAGCTACAGGACTTGAGAAAGCTATTTTCTTTCAAAAATGTTTTAAGGGAAGAGTTTATGATTTTTCATCTGACAGCATCACCTGCTGTTCGGTCAATGAATACCAAATGTTTCCTTATAAGGAAACACTTAATGATGCTACGCTGCTGTAACTCTATGAAGAAGAAAACGAGAGAAAAATAGTAAGAGAGTCGGTTGATGAATGTTGATTATATGAAATCAGAGCAGCGTTTTCTCGAGATATTCAAAACCGTTTGATACTTTACAGACAGGACTTGTATATATCAAGTAACAGGCATATATTCCCGAATAATATTCTCCGTTTGAGAATATACGAGGCTGAATCAATAATTCCATAGGCTGAGATGATAACAGCTGAATTTTGATCTGAGATTTACTCTGTATTGTATTCATAGAATTAAGGGAATTGACAAAGAAAATCATGATAGTGTTTGTAATTGCACCTAATTTCAAGTATTCTAAAGAAAAGGTATATAGGCCGGGAAGACAAATGCAGTATGAAAGCCAAGGTTACTGACAGTCGCATCTTTGGCAAGGACACCTAATACCCACATCCAACCCGCCTAGAGATGCACAACTTCGATTTTGAAAAACATTTTGTTGATAGAGCAAAAAAGAGAGGAAGAGAGGCGAGACTTAACTTATATGATAAAGATAAAGCCACCCATGAGAAATACCATTTGAAAATATTATTTTGATAATGGAAGACACTGTTGAGGGTTCTGTCGGCAATTGTCTTGTTGCTGGCTGGCAGGGCCCAGGTTAATACATTGTTTTGTTTAGATAGATAAAAAATTAACTGTGTCTTTGTGACAGGCTGATTGTCGGGAGTGGTGAAATTCCCCGTAAGGAAATTTTAAAGATAAAGTCACCTACGAGAAGAGACATTTGAAAATGTTGTTTTGATAAATGAAGAATGGTGAAAATTCTTATGGCCATTGTCATAAAGCTAATTGACAAACACCAGGTGGTTACAGAGTTTTAAATAGATAAAGGTTTACATGTGTCATGATGTTGTCAGAAAACAATTTAATAGGTCATCTGTTGACCACACACAAAGAGAGTCATCTCTAGGTTGGGTCTTTGTCGATGGGAGGTGTCATTGAGAGAAAACATATCTGGGCTGTGTTGGAATTTGAATATGACAGCGAAACAATATTTCGTTGGCGCCGAAGAATGAGTGTGTCTGGTTGACTAGCCTCTTGGTGCTGGCGAAAATCTGATTGAAGAATTCCATATGCCGTGTCGTTAGGATAAGAATTGAGATTGTCACTCTACGGGTCGCATTGTCTTCTTGGCGGCCAGAGAAGAAGAGAGAAACAAAAGAAAGAAAAGGAAAAGAAAAAGATAATTTTTTTTTCTTTGAACAAAAAATATATATTTTTTAAGAACAAGGCTAGTCTAGTCACGCCCACACTGTTGATCGATCATTGGTTGAACGCTAACCAGCCAGGCGGAGGTGATCATGTGACGCAAGGAGGCAGCCGCAGAGAGTTTAAGTATGAGGGATTACTACGAAGAAGTGGGAAGGGTCCATATGAAAATAAGAGAAAGTGGGAGTAAGAGAAGACTTCCAAAAATGGAAATAATGAATTTTTCCTGACCGAAAACAAAAGAAGGGTTTTATGGATTTAGACTTATCAAGGAACCCCAAACCCCGACGAGCCCACCCCCGGTTTTCAATCGGCGTCCATATAAGCAAATTCGCAGCGAGCAAAAATCAGAGAGTTGAGTTTAGTTTTAGTTTTGAGTTCGAGAGAGAGTTCCAGTTGAGAGCTCTGAAGACCCACCACGAAGAGCTGACCAAGATTCGCGCAACTTCCGAACTCATCTTCTAACCAAGACCAATTTATTTTTTTTGAAGAACGACTTAGACTCACACCACCAAAATAAGCTTTGTGAATTTCGCCTGAAAACCTCGTGTCACAATCCATATAGCGGGTCGGGAGATAGACGCAGTCCTATGTATCCAGCAACCAGATATAAAGTATTGTTATCCTTTTTTTGATACCATTTTCGACTTATTATTTTATTTTGCCCGTACTTGTGCGATACCACCCTCATTCGAAATCAAGCTTGCAGTACGGCCCCAACGCTGATTGATTTCGTCTGCCTAAGATCAATTCACAACGTGGGTAGGCAGACTGGAGATCAAAGTAGTTACTTCGGTAACCAGACGTTGGAAGCGAGTTGGGAACGACGAGGCTGATATCGAATCTAACCAGATTCCCATCCGAATCACTTAAAGGTTAGAACATCACAATGCCTATAAGGGGAAATAAATGAAAAAATCAAACATTTTTTGCACCGCAATAAAAAATATATAAATGATAAAATTAATTAAACACCAAAAAAGATGAAAAAAAAAAAAACTAAAACAAAACACCGTGCTTACAAAATAAAAAAAAAATGAAAATAAACAAAATTTTAGCTTACACAGCAACAAAAGGATATAAATAAGCAAAGCGAAAATTGATAAATCTTTCGTTACACACCATTAAAATAATGTAAAAAAAAGTTTTGCTTACAGAGGAAAAATGGATAAAAAAAAAACAAAATATTTTGCTTTCAGAGCAAAGAAAAAAGGATGAGTATAAAGAAAACACTTTCTTTCCATTGTAAAAAGAGGATAAACATAAACAAATCATTTTTATTACAGAGCAGAAAATGAAAAAGTTTTGCTTACACAGCAATATACCGATGCAAATAAAGAAACAACATTTGCTTACAGAGAGAGAAAAATGAAAATAGACTAAACATTTTGCTTGCAGAGCAAAAAGGCTGAAAATTCAAAACATTACTTTCAGTGAAATAAAAGAATGAAAATAAACAAAATATTTTTATTACAGAATAAAAAAAAATGTAAATGAACAAAATTTTTGTTTACACAGAAATAAAAGAATAAAAAGCATTTTGTTTACAAAGGAAAAAAGGATAAAAATAAACAAAGCATTTTGTTTACAGAGTAAGGAAAATGTCTATAAAGAAAACACTTTCTTTACATTGCAAATAAGGATAAAAATAAGCAAATCATTTTGCCATTTTCTAATCTTTTTATAATAAAAGAATAAAAATAAATAAAATAGTTGGCTTAAAGTTCAAATTAAGGATGACAATTAGCAATTTAATTACAGATCAAAGAAAAAGGGTGAAAATAAACAAAACATTTTACTTACAGTGTAAAAAGAATGTAATAAATAAAACATTTCCTTTAACAAGCAAAAAAGTGTAAAAATAAACGAAATATTTTGCATAAAAAACAAAAAAGAATGAAAAAATCATTTTAAGTACAATGGAAAAAGGATGAAAATAAAAAAAAAATTTGCTTACATAGCAAAAGAAATAAGAAATTAAAAAGAAACGTTTTTGATACACAGCAAATGGAAAGAGACAAAAAATTGTTTAGACAAAAATAAAATCATGTAAGTAAATAAAACATTGTAATTCTATAGCAAAAAAGGATAAAAATAAACAAAACATTTTGCTTACTGTTGTGGAGTAAATAGTACACCATTGGTGAAAATGTGAATTAGTCCATAACTATGATTAAAGAGCTTCAGGTCAGAGGTAAGAGAAGAAGTCGTTCAGAGTCAGGCAGTTCTCTTCCAGGCCCGCCGAACTCTCTGCCCGAAGGCAGAGAGGACCCCAGACGAGGCTATGCCTACAGGTAGAGTCTCGTCTGGTAGACAAACTCGACCTTGTGTATGCAAGACCTAAGGGGAAATTTTACCCGAGCCTACGGACTAGGAATCGCCCCACGAAAAAAAACGGCCTTGTGCCATATCCTGCCTTGTGGGGAGGTTTGCTACATACCAAAAGCCATTTGGAGTCGGTCTTCAGACTAAGTAATACAGGCGTCACGGCAAGTTGCTGATGCATTATTTATATTATAAGCGCTACGAAGTGCGTTATAACAGTGGCGACAAGGCATTGGAAACTCAGGCGGTTTATAACCGTTCTGACGAGGATTCGGAACTCATACGAGTTGTAACTGGAATTTTTCTGCATATTTTCGTAGATATGAACAAATATTCAGTCAGGAATGCAGCGGCTGGGAAGATGAGAGAAAAACAAGATTGTTGTTGAGGGAAATAGCTCCGATAGAGTATGAAAAATACTGCAACTACATATTACGGACAAAAAAAAAAAACAGTTGTGGTAGGGTTTGAGAATACGGTACACATTCTGACGAAAATCTTTAGCGATAATTGCTTCCTGTTTAATGCTCGTTAGAGGCGCATGAATTGAACCAAAAAAAGAGGACGAAAATTTTCTCACCTATGCTGGTATTTTCAACAAAGTTGAAAAGTTTAGAATAAAGGAAATGAACCCAGATATGTCTGTCTACCTCTCCGGAGTAGACTCCGCCCTTCGGCACAGTCTTGTCCGAGTTCATCTCTGCTCAAGCCAGAGAGTTCGACAGTTGAACAGGAGCGGCGAACAGTCACAGCCTAGGTAGAACAGTCTATATCACTGTTAATATTTAACAACTCCCGCCCCAACGAGGGATGTATGTGACACAAGGCCGAGTTTACCATGGGTTCTCCGGCCAAAAATATCCTGTTGGAACCCGTATAAACGGGTCTACCTGCCCGGACGAAACACTGTATATAAATGCTCAAATCTCTTCATTATATTTAACTAATTGCCAGACAATACTTGAATACTTTTATGCGTTACTTTCAAGGACAAATCCTAGAAGTAGAACAAAATGGTGTACAAACTCTTGGACTTTTAGTTAAGTATAATGAAGAGATTTGAGCATTTATATACAGGGTGCGATGGGTACATTATCGCCATTTTACATTTTTAATTTCGCGCAGGTGCGTTGTTTATTTTTGATTTTGTCGACTGCACTGTATAGTAGAGTCAGTTGGACACTGTCTGTGAGAAAAAGAGCAACATGATGCAATTCACTTCTCCAGAAATTTAGAAAATGCATGCTTCACTACTGGGTACCGGTATCTACGATACGAACATTTCAAAGTGTTTCAGTGTCAATCTGAGGACAATGTATGCATTCTGAAAGGGTCGGATGAGTCTAACAGTGATTACAAAGGTACGGCATCTCGGAAAACTCACTCTGATTAGAAAAGAACCCCCGAATTTGTTAGTGAGGCCTACATCAAGTGACTTGAGGAAGTAATTCTGTCGTGGGTCAAGGGGATGGTTTCTGGAAGATCGTATATCTGACAACAAGACTACCAAGCAGGAGTACCAAATAATGGCTGTCAGACAATTTATGCAATCAAATCACACCTTACATCTAAGTTCCCCTTGATTATTATGTGCGGGCACAGTTGATCGAGAGACCAAGAAAACTCCTTGTAACATCAAAGATGATCTGAAGTCAAGCATTACGGCAGCATTTACAAACTTAAACAAACTTAAACAAGGAGACTGTCCAGAAGAGATGCGGGAGATTCCAAAGTCATCTGGAGGCCGTGTTTGAAGACAATAGCGATTTACTGTTTGGTATTTCAAGATATTTTTGTGTAATTTTGGTAAATATGAGATGTCGGTATTATTTTCATTTTGGCGTAATTTAGACGACAATTTATCCATCGCACCCACTTTTTTTTTTTGGTAATAAAATGCTGTAGCAGAAAGTTGTGTCTTGTGTATGTTTTACAAATATGAGAGAGAAACCAGGTGACAGAATGGAATTGATGAGTTTTTTTTGTTTACATTTTTTTGTTAGTCATCTCTGTGTTTCCTAAATTCTCTTCGATCTGTAAGAATCGTCGAAGATCAAATAATACGAATTGAACATGTTCGCTAATCAATGAACAACTGTTACAGACAAGCTGCACAGATGTTGGTGCCTTACAGTTGATCGATATGGATCAGTTGCTGGGAAAGATTACAAAGAAAGCAATTATCGATCTTGATGTGAAACGTATATGTCTGATATCGACCACGGTATGACAACATAGATAAACTGGCGATATATATATATATATATATATATATATATATATATATATATATATATGTGTGTGTGTGTGCGCGCCCACGTGTGTGTGTGTGTGAGTTTGTTTACACAGTATTGTTCAGTACAAGGCTAGTGAAAACTAGGGTATGTGTGGTAATCTTCAACGTTGAGATTGCAGGCTGAACTTGAAATGAAATCAGTTTTGGGTTTGTCCCTGAACGCCGACTAACTGGTGACGAGGGCAAATATGCAACAACCTGTACATCTCAGTAAAACCTCCTTTATATATATATATATATATATATATATATATATATATATATATATATATATATATATAAAGCACACGTGGCCTGACGATTGCATCTAGCATGAAACAGACTGTCGCCTCTAAGTGTTGACTTCTATGTTCACTTTTATATTTACACACGCTCTATCTCTGATATTGAGCACTTTATTCCATAAATATACCACACCTTAAGACTATATTTCTTCATATATATATATATATATATATATATATATATATATATAATTCAAATTAAATAGAAAACAGACAACTTTAAGGGTGCATTGGTTATAATTTATTTCCCCATGTATATGATTTTCACCTGGTTCGTCACATCGCACATCCAAGCGTGAAAAAATGTTTTAAATTTACATATATACACACTTTGGAGGGGTAGTTTTAAGTTGATGTAAGGGATATATTCTTCTTCTTCTCCTTATTATTATCATTATATATATATATATATATATATATATATATATATATATATATATATATATATATTTATATTATTACTCCAAAATTCACTTGAGGATGAAATGGAACTAATGTCTTTAATTTAATTACAAAATTAAATTCGAAGATTTCAGCTTCCATTTTTAAAACATGGTTAGAACTGTTTAGCGAAAAAACATATTTTAAATCAATTAATTTATAATATTAATGCTCTCTAAATTTATATTGAACACTATTTTGTAAAAATAAAAATATCTATAAGAACACCGGATTATATATCTTACTGTTCTTTCTTTTTATTTATACACACACACACACACATATATATATGTGTATATATATATATATATATATATATATATATATATATATATATATATATATATATATATATATATATATATATATAATTCAATTTAAATAGATAGCAGACAACGTTAAGGGTCCATTGGTTATAATTTATTTCCCCATGTATATAATTTTTACCTGGTTCATCAGACGCCCTTCCAAGGGTGAAAAAATATTTAAAATTTACATATAGTTCATACACATTTTGGAGGGGCGGTTTGAAGTTGATGTAAGGGATATATTATTATTATTATTATTATTATTATTATTATTATTATTATTATTATTATTATCTTTATTATTATATTTTTTTTATCATTATGCATGCGTGTGTTGGTGTATAGATATTTGTATATGTGCGGATACTTATATGGACACACACACACATATATATATGTGAATATTTATGGTTGAATGGTTTATAATTGATCTAATATTATCATTACCTCATTATGAATCTACCGTTATTCCTCGCATTAGTATGATTACTATTATTATTATTACTATTATTATTATTCATTTTAGTACGTTTATTATTATCATTATTCCACTCATAGGTAATGATTTGTTTTTTTTTCTTCCTTAGGATAAATTGATGACTATTATTGTTTGAAAATCAGATTTTTAAAAGGTTGCTTTTATTCAAACAACCACTGGAACCGAAGAAATAGAAAAGGTGGGGCAGGGCGAACTCGCAGCATATATCATCGCCATTGCTTCACAAAAAGCAGCAACCTGATGCTTTGAAAATCTTTGTTCAGATCCAGATCTCTATCCCAATTTGAACCACAACAACAGGCGTCGGAAGAAAATTCAATTGTGACAAAAAACATTAGATAGAAAGATATATATATATATATATATATATATATATATATATATATATATATATATATATATATATATAATATATATATATATATATATAGAGAGAGAGAGAGAGAGATAGATAGAAATATATATATATATATAGATAGAAAGATATATATATATATATATATGTATATAGATAGATACATAGATACATAGATAGAAAGATATATATATAGATAGAAAGATATATATATATATATAGATAGATAGATACATAGACATATAGAAAGATATATATATATATATATATATATATATATATATATATATATATAGATAGATAGATAGATAGATAGATAGATAGTTTGGAACTGGTAGATAGATGCAGAGAGACTGGGATTTCAATAAAGATAGATATATAGTCGGTTAATTTGTTTAGCGGCATATCAAACTTTATGGGTTATTTAATGTTAGAATCTTGTACGCATTTTTAAGATAACCAGTGTTAATTGAGACCAGTGTTAATATTTAACCTACAACTGGGCAAAGAATATGTGGATTTATACCTTTCCAAAGGGGGGGATATGAACGGAAGTGAATCTAACGAACGCAATGAGAACTGGAACTCGGTTCTCCGTAGCAAATTATGAATTAAATAAACAAGTTCAGAATGGGACGGAGCAAATTCAAAATGAAATAGCCAAGTTCAGAATGGGACATAGTGAATTCAAAATGAAATAGCCAAGTGCATAATGGAACGTAGCAAATTTAGAATTAAATAACCAAATTCAGAATGGAACGGAGCAAATTCAAAATGAAACAGCCATTTTCCGAATGGGACATAGCAAATTCAAAATGAAATAGCCAAGTTCAGAATGGGAGGTAGTAAATTCAAAATGAATTAAACATGTTTTGATTTGGGACGAAGCAATTTTGTAATGAAATAAGCAAAGTTGAATTGGAACTAAACAGATTCATTATGGAAAATTATTTCCAACTTACCTGCGCGTTTCAATAAACAAATATCATGGATTCAAAAAATCAGTTGTGCGCTGAATCAGATAATTACATATCGGAGCGCAGCATTGCGTAGGTTTTACTATCAATTCCTTACAAGATGCTATTCTTGAACGGATATATTTGTGTCAAAATTAGAATTTCTGGTATTTACATTGGTAAGACAATCAGAGAGAAGAGAAGAAGAAAGAAAGAGATGGATAGACTGTATAAAGTGTTAAAAAAGAGAGAATAACATAGAGTTATTCAAAAAGAAATGATTCTGTTGACAATAGGGCAAATCTTGAAAGTCGGAAGAAAAATCAGCAAGGAAATACTGAATGCATATATCCAGACAGAATTTGAAAAAAGATAGGTATAGTGGGAGATTTAAATGCTGAAAGTTGCATCCAAAAAACATGCAACTTTCATGAATTTTGTTGATTTATTGATTACTCCTAGAAGATAAAACATTTCAATAGTGAAGTTTAGTTGAACATTATTATTTTATCATGAAAATATTTTATTTTAAAGTCATTTTTAGTAAAATAATTGCTCAGTCCCAATTTGAACTTGTTAAGTCCTAAATCAAATTTGCTTATTCCATTTTGAATTTGACTATTTCATTTTGAATTTGACTATTTCATTTTGAATCTGCTTAGTCCCATTTTGAATTTGACTATTTCATTTTGAATCTGATTAGTCCCATTTTGAATTTGACTATTCTATTTTGAGTTTGCTTCATTCCATTTTGAATTTTACTATTCCATTTTGAACTTAGTTTTTTCATTATAAACTTGTCCCAAAATGACATTGATTAATCCCAAACTGAACTTGAAATGGTATAGATAGATGGGATTGACTGAAGTTCCTAAAAAGATAGATAGATATGCGAATAAATTGGAATTTTTCGATAAATAGGTAGAAAAAGGGAGGGTGAAAGAGAGAGAGAGAGAGAGAGGTGGGAAATTGGAGTGAATCTCGGTGTTTGTAAGAAAAGCTCACGTCAAAGTAGTGCATCAATATTGATCGTTGCCCTTTTATAGACGAACAATTCAATTGAATGAACGGAAACGTGACCTCTGGTCCATAGTTATTGGAAATATCAAGTACATGAACATTTCGTCACACTTCAGTGATCAAAGCATACTGTGAAGATTGAGAGATCCATTGCATATAATCCCTAGAACTATAATCGACCGCTTTTTCACGGTGTGCATAAGCAATGTCGATACCCCTGAGGGCATAACCGGCAGGAGATAAAATGTCGACCTTGTTCGGGCGACGTACAATAAACAAGCGCGCGCGAAAACGAAATAAAAACAAAACTACAATGTAATGAACAAGAAGAACAAGACAGGTCGATTGGTGTAAATAAACGCCAAGGTGAGAATAAAGGAATGTCATAGGAATAAGGGAATTAGTCTTGGAATAAATTCGATCGATCAGCGGAAGCGAACATACGAAGGTGATAGCGAAAGAAATACAACTGGAAGAGAATAACAAGGTGAGAATAAACGAGCGGGTCGACTGGCGGCAAGACAAACAATCGTGGACAAAATAAAGGAACAAGAGAGACATTCGGAAACACGATTGGAATAAGAGAAACAAACGAAGTAATAAAAAGAGACATGATTTTCAGCAAACTAACAAGAGTTCGGGAATTAACGGACATGAAAATCGAATCCCATCGCAGGTTGTACAAGTAAATTGCTAACTGTCTTTGGACACGTTTTCCAAGAGAAGAGTGCAGGCCGCTTATTGAAAGACAAGTTTTTATACACACACACACAAGACATATACATATATACATACATACATATACGAATGTATATCGTAAATAGACAGTTTAGAAAACTTTTGTTTTGAAATAATTCACCGATGAGACGGCCCCATCAGGAAAAAATAATTTTATTTCATCAGAACAACCAATGCGTTAGCAAGACGATACGTGATTAATTTTAAAAGGCTTAAAGTTTGATTTTGACATTGACTGTATCGTTATAGAAATTAGATTGTAAATTCATTTTACTTATTTTTATTTAATTTAGTTTTATTTATTTATTTATATCTCCAACATATTTATTTACACACACACACATATATATATATATATATATATATATATATATATATATATATATATATATGTGTGTGTGTGTGTGTGTAAATGTAAAAGGTAAAAGTAAAACTGTATTATTAGCCGATGCGTTTCCTCTAATGTAGACTTATTCAAGGTAAAAACGAAATGGATTCATTTCCTTTTTGCCTTGAAAAAATCCACATAGAACGAAACGCGGGGCTAATAATACAGTTTTCCTATTGTCTTTTAACTTTATACATATTGTTTTTTTTTTCTACAGGTTAACTATGAGCAATTTTTCACATGTATATATATGTATATATATATATATATATATATATATATATATATGTATACAGGGGGCCACTGAAAGACTGAATGATATTAAGCAAAAATATATCTTTTACAAACACATGAATATGTTTGTGTAGAGGTGTTTGGAGCATTTGAATCTTGTATGGAAACAGTTTTTAAATGCAATTTCAGAAACTTCTGAAGAGGTGTTCTGGCGATGCCTAGTTGAGTAGAGCGACGATGGGAAGAAACTGACGGATTCTCATGGACACACTGTTGTACAGCTTTCACTACCGCGTCAGTGTGTACAGTTCGCGTAGGACCTTTTCCCGGAAGACTGATACAGTTCTTTCAAAGCGGGCAATTAGGTTCCAAATCATGTTTTCGCTAGGAGATTATCTGACATTAAAATGTTGCCTGTATTTTTTCTGATTTTGAATAATTGATTTTTCATTGGAATAGAAAAAACTAAATGAGTTTTACTCACCTCTGGGCATCATACATAGCCATTTTAATCTCCAAGGGATGCTTTATAACTTGCAAATGAAAATAAAATAAAAAAAGCTGAAAACGAACAAGTTATGACTTTTTCAAACCCTTCGGTTTTTCAGTGGCCACCTTATATATATATATATATATATATATATATATATATGGGGACGTTAATTCTGCTGTAACACACACACACACACACACATATATATATATATATATATATATATATATTGAGACCCATGATCATACTGCCACGTTTGAAACTAAATTTCAAAGGCAATTATTAAAGTGGGTCAAGAGTGGCTTACTCTCCTCTGAGATTTCAGAGTTAATTAGACCCACTGGGTCCATTCGTCCCGGTCTGTATGGGTTACCAAAAATCCATAAGGACGGAGTTCGCTTACGACCCATTTTGTCTATGATTGGGTCTTCCCAGCATAAAGTTGCTAGTTGGCTCTCGAATGTGCTACAACCGGTTTTGTCGCTCTTTAGTACATATTGTATTAAAGATTCCTTCTCCTTTGTGGAAAATATACGTAATTCTTCTACTAATGGTGGGTTCATGTGTTCGTTTGATATCTGCTCCTTGTTTACATGTGTTCCGCTGTCTGAGACTATTGAGATATGTTGCGATATATTGTATCGTACCTCGTTGTCTCCTCCTGATTTTCCTGAGGGTATATTTGTTGAGCTTATGATGTTCGCCACTGCGTCTGTCGAATTTAGCTTTAATAATATTATGTATCAACAGATCGACGGGGTAGCTATGGGTTCGCCTTTGGGTCCAGCGTTGGCGAATATCTTTGTCGGTTTGCATAAGGCTTCCTTATTTACTCCTATTTTTCGTCCTCTTATGTATCATCGTTATGTTGATGATACCTTTTGCCTCTTTAATAATGAGGCGGAAGCTGACACATTTCTCACCAAATTAAACTCTGTCCATCCTACCATTAAGTTCACCGTAGAGAAGGAGTCTAATTCTTGTCTTTCCTTTTTGGATGTTTTTGTCCATAAGATTGATGACAAGTTTGAGACTTCTGTATTTAGGAAGGCCACTTTCTCAGGACTTTACACGCGTTGGGACTCCTTTTGTCCCAGACAGCGTAAGATTAATTTAATCATGTCCTTAATTTACAGGGCACTTAGGTTATCCTCAGAGGGTTTTCTCTGCGGTGAAATTGATTTTGTTAGAATGACATTATCAAAAAACGGATATCCGTTGGATGTCTTGAAATCCGTTATTAAAGATGTCATCAGTAAATTCCATAGGGTGAAGTCGCAATTAGCTGATAAATGTCCTGTTTATTTGCGTCTTCCCTATATTGGTACGGAGGGTGAGATTTTATCGAAACGTATTTTACGTTTAATTAATAGCTGTTATTTTTCAGCAAAAGTTAGGGTAATATTCGGTACCCGTCCTGCTTTCTCTTCCATTCGTAAGGATGTCCTACCCCCCATCATGTTAATTCAGTGATTTACCAATACAAGTGTAGTTGTGGACACAACTACATAGGTAGGACGTCCCAGCGGTTGGATTTAAGAATTAAGCAGCATTTACCCTCTAGGATATTGAATCCGTCCTCTAGAAATAGCCAATTAACTAACAGTTCTGGTTCTGCTATTGCTGAACATTTGATAAATAGAAGAGAATGTGTGGAAAATTTTAGTGGTGACCGATTTATTATTTTATCGAGGTCCCACTCCACTTTTCACCTCAAGATCCTGGAGTCCATGTATATCAGATCCCGTGAGCCTTCCCTTTGTAAACAGAGGAAATGCTTGCTGGGTCTGAATATTATTGGACTCTAGTCTCCTTAATCCATAATTTTTTTCCCCATTTAATTCATTCGATAATTATAAGATTTAGAAGCTTTTAAATTCCCTGAATAAAACTTGATAACTCCTGGGACGAAACCGGTCGTTCTGTTTTGGCTTTTTAAAAAATTCCTTCTTTTTATTTATTCCTTTCTATTATAAAATTTTGTACCACAAAAAACTTATTCATATATATATGTGTACACACAAACAGATATATATATATATATGAAGATGGTTGAAGAATACTTAATTTTACTTCATTCTCTAATTCTTATCAATTCTATAATTCTCTAATTCTTAATTTTACTGCAATCAGTAATTCTTATCAGTTGCTTAATTCTCTTATTGCTAATTTTACTGCATTCTCTAATTCATATCAATTCTTTAATTCTCTAATTCTTAATTTTACTGCAATCAGTAATTCTTATCAGTTGCTTAATTCCCTTATTCCTAATTTTACTGCATTCTCTAATACTTATCAATTCTTTAATTCTCTAATTCTTAATTATACAGCATTCAATAATTCTTATCAGTTGCTTAATTCTCTTAATTTAATTTTACTGCATTCTCTAATACTTATCAATTCTTTAATTCTCTAATTCTTAATTTACTGCATTCAGTAATTCTTATCAGTTGCTTAATTCTCTTATTCCTAATTTTACTGCATTCTCTAATTCTTATCAATTCTTTAATTCTCTAATACTTAATTATACAGCATTCAGTAATTCTTATCAGTTGCTTAATTCTCTCATTCCTAATTTTACTGCATTCTCTAATTCTTATCAATTCTTTAATTCTTTAATACTTAATTTACTGCATTCAGTAATTCTTATCAGTTGCTTAATTCTCTTATTCCTAATTTTACTGCATTCTCTAATTCATATCAATTCTTTAATTCTCTAATTCTTAATTTACTGCATTCAGTAATTCTTATCAGTTGCTTAATTCTCTTATTCCTAATTTTACTGCATTCTCTAATTCATATCAATTCTTTAATTCTCTAATTCTTAATTTACTGCATTCAGTAATTCTTATCAGTTGCTTAATTCTCTTATTCCTAATTTTACTGCATTCTCTAATTCATATCAATTCTTTAATTCTCTAATTCTTAATTATACAGCATTCAGTAATTCTTATCAGTTGCTTAATTCTCTTAATTTAATTTTACTGTATTCTCTAATACTTATCAATTCTTTAATTCTCTAATTCTTAATTATACAGCATTCAATAATTCTTATCAGTTGCTTAATTCTCTTAATTTAATTTTACTGCATTCTCTAATACTTATCAATTCTTTAATTCTCTAATTCTTAATTTACTGCATTCAGTAATTCTTATCAGTTGCTTAATTCTCTTATTCCTAATTTTACTGCATTCTCTAATTCTTATCAATTCTTTAATTCTCTAATACTTAATTTACTGCATTCAGTAATTCTTATCAGTTGCTTAATTCTCTTATTCCTAATTTTACTGCATTCTCTAATTCATATCAATTCTTTAATTCTCTAATTCTTAATTTACTGCATTCAGTAATTCTTATCAGTTGCTTAATTCTCTTATTCCTAATTTTACTGCATTCTCTAATTCATATCAATTCTTTAATTCTCTAATTCTTAATTATACAGCATTCAGTAATTCTTATCAGTTGCTTAATTCTCTTAATTTAATTTTACTGTATTCTCTAATACTTATCAATTCTTTAATTCTCTAATTCTTAATTATACAGCATTCAATAATTCTTATCAGTTGCTTAATTCTCTTAATTTAATTTTACTGCATTCTCTAATACTTATCAATTCTTTAATTCTCTAATTCTTAATTTACTGCATTCAGTAATTCTTATCAGTTGCTTAATTCTCTTATTCCTAATTTTACTGCATTCTCTAATTCTTATCAATTCTTTTATTCTCTAATACTTAATTTACTGCATTCAGTAATTCTTATCAGTTGCTTAATTCTCTTATTCCTAATTTTACTGCATTCTCTAATTCATATCAATTCTTTAATTCTCTAATTCTTAATTTACTGCATTCAGTAATTCTTATCAGTTGCTTAATTCTCTTATTCCTAATTTTACTGCATTCTCTAATTCTTATCAATTCTTTAATTCTCTAATTCTTAATTATACAGCATTCAGTAATTCTTATCAGTTGCTTAATTCTCTTATTCCTAATTTTACTGCATTCTCTAATTCATATCAATTCTTTAATTCTCTAATTCTTAATTTACTGCATTCAGTAATTCTTATCAGTTGCTTAATTCTCTTATTCCTAATTTTACTGCATTCTCTAATTCATATCAATTCTTTAATTCTCTAATTCTTAATTTACTGCATTCAGTAATTCTTATCAGTTGCTTAATTCTCTTATTGCTAATTTTACTGCATTCTCAAATTCTTATCAATTCTTTAATTGTCTTATTCTTAATTATACAGCATTCAGTAATTCTTATCAGTTGCTTAATTCTCTTATTCCTAATTTTACTGCATTCTCTAATTCTTATCAATTCTTTAATTCTCTAATACTTAATTTACTGCATTCAGTAATTCTTATCAGTTGCTTAATTCTCTTATTCCTAATTTTACTGCATTCTTTAATTCTTATCAATTCTTTAATTCTCTAATTCTTAATTATACAGCATTCAGTAATTCTTATCAGTTGCTTAATTCTCTTAATTTAATTTTACTGTATTCTCTAATACTTATCAATTCTTTAATTCTCTAATTCTTAATTATACAGCATTCAATAATTCTTATCAGTTGCTTAATTCTCTTAATTTAATTTTACTGCATTCTCTAATACTTATCAATTCTTTAATTCTCTAATTCTTAATTTTACTTCATTCAGTAATTCTTATCAGTTGCTTAATTCTCTTATTCCTAATTTTACTGCATTCTCTAATTCTTATCAATTCTTTAATTCTCTAATTCTTAATTATACAGCATTCAGTAATTCTTATCAGTTGCTTAATTCTCTTATTCCTAATTTTACTGCATTCTCTAATTCTTATCAATTCTTTAATTCTCTAATTCTTAATTATACAGCATTCAGTAATTCTTATCAGTTGCTTAATTCTCTTATTCCTAATTTTACTGCATTCTCTAATTCATATCAATTCTTTAATTCTCTAATTCTTAATTATACAGCATTCAGTAATTCTTATCAGTTGCTTAATTCTCTTAATTTAATTTTACTGCATTCTCTAATACTTATCAATTCTTTAATTCTCTAATTCTTAATTTACTGCATTCAGTAATTCTTATCAGTTGCTTAATTCTCTTATTGCTAATTTTACTGCATTCTCAAATTCTTATCAATTCTTTAATTGTCTTATTCTTAATTATACAACATTCAGTAATTCTTATCAGTTGCTTAATTCTCTTATTCCTAATTTTACTGCATTCTCTAATTCTTCTCAATTCTTTAATTCTCTAATACTTAATTTACTGCATTCAGTAATTCTTATCAGTTGCTTAATTCTCTTATTCCTAATTTTACTGCATTCTCTAATTCTTATCAATTCTTTAATTCTCTAATTCTTAATTTTACTGCAATCAGTAATTCTTATCAGTTGCTTAATTCTCTTATTCCTAATTTTACTGCATTCTCTAATTCATATCAATTCTTTAATTCTCAAATTCTTAATTATACAGCATTCAGTAATTCTTATCAGTTGCTTAATTCTCTTAATTTAATTTTACTGCATTCTCTAATACTTATCAATTCTTTAATTCTCTAATTCTTAATTATACAGCATTCAATAATTCTTATCAGTTGCTTAATTCTCTTAATTTAATTTTACTGCATTCTCTAATACTTATCAATTCTTTAATTCTCTAATTCTTAATTATACAGCATTCAGTAATTCTTATCAGTTGCTTAATTCTCTTATTCCTAATTTTACTGCATTCTCTAATTCTTATCAATTCTTTAATTCTCTAATTCTTAATTATACAGCATTCAGTAATTCTTATCAGTTGCTTAATTCTCTTATTCCTAATTTTACTGCATTCTCTAATTCTTATCAATTCTTTAATTCTCTAATTCTTAATTATACAGCATTCAGTAATTCTTATTAGTTGCTTAATTCTCTTATTCCTAATTTTACTGCATTCTCTAATTCTTATCAATTCTTTAATTCTCTAATTCTTAATTTTACTTCATTCAGTAATTCTTACAGTTGCTTCATTGTCTTATTCCTAATTTTACTGCATTCCCTAATTCTGATCAATTCTTTAATTCTTAATTTTTACTTTAATTCTCTAATTCTTTTATACATTTATTTTAATTAATTCTTTAAAGTTTATTTAAATTCTTTTTTTAATTGGGAGCGGGGAAATATTGATCATGCAGCAATATTATCGATATTTACTTCCCAAAATGAGAATTTGTATAATTTTTTGTAGTGCTGGCTGTAGAATTTTCAGCTTTTTCAGAAGTCTTTGACAATATATGTTCATTTGTACACAATAGGTCGAATTTTGTAGCCACACTTTTTTCTTTTATGATTATGTTTTGATTAACTTATACTATATTATGGTCCTCAAATTGTTTAAGCCGTTAGCGCATAGCGTCCGATTCTTTACAGATAGGGACAGATATAATTTCAAATTTGCCCGCCCTAAGATTACCATTACCCAGCAAGATAGATTAGGCAAAAAGAGCTAAAAGTTTATAGGAACTTTATGCAGTAATATGTTAATTTCGTTATTATTGTTATTAGTTGTAATAGTCATAGTAGTGGTAGTAGTACTGTTATATATGGTAAAACCATTTAGAACAAGAACCGTCCCCCTAACACGAAGTGAGAAAGTGAATTAGCTTTGAAAAAACAAAAGCAAAAAAAAAAAACACTTACAGTTTATATGCAATTCTTGGAAATCCAGAGGGTAACATGAAAACCAATTGTACAGCGTGTCACAGCAAAATTGTCCAACACGCTTAACAGCAAACTTGTTCAATTATTAAATTATGATCTGAACCGTTGTATCTTAGAAATTATTAAAGATATCTTACTGGAATTCTCCGAGGTTATTATAACACTATTGTACTCTACCTTGAGCAATAAGAATGTATAATTACTCTCTAAACTTAACAGAAGTATGGTGATGAAATCGAGCATAAATGAAAATTAAATGTTCATCATTAATTAATCATAGCTAAGGATCGAAAGCTCATGAGGTATTGAAATAAAGTTCACACACACACACACACACACGCATATATATATATATATACATTATTATAGGATCATTGTCGATCTTAAAGATGATCTTCGTCTTGGAGTAACCAATTGCCTCTCAGGTTTCATGTACGATTTCATTACTAAGTCTTTTTTCACTGCTCTCTGGATTGTTATAGGTAAAAATCCTCTCTAACGTGGATAAATTTTCTAATTGATCTCTTTAGCTCTAAGCTGAAATGGTGATCCCGCTTCTTGTTGTGACCTTCGATGCAGTTTTCCTCTCTACTGTTCCCTCCGTTGAAACTTATTCACCGTTCGCTTGAGGGCTCTTAAATGAAATTTTGAAGATGCAAGCCAGAGTATGAATGTTGGTACAGTTACTGAAGTCCTGAATGATCCTTTCCTCTCACCATTGCCCAGTCAGGAAGTCAGTGGGTCTGACACAAAACAATTTTAACCTTCTCTCTTTTTAACTGAATAACCCAAAGGATTTTTCAGTGATTCTTACAAAATATGGTGTCAAAATGACTAGACGTCCTATCTGAAAACCTGGAAAAAACTCAATTAGTTTTTCTTTTTCTTTTTTTTTTAGATATTAAACATTTTGTGAGAGGGATAATTATTCTGTTACACAATTTGGACAATTTTGCTGTTACACCCGGATATGTGGGTATATACGTATGTGTTTATACGAGTAAGAGGTTAGATCAATACGTCAGACACAGTAGATGTATTTTGATCGAACAGTTCTATATGCAGAATGTGCTTAATGGTGAAGCGTTGAATTAAGACTATTATCATCTTGAGAAAGGCATGAATCCACCAATTCTTTATCGCCCAACAAAGGGTTAAATAACAGTGCAGACTGGACTCTCTAGCCTAAGATGGTAGTCCGTCTATAGAAGAAGTCAAGAGGAAACCATGCCATCGTTGTTCCCCAAAATATAGGTAGATATAAAAGAAAAAAGTTATCTATTGAGAGTCGTGATCGTCTACGCTCTGAATGAATATGTCATTGAAAAAAGATGTACATTTCGGATGTAGTTAAATTCTATGTCATCGGTCATGTTCCATATACCATTCAGAGTCTGAGCTTTAGATGCGGTGAGGCATGCTGTGATAATATTAAGAAGAGTCCAGTACAAGCAAGTATCATGTTATGAAGAGATACACATGTCCCTTCTGTTAAATTAGAGCCACTGCAGTCGTCATCTTCCAGTGATATATCATCTCCGAAGAAAACTACAGACATTAAAGAAAATCAAAGCAGAATCCAAATTGATATACGATAGACATGGGAATGGCCTGAATTGCAAAGAAAGATATACTGATTGTGTTAAAAGTAGTCAAATAAAATGAATAGGAAATTCAAAGTGGGACACGTTAAGAAAAACTTTAGTGATTTCAGCAAATGAGATAACCGCAATGAAAACTAGACAAGGGAATATAATGGGAGTGAATAACTGACGCAATTCTCGACATGATGAAAAAGCTATAGCAAACAATCGTGGCTCAGAATATAGAAAATATTAGGTTGGTGCAAAAATAATTTCGTTTTCTCACATAGTAACATATGTTAAAAAACGAAATTATTTTTGTACCAACCTAATAACACAAAGAAATGATAAGCAAATACAGGCAGGCAAAAGAGGAATAGCCCAAAGAAAAAAAGGAATGAAATAGAAATAAAGAGAATCGTAGATAATGTAGATATGCGTAAAAGAATAAGATAAATAACAGGACAAAGAATATGCACTTCGACAGGGCGCATAAAATTAAAAGAGGGAACGCTGATAATATACAAAAATATAGAAGGACCTGAAATATCAAAGTCTAAATTGACAACATCACTGGGCATGATGAACAGAAAGAAAGCAGCAGGAAGGCTTTACTGCTAGATCCATTTTTCTAGCGCTGTCAAAGAAGCCAGGTGTAAATGAATGTTTCATTGGAAAATCAGCATAATAAATCATATAATGAAATTTATTATTCGAATTCTGATGAATCGAGCGTGGAGAGAAATTAGACTGAAAGTGTTTGTACGGTTTCGTTAAAGACACTGAAAAAAAAAGAATGCGATATACTCAGAATGATATAAAAAAGTAATACAAATGGAAAAGGATATATGTCTATGTTTTATAGATTTTGCAAAAGCTTTTGATAAAATACGACACAAAGAACTGTTGGGTAAGCTTCATTTATTTGAAAAAGATAGAAGTATCCGTAATTTATACTAGAAACAAAGCACCCACAGAAGATGGAAAGAGGCGTAAGACAAACTTATGTCTTCTCACCGAACTTATTAAATCTTTACAGTGAGGCGAGACTGAGAGATCTGAAAGTCGTAGAAGGATCTGTATTCGATGGACAGTATTTTCATACCATAAGAGATGCAGTTGACACAGTGTTGATAGCAGACACGGAAAGGAACTACAGGCAATATTAGAGAAAGAGAGAAGAAAGGACTAATCATCACTTCTAAGAAGACAATATATGGTGGTAAAAAAAAAAAACAAAGAAAAAAAAAACGGACCAAAATGCAAACTCCGATTTAGTGATATCGAAATGAAGCAAGTAGAAAATTTAAATATCGGGAAATTGTTCTAACAAAAGAAGGATAATTTGACACTGAAATCCGAAATCGTATTGGAATAGCAAAAGAGGTCTTTCAAAAGTTAAGAAATGTATGAATAAACATGAAAATTTTGTTAGAAACAAAGAAAAGAACAGTAAGTTTTGAAGTAATATCAGGTTTTCTTACATGGCAGTGAATGATGAGCAATTTCACGGAAGAAGAAGTGACTTGAAGCAACAGAAATGAAGTTCTATGGAACGATGCTGAGAATTCTAAAAAAAATCTAAACATATGAGTAACGAGGGAGATTTAAATAAAATGGAAACAAAAAGGGCGATTATACTTACAATCAGAAAGAGGCGCTTGCAATGTCCGGTATACATAATGAGGAAAGTGGGCTTGAAGAATCTGAAACTCACAGGGCACATTGAAGTCAAGTGGTACAGAGAAAACAGCGCATAAACGAAAACGCTTGCGTAAATGGACAACAAAACAAAGAGTGGGGAATAACAAGGTTTAGGAAGATGTGGAAAGCCGTGAACAGCCAGGTTCTGAATGAGCGCGGCCCGTAGAAGGTGATAAGTGATTCTTAAATTTTTAATGATTATTTCTCGCATCTTAAATTTAGCGGTTTTACATCACAACAATTCATAATATAATTTTCGGCGGGATTGGGTCGAACAAATAAACCTACTGTGGAATTTGAACCTAAATCCGAATGTTTTTATTGAAATTTATATCTTATCGTGACAATCGAATGTTAACAAAATCCAACGAAACGCCTATTCTCATGTGAGTTAAGTATTTATAAAAATGAAAATAGTTAGGGTTTTTAAGATCTGGAGGTAACTTAATGGATACTTTTTGTAAGATTTAATTTTCATGTTTTTTCTCTTTCAAATGTGATTGTACATAAAGTAACGTCATTAGAATTTTCCATATTTTAGATTAGCAAAAAGAGAGGATAAAAAATATAGCTAAAGGTTGGTTGTGATATATATATATATATATATATATATATATATATATATATATATATACACACATATATATATATATATATATATATATATATATATATATATATATATATATTCTTAATAGAAATCTTATAACTATAAGAAACTATACTCGCTCGGAAAACCTTCGGTATATTGATTTGCAAATAAACAACTGGCTTGTTTATTTGCAAATCAATAAAAGGGGAAAAAAGGTATAAAAAAGAAAGAACCAAGAACATGTTCGTTAACCGAAAATAATCGCCCAGCCTTCCCTGACGATCCGCTTAGGTGAAACCTTGGTAGGTTTGTCTGGCTCTGTAGGTTTAACTATATATATATATATATATATATATATATATATATATATAGCGAATTTTCCGACTTACAAGACGCTGTGGATTGGAAGACGCATCTAAATATTGGAAAGAAATTTCTAAGAAAAAAAGAAGAAATTCTCATAAAACAAGACATTCACCATGTGTGCCGCACGAACTGGTGGCACGTATTGTTTACATTAATTACTCGTCCGATGTTGTTTTTATGGCAATAATATACTAGTCAAGAACAGAAAGTCTCCAGAGCATGTTTAATCTTGTGGCTCAGCTCCAGGAAGGTTTATAGTCTTGGTAAATACCAGTAACAGATAAGTATTGAGGTTACATCATATAAAACGGTGAATTAGATAGATAGCATTTATAGTGTAATGACTCAACATAGCTTACTTGAACTTGGGCGTTGCCTTACATTCGTCTTGGAAGACGCACAAGTATTTTTTAGGATATTTTTAAAGAAAAAAATGCTTCTTGTAAGCCGGAAAATACGGTACATATATATATATATATATATATATATATATATATATATATATATATACGACAATTCAAAAATTTTTAGCCATCTCCCAGAATTAGCATGGGATGAACTTGACAAAAAATAATGAAAATAGCTCAGATTCATTGAAAACAAGAATGGAATTAATTATCAGACTAATACTTTGAGAAACTTTTGTAACGAATGTCAAAAATTTGTGTTGATATACACAAGACTAAAGGAAGATATTTTGAGGAGAGGAAAATTTTTATCATAAAGTCCTTTTTTGTCAATAAAAATTCTCATAAAATCCTGTATCACTATTTTTAACTTTGATCATTTTCTTTTATTTAAATTACAAGACAACCACTTTTCGGATCAATTTAAAAATTTACCAGTGATACCCTCAAACTTTTGAACTGTAGTGTATATATATATATATATATATATATATATATATATATATATATATATATATATACATACAGGGTGTATTAAAAATACTATCACAGAATTTGGGGGCAGGTTTTCCACACCAAAACGAGAACAAAAGTCCATATAAACATATGTCCGCAAACCATTCGTTGTTGAATTATTAACTTTAATGAAAGTTTACGGTAGATGATGCTGTGTTGTCATGTAGACGAATTTACTTTTGTCATTAGTATACATTTTTGGCTAGTCGGCCTTCAACAGGACATTCAAATCGGGAACAGGCAGATATAATGTTTATATACGGCCGCGCGAATGGTAATGGAATGAAAGCTACCCGGCTGTGCAAGATTGCGTTTTTAGATGGATGGCATTTTACCTTATTTTGCTGTCAGGAACCGACCTTCAAAGTTTGTTAAAGCATTTTGGGATTATATCTTGGATTGTACATTTAACAACGTCTACTGCAAACTTTAAGCTTAATAACTTAAAAACGAAGAATTTACGGACATATAGTTTATATGGACTTTGTCAAAGTATATTTGTAAAAGTATTTTTGATAAACCCCATATATATATATATATATATATATATATATATATATATATATATATATATATATATATATATATATGGTAGGTTTACGTGTGTATGTGTGCGTGTATTAATGATTCTTGGAATATTTATTGCAATAATCGGATATCAGACATTGCCAAAATTTCCTAATTGTCTCTTTAATTCTTTTTCTGTCCAAGTCTCGTATCATAATCTTAGCGTCTTTAAAAGGATCTTAAGAATGCAACTCTCGAAGCGAGTTAGATTGCTTTATGGTGCTCTTTTGATAGAGAGAAATTGGACAAGTTAGAATAATGGAACCAAGATATTGCCCTGAACATTGCCAGATAAAGTGTCAGAACATTGCCAGATAAATTGTCAGAAGATTAACAGATAATTACAAGCGATTGTTGTATTTATTATTATTATTATTATTATTATTATTATTATTAGAATCAGCAGTAGTAGTAGCAGTCGTATTTGTGAACTCAATTTATTGTTTATTGCTCTTATATTAAAATAGATGTTTCAGTAAAATGAAATGAAAGCGTGGCAGTCTTTAAGGTAGAGAATGGGATTGTAAAACCAAGTTCATAATTTGGTCGATACTGTTGCGTTCATTAGGAAATGTAAGAATTCATTTCTTTTCCATCTAGATAATGGTTAACAGGGTAAAATCTAACCCCTGCTGGCATCTCGTCCAAGTGAAAGAAAACACTGAATGCCAAAATCGTGGAGAAGTTAAGTTTATTTTTAGAAGATATACAGATTTAAACAAGGAAATCTACTCATACATGTGTACCTAGTAAGTAAATCATTGATAATAATAAGAAATGTGGTCTGATTTAAAATTCCATTGTTTTTACACACACACACGCACATATATATATATATATATATATATATATATATATATATATATATATATATAGGCACTCGTACGGACACATAGATAAACGCATATATATATATATATATATATATATATATATATATATATATGTATGTATATATCGAAATATAAGGAGAACGAAAAGAATATAAATTCAAATGTTCACAGCGCTAATTCAAATTAGCGGTCAATACTAATTGTAGAGCAATAATTATTTATTATAAATTGTTACATACGGACAAAACAATTACTCACGACAATATATATATATATATATATATATATATATATATATATATATATATATATATATATATATATATATATATCCTGATGATCCCATGTGGTGTAACCTAGGTACTTAGTACCTAGGTTAATTAGGATTCATTTATTTTATTTTTGCTCTACTTAGTGTATTGAGCACTCTTCGTTTTAACTTATTACTCACTGTTTTTTTTCTTTGTGCCAGAGATTTAAGGTACTCGACGATTTCTCTCGCTCTGTTCGGAGATTTCTGTTTTTTTCCCCATTTTTTTTTCTTGGATGCCAATTTATTTGAAAATCGTGCTGTCCAGTTTTTTCATCCATCGAGTTTAAATAGATCTACACTATATATATATATATATATATATATATATATATATATATATATATATATATATATATATATATATGTTCAGAAATTTGAAATTTGTTATGGGTTAACAGGATAAACTCTAACCTCTTCTGGCAGCTCGTATATGAAACTGTTTTCTTTTAATCGAGAATCTTTAGCGAATGTTTTTTTTCTTTCCATCAGCAGGACTGATGGTAACCTTCAGGAGTTTAAATTGCTAGATGTAACAGCAACCGTAAGTTCTGTGCTAATAGTTTCTTCTTTCACCCTTCTCTCTTTTAGGACTGTTTCAGCTTCTAGTTTTCCAGTCAAGTTTGATATTCAAAAATTTACATACAATATCAATCTTTATGTTTGTTTTCTTAATTCCTGTTCTTTTATTATTCTTTCTGTCTCATAATGTTTTTCTTTTTCTAATATTCTTTCACACTCAGTAATCACCTTCCGTCCGAGTGGATTTATTGCTTTGCTTAGGGCGAAATGATTTAAAATTATATAAGATTTTCGGTCAGATAGCGTTTCTGCTTCCAGTTCAGAAACAACGGAACTCAACCAATGACGACGCTTGATACTAAATAGAAAATTGTAACGGTTGGACATTAAAAAAATCGTGGATATATTATCTGTAATAAGTGTCTCACGCTCATGTTTTTTGCTAAAAGGCCAGAGTGCCGATAATGAGGGTGGCTATGCTCATGACATCGTTGTACATATTTGGAATAAGAGTGATTTTAAACAAATGATCAATATTCTATAACAAATGTGTCCCAAGAATAAGGAATTCTGATAGAACTTTCGAAAACTGAAATAATGATTTGAAACTGAGAGGTAACAAAATCTACACCGAATCCATAATGAAATGAAGAATGTGAAATTTATAAATTCTAAACACTTCTCAGTATGGAACATTTATATATCTATATCTATATATATATATATATATATAAAACACACACAGATTAGACTGCAGAAGTTACAAAACTAAAATAACCAGAAAACGAGTGTCATGTTCTTAAATAACTTCGTCTGGTCTAGGCTTTCATATTGATGTCCAGCACGCCATTTAACCCGTTCAGAAATATCTAAACTATCAACTATATACAGGGTGCGATGGGAAAATTGTCGCCATTTTATGTTTTTAATTTCGCGCATGCGCGTTGTTTGTTTGTTGTTTTTTTCCCCCCGGACGGTACAGTATAGTACGGCAAGTTGAGCATTGTCTGTGCTAGAAAAAGCGTAGTGACGTAATTCATCCCGCCAGAAATTTGGAAACGGCTTGCTGTACTGCTTGGTATTCGCGCAGGAAACTCCAATACGAACATTTGAGAATGTTTCTGTGTCAATTCTGAGGAAAGTGCGAAGAGTTAGGAAAGAGTTGGATGATATATCTAGTCAACATCATGGTGTCTGGAGTGATCACTAGTGATGGCGACATTATGCCTCCATTCATCTTCTCAAATAACAGATTCAATACAGAGGCTTGCGTCGTGCCTTGATGAGGTAGCGTCTTCCCTGGGGCAAGAGGGTGGCTGCTGGAAGAACCTATGTTTGGTAACGGGACATTGCACCTTACCACACAAGCAGGAGAACCCAGTCATACCTGTCAGACAATTTCTGTGGCCATATCATACATTAGATCTGGTCATCTGACTCCCCAGACTGCAACCTCATTGATTATTATGTCTGGGGAGCCGTTGAATGAGAAATCAACAAAACTCCTTGTAAAACCAAAGAGGAACCGAAGACAAGTACAATGACAGGATTCAACAAGGAAGCCGTCCAGAAAAGATGAAAGACATTCCTAATTTGTAAGGTAGCAGTGGTTGAAGAGAATAACGATTTATTGAACAAATTTACTATTTTGAATTTCAAGATATTTTGGGGTAAGTTTGGTAAATATATCTGTTAAAATGAGGTGTCAGTGTTATTTTCACTTTTGCGCAATTTAGACGACAATTTATCCATCGCATACTCATCAGTATACGTAGCGAAAACGGAAGATGGGTACAAAATGAATGTTTTCGTTTTCCGGATTATTTCGGCAGCAAGACAACATCCATTGTTCTCACCATAATAATTCTATTTCTATAAAAAAGAAATAAGCCAATCGAAAGAATGAATACATTTTCCTATAGGCAAACTTGTTTCAGATTACTTCCTAGACGAATTTAATGGCGTCGTCAGTATAAAGCAATTATTCATAGCGATGTCAGAGATTCGGGCGAAATATTTATTGTACTTAAAACTTACTGAAATACAAGCGACCGAAATATAAAAGAATATATTACAAAAAAGGTACTTTAACAATACGAATGAATTATGTGGTTGGAAAATTGCACTGTTAATTTTTTTTTTTTTTTATTAAAATTGCTTTTGATGATTTTGGATGGAAATTCAGTAAGTATCATTTTCCTCATTAATGATACTGGTTTGATTATCAGCAATTACACTAAATTCTTTGTTGGGTTTTGCTGGAGGTCAAATCTGTCAGAATTCGAAAACACACAAAATGTTTCATTTATTTCTGCTAGTTCCACAATAATTCAGAGGAAGAGTATTGTTTGTGGTGGTGGTGGTGGTGGTGGGGGTAATTGTTAACAACCTTATCTTCTTTTTCTTTTATATGCCTTGGAATCTGACAGAAAACAGAAACAGAAATGGTTAAGAGAACAGATATTACACTGTTATCTATCTATCTATCTATCTATCTATCTATCTCAGTATGTTAGTATCAATCTCAGTTTGTTTCTATCTATCTATCTATCTATCTCAGTATGTTAGTATCAATCTCAGTTTGTTTCTATCTATCTATCTATCTATCTATCTCAGTATGATCGTATCAATCTTAGTCTGTTCGTATCTATCTATCTATCTATCTCAGTATGTTAGTATCAATCTCAGTCTGTTTTTATCTATCTATCTATCTCAGTATGTTAGTATCAATCTTAGTCTGTTTCTATCTATCTATCTATCTATCTCAGTATGATCGTATCAATCTTAGTCTGTTCGTATCTATCTATCTATCTATCTATCTATCTATCTATCTCAGTATGTTAGTATCAATCTCAGTCTGTTTCTATCTATCTATCTATCTCAGTATGTTAGTATCAATCTCAGTCTGTTTCTATCTATCTATCTATCTATCTATCTAAATAAATAAATAAATTAATTTATGAATAATTAAAATGACATAAACAAAATAATAAAAGCAATGTCAACTGCCTATATACGTAAAACTATACAAATCAGCGTATATCAAACCGAAGAGAATTGCTGCGAATTTCTCGATAGTTATCTAGTGCAACAATTATTGAATCAGAAGTAATATAAGTTCACAATACTTATTATAGATCCACTTTGAGTTTCGTGATTCCTCAATTGTCAGGTCTAGGATAAGAATGATGTTATTAATTACAGAATGCGTGTCACAATCTTACCCGATTCCTGTCGAGTCAGAAAAAAAAAATGCAGTTTCATTTATCTCTGCTATTTCCATAATAATCCTGAGGAAGAGATTTATTTTTTTTAACAAACTATTATTCCTTTTTCTTTTATCTGCTTTGGAATCAAATAGAGAACATAAATAGTGGTGGTTCTGAGACCAGATACTACACTTTGTCCAATACAGAAGGTGAGGCAACGGAACATTGATCTTTTCTTCCTTGTCTTTGTACCATTCTCCTCCAGGATACAAGCGATAATGACTCTACACAATTTTATATATGCATCCATTGTAGCTCTAAGTAATGTTTCTTTCCTTACGATCTTTCTCAGTTCATGTTTTGCCAACCATTTACCCAAGCTCATTAGGGCAACTGATCATGGCTCTCCACAGTTTCCTATCTTTTGTAGCTCTAATCAGTATTGGTCCTCTTACTATCCCTCTTAGTTGCTGTTCTGTCATCCATTTGCACGTTCATCGCGTTATATTATACAATCTGGTCTATATAGAAATCGTCTTTCTCTGTCTATATCGAGTTGGCCATTGATTTCAAATATCTCAAATACATCGAAATATGGATCAGTTATATCACATTTAATATAGGAGAAAAGGAAATTGAACGTAGAATAAGCTGCGTCAGGTGTAGTTTCGCCTAACACCGCAGATTGCTACGAAACCAAATTTCGTGCTCACATACAAGCCAAATAATTTTGTTTATTTGGTCGATCGTGTGTGTTTCTAGTCATCCGAACAAATTGGAAGTTACCCAGAAATTTAAAATTGTATGGAATAGCTTCTCTTTTTCTTTCGCCTTTTGATTTCAAACATTGATTTACAGTAAGATCCACTCTGTACAAGACCCGGATGGATGACAAGGAGTAGTTTATATGGATATGAAGGGAAAACAACGGCTACACTTGAACAGGTAAAGAATATACAGATCGGGGAAAACGTCCTCTTGGGAGTCTGTTCTATAGGGCAGTGATGCGCGGGAAAAAGCTGTTTGTGTGGAACTTACTTCACGCCGCTGGAATTCGGGAGGGAATGAGAGTGGTTTGTTAGAGGAATGGTGGGTCTTAGCTATGAAGGTCAGACCAAGTGGAACGAGGAGATGCAGTTCGTCCGAGCACTTTCCCTCTGAAGTAGCGATAGAGCAGTGAGAGACTCGCCACATCTCGACTGTGAGAGAGAGGTTGAAGAATGGAAAGGAATTCTTCTCCAAGAAAGACTCGGAGACGCTTTTGAACTCTATCAGAACTGGAAAGTGAGGTTAAGGCAGCTCCTGTCTAAATATAACAACAGTACTCCATTAGAAGACCTTCATCAATTACCTCTGAATGCCTTTATTGCAACTCTTTTTCTTGTGTAGATGAAGATTCTGTTTCAGGATCAGACGCTGTATATAAGTGGCAAGAAGATTGATTTGTACGTTTTGAAGAAACCCATGTTTTATTTTTCAGTTTTCCAAAACAAATTCTATCACCTTCATTGCAGTGCTAGGATTAAACCAAAGAAGATTTTGACAAACGAAATGGCGGAATTTATAGAATGCAAAAAATTATATTAGGTTGATGCAAAAATAATGCCGTTTTCTCACATATGTTACTACGTGAGAAAACGACATTATTTTTGCACCAACCTAATAAATATTTTCATCTGAAAAATAAAAATATGCTGAGTCATCAATAATTTTCGTTTTTGTTTATCAAGTTCAATATTCAAAAAAATAAATTTTATTCAATTATTTACTGTATATACTCGCGTATTATGCGACCGTTAAATCCTAATTTTGAAGCTAATTTGTATACAGTAAATAGATATATAGTTTCGGGCCAGCTAATATTATATCTCATGTAGGATGCGACCCCCTTAAAATTAGCTTCAAAATTAGGTTTTCAAATGTCGCATGATACACGTGTATATATGGCATTCACCATCTTGAATCTATTATAAAAATTCAGGATGTCGAATTAGTAAATAGTAAATATTTCAAATACATCGGCGTATGGATTAGTTATAACAACTTTACTATAGGAGAAAAGGGCGTTGAACATAGAATAGGTTGCGCCCAACCCTGCAAATTACTACCAAACCAAAGCATAAACCTGAAAACTCGAGTCATTTTCTTAAATAGCCTCGTCAGTTGAAGACTTTCGTTTGGATGTCATTTATAGCACCAAGCCCGTTCAGAAATATCTAAACTGTCAATTGTATGCAATACCTTTTCGAGATCAATCGTTAAAATGGCCTTGAGCGAGTGAAGAACATCCTTCACCCGACTCAGTCAATGAATGCCAAAAGTTTCCTTGTATAGAAATAGTTCATATTACCATTGAGTTGCTGTGAGTTGGATTCACTCTGAATTATCCAACAGCTATGACTTTGTTTTAAACTCTACTAAAACTTGTAGTTACGTAAGAGTCTACCACAGTGATGTGGTTAACAGCCTTGTCTTGGAGACCAATTCACAAGTGTATGTTGGGCCAGTCTGTGCTAGGCTTAGAAAAGATCAAATCCCGGCGAATATTACACCGTGATAGTGATTTCGTAAAATAAGTTATGGTCAATACATTATGCTACTGCTTCATCGTTTTATAGTGATTTCCTCCCGCGGCAGATTGCCAACGTATCTAATACTGTTTTAAAGAATGTCAGTGGTTTATACAGTTAGACCGGTATATCTTCTCGTGTGGTCAGGTTGCTAGGGGATGGTTACTTTTATTGAGACACAATCTCAGATCGCCAAGGCAAGGCTAAAGACTCTTTTATCTGTCCGTCAAGTGCGGCGTATGTGACTTCGAGATCGTACAAACCTCGACGTTTTCCGTCGATTGGATTTCACTCACAAAACTTGAGAACATCCGTGGTACTGGTTTCAGTCACATCGCTGGGATCGTCTCATCAAGCTGATAGCAATATGTCATCTCCTTCGCGAATAACATAATAGTGAGATTCTAATGCTCTAAACAAGAGGCTTTTTTCATTAGTTCCTTATTTAATGCATTGTCGGAAAACACGTTCTTCCTTAAAATGAGTTCTAGATGACAGGCATTATATGATGTTCGCACGAAATTATTTCAACTGATGAAGATGAAAAAAATGAAACTTTTATTTTTAGAAATGAATTTAAATATTTACTGAGTTAAGTTTACTTAG
Organism: Acanthosepion lycidas; assembly: GCA_963932145.1. Classification (NCBI taxonomy): domain Eukaryota; kingdom Metazoa; phylum Mollusca; class Cephalopoda; order Sepiida; family Sepiidae; genus Acanthosepion; species Acanthosepion lycidas. Next base: position 91,481,457 of record OZ010579.1, read on the forward strand.
AGTTAGATTTAAAAATCAGAAAAGTGTATCCCATATCGGTTTGCCTTCAAAAATCAAGGTGCCAGTTACTACGATTTCAGATGGGTAGGAAGAGCGATTTCAGATGGGTTGGAAGCACTCTACCAAATGATCTACCGTGCAGGCTTGGATCACAGAAATTGAATTAACTTATATTACGCAATTAGAAAGCTTAAGGGCTAATAATTCAAGGGAAGATTGTGTTGCGCATAAATTGTAAGAATTCACGGCTTTCTTAAAAAGGAATTTAGTATTCAAATTCCCGGAAGTCAAGAAAAAGCATTTAGGCTCAAAACCTAAACTAAGATCTATTAAAGTCGGATCTATCTATCTATCTATCTATCTATCTATCTATCTATCTATCTATCTATCTATCTATCTATCTATCTATCTATCTATCTAGCTAGCTAGCTAGCTAGCCAGCTAGCTAGCCCAGTGTCTGTCGGTCTGTGTGTCTATCTATCTATTTATCTCAGTTAATATCTATTTCATTATATCTCTCTTTCTCTCTATCTATCAGTGTGTTTGTATGTATGTATCTCTCATTCTCTCGCAGTATCTATCTATCTATCTATCTATCTATCTCATTGTGTTTGTATGTATGTATGTATCTCTCTCCCTCTCTCTCAGTACCAGTCGCTTCGTATCTATCTATCTATCTATCTATCTATCTATCTAAATAAATAAATAAAATGAAATAAATCAAATAATAATATTAATTACCGCTATACATACAACTATATTCAGCATATATAAAACCGAACAGAATTTCTGCGAATAAATTGCTTGATAGTTATCTAAAAATTGAATGACAAGTCATATAAGTTCGTAATATTTATCTTTAGTGGACTTTCACTCGGTAGGATTCGGAGAATGATGATCACAGAATGTTTATCACAATCTTGATTCCTGACGATTGAGAAATCACGAAACCCTGAATCGACCCCCGTTAATTATTGTTAATTTATCTTACTTCTGATTCTATTGTGAGGCTGGAAACTACCTACACAATAGACTCTTCCAGGCCTATATTAAGTAGGCGACATAGCACTCTACAAGAGAGTGATAGAGAGTGACACAGAGAGACAGTGAGAGTCTCGTACGACTACCAGTGTTGGACACTAATTTATAGTAAGCTCTACTTACAATATCTCTGTAACCTGTTGTTAATATATCTTTCTTACATCTAATCCGTGTTCCGTGTTTTTTCTTCTGTGGGCCCAACTTTGGCACCCACATCAGATTCAAAGTCCCTCTTTCTCTCCCTTCCTCTCTCTCTCTCTCTCTCTATATATATATATATATATATATATATATATATATATATATATATATATATATATATTAAAGACATTTTTATGTTTAACGTTGATACTTAAATACTTGTATCTATAAAAAGAACGTTAAACATAAAAATGTCTTTAATAAATAAATTGTCGGACTTTGTCCATTTCTTAATATATATATATATATATATATATATATATATATATATATATATATATATATAATATTAGTGATCACTACGGATATTTCCAAAAGAATATAAATCTAGGGAGAGGTCTCTGTCAGAGACAGAGCAATATTTATTATTATAAAAGGCATGAACACTTAAAATTTCATGAGGTTATATTTATTTCTTTACGATCGTAAAAACGGCCCCATCAGACCTTCAAATCCCAAAATCCCCAAAAAGAACATCTGATGAATTGGAGCCATTTTTACGACCCTAAAGAAATAAATATAACCCCATAAAATTTTAAGTGTTCGTTCCTTTTATAATATATATATATATATATTATATATATATATATATATATGATATTAATATGAAAATGTACTGTATAAGAATTATTATTACATTACAGGCTTTACTCTTTTACACCTATTATTTTTGCTTCCTATCAAAATAAATTATATGGACAAACTTTCCGATCACTAGAGCAAATGGTGCGAAATTGATGATAAAGAAGTATCTGACAACAGTACGTAATTCACATTAGCTCTATTAAGTGGCGTCGTAAGTTATATCTTTATTCTCGGCTTGGCGATGTTTGTTACCTCGGTCAAAGAATGTACTTTGATTTTTACGACTAGGAGTAAAAATGATTTGATTGTGGAAAACATTAAAAAATAACGAGTTAGTAATGGTTCCGACTCTGGTAAAAATTCAAACTTTTCTACTCAAGCAATCAGGATGTCCCAGTACATTTTTATCTCAGTCTTTTCGCCTCTATCCCTTCTTCATTCCGTAAAAGGTCAGATCATATTTATACAGATAAGTGGGGCGGTCTCGTAATTGCAAGGGGAACATTTGCACTCTCCCTCAGAATTATCAACCTAAGTCTCCCCGGACAGAGGGAACCCGTCGTTAGATCCGACGTGACTTAACTGACTCGGCTACGGAGCAGCCTTATCGATCAAGCAAACTCTGAAAGGTGCCTTTACGCAAAATCCTTCTTGTTTCAAATCCCTCGAAATTTTGCTCAGTTTCGTATCCAAACGTAAACGAAGTAATTTTTTCTTTTTAAGATAAGTGAGTTTTATTCATCAATCTGACAGATTTTTAGCACATGTTATTTTTAGTGGATACTTATATTTGAGTGGATGCTTCCTTTATTTATTAACAGGCCGGTACACGAAATGGAGGATCTACCCCCAATATGAGTATCTAGTAAAAACAACGTTTAAAGGGATAAAAATCTGTCAGATTGATAAATAAAATCCTTTACCATAGAAAATTACTTTGTTTACGTTTCGATACGAAACTGGACGTCAATGCAAATTTTGACGAATTTAATAAGAGAATGATTTCGCTTAAAGTCATGTTTCATATTTTGCTTGATTGGCAAGGCTGATTCGTGGCCGATTCAGTTAAGGCACGTCGGATCTAACCAAGGGAAATTTAGATCGATGATCGATGTTTGAGTACACGTAAAAAGCATGAATCAAAATGCTGATTTTCTAGACAAGAAGGTCCTACCTAAACGGAAGGTCACCCTTTCAGACTCCACCCACAAAGCGGAACGCAGTGTACTGTCCTAAGCTAATCTTAGCAAATATTAATACAAATGTTAATATAAAAATAGGGGGAAAAGAATGAATATTATAATAAAGAAAAAGAAATAATGCAATGTCTGTGTTTTCATGTAATCTCTTATCTTTGTTCCCATTCGAAGTCCGTTTTACGTCAGGGTCGGCCATTAACCGGAAATAATCCTTTGACAGCTGTCTGGCATAGCTGCAGCCAAAAAGAATAAAAAAAGCAAATAAAAACCGGAAGATATAACTGGACATGAACATTTCGTTACTTTGGCGCTGGGTGATTCCAGAAATATAAACACTTTAGAAATGGTAAGTATTGGCAGATAGGAATAACAAGTCTATCAGTGAGAATTGATGGTTTCGTGAAGAATGAAACTAAAAAGTCACATCAAACGGAAAAGAGAAAAATCGGAAGAGAATCAAATAAGGCTTTCTCCAATGTCGTCTTTAAGATTCTCTGTATCAGTCTATTCATATCTATCTATCTATCTATCTATGATAATCATATCTAAGGTAATTCATATCTATCTATCTATCTATCTAATTCATATCTATCTATCTAATTCATATATATCTATCTATCTATCTAATTCATATCTATCTATCTATCTAATTCATATCTATCTATCTATCTATCTATCTATCTATCTATCTATCTATCTATCTATCTAAGATAATCATATGTAAGATAATTCATATCTATCTATCTATCTATCTATCTATCTATCTATCTATCTATCTATCAGTACATTCTAGTCAGCAAGCTCTGAAAATTTTATTATTTATCGACAATCTGCTTTAGCCTATCAGAAGAAGATATTTTGTGCGTAGAGCCGTCCGCATTCAGACATTCATCTGAGAGTTCTGGAAAACATTTTTATAAATTCTAATCAAGTTTCTTCATATAATAAAAAAGAATGCTTCTTCATTCTCACTCTGATCAACTTGTCGTCTGTCTATATTTCTGAGATGAGGTATTATGTACACTATTTACATTATTCGGACTATTCTCTTCATCTTTGTCGTCATATTTATCACAACGTTTCGGCCGTTGTACGCTCCGGCCTTCTTCAGCTAGTTGGAATTTCGAACTGAACCCTTTATTTCGCTCACTGGGTAGACTGTTCTAGTTCCACGTGCCATGTTTGATGGATGTCAGTTATCAGTTATCTCCTGCTAATTTCCCTCTGAAAGTTCTCCACTGCCTTAGCCGGGTATTGAACTCACACACTTTGGGTTCTGTCACTGGATCTAACCAATGCTAAGGCAGTGGGAAAATTAACAGGAGATAACTGATTACTGACATCCATTAAACATGGCACGTGGAACTAGAACAGTCTAGAAATAAGTGAGCGAAAATAAAGGGTTCAGTTCGAAATTCCAACCACCTGAAGAAGGTCGGAGCGTACAACGGCCGAAACGTTGTAATAAATATGGTGACAAAGATGAGGACAATAGTTCGAATAATGTAAATGATGATCAACTTGTTATATTAATTTATAGATGTTAATATATTATTGATATACTAGTGTACGTGTACCGTCAAAAATGACGGCAATTGCTTGATAGTTTCACTAGTGTGATGCAATGAAACAAAACTCATGAAACAATAAATTGAAATCCAATAAAACCGACATAAAGAAACCGTTCTCTTTATATAGAAACGGATACATAAATACACATTGATAATTATTATATGGTTTGGTATGCAATTCTTATCCCTAGTCTCGCCTTTTTAATCGTGGTAGACAGCAATTTTATTTATTCACAAACGAACTCTGGCGAGAAAGGGACGAGAATTGATTAGCGTTTAATTTTTTCTGCTTTTCTTAATATACAGGGTGCGATGGGTAAATTGTCACCATTTTACGTTTTCAATGTCGCGTTGTTTGTTTTTTTATTTTGTCTGCTGCACATTGTAGTAGGTTTCATTGATCACTATTATTGGCGACCTTATGCCGCCATTAATCTTCCCATAGGCCTTCAGATTCAACACGGAGGCAACATCAAATGCCTTGAGGACGTAGTACCGCTCTGAGTCAAGACGGTGGCTGCTGGAAAACACTATGTCTGGCAAAAGAACTCTGCATCATATCACACAAGTAGGAGAACCCAGCTGTCAGACAATTCCTGTGACCACATCACCGTTTTCCTCTTTACTCCTAACTCTCCAGACTGCAACCTTCTTGATTAATATTCATGGTGTGCAGTTGAGCGGGAGACCAACAAAACTCTTTGTAATACCAAAGATAAACTGAAGGCAAAGATTATGGCGGTATTCACCAACTTAAACAAAGAAACCGTTCAGAAGAGGTGCAGGTGAGTCCGAAGTCGTCAGGAGGTTGTGGTTGAAGCCAATGGCGCTGTATTGAATAAATTTACTCTTTAGTATTTCAAGATATTTTTATGCAAATTCTATATAATAAATACGAATGTCTGTGTGTCACATTTTTCAACTTAACTCTTATAGGCCGTAGCCGAACTTAGCATATCATTTTCGAATCAGGGTGACTCCGTGAGAAACCTGAAAAATAATCCGAGTCGAAACCGGGACCCAAAGTCCTGTAATTTTGGATTCCCAATTTTCATTACTACGATTGTTTTCGACGATTTTTTATGTTATTTTCTGCGACGAATTTTTTGAACGATAACAATTTTTATAATTTGGAAATAAATTTGGGAATAATCGAAATTAAATGTCACTCATGAAATAAAATTGATTGTTTGTACGGAAAGTAAGTACCTGCGTAGATGTAATTGTCTTTAAATTAAGTGACAACAGAAGAATTATCGTTAAACTTTTAAAAGGTAAGATTAAATAGTAATGCACTACTTAAATGCAGCAATCAATTTTGAGTTCATCTGTAGTTTTATTCTTCCCTATCTGATCAAATCCTCCCTATCTATTGTGATGAAGATCCTATCAAGAGCTCTCCGCAAGAGCTAGGTTAGATGCTGCCCAATAGTACTGCTTTTTTCACTAAGGAAGATCATACGTGTAAACATATTTTGCTTTAGAAGCAGGAAAAGTTTATAAGAATGTTTTTCTTTGTAGATAGTTTAGTTTTTCCTTCCGCTTGTGCTGTTACGCGTCGCGGGGACACAGAGTTGTCTGTCAGTGGCATGGCCAGTGGCCTGGAAGAGACATATCTCGTAGGTTCTGAGAATGCCTGCCATTCAGTTGCTCCAGCGTCTTTTTGCCTGCCTTTCGCTCTCCAGCCAGAGTACTTGAGGGTGTATGCTCTTAGGGCTGGTTGGTTGATAGGCATACAAGTGAGGTGTCCGTACCACTTGATCCTCTGTGTTGTATGATTCGTATTGTATCTCTTATTGCCTAATTCCTGATCTTGTCTCGCCTGGTCTTGTTCACTGTTTTCCTTAGGCCTTTCATCTCACAATAAGTTTCCTCTCAAGGGTTTTTGTTAGGGGCCATGTCTGGCACTTGTATTTCAACGTTGGTAGGAAAATGGCGTTGATGAGATTTGCCTTGGTACACATGGAAATGCTAGGATGTTTTAGAAGAGGAGAAAGTTGGTAACAGCGTTGGCTTTCTGACGTCTGCTCTCGAATTCTTTCTCTGGTTTCCAGTTTTCAGTAAATATGCCGTCCAGATATTTGAATTCACTGGTTTGCTTTACCTTGCTAACATTGATGTTAATGTCCAATTTTTCTGGGCTCCTGCTGACGGTCATGACATCGGCCTTCCTGTCACTGATCTTCATGTCGTATTTCTCGCAGCTTAAGTTGAGTTGGTCATTGTGTTCCTGCAGCTGGATTCAGTCGTTGTTCATCATTACCCGGTCGTCGTTCGTTGAGTGCTTCAGGATCTGGATTGGCCTCCTTTGTAATCTGATCCGTGTAGATCACGAACAGTAGAGGAGAGAAATTGCAACTTTGCCTAACTCCAGATGTTACTGGAAACCAGTCAGACGTTCCACTTGCCGTGCGGACAGCGCTCCTGCTGTTAGTGTACATGGCCCGGGTGTTGTCTAGCGGCTGCCCTTAACATCGTGCTACTCAAGGACCTCCCATAGATTATCTCTATTGACTCGATCGAAGGCTTTTTCTTGATCCGCGAATACCAGATGGTGGAGAAGCAAGTTGGTAGTTGACTGCGTTGGCTTTCTGACATCTGCTTTCAATTTCTCTGTCTAGTTTGCCGTTTTCAGTAAACATGCTGACCAGATATTTGAATTCACTGGGTCTCTATAGATGAAATATATATATTTTTTTCATTTTGAAAAAAATATTATATTTACATATAAATAAATTTAAAAAAATTTACATGCAGAAGCGTGCGTTAATCCCATTGTCATCGGTAATCCTATTTTATCTAACCCTTCTATGTTTTAATTCTAGAAAAATCAGTTGTCCAAACAATCATAATCAGTTTTCAAATTTTCTCATGCGAATGATTACGTCTATTATCTTCTGTAGTGAAAGAGGCTGACATATGTCCAGGTAAAATACTACCTTGAATTTGTTAATCGTGTGGTTAGCTTTATGATGAACTATATCGCGTCCCCTTCACAGGCCAGTTAATGTAACCCATGCCTCATTTCATTTGTCGAATTGATCTTTATGGGGATCCTATTTTATTATCTCTGTCCATTCTATCCTCTTTTTAATAAATGTGATTGATTTTATAGCAGAGTAAGTCTAATCAATTCGATAAGGTCAAATTGGCAGCTGATCTCAAAAATGATTTCCACTCTGCCGCTAACTGGAGCAAAGAATGTCTTGTTAATTTTAATGCCTCAAAAATGAAACTTCTCACTATCTGATGGACCTCTTTCTGTCTTCCATCGACATGGCTGATGCAAAATTTTAGGAGAGTTACTTCTTTTGCTTTCTTCTGCTGAAATTAAGAGGAAAGATTATATTGAATCAGTTGCTAGGCTTGTTGCTAAAAAAGCTGATTCACTGTGTCGTGCTAGAAAACTTTTGGTTCTAGAATCTATCTTAAATATTTATAAGTCTGTCCTTTGTCCATATTTTGATTATTACAGTCACATATGGCCTGGTGATCGTGCTATATACTTTAATTTCTCTGGGAACCTCGAGGCAGTGTAATGGTTAGCAAGCTTGGCTCGCTAGAACAATTACAACAGAGTAGTGAGTTCGATCTTCACTGGGTGCCTCCTAATTTCGGCCTTGTGCCACATCTAAGCTACGCTTGGAAAATCACTATTTAAAGATTCTTGATAAAATCCAAAGAAGTATCTACATTGTTATTGATTTCATCGGAACTTTCGTTATATGGTACCTAGACATTTTGAAATTAAGCGCAGTACTAGATTGGCTGCAAGGTCCCAACATGTAATGGCTAGATGTAACAATAAGTTCTATGCTGACAGTTTCTTCTATCATATTCCTCTTTTGCGGAACTCTCTTCCGGCTTCTTGCTTCCCAGTCAATTTTGATGTCCAATGACATAAATGCAATCGTTATCTTCTGTCTTCTTAACTGCTGTTCTTTTATTGTTCTTAATAGTATTTTTCTCATATTATCTTAACACTCAATAACCCCTTGTGTCTTAGAGGCTTTATTGCCTTGATTGAGGAGAAATGATAAAAAAACAACACTTAGTTAATAAATATCTTTGTTAACTGATGAACTATTTTGTACCAGCTGATGAAAATTCCATAGTCTCTTCAACTATTATAAATTCTGAGCAAGTGAATGTTTTTCCCTTTCTGACAGTCTTCCTCTCTGTTGTCTCGTTATTTTTCTTCCTGTGCCAAAGACTCCCCATTACCTCAAGTCGTTCTGTTCTAATTGAGACGCGAATGAGCACAGATTTGAGCAAGATTACAAGATGATAGGGTGGGTGGATGAAAGGTCTGAACCGAGTCGACACTTTCTGGGAGGTGGTGTGGTTCGGGACAATGCCGTTGTTTCATGATGTTCGATGAATAGCAGACCAGCAAGCAATCAAAGAGAAACGATTTTTGTTCCGTTGTTGTCACATCCTTCTCCTTCACTTGTTTCATCTTTTCCTTCTCTCTCTCTCTCTCTCTCTCTCCCTCACTTTTTTTTATCTTTTCCTTTCCTCTTCAATTATTTTGCGTTTGCCTCTGATCTTCAGCATGCAGACCTGAGATTCTATTCCAGCATCAAACGGAGAACGGCAATTGCTGAAACTAATAAAGCACGGACATTAGTAGAAAGAATCTTGTGTGGCTTCGAATTTATTTCTCTTCCGCTCTTACCCTTCTTCTTTTCTTCTTTCTTTGGTATTTTTTTTTTTTTTATTTAAACTTTTCTTATTCCGTCCTCAATTTCTTTTGCATCTGCATTTTCTCTCCTCAGTCTGCTTTCTTTCTTTCTTTTCTTTCCTTCTTTCTTTCTTTCTTTCTTTCTTTCTTTCTTTCTTTCTTTCTTTCTTTCTTTCTTTCTTATCCCAGTTCTTTCTTTCTTTCTTTCTTTCTTTCTTTCTTTCTTTCTTTCTTTCTTTCTTTCTTATCCCAGTTGATTCTTTCTTTCTTTCTTTCTTTCTTTCTTAATCTCTTCGTTTGTTTTTTCTTTGTTTTCAGCTTTTTAGTTGCTTCTTCTTTTATGCTCACTCGCTCTTACACTTTTCCTTTTCGATCTCACGCGATGATCATTTCTACTTTTCTCCTTATTTTTCTTGTTTATTACAAAAGGGGTAAAATAAGAATTTGTTTGACTCTGACTACTGTCACTCATTCATTTGAAACTTAAATCTATCCCTAAATTAATCTATTGTTCACTTCGATTACACCGAATAAGAATTTGAATTACTAATTATTATTTAATTGAAATAGTATTTTAGAAAATATTTAAATTTCTATCGCTAATGCATTTAATCATAAATGGACACTAAAAATATTCACGATTTTACCATACTCAAGTTTTCTCTCCCTGCATGTGAAAATGAAATGTGGTAATAGAAGACCGTTCCGATTATCTCCCTTTATGTAACTCTTCATAAATACATAGGTACATCTCTAAATATAGAATAGGCGCCTGTCTGGCGCCATATTTGCGCTGCTAATCAAGCTGAATAAAACTTCCCAAGCAACGCTTGCTTTGACTTTATTCATTACAGCAAGAAAAATAAATTGTATCTCATTATGAAGCAAGTATACATTTTAGAGAATACTGAAGAAAAACTCATTGATTAGGAATATATATTTTCTGTATATGAGATTTCAGATGTATCTTTTCGTTAATCATGTGTGCATCTATCAGTATATTTATCTGGCTAGTGTGATCGCAAGTTATGGGAAATTTCGTATCTGACTCCATTGGACTATTTGTATTTCTTGAAAACTGTTCAACTCTCCCTTCCCCGTTCCTGTGTTTCTTATGGGGTTCATATCGAGGCTTCTTCACTGTTAGGTTGTTCGTAACTTTTGTAACTAGTTCCTAACTATTTTATCTTGCATGGATCTTACTTATTCTGTTCGTATACTGATACTCTGTTTTATAACAATAAATATTTCTACTGTGTGGATTACTCCCTCTCGGCTAGCCCAAACGTCCGTTAGGTAGCGGTGTTTAAGGACTATAAAAATAGTTTTTCAAAAATACGCTTTTAAGTAGGCGCCCGAAGGGTCGTCAGTGATGTTTGGACTTGGTTCTTCATGAAATTTCGTGTCTTTCAACATCATACTCCCCATCACCAAATCGACCCAATCAGGGGAGATCAACCCCTGATTCCCCCTCACTGTTAAACGCTAACAGCTACTAGGGCCTTTTTAAAGAATTAGACGAAGAGAGACCACATATTCCGCACATCCGATTGGATGGTTGTAACAACCAATCCACTGCGCGAACTATCTTTTAAATGGACCGCGGTTGGGACTGGCTTCTTTTCTTATTTCGGTGAATTGCAGTTTCGATGGATAACCGAGGAGGTAATCTTAATGTTCCTAAGATTAACCTTTTTCCTTAAGTATTGTATAGTTTAAATATTTGCCGTTTTTATTTTATTTGTACTTTTTTCTTTTCTTTTGGCGGGGAAACTTAAACTCAACCCTATTATCACATTTTATCGTTTAGCCTGTTTCTTAATATTATTACAGGTTAACTTTAAATGGATGTATTCGCAAAATTAAGATAATAATTGTCCATAAACCTGGCGTATATATATATATATTCCTGTACATACAAAAATGAAATTAAAAATAAAATAAAAGTACAATAAGCACTATAATGTTCCTTAACATTGATTTAAACTATTTACAAATTTGAAGTCGTTAAATATAATAGACTACGAAATGGTCTTGGAATATATCAAGTATTAACGAAGATTCATTATTATATTATAGGAATATAATCTGCCATCTTTTCTTTTCAACGTAGCATGCGTTAGGTAGCAGCACCAACACGAGTCACGTAACTGCCGGGCGACTAGTAACTGAAGTTTTACACGCACATACAATTCCTAATAGGTAAGTTTTTAATGTATTTTCTTCCATTTCAGTGTGTACATAGTATATGTTCTCTTTTTTATTAATCATTTATTAGTTATTATAAAAATACAGGAAAATATATCTTTCATAAAAGTTATTACGTTTACCGCTACGCCATTTACATAGGAAAATTTTGATGTCTATTCTTTTTAGTTGAGCCAATAATACCTACAAGTTGGTGACGACTCGACGTGATATGAACACACAAATATACGTATATCCGTACCCTGCTTATCTTGGAAAGTCCAGGTATTGTAGGCATCTATTAGGGTTTGCTACATCTAATTACGTTTTTCTATGCTAAGTCAAACAGCCAAGGTAGATGCAAGTTTTCTTGGTAGGAATCTGCATGTAGAATTCATTTATCATTTCAGGGTTCATTTATAGTTTATTTCAGAATTAGGAGAAAATTGCAAACAGGAATTTGTGTTCCTCACGTGCTTTCGCTTGAGAACTGAACACATTGTTCCAGCATCTGCAGCGGTCTTTTAGTCAGAAACATAGTTGGGGCTACTAAAAATATACAAATGTGTCTGAGCAAACATCTGCAGCAGGGATTCACTCTTTCTCTAGTAGACATGCATACAAAGAAAATAGCCATTATCTATCTATCTATCTATCTATCTAATAGGAGAAGTTATGGTTCGTTTATCGCCCGGTTCTTACGCCTTCCCTGTCTTTTAAACAAGAGTAGAGGTTTATACCTTGTTTCCTGGTTAGGGATCGGTTTCCGCTCCATTCTAAAGTCTACTTCAATTGTATACTTCAAAGATCGTCTGAACTTTGAAATTTTATCTATCTATCTATCTATCTATCTATCTATCTATCTATCTATCTATCTATCTATCAGGAGTAGATAGGTTCGTTTATCGCCCGGTTCATATCCCTCTCCCTGTCTTTTAAAGAGGAGTAGATATTTATACCTTGTTTCCTTGTTAGGATTCTGTTTCCGGTTACTTCTAATGTCCACGTCTGTTCTATATTTCAAACATCACCGCTTGGACACTGAAACTTTAATTATTATATTTTTAATATATTTTTTTTCAATAGGAGAGATAGATCTGCTAACAGTCCGATTCACATCCAACAGAATTGGCCAAAAGAGTAGAAGTTTACCCTTTTTCTGCTGTTTATGATAAGTTTTCTATTTATTCTCTTTAACTCCCAGTAGCTCTTGCGTCTTAGGGGTATTATCGCCTTGCTTAGGGTTAATTGACTAAAAAAAATAGTTCTAAACAAACGTATTCGGAAGATATCTACGCAAGTTGGGTCAGTCAAACAGATTAATACCTCTATTAAATATTATATAACCGAACTTTTATTATATACGTAATATTAATTTCCATAACTATATAAATATAATTGTACCTATCGTTTTTAACTTAAGAATAAATTCACGACTGATTATCCAACGACAAAATTCAATTGTCCATTTTTTTCCAGATGTTTACAGTCATATGATTCTGAGATAAATTTAGAACATCATTCTCCCCGGATGATCATATTTTTAGAGACATCACGTTTTGTGTTTAAATCTCGAATACAGATCTGCTTAGGCGGAAAATGAAAATAAAGTACTTTAGCACATAATTCCATTATTTTCTTCCAAGAATTATATATATATATATATATATATATATATATAGTTAGATTTATATATATATATATATATATATATATATATATATATATATATTGGTGTATACGTCTGTGTGTATGTCCGGACTCACTTTAAAATTCATTCACGCACACATTGTTTCTACTTGAAGCCAGCCATCATCATCCCGGATGATGGATAAAATTCATCTATCTATCTATCTATCTATCTATCTATCTATCTATCTATCTATCTATCTATCTATGTGCGCGCTCACATGGGTATACGTGTGTGTGTGTGTGCGTTCCTCTTTTTTCGTGTGTGTAAGTGTGTTTACATGCGCTTGCACGCGCGTATATGTGTGAGTCTGTACATGTGAAATGCACACGTCTTTCCTTCTTAAAGGCAGACATCACTCCTTGTTATGGATAACGGTTATATATATATATATATATATATATATATATATATATATATATATATATATATAAAACACAGTTAAATTAAGAATATATAAAACACAGTTAAATTAAGCTACAGCTGCGCTAGTAATTTATAAACAATTATAAATAAACAAAGCGCAAGAAATTTCTTAACTAACGCGGAACAAAATATATTTAACACTATAATTTATGCAACTGTAGACATAAGAATAATGTCTATTAGATGGAGCTTGTAAAACCGAAGCAATAATCTATAAAGCAGAAGTAACAGATATTAATGGCCAAAATAAAACATACATAGGATGTACTGAAGGTACTTTCAAACGTTGATGGTACAATCATAGGTCAGTATTCAAGCTAGTAAGTTTTAGGTGCTCTGCCAAAGTAGCTGAGCATGTGTGGAATTAAAAATAAAAAAAGCAACAGGGATCCGATTGTAAGTTGGAAAATTTTTAAAAAGGCGAATCCTCATAACAACCGCAGTATGTGCAATCTCTGCCAATTAGGAAAAAAATTAGGAATTATGACATTCCGGATCCCAAAAACATTTTGAACCAGAAAAAAACAAAATCATGAGTCTTTACATACATACTTTCCTCTTGTCCTCATATAAGGCAGTATAAAAAAATGTACATTTCATTTACCCCTCCTCTCCCACAATACATTTATAATATCTTTGCTTTTCTCTTCCCACTTCTTTTTATTCTCTATCCTACTTCATATCATCCTCTTTTCCTTTTAATATAGCGTTCATTATTTTAAAAAAAAAATAAAGCTTTGGGTCAGTTGATAAAAATCGTCTGAGGAGACCGTAAGGTTGAAACCGTGGTCGCGGATCAACTGATTTCCTAATTTTTAAAGTATATATATATATATATATATATATATATATATATATATATATAAGTGAACATTGAATAGGCTGTTTCATGCTATACGCCATCGTCAGGCCTGAAACAGCATGTCGTGTTGACTTCAATGTTCACTTTTATATTTACACACGCTCTATCTCTTATATTGAGCAACTTTATCCCATAAATATAGCCCACTTTAAGATTATATTTCTTCATATGTAATGAGAACGAAAATAGTTAATAAATTCTAACGTTCGCAGCATTAATCCAAAGGAGGGCTCAATAGCAAAAGTAAAGCAGTAACTAATATAAGATAGCCATTTTCGGTTCTCATAAGTCGAGATGCAAATAAATGCACCGAAACAAGGTTGCATCTTCTGTCGTGTGTAAATTGTCTTTGTCTATATGTAATAATTATAATATTAAGTTGGTGCAAAAATAATATCGTTTGTTGACGTAGTTTTTAACGTCAAAAAACGATATTATTTTTGCACCAACCTAATATCTATCTATCTATCTATCTATCTATTTATATATATATATATATATATATGTATAAGCAGCATATTTTCATTCAAGCATATTTGGTAATTTAATTTAGATATATTATGTCTATTTATTTTAGTTTTAATCCTTTCAAGTCCACGAATTAATTTCTTATTGGCTCTAGAAAATTGCTAAAAAAATTTCCAAAATTTTCTTTTTATCTTCCCAAGTACTATTTTTAGGGGTTGCATATCTATGCATGTGTTATGCGTTAACACTGTAAGTTCAAAATATTTTTTTCACCACTATGCAAGCGAGATAACTTTTTAAAAGTTTTTTTTAATTGTAGTATTTTAATTCATGAATGAATTTTGTTCATTGAAGATGGCACAAAAGATTAGCTTGATAACAATATCTTCCCAGACCGAGGAATAAAGGAAATACTGAATACACACTATTTCAATATTCCAGTGAACATATTTGCATGTCACCGTGTTTAAGCAAGAGATAATTAGCACCACCAACTTAACTCTAGCTTTATGAGAACCAGATGAGACGAAGAATGGAGCATCACTGGAAGTGACCATTCCCCACTTGCCTGTCTTGATAGTGATCAAAAGCGTCTATGTGGGCTTGGAGGTGGTGAATTATTCCCATCCTAAAATTCCTTGCCCACAAAGTCGCGAGCGTTTCTTTGCTCTATCGGTATTTCCATGGCATGAGTTTTGAAGAGCTACATTCCTTAGTCTTACCGCCCTCTGACGTTTACAACTGGGACGCACCATGTCACATATAAACGGGTGAATCGTGATCATTTACTTCGTATTCCATTAGTAAGTAGTAAGTTTCATTCGGGCATCTTCTTTTCAAATATTTCTGCTTTGCGAAACAGTCTATTAGGTGGATTTTTCGCAAACATTATAATTTTGGCTTCTTCCAGTCTAGGATTAACTTTTATCTTTCCTGTCTAACCTCATTAACTTCACTTTTCTTAAGAACATAATAGACTAACGATCTACCTTGAGGGGCTCTTGTGCCTTCTATTGTGCGAAGATTAGTATAAAAACAACACTTCTTCCGAGATTTCGAGAGAGTCGATGACATTATTGTTCACTTAAAAATAAAAAAAAAATGACGTCGAAAATAAAGAAAGTGATTTCCATCGACTTCTAAAATAGTTGATACCAACCAATCACAACGAAGCAGAGGTTTTCCAATAACGTGAGAATTAGCGTTATGTCAATTTCTTTTTTGTTATTTATTCTTGAACAGTCAGATCCACGTAAATTATAACATCCTAGTGAGCTAAATCGATCGATATTGGTTCATATAAAAGCCTGGTTGAATTTACCTTATCAGAAAACCAATTCAGCTCTTAAGTCTCAACACAGTCCTTCATTGCAAAAACACAGAAACCGGACAGAAATTATGAAGTCTGCTGCCCGAGAGAAAGACAAGAAAAGGTTATGTTTTGATTTGACTTCTGAGCTTCGGTCAACGACCATTTCTGTAGGGAAGAGACATTGTTAAATAAAGATTTAACATGAGTGGTCAATTCCGGCGTGAATGCTAAGTATAGCGGCCACTTATGGCCAGGTCACTTCTGCCTTTCTGACAATAGCGTAACAGCATAATCGGCGAATTGATTTCAGGAAACGCAATATTCTTGGTATTTTAAGCAGACATACCAAAGACAAGGCGGCCCTTTTGACCAGGTGATCACACACTTGCTTTTTCATACACCGAAAGACACACAGCTAAGCACACACACACAAACACACACATACACACAAACGCACATACACACGAACAAACACATACACATATACACACCAAAGAAAAGACAGGTTGATACACATGGCCAACCACATATACCAACTCACATATACACCCGGGCATCCTCTTTTTCTGTGTACCGTGTCCTTTCAGGACGTTGGTGACCCACAATGTCCTGTCCTTTGCCATCTATCCCAAACCCTCCTCCACCATCCATACACTCAGGCTCGGTTGTGCGTTGATTTCATCTGTCTCTCGTACCTTCAATCTGTCCCGTGAGTATCAAAATTTGCAAGCCGCCCACTTCTTCATTATGTGTTCCAGAAATTTTAGTTCTATCTTCCTGATGTAATATATAAATGCCCAGGTCTTCGTTGTTACTCCCATGTACTGTCCATGTTATTCTCAGCATCCTTCTGCAGAACAACATTTTTGTTGCATCAAGCCTCTTTTTCGCTTACATAATTATAAACACAGATATACATATATGTAAGTATTAGGCCGCTAGAACAAGAGTTTGTAGCGGTTTTAAAGTTTGTTCAGATGCCAATATTTAGATAATTGTAGATAGATTTATTCAACATGTCAGTCAATTTGTTACACATCCTTTCTCTATAATTGAGGCAATTTCATGAATCCATTCACTCAGAATTTAGCATCTTTTTTTACAGTGTTTGATTTTATAGTGTTTCATAGAATTGAAGTTCTTTCCATTAGGGAATATTGCAGAAAGAAATGGTAATCCGAAGGTGCAATGTCAGCTGAGTGCGGCCGTTGTAGTTAAGACATCTCAACCAAACTGTTTCTAGTTTTCGATTGGTCTGCAAAGAGAAGGCAGGTATGGCCTTTCCCCGACGAAACACGACACCATTTGAATTGGCTAATTATGAACGTTTATTTAAAAATGTTTTAGTTTTGTTGTGTTTAGGCAGACAATCGCAAATTGCAATGCGGTTTCACTAAAGCTCTTTTCAGTTGAATCATGTGACACACAGACACCGTAGGGATTTAAGTATCGATGTTTTTTCACATGCCTTACAGCACTACTTTTATGAGGAGTATCTCTGCAATGTCCGGTATCGTTTGACGTAGATTATTTTTCACCAGCACTTATATTTGGTCAATATTTACGACTGCAAACCCCGCTGAAAGTGTTTCGCCTTATAGAGTTATCGGATTATATTATAGTGTTTTAATTATATTATATTAGTCATACTATAGTATTCTTAACACTTTAAACGTATTGTTAGTGGATACCTTGTATTTGAGTAGACGCTCTGTAAAGTCATAAAAATGTCAGATTAATAGAAAATCCATTCTATAAAAAAGGAAAACAAGATAAAAATGTTCATTTCGGAAAATAGCGGACAATTTACAAACAGTAGTCTCAGCTATGGCACCACTTTCATAAACGGCACATACCGTTTCTGTTGTTTGTACAGCGTTAATTTTTCTCTCCTTTCCGGAAATAAATGAGCATCAATTCATGCAAATGGATCGCATTTCCCACTATTTTCATTTAGAAACATTTATAATTCACAGTCTGCACAAGGATCATATAGAAAGGCGCGTTGCAATGCCACATTTCGGATTATGTATATGTCATGAATTTGAGTCACGCGTGAAATGAAATCTAGTGATAAATGCCACCTATTAAGAAATACTGCGAACTTTTGTTCGAACCCTATGTCTTTTGTCGCACTTAGATACACTGGTGCACTTGCATATTCAAGAGGGGAGGGAGATTGAAAGGACGTCGTATTAGTAAGTTTTGTGAAGTCAAAGTTAAAAGCTACGCACAAAACACGGGAATCTTTAAACGAAGACACTCCTTGTTATTTTAATCTAATCTCTTTCAGCCTATCATTCATCCAAATACTAAGTTGGTTAGAAAGTCCTGACTAACTTAGGAAGCGGAAAGAAAACAGCAAAAATTGATCTGTCTCTGTTGTAATTTCCAAGAGGTATTGCATTTCGAGCATATTCCACACAGTCTCGCCATCAGCGCTAAACTATATTGCCAGCAGCTAGACCGCGTGTACGACAAACTAAAGAAAGAGTATCCTGCTTTGGTCAATCGAGGTCGGGTTTTTCAGCAAGACTATGCGAGACCACACACTGCCAGGTTGACTAAGCTTAAGTTCAAACAGATGGCGGTGTTGAGATTCTCCCATATCCATCGTTTAGTTCCGATAGTGCTCCAAGTGAATATTCCTCTCAATGGCACATTTCCCACGCGACCAGCAATTCAACACTTTTAATGAAGTAAAGGAAGCTTGTTTATAGATTTTTGATTCAAAGCCAGCGGACTAGAATCTCTGGGACAGATTCGGATGATGGCTGATCGCTGGCAGAAGATCCTCAAGAATGATAGTCTTTATATAGAAGAATAAATGTTGATGTTGCTCCATAAAAAAATTTTCTTTCCTCTTCCTAAGTGAGTTAGGACTTTCTGGCCAACATAATATTATAAGTAAACGTAAGATCCTTGAAACAATCTACTTTGAAAGGACATTTTAGTTTTTAACAAAAAACAAACATAACAACAGAGGAAAATAAAATCAGTGTTCATTTAACTATTTTAATTGCTACATTGTCATAGCATTCTTGTCTTGATGCGCCGGTCCGTTTTGGGAAAATAGATCATTGCCATTATTTCTTCTATATGTCGTTTCCGTTCAGGACATGGATCTCCAAAAATTCTCATACCTAACGACCCTTGGCAGTGTTTATCCATTTTCCAAGCCTCGTCATCCATTCCCACAAGCTCGTCAGGTATATAGCTCACTACCTTCCTCTATCTCTCTTGATCTAAATATGCCCGCTAAGCCCTTCTCTCGCATTATGTGTCCAAGGAATTTCAGCTGTCTTTCTCTTTCTGAGCATATGTGTTTTTTTTCATGCCATTTGCTTTAATAATCCTTAGTTTGCTTACTCGAACCATCCTTGGAATTCTCAGCATCTTTCTGTAGAACCATTATTTCTGTTGTCTCCAGTTTTCTCTTCATCTGTGAGGAGATTCTCCAGTATTCATTGACATATAAGAGAATGGATATCACATAGTAATCCAACATTATTTTCTTTATTTCTCACAAATATTTTCCTGTTTCCTAATACTTTGCTTAGCTTTCGCTAATCCAATGTATGATGGGGTTTTGGTGTTGCATTTTCTATTAAAATGTGTAAAAAGATGCTCACGGCAATTTCTCATGGGTGCCACCATTTTGAGTACGGTTGTATATTCGGCAGTATAGACTAAGTTAGACTCCCGCCTCAACGCAATATAATAAAAATAATAGTAATGTAGGCTTCTGCACTGCTGGTCCAAAATATTAAGGTCAATGAATAATAAAGGAAAAATAATGAATGTCATCTCTTATCTGCAAAAACGCCAAAGTATTTTCCTTCTGACCTGAAGAAACCGAAATCAACAGGCGTTCGACAAAACGCGTAGTTTATAGATTTTGCACTTTGTCTCATCCTGTACATTATATATATATATATATATATATATATATATATATATATATATATATATATATATATATATATATATCCATGTCTGTGTGTTTTCTTGAACATGACAACACAGGCATATTTAGAACTATTGTAATTCGAAACTATCAAGGTGAAACGGTCTTAGGGCCACATCAGGTTGAAGCATCGGTTCTCCGTCATCAAAGCTAACCAATGTTGAGCCTGATCAGTTCCTTGATAAGTAGCCGCTTGGAAATACAATGTACTGTAAGCTAGGATGTGCGGGTTGTGCAATGGATAACAGCTCAGAATTGGGGATGGAAAGCCGAGTTTTAATTCAGGTCGGGTTCATTATATTACCTTACGCGCAAATATCCTTGGGAAGGCATATGAATACACTCCTTATCCTCCCAGCTATGGGTTAACTAGTAAGTATCGTATCAGCAAATCATTGTTATCTCCGAAATGTTACTGAAATCTAAAAATGGATTATAGCTTTAAGTAACCTGCAAGAGGTTGATAAGCCGTAAAAAATTAATCCAACCAAAGTGCCCAAGAATCCACTTAGGATTAGATTACCACATAGAAGGCAACTAATAGAGACAGGGATTGCAACTCAGACACGTGCACCTGCTAAGAAATAAAACGTTTAGAGTGATAAGAAATATGTATATCTACACACACATACACACACATCTATCTATCTATCTATCTATCTATCTATCTATCTATCTATCTATCTATCTATTAGGTTGGTGCACAAATAATGTCGTTTTCTCACATATGTTACTATGTGAGAAAACAACATTATTTTTGCACCAACATAATATGTGTGTGCTCTCATAAATTAGAATGGAGAAAATTTTCTTCCAGTTTCTGAATTGGTATGTTTGATTTGGAAACAAAAGCATTTTCATTTAAGAGGGCAAGTGAACTTTCATATTTTGGGCAAAAGAATTGCGGTTGGAATCAACCCAAAACATTAGGCGTCATTGAAGAGAGAGAAAGAGAGAAATTGAGTAAGCGGTAGAGACAAAGAGAGAGAGAGAGAGAGAGAGAGTGTGTGTGAGACTGCATGAGGAAGAAACAGAAACGATAATTTACTAATCATATCTGACTGTCAATTGTAAGGAGAAGAACAGTGACTCATCCCTCGATGTGAAATCTTGACAAGAGAGCAATGTCTTCAAAGGTTATCTCCCCTGGTTATCTTTGTCTCCACCATTTATCTTTTTGTTTGAGCTGAAAATGGACGACCGAGGCTAGTCGTGTTTTATATCATGTCTACTTTTGAATCCTTTCGCTTCTTTCAATTAATATTTTTTATCCTGAATTTATGCCGTCAAATCGCGCCTTGAACAGTTCTAACATAATACTTTAAGTTCGGCAGCGTCACTAGTTTTTAGGAAGTTTATTTTTTCCTCCTCACCATCCAGTCTTCTTCATTTCTTTTTTTCACTGTCGTTACTATTCATACTGAATTTTGCTATAACTAGTTCTTGGCGGTTATACATAGGATATCAAGTGGCAGCAGGAAATCGTTTCCATGGATGAAAACTTATTCTACATCCTCCGGCCACATTCCTACAGACGCAACTTTTAAAGCCTATCGAGTTCCAGTATTTAGTTCCACCATTTCAGACATTTACAGTTAGGATTCGCCATGATGCAGTAACGGACTCAAACCACCTTCATTTCTTCTAAATTTAAGGAGGAAGTTACACTCTGTCCGCTTCTTCCTATGAACTGCTAGTTTGTAGAAGCTCACACTTTCTTACAATTTCCATTAATACTACAATCTTGACCTCTTTAAATTAAGAGTTACTGTTATATATCCTTCTTAACATCATAAGCTTCACTTATAACCACTCACTCAATATCATCCATTATGAGTGGCTCTTAGCAATTTTAGCAAGAGTTAGCAATTTCTAAGAAATCAATGTATTTGTCATCCGAAATTATATCCTCCTACCCAACACGTTGTTTTGTGAATGCCAATGTTTTAAATAGAGACGTTGTCTTTTTTGGGGATTATGTCTACAGATACGCGTATTTCTATGAATGTACATGTTCTTGATTATGTCTCTCAAATGTCGTTAGACAATTCACAGTATTGAAAAATACATGGTGTCTACGGAAATATGGGTATCCATAAAATAACCTTTGAAATTTAGTATAAAAAGTACGGGCTGATTATTTGTGATGCTGTCGTCTGAAATTCTTTAGCTTGTAAGGATCTTCTGGCCGTCAATGATAATGGGTATAAATATCGCGTTTCGTTTAGAAGTCTCCAGCAAGATCAAGACATGTGCCACAATTTCATTTCACTTTTATTCAGTGGATTATTTAACTGGATTCGCGACAACTCCCCCCCCCCCACCAAAAAAAAAAACTGTTGAAAACCAAAGAAGAACATGTGCTTCACGGAAGATTTCGAGGAAAATTAAACAAAATCTAATGGCTACTCGTCTAGAATTGTGGGATGATTTGCTTTCATCAGAAATCCGTGTCATTAAACGGACAATAGGCAATCCAATTCTTAGGACTAATCTCCACTGCTGTTGTAAAGTCACAGAGATGCCAGATTGATATTTGTTCGTGAACATAAGTATAAAGAAAAAAGGTATTGAGAAAGATTATTATAGACAGGCGAAACCAAATTTGAGTTTTTTGGATGTAATTCTAGAAATCATATATGGAGGAAATATAGTGATGCCTTTAAACATCAGAACACAGTTCGAACAGTGAAATTTGGTGGTGGCAGCATCATGATTTGGGAATGTTTTTTCTGTAAAAGGTACTGGAAACATATCAGTAATAGAAGGTAAAATGAATGCCGCAGCCTATCAAAATATTTTGGAAGCAAATTTATTATTCCGGTTGAAAATCTTGAAGTTCCTCCTGATTGGATCTTCCAAGAAGATAATGATCCTAAGCTCATTGCAAAATCTACAAATAAATGTCTTGTTGAAAATGTAAATATCCTGAAATGGCCAAGTTAGTCCACTGATTTAAACCCAGTCAAGAATCTGTGGTGTTATTTGAAAATTTAAATCTAATTGAGAGCTCCAACAAATATTCCGGATCTGAAGATTACATGTGAAAAATAATAGAAACAAAATACCAACTAAAATCTGAAAATCATTAATTGACAACTACAAGAAGAGGTTGGTTGCTGTAGAAGGGAATAATGGCTATTCTACGAGATACTAAATGAAGATTATGTATTCTTTTTTGTATTGTATGAATACTTTTTCATCCATTAAAATGGACAAATAGGATTTATTTGTATTAAATAAAATTTGTTCCTGTTTTCTGTGCATAGTTATTATGCATCTTTTTACAGTTAATTATATGAAAAATATGTTTATTCATTAGTTGGAAATACAATAAATTAAATCTTTGTACATGGAAAAAATATTTGTTCTTCCCCGACTATATACTTCTTGTAGATGATAATTAGATCTGGCCCTTCGGTTGATTAAAAAAATTCTCTGAAATCAAAACTCTGCAGGATTTTTTATGTTGCTTAGTCTCTAAGAATAATTATTTTTATTCGCGAGCAACAAAGAAAGGTACGGAGAACAGAATGACGGTGAGGTGCACGTATATGAAGCAAAATGTACCCTTCATGTCATCCTATCGGATAAGTGTATTGGAGTCATATGCATCAAATGAAAATGTGCACAAGGTGTTGACAAGTTTTAATAAAATCAGATCATCAGCGTGCAGTTCCAGCTGTAAATACCTTCAGAGAGGGTAACCCAGTCCAGAAAGATCTCCCAAATATCTATATCCGACTCCCAAATTTCCAAGTTTTATCTTTCAAAATAAAAACAAAACAAAAATAATCTCTCGACACCCGGCCTTGATGCTCTCTCACTATTTCCGCTCAAGAACTGAGTTGCATATTTCATCAGTCCATAGGCATACCCAACTTGTGAAGGACGGCCCCTAAGGGAACAGGCTGAACGGGTGAAGGTCAGGCAACTCACAAACGTATATGTGGTACTTAATGGGATATTTACTCTGGTACATACTCTTTGAGTAATTCGTTTTCTACAACTTATCAAAATTTGCAGGTCATTTGAAACCAGAAAATGTTTTTAGATTGTATGAATTTGTTTTTTTATTCAGAGATAATAATTATTTAGTAATACAAATCTTACTAATTAAGCCATAGCCTAGGGGAGAAGAAGTAGATTTCTACCTTTCCCAAGGGCATTTGTGCGTACATAAGTGCATATGACGAACCCAGCTCGAATAGGAACTCGGCTCTCCGATTAACAATTTTACCATTATACCACCCAGATATTCAAGTTTACAAAGAAGTCACCCATCTAGGTACTGACCAGACTCAACTTTGCTTAACTTCGTTGCCGTACAGGATCTAGTGTTTCATCCCGATGTGGTCGTAAGCCGAGAACCATATTAACAAATCAGTTAAGATAAGAAAACTTATGAGCTTTTCATAGTCTAGCATGAGATCATTTATTGTAATTATTTTTAGATTTCTATTGCATACACATTTCCTTCCATGTCTTAGCCAGTGTTCTAGGCTCAAAAATGACTTCATAACATTTTCCATTTCTTGTCACAAAAAGACAACAAAAAACCCAACATCACACGCATTTTACGTAGATAAATCTCTTACTAATATGTGAGTTGTAACTATGAGTACGATTTTTGGTATTTCTTTAAGGCATAGGCTCCCAGGAATCTCATCAATGAGTCTATCGGAATCTTTTCCAATCAGTCTGAGGCTTTCAACTATAGCAGTAATTACTGATGCCCTCATGTGCCATAATTTGTAGATTTCCACTGCAAGATCCTTATATTTTGATAGTTTTTAAAGATTGTTAAAGATACATTACAATCTGCAGGGACTGCCATGTCAATAATAAAGCACATTCTGTTTTTGTGGTCTTTCATCACGGTGTCAGCGCGATCAGTTTTGATTGTTCTCTCTGGGTGTATTGAAAAATCACATAAAATTCTTACATGTCCTATTTTTGTAACCGGATTTGAGTGATGTTCGTACAAGGTTCTTGCAGTTTTCTTTTCGTCAAAGTTTCATTTTCCAGTGCAAATATTGACCCACCCTATCATGCCGAATTTTATATTCAGTGGGTCCTGTTACAAGATAATCAATTGTTTTTTGATAATTATCACACAATCTTCATTTCGGGGTAACACAGTCTTTCAGTATGTGTGCTTGGTCATTTTTAGTTAGTAAGCATTGGTGCAGTGCAGCAAGAATAAAACCATCGCTTTCAGCTTTTAACCCTGCACTACCTAACCACTGAGGGGTACGAACTTTGTCTACATCACCCTTGTTTGGTACGGGCAGAGTATTGACCGTTAAGAGCCTCATCTTGCCATTCTTTCTGCATTTGCTACATTGAATTTGCTTTTGCTTTCTTTTTTGGGGTTCTTTGCCGCTGCAGTCGGTGCCATTATGGTTTATTTGCACTTCTTCATCCACTTAAAATTCCATTTTGAATTTTTGGCATCCTTTATTACGGAATATAGTTTCTTGTTTATTTCCTGTTCTTTGACATAGATCATCATCCAATCTTCTGTAGTTTCCAGGTACTTTTGAAACCGATTGTTGTAGTTTTACTTGAAAATATCCTCTGCCTCCTTTCGGATCTAGACTCATAGAGATGATCGGCATCAGCCTTGGGATGATGCATGCAGTGGCAAATGAGAAACAATCTCGTCTTGACATCCATTCACTTATTATCAGCTATTGTCCAATTAAGGATTTTGAAACTGTATTGCTCCACATGGTCAGCCAAAGTGCGTATGACTGACATTCTGTTTTTTGAATTCAATTCGGTATTTAATACTAGACGCACACGCCTGTAGTACTTTCTCTTTCATTTGGGTGTGATGTATTCCATCTGCTTCGCTGAATTCTAGGTATTTATAGGATCGTGCTTATTCCAGTTCTCTAATCTCTGTGACAAAATCTAGATCTATTGAGTGTGTTTCTGTAATTCTGTTTTTTGTTTGTTACTTTTGCACATTTATCTAATCCGAAATCCATAACGATGCCATCACTGAAGCATTTTACTGTATTGAGGAGACCCTTCAACTTTTCTTTGGCAAAGCTTTTGATATAATCCATGTAGAATGGGTGATTAAACATTTTGGATTTTACTTTGTGCTCATAATTATTACTGTTTTGTTCACGTGAATGGATGATAAAGAACAGATAGGCCAGAAGTGGCGACAGGGAGATTCATTGAATGATTCACGTCAGACATTCCAACAATTGGAGGTAACAGTATTTTTCGTGTGATATAGGTATCATGTGGTTTTCCACAGTTCTATGCTATATTTAAGGAAATTTACTATCAGCTAGGAAACTTTGTACATTTCCAAAGCCTTAAGGATCCAGGAGTATGGCGTAATATCAAAGGCTTTACGGTAATTTATTCAAGCTGTGCTGAGATTTCAACCTCTTTTGCTGCAATTTTTCAGGGTCATTTTAATCATTAGTTGTTGATCTTTGCAACCATATAAACTTCTTCGACATCCCTTGTGTTCCTGAGAAAGAATATTGTTTTCATCGAGAAAAAAAAAAGTAAGTACAGTTCGTCTGGACAGACGTGATCTATTTATATGTGGTGGGTAGACATGTTATTGGTCTATAATGTTTTGGATCATCTGTTTCATCCGTTTTTGGTAGGATAATTTGATTGGGTTTATCAATTAGCATTGGTAAAGTTTCTGCAAGAGTCTTAGGGGTTGATGACAGATGATAGAGCCAAAAGTTGTGTACCTTGCCATTTTCTTGGTATTTTAATTTCGAGGATTTTGTTAGAGCTTCGTTAATATTATTCTTGGTTATATTTCTTGCAAACGTTTATTCTTCATTCTTTCTTGTTCTCGTTTGATCCATTTTGCATTGGGATTATTTTCCTCTCGGTTGCTCCAAATATTCTCCCCAAATTTTTGCCTTTCTTCAATAGATTATAGTTTTTTGACTTCTATAAATGCTTTTCTAATTTACCTGTAAAAAGTGTTTTAAGAGTGAGATTTTATAAATGATGTACTGGTTAATGAATGTTAATGTTTCCTTGTAGGGAAATGGCTAATACCATTTCCATTGGTCTCCGATATCAAATATACAGTGAAAATTGCAAGTCCGTGTTCACTTAATAACTATAAATGTCTATCGATTTTTTTTACTTCGCTTCGAATAGGCTATACGTGTCCACGACGATCATTAGAAGACTCAAAAACCATTTAAGTGATCTCAGTTCCATAAAAAATAGCATCCCGACACCAAAGAGAAGTTCTTGTTTGTAATATCATCATTGTAAACAAATTTAAGCTCTTTACATAAAATAATTTCAGTCAAAATTACACCATCCCTTATTCGGCAACAGCATTAACGTGTTGGCTAACATGGAATACGAATATCATAGATCAATTTCCTAGTGCTGTTACAAAACTGATTAAGAAAGACACCGTAGTTTTGGTTATTTCTTTTATTTTCCCAAGCATTTTAAATCTCGCTCAAGATCATCTTTGGGGGTGAATTGCTAAAACAAAAACAAAAAAAATAATGTAATTGATAGTTGTGAATTTTTTAAATGCGCATGAAACACGCTCCGTTAAAAATGAATGTTATGACTATTACAAAAAAGCGACTATACAGAATTCAATAAACTTGGCAAAAATTAACTCTTCTACGATAAAGATTCTCTACACAATATTGCAAAACATTAAAATAACTTTCATTTACTAATTACATTGTTGATGAACAAACTGGACGAGCTATTAGAAATATTAACATAGACCAATAAGAACATATTTTTTCCTGAAATAACCCTAAACATATCAACCTATTATACCACAATCAAATACACTATAACCACAAACAAGATGAAAAAAGACCCCCAAAATCTCACAAGTACTTATATATCCCCCACTGATACCAGTAAAAAAATAAAATTAATTATATACTATACTAAATTTAATACAACCAACTTAATCATCCCCACCAACACTTCTCCGTCAACTAATGTTTTGCAAAATATCAAAATGTATATCAATTTAAATGTCCTTTGAGAAATTGTATCTGACATAAACGTAAATATATAGGTTGGTTTCACAACGACAACATTATGAAGAAAGTTTGCTTTAGACACGTCTGTTTCTAGCTCTTCTACACAACGTCTGAAAGAACATTCCTATTCCCATTCACGTTTTAGAGAAATATCAATTGAAAATGCAAGTATACTCTACCATGAAAATAAAAACAAAACATCAAATTCTTGAAGCGCTCTATATAAAAAGCATAAAAAGAGTATAGCAACAATGTTTTCAAATATAAAAGAAATGTTTTAGGATACTCAAATTGTAAAAACACATCCCTTTAAAATTTAAAGAAAAATATTGCTGGTTAAGCATTTAAAAACATAAATAATAAAAATATAAATTAAGTTACCTCCCTTACATATTTTTAACATTGATTTTTAAATTGATTATAACGGAGCGCGTTTCATGCGCTTTTACAAAAAAATCACAATTATCAATTACATTAATTTTTTGTCTTAGAAACTCACCCCTGAATATGATCTTGGATGATAGTGAAAGTACTTGGAGGAATAGATGAAACAGCCAAAATTACGACGTCTTTCTTAATCGGTTCAATAGCAAAACCAAGAAATTGATCTGTGAATTTGAAAGGATTAAAATACAAATAAATATAATAGTTTATAAAACCAAACATGTTTGAATAAAAATATCGTGTATGTATATATGTGTGTGTGTTGTGTGTGTACGAGAGAGAGTGTGTTTGCATGTGAGTGTGTGTGTGCGCGCGCGTGTGTGTGTAAGGAGTCGGGTGATTCACTGAGGTATTTCAAAAAATGTCATAACGTCAGATTTTCTGAACTTTTTCTTTTCTGTGAAGAAATTCTATTAAAATATGAAAATTACGAATAGAAAATTCCCTTCTGAACAATGAACTTTGAATTTAATTTCATTTAATTTTTACCTTCTAAGCTTCTTCTGGGATATCACGTAGTTTTGTTATAAGTTCTGTAAAGGTAATTTACAACATCATAACATCTATCTATCTATCTATCTATCTATCTATGTTTAATTTTTATCTATCTTTGTTTAAATGTTTAACTATCTCTGCTTAAATGTTAACCTATGTTTGTTATCTAAATGTATTTGTTGGTACACAGTCATATATGTGTAAACATATCGATTTAATTCATATATATATATATATATATATATATATATATATATATATATATATATATATATAATAAAATAATTCCGTTGCATATACGCATATCAAGATACATAGTATAAGTACCATTTGCTTGTCTGTGGTCTTATACATATTCCAATACTTATGTGTGCGTAAAAGAAAGGTTAAAAATTTGGTGCCATTACATTGACATTCTTCTCAAAGACATAAGGCAAATTCCAAGTTGAATGAAAGGTCAGTGTATGTACACTTTTACGACTCTGACAAATCCTGAATTTCGCAGTATTTGCAACAGAATTCTTTTAAGGACTTTCTTTATTTCTGTTTTGAGGATTTTGATTTTCGATTTTCTTTCAAAGCCACGAGTTGTCTTTGTCTTTTGCGACAATTGTGATGAATGGCCTTCGACTCTGTCTGGCATAAATAAATGGAAGATTAGAGATAGAATAAAAAAAAAGAATGATGCGTAGGAAAAGTTATGAAGAGTCTGCTTTTCGAAAAAAAAAAAAAAAAGAAACTTGATGGGTGGAAACAAGGCCATAATGGAAGAATGAAAAAAAGAAAATATATGATAAAACAGACGGACTTAAAAGAAAAGACACACGTTTTAATCAAAATAATAAAAGAGAAATGCAAAGAATCCAAATAAAATAAAAAATAGAGAAAAAAAAGAGAGAAGATATGAAAATAAATAAAGGAAAATGAAGAAAAGAAACAGAAAATAAAGAATTAAAGAAAAGAATGAAAATAAAGAGAAAGAAAATGGCGGCGAGGAATGATCATAACTGAAAAAGGAAGACAATAACGTAATAGAATGGGGAAAAAATAAAAAAAAAAGAAATTAAAACAAACAAAATGATAGAAATGATAAAAACAAAGAGAAGAAGGAAATCAAAAAAGAAGCAAAGGGAGAATAGATTGGATCGAAAGAGAAAGAAAGAAGAAAAGAGAAATGAGAAATAATGAAGTGGAAAAAGATAAAAAGAAAAAGATAAAAAAAACTAAAAAGATAAAGAAAATGAATAAAAGAGAGGAAAAGAAAGAAACATAATAGAAAAAGGGAAAGAAGTGTCAATGAAAAAAAAAAAGGAAAACGAACGAAAACAAGAATGAAAATAGTGACAAGTAGAAAGAAAGAAAGAAGGCAAAAGGACATAACAAGTGTAGAGAAAGAAAAGATATGAAAAAGAAAGAAAATGTTGAAAAATAAAGAAAAAAGACAACGGCAAGAAAGAAAGAAAGAAAGTATAGCAGAAGGAAACAAATAATGCGAGATACGAGATAGATAAATAGATTGATAGAGATATACAGAGAGAAAGATAGAGAGAAGGAAACAGAGAGAGGGGTGGCATAGAGACAGAAAGAAGTGAAAAAGGAGAAAATGCAAAATGTGTAGTGTCAATACTAAAGAAATAAAATAAAAATAAAAATAAGATGAGACGGAAAAGAAAAAAACAAGGAAATTTGAATGAAAAAGGAATGAATATTAGTAAAATAAGAAAAGAAAAAACGAATGAAAGAAAGAAAAATGAAAAATGAAATGAAAAATGGACAAGAAAACAGAAATTGTATAGTAGGACGAATGAAAGAGAAAAACGATAAAAGAAAAAATGAGAAAGAAAAACAGAAAAAGCAGAGAAGAGATAAAGAAAATTATCAGAAAGAAAGAACTTACGAAAAAGAAGAGTAGAAATGCTATATATATATATATATATATATATATATATATATATATATATATATATGTATGTATGTATGTATATATATATATATATATATATATATATATATGTGTGTGTGTGTGTGTATATATATAAATATATATATATATATATATATATATATGTGTGTGTGTGTGTGTGTGTATATATATAAATATATATATATATATATATATATATATATATATATATATATATATATTTATATATATATATTCCTGGATGCTATAGGAAGAGGGGAAAAAGAGAAAAAGGGAAAAGAAGAGAAAAAAAGAGAGAAAAGGCGAAAAGAAGAGAAAAAAAGAGAAAAACGAAAGGCAGAATTAAATAAAAAAGAATGAACAAGAATTAAGACGAACGAGCAAATATGAATGAAAAAGAAATAAATATTTGTAAATCAATTAACGTTATTGGAACAAAGTACAAAAAGCAAAAATGAATTAAATACAAAACGGATGTAAAAGAATTGTTTCGATAAATAAAAGTCATTCAAAGAAGGAACAAAAGAAAAAAAATGTCAGAATTATCGAACATACTAAAAGTTGAGAAAATAATTCTTTAGACTTAAAAAGTTGGGTTAGCGGTAGCTTTAAAAAGATTCTTTCTGAAAGATACAAAATCGGATTAATGAGGAATTGAAAAAATAACAATGCTAATAAATAGAAAACGATTGGGTGTCATTCCTGAACGAACCAAAAAAAAAAAAAAATGCATTCTAACAGGGACGGCCATCTTGATTTCTGTAATGTGCACTTAACTCAACTAATCAGTGTCGCAGTAGAAGCACAATTCCTGTAGAATCTAGAAGATTTTTCGTGACAAGTAGGAATTATAGAGTTAGATCTTAAGAAAAAAAAAGGGGACAATAAACCAGGGAAAAAAAAAGGAAAAACCTTAGCTTAATACTCTGCTGTGAAGTCAATGCGGAACAGAAGCAAGCCATCGACCTTCTATATAACGTTCGTGTATTTTCTCTACTGATGTTTCCCGTGAAGGAAGTTGCAAAATACAGATATTAGGACAACGCTGGCATTTAATAACCTACAATTATTCAGGTTTTGGTTGGCGTCATTGAGAAATTAACGGAGCCACACCAATTCTGACTGCTCTCGCCATATTTTTTTTTAATTCTTTTTTTTTTTTTTTTTGTCAGCGTAAAATTTAGGAAGTCTTTGAATTGCGGCTATTTTTAATAAAAGGGTAGGAGAAATGCATCTGAAGCAACATTCAGATTTTTACCCTAATTTCCCAGGCTTCACTAATTATATTTCGTAACAATTATCAGGTGGGTCAAGTTATGCAATATAAATTGTACCTTTTGCACGGAGAGTGAAACTGAACCTCTATTTAAGCACACTTAGATATTGTTCGTTGGAAGATTATTGGACTGTGTTTCGTAAGGCTCGTTTCTTGGTTGGGAGTCGAAAACTCTATACTTCACAAATCATTCCACCTGAATTATTTTGTGGTAAAAATTTTATTTTAAGATGCCTTTCGTCTAAAGATTAAAAATAAATATAAAATAATTTACTATGGTATCTACAACAAGAATATGATACGAAAGAAAGATGACTTCTTTTTGCCAAAAGGAAAAGTGTAATAAAACCCTTTCATGACCACCATAAGAAATAAAAGCCATATATATTCTTATCATTCAAACAATAGCTGCAAGAAAAATTGGTTCTCTGAGTCGCGCCAGAAGGTTTTTCTCGTCTGAGTCCATCGTTCACATCTACAAATCTACCTTTCGTCCATGCATAGAATACTGTTGCCATATATGATCTGGTTCCCCCAC
>OZ010579.1:91516853-91559353 GCA_963932145.1 Acanthosepion lycidas
TTTGCACCAAACTAATATATATAGATAGATGTATGTATATACGTATGTATAGATATGTGTGTGTATGTGTGCGTGTTTCTCAAGAATTAATGAATGACATTCCTATTAATTGTGGCTACACTCGATTTGTTTATAACTACACGGACGAGTGGGAAAGGAGTTTGTAGGGTGGAAGTATTTTATTTCCTCCATCGGTTTGGAAATTCGAGAAATATTATTCAAGAAGATACGCCCTTGGCAGAAGAAACTGTCGTTTGTTTAGGATATACTTTGACCACTCGATTACAAAGAGCTGCATCATCAAGTAAGGTCATATTTTCCTTTAAGCACGTGATACAAAACGTCAGTTTCTCTTGCAAAGTACACGGAGCGTCTATTCAGATATGGATATACACTAAAAACAACTTTTAAAGTATTATATATATATATATATATAACGAGAGAGAGAAAGAGAGGGATTGCGATGGGTAAATTGTCGCCATTTTATATTTTTAATTCGCGCAAGCGTGTTGTTTTTTATTTTTTTTATTTTGTCGACTGGTTAGTTGGACACCGTCTGTGAGGAAAAAAAAAGCACCATGACGCAATTCGCTCCGCCAGAAATTTGTAAGCGGGATGCTGTATTTCTTAGCATTCGCGCCAATAAGACTATTTCAGAATGTTTCGGTGTCAGTGTGTGGGCAATGCCGTGGATTCAGAAAAAGGTGGACGAGTCTAATGGTGATTACGAAGGTAGTGATCTCTAGTGATGACGATGTTATGCCGCCATTGATCTTCTCACACGGAGGCCTACATCAAGCACCTTTAATAAACAAAATCAAGAAGATCTCTGCTCATTGTTGCGGCTGTTCTTCGTGACCATAATGTCTTCGTCAATGAAATTGAAAAGCTTAAGAAATACTCCGATGCTCGAATCGAAGTTTCCAGAGTGAGTTACATTCAGGTCGCTATTGGCCGAATTAACTTTTGGGTGTTGGGGTGTATATCACCGAACTTAAGAATATAGGAATAAAGCCTAGTATTCCATCGCTTTTGCGTTGATTGATACTGGAAATATTCTGCGAAAGGTTGCATCTTTTAAAAGAGAATACCTATATTGCAAGATTATCTGGCTGAAAACGAAAAGCTGCGCGGAAGAAAAAAGTCTAGTAAAAATAATAATACCTCGTGATACACTTAAAAAAAGGTCACTTATGTTTGACATCAGAATGAGACAGTGGAAGCGAAAAGAGGGCTTGGAGAAGTTGATACTCACAGGAAATAGTAAAGGCAAAAGTGACAGAGGAAAACAACAATGCTGTAAATCAATGACAGAAAAGGGTTTAAGGGAGATAACAAAAATACAATGTTTACTAAGAAATTGTAGATCACCAACGTCCTAAGGGGGACACTGTACACAGAAAAAGAATATCTACTTAAAATTATGTAATTTAACATCTGCATGACTCCGGTGAGCCATTAACCTAACAAAAACTATTTTTCAGTTTAGGTAAGTTTCATAGTAATTTTCCCACGCACGCATGGACTCTTCCAGCTATTAATAGGAGCAGGTACTGCCTTTTGGAGAGGGAAGTTTCCAGCAGTCAACTCTGACAGTTGAACCGAAGATTCTTGCTGTAACATTCTCGTTTTTATATGTTTGTATTACTGTTTCTGTTAATATATTTGTTTAACTCAATTCCTCTCTTGTATCTTTATTTCTGGCCCTAAAGAGGCCACAACAGTAAGTATTGTAAACCTTTTTTTTATATTTGAAATTAAAATAACATATCAATAAATATTTTATTATAATTCTACTTGTACCTTCCTTCGTACCTTGGTTAACACGTATGAACCTTACGTCCTGTTAATATCTCTTGAATAATGGATTATTCCGTTTTCATTGCGTGGAAAAACGGAAAAATATATACCAGTGACGCTATTTCGTTCCAGTGAAAAAGAGGAGAGAGATAAAGAAAGAAAAAAGAAGGGGAGATAGAAGTGTTTAATGTTTCCTGCCAATACCCCATAAAGAATGGATTATTCCGTATGGATCGCGTGGAAAGACGGTAAAGACATATCAGATATGATACTTGTTTTTAACGCTAAAGAAACAAAGAAAGCAAGGTCTGTTTAGATGAAATGAAAAAGTTGTCAATTTCAAATCTTTTCATTTCTATCCCCTTACTTGTTTAAGAAACAAGCGACCTTCATATTTATGATTGTTATTGCAATATTTTGTTAAAGTTGACATGGGATATGGGAATTTCTACGTCTTTTTTATTGTCGTAGAACTCGCCACGACCTTATGTAATCATTAACGTAAGAATGAAGATTCATTAGAAAATTCAAATAGGAATTCCTGGGTACTTTCATTAAAACTATCATATTATATTTCTGCTTGTTACTTAGTTACGAGTTACTGTAAGCTCGGATGTGTATGTGGTATGTGTATTGGATAGTGGCTCGGAATTGTTAACCGGTGAGCCGAATTAAAATTCCAGTTGATTTTTTTTTATTTCTTTATGCGTAAATATCATTGGTAAATTTATGCATCCAGCTCTTATCCCCCAGATACGGGTTAATTAGTTAGATTTTATCACTAACTCATTATTATCTCCCAGAAACATTCTTACCAACTAAAAATATTTTCTGGCACTAATTAGCCTGCAAATGTTGATAAATCGTAGAAAACAAATCAATCAGTCCTGTTCTTTAGTTGCCTCGGTAGTTGGTGCAGACGTTACGACCTGTCATTAAGTCAGATAAACAATGGGTCAGTTTCTTTTGCGAGTATAGACAGAAGAAAAGTTATATCAAAAGCGCTGTTTGGATTTAGGGAAAGGAAGCGAAAGGAAGGAAGGAAAAAAAGAAAAAAAAACAATAAAAGAAAGAAAAAAGAAAGAAGAGATAACGATCTCATATGTTTAACGTCTGCTACAGTGAAATGGAAACCATTGTGAATTTTATATCTTTTCATTTGTGCTCTCTTACTTCTTTAAATAATGATCTACATTCATGTTCCTGGTTCTTACTGAAATATTTTAACACAGTTGTTTGGCTTAACTATTTAATAAGGCAGCAGGGTATTTTGCTGGGAGTCTTTTATAGTTGTGGAATTCGCAAGGAGCATATAAAATCATTAACTTATAATTAGCATTAATCAGAAACTTCAAATAGGAAAACCTTTTAATTTCACGGCTATTTCTAGTTATATATATTTATTTAAAATATGATGAGTATCCTAGAGGGCATAATAATTTTGCGCATTATCAAATAAGTATTGCAGAGATTTCCAATCTAAATAGAGTTGTTACAGGCGACAAATCTTAAGGACGCTTCGTGGCTGCTTCTTCTAAATAACAGTTCGTCAAAAGAGACTAAAAATATAGGATATGCACAGAAAGTGGAAAGAATTTCAGGAAACACTTTCTTAAAAATCTATATATAAGAGTATATGGAACAAAGAAACTTGTTTCATGTGTGACAGCCTTTAGTGAAGAAATGTTGGTTGAAGCAAAAAGGTTGATGCAACTTGTTCCTGTCCAAACATTGCTAAAGAAATAAGGTAGAGTTGCAAGAATAATCAATGAAAGAGTTCAAAGTCCTTGCGTTTATTTGAAAGTAGTGAAGAAAGTAATTTTAGCTTTGGAAGTATCGAAACTAGATGTGCCTCTGACGGGTAGGTTTGTAAGTTTGAACCAACCTCGATGTGAGCCTGCAGCGATTCAGTTGCAAGCAGGACGTCACAAATAAAACAGGAACGCAAAATAAAATGTTCCTTTTTAAAGATTCATGGTTCTATATTTTTTTTTATTCTGTTCTTATAAAATGAATATTTTTTAGGCCTATTATACTACTCTAAACAACTTATTTTTTTTTGATTTTGATTTTAAATACGTTTTTACTTTTCGTGTACCTAACTTCTGACTGAGATCTAGAAACCTTTTTTGCATATAAAAGTTTTGCTAACTAAAGTTTCGAAAAAAAAAGAAGCTTTCTGATTTATTTAAAAAACTACTAGCAGTAGTGATTTTATATAAATGTGTGTCATTTATCTACTACTACTCGTCTCAATAACATTGTTATAGATTTTGGCTTAGGAGACAATTTAATCTTCTGGTGCATTCGACCATTCTCGTTTCGTGGGGAGGTTGAAGCGCCCGTATCTCCACTTATAGCACCACGAACGTATCACAGTTTATTCGTTGATTTTCATAAGATTTTATTCGGTCAAACTGAATACTAAAAAGAGTTCGAAACAGAATTTCTTTTGTCATGTTTCATTGGCATAAAACATCATTTGCATAAATTTGATTCGCGTAGAAATGTAGTCGGAATGAAGATGACATAATGCGTATTCAATTTGTTTGGGTTGATTCTTTGTTAGTGAAAATTAAACTGATGTAAGGAACCGGAAGTTATTTCAGCCGGAAGGTATTTCAGCCGGAAGATCTAGCTATAGTGAATTTTACTGATCTTCCCATCTGTGTCTCTGTGGACACCGTAGCGACAGATTCCAACTGGAATCTTGTATAAACTGTATATATTGTAACAAGCTTTCAAATTTATGATCTGTAGAAATAGATCTATTCAAAAACATTCCCTATATTCTACGGATTGAAACTTAATTTTAAAATATTTAACAACTTTATCACATTTTGTATTTAAAGTTATAAAACGTCATTTTTCCTCGGAAAAAATATTTGCGCTTCAGACAATATTGTCCTTAACATATTATTCATAAAAACAATTAAAAGCTTTTCTAATTACATAATGTCTTAAATTTATTGGGTTCGGTTTTGTATATTACAATTCGGTAACGTGGTGATTGGATTTTTAAAAAATCGATGATTTCTATTCAAAGACTTCTGCTTTTAAGTAATATAATCAATAAAAGATACAACGTTGGTAAGAGATGTAAAAAATATTTTTACTATGACTTTCTAAAAAATGTCTAAAATAATTTCATTCATTTGTGAATACGCTCTGAAAGTTTCATTAAAATCAGACGATTATTTGGTTTTTGCAAGAATTTCCAAACCCGCTGACGAAAAAAAAAAAAAAATTAAACCAAAATATCGAAAGTACTAGAAAGGATAAAATATTTATAAAATCATCAAAAATATTTTGTTCTTTCTTTTTAATAATAACATAACCATTTTGAAATAAAGCTTTGTTTTCAATAAATTTGGAGCATTTTTTCATCACGGTATACTGATTTTCTGGCGATTTCCTATTTTAATACGTTCGAATTACTACCCATGCTTGGGAAAATTAGCGATTTGGAACTCCGAGCTATGTTTTTCTTAGTAAGGCGAAGCCCCCTAGTCTATATCCAGAGAAAAGTAGTCTACCCTGCTGTTTAGCTCATGACTTAATGGGAGAAGAAATGGTTTCTAAGTGCCTTTTAGCGAAAGGGAAAGCAAAAGTTTCAAAACCGGAATTTGAACTCGGCTGCCCGATTCCATTTTGGCAGAGAAAATCGGAGGCACACGACTCAAGAGAGAGTTCCATCGCCAGTGGTAGACGTTCGCAAACATAAACACTAAGTCCATGCATGTGGACTGTAGAGTCCTCTCAAAAGAGAGGAAGATAGCTAGGAACAGAGAATTCAGTGGAAGAGATTGAAGAATTCAGATTAGTTTTACAAAAAATGAGGATGTTTGGGGAATGCTCCAAGAGGAACGATTCAAGAAAGAAAGAAAGAAAGAAAGAAAGAAAGAAAGAAAGAAGTGGAGTTAGAAACTGGATTCGAGCCCTTAAATGTCTTTTTTAGTGAAATGGAAAACGTTATAAATTTAAAGATTTTTCATTTGTACCCCTTACTTTAAATAACGATTATTTAACACAACTTGACGTGGTATTAGAATTTCTATGGATATTTTATTGTCGTAGAACTCGCTATGAATTTATT
Source organism: Acanthosepion lycidas (assembly GCA_963932145.1). NCBI lineage: Eukaryota > Metazoa > Mollusca > Cephalopoda > Sepiida > Sepiidae > Acanthosepion > Acanthosepion lycidas. The sequence continues at coordinate 91,522,750 of OZ010579.1, forward strand.
CAATTATTATATTAAGAATTAAGATTCACTAGAAAATTCCAATAGGAAACCCATGTAATTTTCACGGATACTTTCATTAGGACTATCATATTATATTTCTGCTTGTTACTTCGTATGAGGTACTGTAAGCTCGGATGTGCGGCTCGTGTAATGGATAGTGGGTCTGAATTGTTAATCGGTGAGCCGAGTTCCAATCCAGTTGGGTTCGTTATATTCATTTACGTGCAAATACCCTTGGGAAAGGTATGAATCTACTTTATCTCTAAATCATTATGATCTAATAAAAAAACTTATTACAATCTAAAAATGTTTTCTGGCTTCAAATAACCTGCAAATGGTTGATAAGACGTAGAAAACGAATCAATCACCCATGTTCATTAGAAACACTAAGTGCTAGGGCAGTGGAGACTGCTCGAAGAGAAATGATACCAAACTATCGAAATTGGTATGTGTTGAAACTTGACTAATGCATGGAATAATAATGCAACACAAAATGTACTTAGAACAAAATGTATTGAAACAAGAAAGTGTACACAATATTTACATATAGTCTTTTGTATATTCCTGGGAAGACCGTTCCTGGAGAATGTGTTGACTGAGTCGCAGTCGGGCAGAGTCTCTGGTTGAATCTCTTGATTCCTTCCCTCTCTTCCCGGTACCAACCATATTTATATGGTCGGTACTCCACTATGCAAATTAGGTGGATCCTACCACAACAGTATGAATACAACGAACGTTGGAGAAGGAAGATATCTATTTATAGTCATGCAATTAAACAAACTCAGAAAGAGTTTTATTTGCGTTAAGAATTTAGTAGTTTCATGCTTTCTTGTTATCTAAGTATAAAATAGAATTGTTTTTTCAAGACGTTCTTCTATGATCATGTGTCCAATCAAGACGTAGGTAATCATGGCTCTCCGCAATTTCCTCTCCTTTGTAGGTTTTAATATATTTCGTCTTTTTGTTATCTCTCCTAAACTCTGTTCTGCTATTCAGTTATTAAAACTCGCTACGTAGGATATGCGTGTTTTTTTTTTCTCTGACCCTTTTGTCATCAATCTTTTTTGTGAGTATCAAATTTTCTAAGCCCTTTTTCCTCATATGTGCCCTAGAAATTTTAACTGTTTCTTCCTGATTTAATTAAGTCTAAGTGCTCTTTTTTCCCATTGACTCTAAAACGTCGTTGGTCACATGTTCGGGTCAATGTATTTCCAGCATCCTTCCATAGAATCATATTTCCGTTACTTCAAGTCTATTCTTCATCTGTGAAGAGATTAATTTGTCGTTTCGTTATTTCTGTAACGATATGATTTCTCACACATCGTTAGAAGATAAGGAGATTTTTTTTTCCTTTTAGATTCATTCAGCTATCAGAGTTTCGTAGGGAAGGAGGACCTTGAGAATCCGATACTCTCGGGACGAATAGAGGGAAAGAGAGACAAGCGAAAGCAACGTGTAACATTCCTGGCGGGATTGAGCAAGTGGATGACAGAACGTGGTCTTGGGGAGGTAGCAGAGGGAAGGAACTTGTTGAGAGCTGCAAGGGATAGAGGGAGGTGGAGAGCCATGATTACCTACGTCCTGAAAGGACATGGCACAATAAAAGAAAAGAGAAAGCAATTTTCATTTTCATATGGAAGGATTAATATACCATGCACAATCTTTTTAGTATTTTGTTTTTTGCGGTGTCTGTGGCAGCTTCTAAGGAATTTTTCATGTTTAACTCTTGGAATGTCTTCTCCTGGTATCCCAATAATCATTCGGTTGTCCAAGTAACATTTTTCTTTATCAATTCATAAAGTTTGGCCTAATGTTACAAACCATCTCCGCTTGGAATTAAATTTTAAAAAAACGCATAATGTTATGAGATTAAGTGTAAATATTAGGTTGGTGCAAAAATAATGACGTAATAATGTCGTTTTTCGACGTATTTTCTAACGTCAAAAAACGACATTATTACGTCATTATTTTTTAACCAACCTAATAGTAGGTGGTAGATATATGACTTGAAATCTTCTTTGCTGTGACCCTTCAGGACGTTGGTGATCATGACTATTCACAATTACCTTTCCTTTGTAGCTCTTTGTAAATCTTATATCTCACATAATCCTTATTCTGTCATCTATTTACAGGAACTAGTTAGTTAGGTTATGAGTCGTTTACCTCTTGCCTTCAATCTACCCTGTTAAATTTTTCAAGCCCTCTTTGCTCATCATGCACTCTGGAAATTTCAACCTGGAGCAGGTGGATGAGAGAACGTAGACTGGGGGAGGTAGCAGTGCGGAAGGAACTTGTTGAGAGCTGCAAGGGATAGTGGGGGGTGGAGAGCCATGATCGCCTACGTCCTGAAAAGACATGACACAATAAAAGAAAAGAGAAAGGAATTTTGTCTCCAGTCCATCTTTATTGAACTTAGGGGTTAGTGTTTCAGGATTCATGTCTCCAATCCATCTTTGAATTAGGGAACATAAAATGTTTTATAAATTATTTTAGATAGTCATAAAAGTAGACTTTTGAAGATTTGACCACCACCCATGTGTCTTTGGGTGGTCCCAAAATTTGGGAAAGACAAGTTGATGGAAGGGTGTGTATGAAAATACAGTATCCTTGGATGTCATCACAAGTGCACTGAACGACGAACGATCGGAGAAAGTCACAAGTCTCAAAATGGCGTCACATTTCTCCTAAACCCTTTTCCGCCATCCATTTATTCAAGCTCATCAAATATGTTATGTGCTGTTTTCCTCTGTCCCTCTTGACATCAATCTGACCTGTGAGTGTGGAACCCCATATAAAACAACGCAAATACGTGACTCTCACGTTATGTAGCTATATACAGATTTTCATTCATACTAATGCTCGTTCTGGGTATGACGATAAACTACATCCGCGTCCTGGGTAAGATGATAAACTACGTCCAACAACAGGGCCTCAGATAATGTTTTCGGAAAAATAATGTTGTTAGCTATACGTTTTTGAAACAATAATGTTGCCAGCTATACGTTTTATGGAAAGAATAATGTTGCCAGCTATACGTTTTTTGGAAAAAATAATGTTGTCAGCTATACGCTTTTGAAACAATAATGTTGCCAGCTATGCGTTTTTGAAACAATAATGTTGCCAGCTATATGTTTAATAGTACTGTATATTTAATATATGTATAGGTATATGTGTATGTATGTATATGTGTATATGTATATATATATATATATATATATATATGTGTGTGTGCATATATATATATATGCCTTAATTTGACATTAAATGACCCACAGTGGTTGATATGCCATAAAACCCAACCAACCAACCAACCAACCAACCAAACATCATACTAATGCAATTCATTTCTGTTGTGTTGTAAAATAAAAATCCTTGAACTTTATTCGCGAGGAACTTTGTAACTTGTTTTAACTTGAAATTAAATAATGATTGCTTTTACACTCAATAATAACAATTATTTAAATTTGTAGAGTTGTGTTTGAAGATTATTTCTTTTCTTCGCTTTTTGCACGATTTTTCCTGTACATAAGTATTAGATTTCCAAGCCTTACTTCCTCATTATGTGCCTCAGAAATTTAAACTACTTCTTCATAATGTTAAGTAAACGTTTCCTTTTTGTTAACATTTTTACTAAAATCTTAATCACATGTCCGGTCCATGGTATCTTCAGCTCCCTTCTGTAGAGACACATTCCTGTTGCCTCAAGTTTCTTCTCTGAGGGAATTGTCCAGCATTCACTACCATCTAGGAGCACAAATATCTTGTAACAGTTCAGTACTTTTGTCTTTATTTCGAACAAAATTTGTTGTCCCTTAATACGTTGCTTAGCATTTGAACGAGCATGTGACTAAAATAAGCTCATACCTAAAATTGGCACGATTTCACTAATTAAGGGCGACGTGTGGATTGGGAATTTCTTCAAAGGTGGATTCTACATTATAGCGAGATCAGATTCGTGCTTATATTACACCTGCATTCGGGTGTCTGTCGTGTGCATATCGTTAGCCCAGCTTGGTCGACAACCTATTTGCATGTAAGAAACGTCCAGGTCAATGTGCTGTTTGTTTTATGCACTCTTGTAACACGGAGTGTAATGTCTACTTCGGTAACATCTCAGATGAGTTACGTACCACACAATGCAACCATTTATTTCGATATTGTTTCATTTATCCAATTAAACGTTTGTACAGTCACTCACTCACACACACACACATGAATATATATATATATATATATATATATATATATATATATATATATATATATATATATATATATATATAATGTAAGGATACTATTATTATCATTAATATTATTATTATGAATAACGTGAAATATAAAATAATAATAACAAAAAAAATTATAATGAAATAAAACAATAACGTAAAAATTAAAAATAATAAAATTTCTCCCAGCATGCAACAAAAACAATTCTGCCGAAAATACTGATATCCCGGCAAAAGACTTCAGATCCAATCTCTTAAGCACGAACCTTGCTACGGGCAACATATATCCGACTTCTCTCTATGACTTGTAATAATATTACATTTCATTTTGTTACATTCAGCATAAAAAATGTAACCAAAAAAATACTCTGACTGATAGACAAAAAATATGAAAAATTGTATGAAATTAACATACAATTTAAGACCCTTTTTCTGTTATTTCTGCACGTTTTATTTCCTGTCAATATGATTTTACTCCATGAGCACGAAGTTAATCTCAGCTGCTATGATGTGAGTGAATCCCCCACCATATATATATATATATATATATATATATATATATATATATATATATATATATATATATATATATATATATATATATGTATATATGTATGTATGTATAATAAGTACACATATACCTACGCTTGGTGTTACCCAAATCGTCGGGCACAAGATATACGGTCGATAATATCAAGTTATTTCATTTACCTAACCATATATATATATATATATATATATATATATATATATATATATATATATATAAGATAACGTTATATATCTTTTATATATAAGAAAACAAAGAATTTAAAATTTCCTAAAGGACGAAACGCGTCACAAGAAAACTTTACACTTTTTCATACATTTTCCCCACATATATATATATAAAATATATTTTTTTTCTTGGCAGAAACTGCTGCTTTGATTTTGGAATTAAAACATAACGAAATCGAGACCGGAACAAAACATTTTTTTTATCCGTAATAAATCTACTCTTCCCTAAATTAAAAGTTCGTTTCATCTTTTCCAACAGAAGTATCCGAGAATGTAATCATTCAGTAACAAGCTTTTCTTCTATTATTTATAATAGCCTTTATATCAATTGGCAAATCAATTTTTCTGACAAAACTCAAAATATTACCACTGCTGAATTCGAAGACTATTTTAGGTAATCTTAATTTACTTCTAAACATTCTCTAAGGGGCAAATTGTCTACACTGATTATATTACTTTTTAATTTAAGACTTTCATTTACTTTCTAGCTGAACTTGGTTATTTTTTTTTAGCTGATTCGAAGGTTTATTTTTTTCCAAGTTTTAAAGTAACTGTTATTCTATGTACAATGAAGACATTATTTTGTGAGAACTTTTTTTTTAATAACTGATCGAAATGCTATATATTTGTATTACGAAATTTGATTCATTTGTTCTCTTGGGTTTGCGAGCCCAAAACACAAAGGATTCAATTGAGGTTTTATTTAAACTTCCTTTTTATTTTTTAATAGAATCAAACAGCATTTTCCGGTGCCTGAGAATCCAACTATTTAGTCGATACTTGTTGGGAAAAGACATGGATTCTTTTTTAAGGACATTTATGCGAGATTGAGTGCATCAGAGTAAGTCAATTGTATTTTCCCGTACAGATAACTGTTGCTGTAATCGCGCATCTGTGACTTCATATATATATATATATATATATATATATATATATATATATATAGTTTTTATTACTTTTAGCCATCGGTCTAATAATAATGTTTAATCGAATAGATTTTTTTAGAGAAGTGTATTTTAAAGAAAGCCAGACTTTTAGTGCAAAAAACTGTTATACACACACACACACACACATATATATATATATAAAAGAAAGAGGTTATAGTCGTTCCAACGAGAGAAAAGTGTGTATATTAAAAAGAAGAGAGGTACCGCATACGTTTTTGATTGTAATGTGGATTTTTTTTTTAATTTATGCTTTATGTTCCATAATTTTACTACACACGTTTCTGGTCTCGCGACCATCTTCAGGTAAAAGGCGGAGATTTCCACATATTATTAAAAATAATAATTTTTTTTCTTTTATGTTTTTCGATGTTAAATATTCTCGATATGAGACATTCTCTGTATTTGTGTTAGTAATCCGAATGTCTTTCTTGAATTGGCAGTGAAGAGTTCTACGCGAAGTGTCATAAAACAATTAAGGTTGATCCAAGAGAAATGATGAATTACTAATTCGTATCTTATCTTTTAATGTTTTAATGACTCCAGTGTGTTCTTAGATCTATTTCCATTTTCGTGTGTTTCTGTCAGCATCCGTGTATACTGGCGTGTGTATATTCCCCCTCCATACATACACTGTCTCATCACGAGGAATTAGTAAACACATTTGTACACACACACACACACACACACACACACACACACACACACCGTCCCACCATAAGGAATCAGTACATAGACACACATATACACACAGACATACTTCCCGAGTTACATGGAACCAGTATATATATATATATATATATATATATATATATATATATATATTAAACTAATAAAAAAGAACAGTAAGATTTACAATCCGGCATTCTCAGTAATTATTGTTATTTTTAAAAAACAGTGCTCGCTACAAAACAGTAGAGCATTATATTATAATTATTTTCTACTTTAAAAATATGGTTCCATCGCTACACAGGAACTACCATGTTTCAAAACAGAAACTAAACGTTTAATTTTAGTTATAACATTAAATCTAAAATCCATAGCTCCCTTCCATTCTCAAGCGATGTTAGGAATAACCTATTAAAAAATTTCCTTCATTTAGAAAAAATGTTAAGGTTACGGAAAATTCAGTCATTTTAGTAAGGAGAGGTTGGGTTTTAATTTCCCTAGACAATTTATATATGAAATTTAAGTTACTTTCAAAATCAGGTTAAGTTAAGGTGAGGTAGGGATGCCTGCTCACAAACAATGACATCCGTTTTTCGCGTGTCGTCTGCGTTTTTCAATGATAACATTTTTTGGCATTTTTATTTAGCCACTTAATTCATAATTTTATACACAAAGATTTCTTAAATGGGTCTTCTGAATATGAGTACGTCGTATTTTTAATATTTAACACCTATTCCTACAAATTTTAAAGTTCTGTTCCTACTTATAATAATTAGTAGACTATACGTTATTTTTTACAAATAAATATATTAGAATTACATTGGTATTTAAAAAATTATTAATCAAAGATCAAGTATAAATATGTATGTTTCATCTTTCATATCTTTTTTCAAAATTAATCATTATTTAAGGGAAAATATTTGACAGTGTCTTCAAAAAAATAACTTATTTCTTGTCATTGTTTGTGAGCTGGAACACGTACCCACCTCAACTTAACTTGATTTTAAAAGTACCTTATATTTGATGCATAAGTTGTGTAGGGAAATTAAAACCCAACCACCACTTATTAAAATGTTTGAATTTTCCGTAATCTGAACAATTTAAAATATTATTATTGGCAGTGTTAATAAATGGAGTAAATTTCTTAATAGGTTATTTCAAAAATCGCTTGTGAATGGAACGGATTTATGGATTTTAGATTTAAATTTATAAATAAATTTAAAAGTTTAGTTTCTGTTTTGAAACATGGTAATTCTCCCTGAAGCGATCGGACCATATTTTTAAAGTAGAAAATAATTATAATATGCCCTACTGTTTTGTATCGAGCATTGTTTTTTTAAAAATAAAACACCGGATTCTAAATCTTACTGTTCTTACGAAGGCTGAGATGGAAGGCATACTGTTTCCTTCGACGTAATAAATAATCAAACAAACTTGAAGTTTATCGTTTAAACTGTAAGAAAGCAGCACCGTCCATTCAAAGTTTATCTGGATTTGAAAAGGATTTACTGGAAATAATAAATAACATAAGTTTCCAAGAAAAGAAATGCTATTTCCCAAAACTTCTGGACAAAATAGTGGCAGATAGGCAACTGATAAAATTTTAATGAAATCAGATAAAACAATAAATTTTTATGAATTATATAGCAACGAACTACAACAACTTAAATAAGAACAATAAAAAGGCCAGTAATAATTACGTGAATATGGTGGAAACATTAATATTAGTAGTAAAAAGATCACAGATAAATTGAAAATTAGTGATAGGGTCGGTGAAGTTACCGATTAAGAGTGCTACATAAACATAAAGGATCACAAACCCGATTTCGAAGCTAATCTGACTTCAAGAATTATCAATCCAACACAACAGAATTATTAAGAAAATCCTGGAAAGGGTCAACCAACAAATAAAGGATTACCTAGGATTAAAACTTTGTATCAATATCAAAGAAATTACTAATTGGTTTACTCATAGCAAGGAGAAACCGAATTGTACACTAATGCATTTTCATATTGAGAATTACTACCAATCGATATCAAAGGAAATTTACACGAATGCTATAGATTTTTCTACCCAATACTCTGACATAACAGATGTAGAGACAAACATTATTATGAATGCGAAGAAATCGGACTCATACTCAGACGCGCAATGGGTTAAAAATCTAATAACTACTTCGACATCACAATGGGATCATTGGACTCTGCGTTTTGGAAATTATTAGTCTTTTTATATTATATAATCTTAAAGCATATGGAGAAATTAGAATTAATGACATTGGATTAAACATAGATGATGGTCTTTTGGTTATAAAAAATTCTACAAACTTTAAATAATTTTAAAAAAATACTTTTAATAATTTTAAAAAAATACGATTATAGTTCTAATATATTTATTTGTAAAAAATAATGTATAGTATATTAGTTATTAGAAGTAGGAACAGTACTTTGAATTTGTAGAAATAGATTTTAAATATTAAAAATACGAGTTACTCATATTCAGACCACCCTTTTAAGAAATATTTGTGTATAAAATTATAAATTAAGCGGCCAAAAAAAGAAAAAAAAATGCCAAAACATTTTATCATTGAAAAACTCAGACAACACGTGAAAAACGGATGTCATTGGTTGTGAGCAGGCATCCCTACTTCACCTTGACTTAACCGGATTTTAGATTTAATTTTATAATTAAATTTAAAAGTTTAGTTTCTGTTTTGAAACATGGTAATTTCTTTGTAGCCATAGAACTATATTTTTAAAATAGAAAATAAATATCATATATATATATATATATATATATATATATATATATATATATATATATATATTTAGAGAGAGAGAGAGAGAGAAAGAGAGAGAGAGAGAGTCATCCACAGAAAGACTCTTTTGCTGTATCACAGCTCATCAGTGTAGCAGACGTCGTTTCCTCTAGCTAGGATCAAAACCCGGCTGAATTAGCGGCAGTCGGATAATCTATTCCTAAGCGTATTTATTTTTAGACAAACACGCCTGTGACTGAAAGAATTCGATTCGTTTTATCGAAGAGTAGTGCATTAGTAGCAGTAATAGTCAATGTTTATTTAGGATCGGCGGTTAAAATTGTTAAGAATCCATTTCAAGTTTATGTAAATTTATGTTTTCGTATATACTGACCTATAATTAACGTGGTCTCAAGCCCTGGTAAAGAACCCGAATGGGGGCCTTGTGACATCCTCTTTTTCATCAAGGAGTAGATGGTATTTTTTGACATCAAGAAGAGAGGAACAAGAAGACAGAGAGTTACAAGCCAGTTACAGAGAGCCCCAAAGAATTTTGAAGTTCAAGTGAAAATTCTCCTCTGGTTGGGCAATGAAAAAAGAATTTTTCCCTGGCACGAAAAGTGTGAATATAAAAAAGAAAAACATTTCCAAAATTACTACGTTCCTGAGGCAATTGAAAGAAGGTACTTTCGTTATTTGCATCTTTGTTTTTCTGCTTTCCAGAATGTGCTTTATCTTTTTGTCTCTTTCCAAATTGGATCCTTGTGCCTTTTTCTAAATTGTAATCCTTTTTTATTTTCGATGGTAATCCTGTTTTTACAATATATATCTATAAATGTTATCCTGCCTTTATTATTTATAAGGCGCGCTCACACATACACACACACACAAAAAAATGTGCGAGAGTCTTATATGTAAATCTTTGTATATTTTCCTTTTTCTCTATACTGTATTAAATGTTAGCCATTTAAAATTTTACACAGTGTTTTGAGTCTGGTTTGCACCCTGTACAACTTTCTTTTCTTACTATCTTTTTGTGTTTGGCACACGAATTTAGATTTGTTAGGGGGTTAAAATTTTTATATAAATGAAAATACCGATACATGTGTTAACTAAATCCCACTAAATCACAGGATACATATTAAGACAATCGTCAATGTAATTTCATCGAAAAATCATTTAATGTTTATTTCCACTGAAACTCACGTTACATTGGATCTATGGAGGTAGATACATCTATGAAACTTAACAAACGATTTGACAGTAAATCATACATGAAGTTTAGTTTAAATAAAAACAGTAAATACTTTATGATATATGAAAAAATAAAGGGATATCAATTCTTAAATTGTATAAATAAACAGTAAATCCGATATAATCGGCTTATCTCAACACATATTTAAACGTATAAGACAATTGGTTTAAATAAACAGACATTAAATCTTATATAATGTATGGTTTAAATCAACAGTTATTAAATCTGATATAATTTATTATTTATAAAGCTGATATTAAATCCCATAAAACATTTGGTTTTAAATGTTGACTCCTAGACATCAATTACGAAATCTGACTTCAAAAATCAAATTTATAAAAGCTAGCTTAAGCAATAAAACATTTTGATGAGTTGATTTATAGCGTCAACTGAAGTTTTCCCATTGTTTTCATACTAAAAGTATCACTGCGTGCATCGGCTATATATCTAAAGATTCTTATCAAAATAAATAAACTCGTTATTGGCGCCCGCAGATGAAAATATATCAGAAAATGCCAAGCAAAAGGTAACTCGCATTCGGTACGAGATAAGTCGTAGTCTAGGTGTTATGGTAATTTACCCACGCACCCATGGAATCTCCCAACTATAAATAGGAGCAGGTACTGCCTTTTGGAGAGGGAACTTTCCAGCAGTCATCTCTGGCACTCGGACCGAACATTCTTGCTGTAACACTCTCGTTTGTATATGTTTGTATTAGAGTTTCTGTTAATATATTGGTTTAACTTAATTCATCCTTTTTGTCTTATTTCTAGCCCTAACAAGGACACAACGCTAGGTCACAATAAAAAGATTCAGACCTCTAAACCCATTTGGAAATACATTTTCTCTCCTCTCCCATCTATGGGTAAAATAGCAGGTTAGAGGTGGTTCGTTAGACTAGATTGGAAAGCACTCTAAGAAACTAATTATAAACCAATTCTTCTTATCCAGCCTACAAGTAAAGACAGCAAAAAATAGCAAAGCTGAGCTTGTAAACACGTAATAGCATTTTTTAATCATCCCACGCTAAGTAAGACAATAAAGCTACTATGACGCAGATGGTTTTCTGACTGTAAATATCACCGAGAAAACGTGATTAAGAAGAGAAAGGACAATAAATTCAAAGAAACAGAAAATGACGATTAACGTTGCATTTCAATTTTTGAAGATCGAAGTTGACAGGAACAGAAGAAGGGGAAGATGAGCGCTCCACAAGCGAGAAGTACGAGAGAAGAAACCATCCAGCATTGAACTTGCCGTTATATCTAGCAGATTTAACAGTGAAAGTATGGGACCTAACTCTCAATCTCAATCTGTTTATTTTCGCGAATTCAAGGAGACAAAAATGAAAGCTCATCCGACAAATTGCTATGGACATTTTTATAGAAAAGTCATTAGGGCGGTGGGAATGTGTTTGAAGCTGAGATGCCAGGTCAGGTCCGATAACACTGCAGATTACACTTTGGATTTTTTTAAGAATATTTAGCTATATAGTCGATACACCAGACATGTTACAACAGTATTCAACGCAAGGACGAATGGTAGATTTCTAAATTCTCGTGAGAAAAATTGTATAACACAGCACAGTTTAGCATCAGCCATGATGATGGAAGATAAAAAGAGTTCTCTCAGGCGATTAAAAGAACTGTTTACATATGGAGACGTTAAAATGAATAATCCATTTTCTGTCCCTGATAACACCGGTCGACATTTTGTTTCGACTCAAATGTTGTTGAGCAATGGATACATGTTTCTGAGTTATGTTTTCACGCTGAATTTGAAATCCACCTCCATCCCCCCCCATTACGTCACGTTTTCTTAGTACAGATAATTTCTAGTTTTCTTCAAATCGGCCAAAATATTCATTTAAAAGTGATATGTCAGGGCCAAGTAGAACCAACCTTAAACATTTTCAGGTTTGAATGACTTATCATAAAAGAAAAAAGTATCCCAATAACTTAACGAATGCATTTTCAGCATTTTCAGTTCAAAAATTAAATTAAGGCAAACATGTCATCAATTTTTGAATCAAAACAAGGAAGATACAAAGGAATGAAAAATACATTCATTTTTGTCCATCCAAAGGCATAAATCTTTTCTTCTTGGAAACTCTACGGGAGTTTTGAAAAGGTTGATCTCTTTTGATGCTCCAGCAGAGAACAGCCATCATGAGAACATTCCGTCTGCAAAGTGCCTAGTTGGCTATGCCTATCTGGTGTTTAGTGGCTATTTTAAGCGCTGATAAAGAAAATTCTAATCTTGCTAATCTCAAATACACTCGCCTAACACCCTAACAACTATCATTTATCGATGTTCCTATGCATGTTATACAGAAACTGCATGTCAATACCAGATCTCTGTAAATTCAAGCGATATGATAAAATCTCATGACGGTTTCAGGGTTGAAGTGAAAAATACTAATAAAAACTAAAATGACTTCTAAAGAGCTTCTTCTATGAAAATTAGAGAAGAAACACAAATTACAAAGTTTTAACAAGCTAAGAACATTGAGGGCACAAGAAAATTTTTCTAGTGAGATATTTCCCATAAAATCAAGCATACTCAGGTCAGGTTATCTGAACTGAAATAGCTTAGGATTCATTTCGTAAGTTATCTGGATACTCTTCCTTGAATGATAAATCATTTTAACATGAAACGAAATGTTTCAACTATGTCACTCGCATATGTAAGCAGTGCCATATCCCTGTACATTGGGCATTTTAGCCTATTTTAAACAAAACAGAAATTATCTGTATTGAGAAAACATGATGTGATGGTGCAAAATAAACTTGATTTTCAGATTCAGCGTGAAAAATAGCTCAGAAACATGTGCCTATTGCCCATCAACATTTGGGTCGAAAAATGTCAACCAGTGTAATAGATTGAAGGAATCTTTCAAGATAGATTGACAATTTTACTTTAATTAATCTACCAGACTTGACATTAAAAGGCGTAAATAATTATGTCGTCAATATAAATGGCGAAATCGAGAACTGATCAAATCGGGAGTCGTTGACAAAACTTTGAAACAAACTAGGACGAAGAATGAGCACCCAAATTAAGGAAGAAATATCTAGAATAGTGGCCGTTCAATTCAACCTTCATTTTTTGATTTGATAAGACTTTCTCAAATCAGAAATTCAACCAGAAATACTATCAAACCTGTAAAATGCCTTCGAGATATCAAAAGCAACAGTACGAACTTTGATATTCTTACATAAACTTGACGGACTCTTTCAATAATAAACGTTAACACATCAGCAGTTGTTCAAGAGAAGTAAAAGGCATATTGTTCGTCGGGAAGGATATTCTATGAAGGGAGATACTGAACCAATTCGGAGATGATTTATTCGAGTCTCTATTACTTTGCGAAAATAGGTAAAACATTAATAGGTCGATATTTTGAAGGATCAGATAGTTCGACTCGGTTTTAAAGGAACTGCTTAATCGGATTTCCAACAAAGCATTTCCAACAAAAAACAGCAAAATATTTATTGCAGAGATTAAATAACAGGAGACAGTTCAGGAGGTCATTCGTTGGGACATTGGCTAGGATACCATCGAGTTCACAGGTATTGTGAGGATCAAGTATACAGATGATACCTGGGACCACGGACGGAGGTATATGCATGTCACGTAATTGAGACACAGTTCTAAGTGGAGAGTCAGGTAGAGATAGTTCAGAAGAATCAATTTATGAACAAAGCTTTCTGCTTTATTAAATTGAGTGAAAAGAAGAAAGACTAGGGACTTAAACTTATTTAAAACACGGTTACAGAGCCGCCAGTAGTCACTTGGTCACTTCTAATAACCAAAATGACTTAGTCCCATTCCGGAAACGGCTGTTGCAATTATTACGAGCGGACAAAAAAAAAGCCATCTTTTGAGATAAAAGCTATAACTTTCCTACAGGCGAAGAAAGTGATAAATCGCGTAAAGTCTGTGCCCACTGTGCTCAACAAGACAGGAGGGCCTGACTGCAGTAGGCCAAAAAATGCTTTAAGTAGACGACAGATAAAAAGCTTCATTTAATAAGTAATATCGAAATACAGATGATTGGATATATTCTGGTCTCGATTTGTTTTAACAAAACGAAAGAAAGAAAATAAAACTATCGTCGAAGCTGGAAGATCAGACAATAAGGACAGGATCAATCCAAAATACGACAGTTACCTTTTGTGTATCGCAATTTCATTTATAACTTCTGCCTCACTTTAATGCCTTTCGGTTCGAGTGCTTAGTACGCTTTTGGTATTTTCTATATTTGAAACAAGAACATTCATTGGTTCAGACTTAGTAACGCCATTTATTACTAAATACTTTCCGTTATTTGTCTTGTTCCTTTTAATATCCTGTCACAGCCGAATGTGAACAGAAAAAAAAACGCTTTTTAATTAAAGAATAAAGATAGGAGAGAATAAAAAATATATTTCGAAAAAAAAAAAAAACTCATAAAGACATCGTTCAGAAGATCGAAATTGTCATTAGCTAGCAGAACAGAACAAAACAGACAACAAGAAAAGACGGTTGTGAGACAATTCTTTGAAGATAAGAAGACATCAAGAAAAAAAAAAGGTTTTATTATGACGGCTCAAAAAAGATGATACCGAAGACTGCAGGAAGCTTTTAAGATATTTTGGTGACATACTTGACCGATTTATACATTTTGATTCATGAGAAATCATATGGCGAATTTCTCTATAATCTTACGAAAATTGTCTCCATGAGACAATGATGTACTGAAATAAGTATCTTTGCGTTGAAGCAATCTTGTTTCATAGAGTTTCAAAGAAAAGTAATCTCATACCACACACAAACAGACAGATAGACACACACACACACACACACGCGCGCGCGCAAACATTTATATTTAGGCAGCGCATTTTCATTCAAACAAGTTTCCTTGAATCGTATGGACATATTATGTCTATTTATTTTTGTAATAATCCTTTCTAGTTCTCTAATCAGATTCCTGATGTTAAGATGAAATTTACCAAAGTAGGCGTCGTAGTTTTTTCTTACCCAAGTACTTTCGATCTCCTCCGAGATCATCCTCATGAGTGTCTATATTATTTAAAGAGGTATATATATATATATATATATATATATATATATATATATATATATATATATATAGAGAGAGAGAGAGAGAGAGAGAGAGAGAGAGAGCCAGACAGATAGACAGAGAGTGAGAAAGAGAGAGGGAGGGAAAGGAAGGTATCGTATGTTGATGAAAGAAAGTCGAGGAGACAGAACAACGACAGAAACAACAACAACAACAACAACAATAATAATAATTATTATTATTGTATAGTATTTGGTTAATAGACTAGATAAGAGGACTATGAGAAAAACATATTAAAAATCAGAATTTTCGAACATGACCGTATTTTTTTTACGAAAAATAAAATGATGTTAGACTTTTCTTTTGGGGGAAAATGTTTATTTTGCTCCCGTATTAATTTAATGATTAAATCTAGTGCTTTTTGGTTAGTTGTTTTCCAAAAGTGTACACACACACACACACACACACACACACACACACACACACACACACACACACACACACACACACACACACACATATATATATATATATATATATATATATATATCTGTGTGTGTGTGTTAGGAATGGATTTTTCATTTATTAATCCGCTATGTTTTAATTTATTTGTTTTCAAATAGTTCGACGCGATTTTAAAACATGGATTTCCAACAGCAGTTAAGAATTTCCAACGTTATATTTAATTGATAGCCATATTTGCCTAGATGGTCCGTTTTTATTTATTTATTAAAAAGTATATTTATTTATTTCCATTTACCGAATATTCGAGAAATCTAGTTCGATGGAAGGTGGATAAAATTTCTAATATCATTTCGCAGTTTAAGGCTTCATAAGATCCAAAAGCATAAAAATGAGATGCGTGTATGCGTATTTTTGTATGGTTAAATCATGAAATCTTATTAGTTTTTCCCAGTCTTGAAATCTTATTATTATCTTATTATTTTTTTCACTATCTGATCTGATGAAGCCTTAAAAACAGAAATGCATAATCAGATATATTTCGAAACAAATATATTTTTAATAAACGTTTTCCAATTGTCAAAAATTTAAAACTTTGTCGGGGTCATATAACCTAATTTTAAAACATTGAAGTGTTTAGTAATTAAATTTAGGAAGTACTTTCCGATGTTGATACTTGACAGGTTGCAGAAGAAAAGGGGCGGGTGGGGAACAAGTGATTTTTCTTTTCCTATTTTTACACCTACATTCCACTTTTCATGTATCGGTATTACGAATAGTGGTCCCCTAAGAGAGCTTACTTTTGAAGCCACTTTTTGGAGGGCTCTTTCTTACAGTTCTTTATTCTTATTAAAGATTTTTCGTTAGACGATAATTTACTATAAGCTCCCCCCAATATATATATATATATATATATATATATATATATATATATATATTATAAGTTAATTGATTTAAAATATGGTTTTTCCGCTACACAGTTCTAACTATGTTTCAAAAATGGAAGGTCTAAATTTAATTTTGTAATTAAATTAAAGACATTAATTTTGTAATTAAATTAAAGACATTAGTTCCATTTCATCCTCAAGCGAATTTTGGAGTAACTTATAAAATTACTGGGTTTTAAAGCCAGCAACAATCATAATTCACGTTTCCAAGGAAACAGAGAAATTCATTTCAACCAGACGAGGGGTGTTTGAGCACTATTTTGTAAAAAATAAAAAATATCTATAAGAACACCGGCTTATATATCTTACTGTTCTTTCTTTTTATTTATATATATATATATACACACACACACACACGTATATATATATAAATGTATATTTTTGTCAGAAACCTTTCTGTAAAACATCTTTCATTGAATGCGGCCGACAAGGAAGATTGAATTCTTTTTTATTGTTTTTTGGGGCATCCTAACATTTTTGCCTTTTGTAGCAATTAAGAAACATAAAAATAATACGTAATTTTTGTTGTCTCTTTCGGCCATTTCTGTAGCCATTTTCAATGGTCTTTTGTCTTTTGTGATGTTATTTTTTCCTCATGTTTTGACTGTTACGTTGTAAGTCATGTTTGTGTTGTTTCTTTCTTTTTTTTTTTAAGAGCATTTATTCCAAGCCCTCATCTGCTGCGCGCAACTCGAATTCGCATGAGCATCTATTTTTATTTTTTAAAAACTTTCAACATTCCATTTCCACTATTAAATAATGTAAGGTTGATGGCAGGAGAGAATTGTTTGATATATTGGGCCCTTCGAGAGACCTGATATATCAAACAATTCTTTCCTGCTATTTTACTTGTCAAATATTAAGTTTTCTAAGTAACTGCAGTAGTGTTTAAAAAATGGACGGTTATAAATAGATAAATTTTATAATATAAGCCGTTAATAAAAATACATATTTGAATATTTGTCTCTATTCATTTATTTTTAATATTTTGATTTTTTTCATGTTTATTTTGAAGGTTGTGAAAGGAAATTTCTGATTTTTTATTAAAAAGAAATGGACAATTTAATAAGATACAGAAATTTGCATTTACAGTGTAACCCGGATATAAAAGAGTTGTTGGGACCATAGAATAAGTCTCTTATATCCGGGTTTCGTCTATTTTGTGTAGGTAAGTATGGCTCTAATTTTGGACCAGAGAAAATCTCTCTTATATCCGAGTTTCTCTTATATCTGGGTTTCCTTATATCTGGATCTCTTATATCCGGGTTACACTGTATTAAAAGATATCGAAATATTAAAAATGTATGCATTTACTATGGAGAGATTATAAATAAAATTTTTAGGTTAAAATTCTAATGATGATGATATGTTTGGAAAATTTCCCAAAATAGAAAATAAGCATAACAAATGCAGAGGAATTTGGTATAAGTACCAACCTTATAAAATATAACTCAGGATCTACAATAGATTGCTGTCACGTTCAACATTATAGGCAAAAAACAGAAAAGTATTTTACATAGTGTTGTTTAGAATTAGCTGGAGCCAATTTGAGGGACCAAGCCTTTTTATTTTTGATAGACATCATTGTCAGACCGAATAGTCTGTCAGTTCTCATAGTAGAATATAAGATATTTTTTTCTTGTTTTGTGTTTGCGCAAATTATTTCGGTATTTGTAAGAGAAACTGGTGTTGTATGCAAAAGTCGCAATGAAATGTACAAGTTTAGGTAAGTGATTTCGAAAAATTTAATCCCAAAAAATAATGGGTATTTTTAGCTTCTTTTTTACTTGTTGTAGAATAGGAGTACATTACTTGATCTCGTAAGGCAATTTTTTCTACTTCAATGTCATCCATATTTTTTTCATATAATCCTCCGCGTTGTTCATTTGTATCTCCATTCTTCAGTGAGATTCAAAATTTGGATCGAATCCGTAAAATACACTGCAATATTGTGACTTATTTATATTCGTATCACATATTCATTGCATTTATTTTCAATGTACTCCCATTCACTGGATTCATCTTCACACAAACACACACATATATATACATATATTTATAAGTGTGTGTGTGTGACTTAAATAATAGCTGCAAAGAATGTCGGTTCCTTCTGTCGTGCGAGACAATTTTTCTATCCAGAATTTATCTTATATATCTGTAAGTCTACCATTCGTCCATGCTAAGAGTAGAGCTGCCATATATGGTTCGGTGTCGGTCCTATTTAACGTGAGCTCTTTCATAAGATTCAAAGAAGAATCAGTCATATTGATTGGCCCTGATCTGGCAGCTTGGCTTCATGCCGTACGGATGCCGCTCTGTGCCTTTTCTATAAAAACTTTCATGGCAATTTTTCGAACAAGCTCTTCGATATGGTACCTACACTTTACGAATTTAAGCACAATACTGGGCTGATGTCGAAATCTCATCAATTTACAGGTGAGCTGGCCAGATGTAGCTGAAAGTTATATTTTCTTTCTCGCACTTCTCGCTTGTGGAACTCCCTTCCAGCTCCATGCTTTCTAGCCAACTTCAATCTGCAAAATTTAAATACAATGCCAATCGCTATCTACTGTCCTTCCGATTACACTTTTCTCTTTCTACTCATTATTACTGTTTCAGTTCCTAATTCTTCCACACCCTGTAAGCCTTTGTCTTTTATCGGCGTTACTGCCTTTCATGTGTTGATACCGATTGAAAAATATATGACTTAATTCATATTAATTCATATTCACTTAATTCCTCTGAGATTCAGAAATTCGAATGAATCCTTAAAATCTACTCCAATACCAGCAGCTACAAAAGCAAATGAACGATTATTCATTGAAGACAAAGCCTGGTCTGACAGATATCATGATGAAAACATTTCCAGGTGTTAGAACTTCACAGGACTCGTAATCACACGCTTTTTTCAACGGGCTTGTGCCTGAAAGTTTTTCTCAGTGGCATTTTCTTTCATGCGCAGATACATAGTTATTTTCGTGATAGTCTTTAAGAAAACTGCAAGTTGCTCAGTTCTTATCAATCATAATATCGATTATCGCATCAAAAGGCACCAACAATTGACTTTGTTCACCTGTAACAGAACAATATACCAAACGATGATTCTAAGTACAATGTTCTAATGTAGTTAATATTGTTTCAGTCTCTTGTTGCATTATCTCTCTTTCCAAAAAGACTAGTCATATAGAAAGTCATAAAAAAACGTATACACACTGAACTTTTTTGAAAGGAAGAATTTAGTTTTGTGCACAAAGATATTGAAGTGCCACTTATCGTCACTGTAGAAGCACTTCCCGTGGATATTTTTAAGTAAAAAACAGAAGTTGGTTCATCCGAGAATAATTATAACTAACAAATACTGGCCCAAATGCAGTACAAAAAAAAAAAGGTTATTTGACTTAAATGAGCAGAAAATAAACATTTTATAAACAAATTGAAAATTGTGTACTTGTTTGCTGACTGAAGTGTAAAATCTAAAACATAGAAGTTTTAAAAAAATAACTCCTTTCAAAATTTTTATGCTTTGAAACTTAAAAAGTCTGATATTTTTAGGTGAAACAATTTAATTTATTAAATTTCCTAAAACTTTGTAAAATCAAGATATTCGACAAAAAAGGGCTCGATGGATGAATTGTCGTCTTAATTACGCAAACATGACATCTCATTTTAACAAATATATTTACCAAAAACACACAAAAATTTCTTGAAATACTAATGAGTAAATTTATTCAAAAAATCACCATTGGTTTCAAATATGGCCTCTAGACGAGATCGACTGCAGTCTGAGGAGTTAGGTGATCAGATGTCAGGGGTGATGTGTCCGCAGGAATTGTCTGACAGCCATGGCTGCTTGTGTGGCATGGTGCAGAGTCCTGTTGTCAGACATAGTATCTTTCAGCAGCCACCCTCTTAACCCAGGGCAGCATTAGCTCAACGAATTTGATGTAGACATCTGTCTTGTGTTTGAGTCCCTGTAGGAAGATTAATGGTAGCATAATATTGCTATCACTAGTGATCACTTCCATGACGCTGAGTGGATATATCATCCAACTCTTTCCGAATTCTCTGCACTGTCCTCAGGTTGATAACCAAGCACTATGAAATGTTCGTAATTTGAGCTTCGTGTCTGAATGCTAAGCATTAAAGCATTCTGTGTCAAAATTTCCGGCGGGGTGAATTCAGTCATGGTGCTCTTTTTCTCATAGACGGTGCCCAACTGAGCCTACTATACTGTGTAGAATGACAAAATAAAGATACAAACAACGCGCATGCGCGAAATTAAAAATATAAAATTGCAGCAATCCACCCATCCGCTTCCTGTATATATATTTTGGGTGAAAGTGAGAGCAGTTCTAATGTTTTTAATTTGATATCGCACTGGTTTGATATAATTGATACATGATTCCCATTTTGTATCGTGTTGTGTTTTCGCAAAAAGAGAAACATTCCAAAGAACGGTCGAGGCCGAACATGATATATAAACAATTGAATACCCTAAACAATGTAACAGAAATCAGTGTTGACTGTCACTGCCGAAGAAAACAGGATTCAAAGAATGGAACATGTAAAGCCTTTTCCTTCATGTCAATTAAAATTGACTGAAAACTTATTTACATGTCTTATAAGACGTTTCCTTGATGAATGAAAGAAACGATTTTATTAAGATTAATTAAAAATTAACCGTTTTAAAAAAAAACCTTTCATTTTTATTCCTTCCATTACAGTCACATTTCTTCTCCAATTTTTCTTTAGGATTTCTCGACTTTCTTCTTTTAACTTTCTTCTTTACTTTTCTTCCATTTAATTTATTTATTTATTTTTCCTTTCCTTCTTATTTCTTTTCACTTCTTTTTATCATTAATCCTCTTTTCTTATCTTGTCTGCCATCTTGATATTCAAACGATGACAAATGAAGAACAATAGTGTCCAGTTTCGTTGCCAAGGGTAACTAAAGTTCAATATTCCTTGTTTTCCGCTACAACTTACAAGTAAAATTATAAATATATACAAAAGTAAAGTAATTAAACATTATATAAAAATAGTGCTTCAAATAATTTATATTTCCAGAATGTCAAGCTGTTTGTTTTCAATAACCTCAAATCATTGCCTGTATTAAGTGTTTTAACAATATATATATATATATATATATATATATATATATATATATATATATATATATATATATATATATATATATATACACACTCACACACACACATATATATATACATACATATATATATATATATATATATATATATATATATATATATACAGAGTGATTAAAAGCAACTCTCCATTTTAAATTAATTATAATTTATTTATTAAATATAATTTAATAAAATATATAAAATTATATCATGGGCATGAGAGGAAAACGTTTAATATAAGGTTTTATTTAAAATTTAATATCGGCACCAGATTTCGCTATCTGTTTCTCGAGTCGCCCAGGAATCGCGTCAACTGATTTCACCAGGAACTCTTGTGATATGGAAGACAGAACTTCTTTATTCGCCCTTCAAATTCTTCCAAAGTTTTGGTTTGGTATAGTGAACTGGCCCTGTTAACAAACTCCAAAAAAAAAAAAAAGTCACAGGATGTTAAGTCAGGACTCCTGGCTGGCCACTCATACATAAAATAGGGAGTTACATTTCAATCACCCTGTTTAAAATACTGGACTCTCCCGTCGCTTTCAGCGTATGTGGGTGAAGCAGCCCAGTTCTTAGAACCAACAGTCAGATTAACCGCACGTATAATTTGATTATAGTGGCGAAAGTTTGTGCAGAACCAACCACACTTTTTGGAAGAGCCGAATACATAGACCTGGTGTACAGTATGTCACGAGCACCCCAAACGAGCCTTCGCTGTTTAGCAATTGAGAGCTGTCCTTCTCCTAGACCGTTCACCACCCAAGGTTTATAGGACCCAGTCAGTCTTGCGATATTCCCACAGCTGGGATGGGACAAGAGATACATACAGGTGAATGTAATGAACTCGACTGAAATTCAAACTCGAATTACTGATTCCACAATCCGGGCCGCTATCCATTTACCCACCGTGACGTCTCTCTCTCTCTCTCTCTCTCTCTCTCTCTCTCTATATATATATATATATATATATATATATATATATATATATATATATATATATATATAAATCGGTCCTGGCTTAAAACATTCGGACGTCTAGTCCCTCTGACGAGCTGTGATACAGCAAAACAGTACTGTCTGCGAATTTTATATATATATATATATATATATATATATATATGTGCGTATATATAAAATATATATAAAATATATATATATATATATATATATATATATATATATATATGTGCGTATATATATATATATATATATATATATATATATATATAATGAGAATGAAGAGTAAGATTTATAATCTGCTGTTCTTGTTGATTATTTTTATTTTTAAAAAACAGTGCTCAATACAAAAAATATGGTCCCATCGCTACACAGGAATTACCATGTTTCAAAAACAGAAACTAAAACTTTAAATTTAATTATAGAATTAAATTAAAATCTCTAGAACTGTTTTATTTTTAAGCGATTTTTGGAATAAAAAATTTTTGGAATGAGTTTATAAGCACATAAAATATGGATATTTTAAGTTAAGTCTATGGGAAATTTCATTCGTTTTGATAAGAGGGTGGTAGGATATATTATGATTGATGAATGAGAATTTAAGGTAGAAAAAAATGTAGATGTCAATAAAACTTGTTGAAGTCCTTAGAGCGTTGTTATAGTTATCCCTTTCTGGACTCCCAAAATGCTTACGCCCCGCGGTCGGGTGAGGGCCTCAGCATTAGTTAACACTGGCCATGTGTTCAGAAATTAGTAAGTATTTTTTATTTAATCGATTATATTGGAGTCAATGAGAATTTATTTGGTTCAGAGACATATAAATATTTGGCATTTATACTTGCATCTATATGTATTTACATGATTTGATCAGATGTAAACATTGGTTATCTATATTTGAATCAATAAACATTTATTTGGTTTGGGGAGATGTAAATATTGTTTATTTATATTTGAGACTAAGAATTTATTTGGTTTAGGATAGATAATTATTGGTCATTTATATATGAGTCAATAAGGTTTTACTCCTTTTAGAGATGAGAAAATATTGGTAATTTGAATCTATAGCTATTTATGTGCTAATCCCGCTGGGTTCAATTAGCTACGTCCCGAGACCAGATGAGGGTTTCTTTCCGGTGTCGTGGCGCTAACAGTGACATTTAGGTGGATGCTCTGCAGACATATCGAATGAAAACTAAAGAATACCTTACTGACTAGCTGGATATGTGTTTGGTAACTCCTGCATTGGTTGCATTTTTGTCATTACAGCTTGTACGTTTCCGTAGACGATATTAGTCTAAGTGTTTTCGTCTCCGGGCTGTCAACAATTGACAACAATGCTTTCTATCAGCTATTGACGAGCACTGTAGATCAAAGAATATTGAATTTCACTACGATTTCAGAAATGTGTCGAATGATAATCCGTGCCGTCCACCTTACCTGTAATATGCACACCGTAGATGATAGAACATTCTAGATAACCGAGCAGATTAAATAATCAGAAGAAACAGACAGGCGTAACATGCAAAGAATAAAGCATTTCGAAAAGGGTTCCATATATCAAACGGTATATGAATTCTGTTTGTTTTATGCACCGTGATCCTTCAGGACGTGAACGATCACAGCTCTCCACCATATCCTCTCCTTTGTAGCTTTTAGCGTTGTTTGCTTTTTTTTTACTGTCCTCCCCAATCCCTATTACTCAAGATCATTAAATAGGTTTCCAAGGCTCTCCACAACTTCTTATCCTTTGTAGCTATTAGAATGCTTGCTTTTTTACACTTCTTCCCACTCCCTATTTGTACATCCATTTACACAGGGCTAGATAGGTAATCATGACTCTCCACAACTTCCTACCCTTTGTAGCTCGTAGCAATATTTCTTTTTTACAGTCCTTCCCAATCCCTATTCGGACATCAATTTACACAAGCTTGTTAGATAGGTGACCATAGCTCTCCACATCTACCCACCCCTTGTAGCTCGTAGCAATGTTACCTTTTTTACTGTCGTTTCCACTCCCTATTTCGTCATCAATTTACACACGCTTGTTAGACAAGTCATCTGGCTCTCCACAACTTCCTATTCTTTGTAGTTCTTATCAATGCTTGCTTTTTTTTTTACTGTCATTCCCACTTCCTATTCGGACATTCATTTACACAAGATTGTTAGTTGGTTAATCAGTTTTTTTCCCCTGTTTCTCTTGCTTTCCATATTTCCTGTAAGTGCTAAATCCTCCAAGCTTTCTTTCCCAGAAATTTAAATTGTCTCTTTCTGATTTTAAGTATATACTTTTTGTTTCCATTTTCTTTAAAATTTCTTTAAAACTATGTATTATGAAATCTTTGTAAATAAATAAAGGACTGCTGAAATATTATGTAATATTGGTCATCTTATATGTCAAAAGAATGTTGAAAACTTTCCTCAGAGATGAAGAGGAGACTGAAAATGATTTTGGACGGTGCATCTGGGCAACGAAGTCATTTTAAGGAAAATGGAATAAAAAAAAAAAAAGCACTTTTACTTAATTGAAATTTCCGGAACAAATTACGAGGAAACAGGGCTTGGAGAATTTGATATTCAAAGGACATACTGAAGACGAGAGAGAGACAGAAAGTAACTCACCTAACAAGCTTGCATAAATGAAAGGTAGAACAGGGATTTTGAGGGATAGTTTTTCTTTTTATAATTTCACCCCAAGCAAGGCAATAAAGCCACTAAGGGACGAGAAGTCACTTAACGTGAAAAATATAAGTAAAAGAAAAAACATACTAAGGAGTGAGAACAATAAAAGAATACGAATGAAGAATATAACGATTGACATTGCATTTAAATTTTGAAGATCAACATTTACTGGTAAGCAAGAAACAGAAAAGATATCCACAAGTAAGAAGTGTTACAGATGAAACTGTTAGAATAAAATTTACGGATACAGCTAACCATTTCAACTGTAAAATAATGTGACTTTACTGCCAATCTTGTACTGTGCTTAAATTCATGCCACAGAGGAAAGTTTGTCAGGACAATTACCATACAAATATTTATAGAAAAGGCACAGGGAAGTTATGTCATTACAGTGGGAAAGTGACTGACGCCCAGATAAGAAAAAATATTGCTAAGAACTACAATATATAGGAAGTCGGGGAGAGCCCTAATCGGCCACGCTCTGAAAAGTCACAGCGCATAGAAGACGTAATTTACTGAATTTCTGAGACATTACTTTAATCTTATGAACATTTGAGTTCATACCATACATTGCGCTATCTGTTAATCAGGGGTCCATAATAACGATGCCATATAAGGTAAATAAACAAAAATGTGTCTACAGACATGACTCTCCCGTGGGTTTACGTCTGGATGAAAAAGATAGCAGTGCTGGGAAATCTCTTATAAAGGTGTAAGTAGATGAATACGATTACTTCTGCAGACGTCTTTGCTTTTTTTTTACGGACAATAAAAGTTAACAAGCGCCATATTTTATTTGAGATTTTGTCCATATTAACGGCATATTATATACACTATCTATATTAGATTTTGTCCATATTAACGGCATATTATAGACACTATTTATATTAGATTTTGTCCATATTAACGGCATATTATATACACTATTTATATTAGATTTTGTCCATATTAACGGCATATTATATACACTATTTATATTAGATTTTGTCCATATTAACGGCATATTATATACACTATTTATATTAGATTTTGTCCATATTAACGGCATATTATATACACTATTTATATTTGGACTGTTGTCCGCATCTTTGTTGTTATCACGATGCTTCGGCTAAAAAATCTTTACCTAAAGAATTGCTGCGTTCATTCGTGAATTTGGTGATATCGTGTTGTGAGTTCAATCCCAGAGCCGGGCAGCTTGGACTCAGTGGAAATGGACGAGATACAAATTTTCTGATTCCTGTAACCCACGCCATATTATTTCCACTATTTATGCTTGGACTGTTTTCTTCATCTTTGTTGTTGTTATCACAACATTTCAGCTTAACATTATTCTGGGACAATGGCCTATTAGATTAAAGCGGTGGTTCGTGAATTTGATGACATACGGGTTGTGAATTCTATCCTAGGGTCGGGCATGGTGTACCTGTTTCCTCCAGCTGCCATATTTTTCTTTACTCTCCTCGCTTCGTTTCTATTTTCTCTTTCTTTCTTTCTTTTTCTTCCTTTCTTTCTTTCTTTCCTTCTTTCTTTCTTTCTTTCTTTCTTTCTTCGTCTCATTTCTTTTCTTTTCTTTCTTTCATTCTTTCTTTCTTTCTTTTTTTCTTTCTTTCTTTCTTTCTTTTTTTCTTTCTCGTCCATTTCTCCATTTTTTGTTTGTTTCTTTCTTTACTTGTCTACGTCTCATTTCTTTTCTTTTCCTTTCTTTCTTTCTTTCTTTCTTTCTTCGTCTCATTTCTTTTCTTTTTTTCTTTCTTTATTTCTTTCTTTCTTTCTACGTCTCATTTCTTTTCTTTCTTTCTTTCTTTCTTTCTTTCTTTCTTTCTTTCTTTCTTTCTCGTCCATTTCTCCATTTTTTGTTTGTTTCTTTACTTGTTTACGTCTCATTTCTTTTCTTTTCTTTTCCTTTCTTTCTTTCTTTCTTTCTTTCTTTTTTTCATTCTTTATTTCTTTCTTTACAGGCACATTTCTTCAATTTTTCTTTTTAATTTCTCTATTTTATTTTTTTATTTTTTTTTAAAACTTTCTTCATTCGTTTTCTTCTGTTTAAGTTATTCTTTTCCTTTTACTCTCCTTTTTGTTTCTTTTCACTTCTTTTTTTATTATTAATTCTCTTTTTCCATCTTGTCTGCCATCTTGATAGTGAAACGATGACAAATGACGAACAATAGTGTCCAGTTTCGTTGCCAAGGGTAACCAAAGTTCAATATTCCTTGTTTGCCGCTACAACATACACACGCTATCTATTTGATGAGATCCTCCTCCCAGATAATTATTTATCACTCTTTTCCATAATCTTCTATAGCAGAATGAAAAGGAGGATTGCAATCCAGACACAATGGCGGCCCCGGGGCACAGCGTTGCATCTCATAACGAGCAGGCTATTTCTTAAGGCTTTGTCATTTGTTTAGATTTGAAGGAATTAACTTTGGATTGCGACACGTCCGATTTGGTTCCAAATAAGAACTGATAGTTCAAACCAATCAAAAGATACGAGAGCCTGAATCAATGGAAATAAACTTGATTGATGGATGAGAGGTTTAATTTCTACAGCTGTCGTCTATGTATATATAATACCCGTTACTATACGACGAAAGAAAAAATGTAATGAATTTGAGTCTATTAGTGAGAGCTAATTTTATGCGTTTGTGCCAAAATTATCAACAGGTAGTAATATTATTTTTCTCCTTTTCCTACGTTTTCGATAGATACGATCAATAGGAGAGCCAGACGTGAAACGTTCGCAAATTTCTATCTGTTTTTTGATGTTCAAACTCAGGTTGGAAAATGATTTTGAATCTTGATTTTAGGTATTTGGATGGGTGGTATTAACTCTTATTAAACTGTATTTCCTCATTTTGTCTAGTGCGATATTAATATAAGCTTATCTATCTATCTATCTATCTATCTATCTATCTATCTATCTATCTATGATGTGCTAGCCGTATGTTCGGAGAATTTGACCATGGAAATACATTTACTCTCACAACTATAACACTAGTGCCACAAATCTGTGTAAGATTCGGCTGTTCAAATACTTAAAAATAATATATATATATATATATATATATATATATATATATATATATATATATATATATATATATATCTGTATATATATAGCAAAAATAAAAATAATGTATATATATATGATGTATAATATATATATATATATATATATATATATATATTATACATCATATATATATATACATTATTTTTATTTTTGCTATATATATACATATATATATATATATATATATATATATATATATATATATATATATATGTGTGTGTGTGTGTGTGTGTGTGTGAAAATATATAGGAAATAGGAAAGAACTGGTTAGGTAAATAATCCAAAGTATTTTTGTTATTATTTAAAAAAATAGTTCTCGATACAAAAGTAGAGCATTATTAAGTTTCTAAATAACAAAAATCTATTAAACAATAGACATGAGTTAACGGTTTTGTGCCGACATCATCAAATTTTTGCATTGAATAATTAGCATACAAACAAACAATCAATAAAATGATTTTTTAAAATCCATAGTCTTGATAAATAGTTTAAATACCCTACAATAAAAATAACCCTTTATGAAGTCGTCAAAAACAAATGTTACGGTTGTTTTTTTATATACCCAAAACCCTTTCAGAAAAAAATAAAATAAAAAAATAAATAAATCTCCATAGACACGTAAACCAGACTAGGCGAAATCATATTCCGTTTTAAATTTAGACACCCCAACCTTACCCTAACTTGACATCTATGAATGTAACTCTATACTGATACAAATTATTAACACCCTACACCCCTTTCTATTTAAACAATCGCTCTAGCCGTTACCATGGAAATTTTGATTTCAATAATGAATATGCTATTAAAACACGTAAATTTCAGAAATAAATTATTCCAAAAAAAATTCGCTTGAAGGTGGAACAGAGCTTACTTTAATTCAATTTAATTCAAATAATTATATTGAAGTTTTCGGCTCTTGTTTTAAAACATGAGAAATCTTATGTAGCGTGTTAGAATCATATTTTTAAATAAATAATTATATATATATATATATATATATATATATTAACGTAAATAAAGAAATGAAGAAATGATAAGTAGACAGTAAAGAAAAAATGAAACAATAAAGAAATAGACGTATAAAAATTTATAATTGTGTGTGTGTGTGTATGTTAATATTAGCCATTTGTTTAAAAAAACATTTGGCATTCAGATATATATCTATATCTATATATATATATATATCTGTCTCTGTCTCTGTCTCTCTCTCTCTATATATATATATATATATATATGTTTCATTAAATAATGTAGACAAGTTTTGTGTATTTACTTTAAGTAAATTCCTTTCATATTGTCTGATATACTTAATAACATTATAATTGAAACATGTTTCTTAATCTTAGCTAAAAGTTCGGCTTACATAAGTCATTATCAATTGTCTATATTATTTAATGAAACATGCATGAATGAAAAAATGCTGCATAAATACATACAATATATATATATATATATATATATATATATATATATATATATATATATATGAACATTGAAAAGCCATGGAAAAGAAGGTAAAAGATATTAGCAACTGAAACTGATACAAACTTATCACAACTTCTGCAAACCTTTATTATTTTTGCTTTGACAACTGGTGAGTCTGTTAAGATCTGAATTACTGAATTTCAAAAGCGTCATTGGGCAGCTATAGGAGACATTTAATTTCTGAAATTATGGTAACATTTCACATCTCACAAACTACGATTTCAGGTCTGTACCAAGAATACTTGCTTGAATGTATTTCAACGCAGTGGCTAAGAGCCATCTGGCTAGAATTAGCTGTGGTAACAAGCAAGAAACACTAGTTCAATTCATATTCACATCAATTGCAAGGCTGGTCGGTCTTAAATACACCAAGTCAGGCCGAGTTTTCATATGATATAGGGACAGAATTACCAGAGAACTACTGTTAACACCGGGACAATGAACACAGGAACACACTGATAGACCTGTGGGAATAATAATGTGTGGACATAGTCAAATAAGTCATAGTGTCAGTTCCAGCTGATAGTAGTTGTCGTCTATAATATAACATGTGTTCGTCTTAACCGCGGTTCTCATGACGTTATTCTTAACAAGGCATCGTGCAAGCCTGTGGTGGTTCCGTGATGATGTTTTGTGTGTTCGGTATGAGTTTGGTCTGCTGCTCCACAAAAAACACAATCCTTTTCCCGTATAATCTTGCTTCTTTGATTTTTATTCTTTTCTTTTTGCTATCTTTTTACTTCTTTCTTTCTTTCTTTCTTTCTTTTACACGTTTCATTCGTTTTTCTTAATTTCGTTACAGTCTTGTTTATTTCTTTCTACGTCTCGTCTCCTTTCTTTTCTTTCTTTCTTTCTTTCTTTCTTTCTTTCTTTCTTTCTTGTCTACGTCTCATTTCTTTTCTTTTCTTTCTTTCTTTCTTTCTTTCTTTCTTTAGAAGCTGATTTTTTTAAACACTTATCATGTATATATCGCATAGATATTTTTGTCACAGCTGTTTGGGGCTAATTTTCAGTTATCAGTTAGTATATTTTTTTGTTCTATGCGAGATACTTTTGTAAATATCAATCTTAGTGGAGCTTTTGTCTAATTTTCGGAGATAGTATCACCTTTTCCGTGGTGCGTTAGCAATATTCGGAAACAAAAAAAGAAGAAAATTTTCGAACACAAGAACTACTGAATAGAAATCTTACAAAATACTCCTGGAATTTACCGAAACATACATAAAAAAGTACACGTGGCCAAATATAACACTCCTGCGTGTCTGTTTTTATGTCTCTCTCCATATATATATATATATATATATATATATATATATATATATATATATATATATATATATATATATATATAATAGTGTTTTGAAGAATTAGAATAATCATGTAGTAATTCATTGAGTCTACAAAATCCTCAACAGAATGTAGAAAGCACTGGACGGCCATTTCGTCCAATTTTAAGACTCATCAACAGTGCGGATCCACTACTGATATTCTAACCCAGACCGTTTCGATACAACACAAGCGTCATACCAACTCTACCAACGGGTCTCGGTGACGAAGAAGAAAACATATAACGCCGGTACTCACAAATTCTTTGGTGATATTCATTCAAGTATTCATATCCAAACGGGTTGTACCCCAAAAGCAACGTCGCAGAGAATTAGCTGCGTAAAGCAAGGATATACAAGTAAGAGAATTTTGAGGAATTAAAATAATCATATATTAATTCATCTAGTCTAGAAGAATCCTCAAGTTACAGTTGGTATGACGCTTACGTTGTATCTTAACGGTCCAGGTTCGATTCTCAGTAGAGGATGCGCACTGCTGATGAATCCGATATAGGACGAAACGGCCGTCCGATGCTTTATGCATTCTGTTGATGGTTCTTGTAGACTCGATGAATTACTATATATATATATATATATGTGCGTATATAAATATATATATATATATATATATATATATACGCATATATATATATATACGTATATATATATATATATATATATATATACGCACATACATATATATATATATATATATATATACGCATATATATATATATATATATATATATATATATATATATATATATATATATATATATATATATATATATATGACCGAGTCTGAAAAATAAAATAAAAATCCTAGATACGTACATAAAAAGCCATACGTTCAGTTAAAATTAATAATAACATCGTCCTTGGGATTTTTATATATATATATATATATATATACGCGCATATATATATATATATATATATATATATATATATATATATATATATATATATATATATAATATAATTTAATTCAAAACGATTGAAAATGTACTGCGGTTAAATTTTTATTTAATTTTTCTTGAGATTTGGCATTTTTCTTTTCTTTCCTGGAAATAAATTATGTAAAAATTGCCCTAATGCTCTGTATGCCCGAGCGCTTTCGGCTATTCTTTTAACCACCAACGATGATTTTACTTTTACTTTAAATGTATGTATGTTTTTTATGTATGTATCTCATAGGAATGTTTTATTTTCCAAACATGGTCAGCACATTGTGGATGTGTTCATAGTTGATGTTATTGAGTTTTTTCCATTTTTTTAAGAATGCTTCCAATATTTTCAGCCTTTTCTCACATGTGGACGAAGTTGTTGTGCTTGTATGTTGCGGAGGGAGCTTGGTTGGTTTCTGTGTGTATTTAAATGAGACCTAATTGAACTATGGTCAGAGAGATTAAATGTGTGTTTTCTTGTTTGGCATGTTGTAATATATCAATTTTAAGTTTCGTCTCTACCTTACCAAAACCAGTATGACCATAATCACTGCTGTTTTAATATTGGTTCATTGAACAAACCAGAAAACGTCGCTTGTTTTACCGTATGTTGGTAATTATAATCACCTTTCTGAATTTTCGCATTTTGTCTTTTTTTCTTTCAATTTATTTAACCAACTTAATTTCTAGTAATTATTTTGTTTTCTCTCCCTTTCTTTTTTTTTTAAAAACTTTGACACATTATATATATATATATATATATATAATTTTTTAAAATTGGATCTATGTTTCTTTGACTATATTTGGTAGCGGGAGGAGGAATCTACGTATACCTTTGTTTGAAGTGGTACCATCATACTTATAGACACATACATACAGGTGCACGCATTTTAGTTCACACCAACATATCCATCCAAATTGCCTATATGTATGTGTTGGTGTGAATTAAATTGCGTACACCTGTATGTATGTATACAATATATATATATATATATATATATATATATATATATATATATATATATATGTGTGTGTGTGTGTGTTTGTGTGCTTATTTGCAAACATATTCAACAAGATGTGGCACAAAGGATTACTACACAAGCTCTCAAGTTATGGAGTCACTGGAAGGGTCTTCTCGGTCATAAAACCCTGACGGTAGTTATCAATGGCCAGTCCTCCAAATCCCCAGATGTCAGCTCAGGCGTCCCTCAGGGGTCACTCCTCAGACCAACCGATTTTAGATCTGCATAAATTAGCGGCCTAAGAATATACCCAGATCATTTGTAAACATCTATTCTGAAGATACGATTATATACGGGCGCATCTCTAAAACTCTCGATGGTCAGTGATTGGCGATTGCTCTCTATTCCACTCTTGCAAAAACTGGCTTGTTACGTTCAATGCCTTGAAGACCACGCTAGTTACATTCTATCATTGCAAGACTACTACAAATCAGGATGAACGGGGGTATTCTCGAGGAAACACCGTACTTTAAAAGATGGTTGGGCCTCAAATTCACACCTGAAGTGGAACTCGTACACACGACCCATTGCTAAGGATGCAGGTAAAATGATCGGTTCTTTGTACCGCTCCAGTAAATACCTGATTTCTCCTGCTATCCTCTATTTTTTTAAGAACCATATCGGGCCCAAAATTAAGAACTGTTGTCATATTTGGGCAGGAGCTGCTACGACCTCACTCCCCATCCAGTCTTAGAGTTCAGAAGCGTCTCCGGACCATTTGTAGATTACGAATTATTCTCCACTCTTCAACCTCTCTCCCACATGTGGGATGTGGCAAACCTCTCCCTGCTCTACAGCTACTTCCACGGAAAGTACACGGACGAACTACATTCCTTGGTACTGCCGAGGTAAAAATTCACAGTAAGAAGACGCCATACCACTTACATAGTAGCAAACCAGTAACATTCCATCTGTATCATTAGTGAGAAGGAAGTTCTACTTGAGCAGCTTTTTCCCGCGAACCACTGCCTCGCGGAATCTACTCTCAGCAGGATGTATCCCCGATCACTGCAATCTTAACTCGTTTAAGTCTAGGGTTAACGGTTATCTTTCCTTCTTACACGCACAAATTGCCTCCAAACGTAACACTTTACATCGAGTGGCCACCGTACCTTTTAAAGGGTTAACCTCGCTGTAAAAAAATATTCATGAATATAGCTTGACCCAGAACACAGTTCGTTAAGAGACATGTGAATTCCCATATAATAATAATGGTTCTCTGTAATTTAAATTTTACCGATGAGTTAATGTTGTTTGAAGATGGGGCTAGCACTTTTAAATTTTTTATAGAAAATAATGATTTTTTCTTGTTTTTGTTCAACTCGAGTTGTAGATTTCTTTATACTTTTTCTAAGTAAAGTTTCATCCTGCTTATAGTTACCATGGATTTGATCTTTTATAGAAAATTTTATTTCTTACCGGTGTGTTTAGTGTAGCTATTTGGTACCTTTGAAATAAAAACTCTAATTTGGACATCTATGAGGTAATTCGGAAAAAATCATTGTATATATACATGCTATATATATATATATATATATATATATATATATATATATATATATATATATATGCGTGTTGTGTGCGTGTGAAGTGTGTGTGTGTGAAGTGTATTTAGGCAGCAAGAATACTTCCAAACAATTTTTGTTTTCTTTAATTAAAAAGACAACCAGCCCTTCTTAGTTGAATTTCAATATATATATATATATATATATATATATATATATATATATATATATATATATATATATATATATATATATATGTTAGATGTGGATAAAATTCAATACCCAGTATGATATATGGCCATTTCACCCATAACGGACTTGTCAACACGAAGGAGTTCTAACTCATTGGTGTTGATAAGTCTGTTCTGGGTGAAATGGCCATATATCATATTGGCTATTGAATTTTATCTACATGTATTTCATATATGCTCTGTAATAAATACATTGAGCTCTTTTCTGTGGATCAGTTTTAGCATTTATATTATTAGGATTCACTTGGATTACTTACCACATATTTTTACCTATATATATTTTTTCTAGAAGTTTTAAGACTTTTTTTTTCAGAAGAGACATTTATTTATTTCAGTACAAAACTCTAATGTCCTTAAAAGTAAAACCGTTTGCCTTCAATGTCCTTGTCGCGCCCCACACACTACCCGTAGGGGCCGTAGAAGTAATCAAATGTCAACGTGTCCAAGATACTTGTCGAACCCCATTCATGTCTGTTAAAGCTTCTCCTCCGTCTTGGGGGAAAATAAAAGTTACAGGAAGTAAGGTCTGGATTGTAGGGAGGGTCGAAGACAGTTTTGATGTCCATCTTTGTGAAAGCAAAAGTTTATTTCTTAGCCAGCTTCCAAATTGTTTTCACCCCCCGATTGCATTCTACAAACAAACACTGCTAATAAACGGAGGTATATATATACATATATATATATATATATATATATATATATATATATATATATATGTGTGTGTGTGTGTGTGTGTGTGTGTGTGTGTGTGTGTGTGTGTGCGGCGAGAGAGCAAAATATATAAATTTCGATATATTAGAAAAATGTTAGACAATTAAATGAAGTTTATTATCATTTTTGTCTAAGCATGCCACATTGTGATAAGAGAAGCCTTTCTTGGCAGATCTGTTATCGCAATGTCGGAGACATAAAAACAAAAACGACGATAACATAAACAGAAGCGTAAGTACATAGAATGAAATCGGTTTAAAATCTCAGAAATTCAAAAAATGTAATATTCCAGTATCATTGGGGACAAATTACTCTGAAATGGTTCGAGAATCATTCTTGAGATTTCTGACCAATAATGTGGTCACCACGGTCGCTCAACACGAAATTAAATG
>OZ010579.1:91564353-91699353 GCA_963932145.1 Acanthosepion lycidas
ATGTTGTTCTGCTGTTAATGTACATAATTCGCAGGCACACAGAAAGATTTAGAGCCTCAGTGCACGCAACTCTCTAAATCTTTGACTTCGGCATTTGTTCTTGTCTTTCTTGAGAGCCGTCAGTTTTTTTTTCTAACCGACACCATTCTTTGCATTACTCTAGAAAAAAAAAAAGATAAAAGAGCCAAGCTATTTTAATTGGGTAAATAAATTCGGTTACTGACCAATGACTTTTTAACTCAGTTGAAAACATCATCTCAATGTCCGTCATAAGTTTCTTTTTCCGGTATTAATCTCCGTACTGTATCCAGAGGGTTTCATCAAACAAATGACTTCATCTTCTTTTCCAGATAGTCCATCTCTGTCGTCTTCAAATCAAAGGTATATTATGTTGCCACGCCCGTTGCTGATTCCGCTGTGATTTTCTTTAAATACATCATTTATGCGGGGAGTGAAGATGTCAAAGGGCGTAAGAAACAAAAGCTAGCCTTGGCGTACTCCGATTAATATGTGGAACTACTTTTTTATGGAGCCCTGGAAAAATTACTGCGCTGTTTGTCTTATCATACAACTGCTGAAAAAATGTTTATCTATTTCTTACCCATGTTATATTTATTCGTTTTTACTC
Organism: Acanthosepion lycidas; assembly: GCA_963932145.1. Taxonomy (NCBI): domain Eukaryota; kingdom Metazoa; phylum Mollusca; class Cephalopoda; order Sepiida; family Sepiidae; genus Acanthosepion; species Acanthosepion lycidas. The sequence continues at coordinate 91,564,982 of OZ010579.1, forward strand.
ACTGTGCCTCGTGTCACACTCTGTTTAGGGCTTTTGCGAATTCTATGAACAATGCGTAACGGGGACGAGCTATGGTAGAAAAAAAATTATTCTCTCATTTACACTTCTCCGTTTATGGACATTATTATATCCGTGATATAATAACACCGTAAAAGAGCCAAACTATTTTAATTGGGTAAATACATTCGGTTACTGACCAATGACTTTTAAACTCAGTTGAAGACCTCTTCTAATTGTCCATCGAACGGAAGGGAATGTCTGAAATGAAAATGAATGCTTTTTTTCTGAGAGAGACGTTTACACCACTAAGATATATACATACGAATGTCCCACACAGAGAATAATCTACGCAACAAAGCAGTGTGTAAGGAGAAACAAAAAGTAGAGGAGCTTACATATAATATGGAGATACTTCTGTGTCTGGTGTAGCCATCATTAGCAGGGCCAGATAATATATAATGACACTTGATTTTATTCATTCGTACAGAAGAAATAAATAATTGCCTCGAACGAAATAAACAAAGAACTGAATTGTAACTAATTCAAAAGGTTGAAGTTTTTGTTTTAGTTTATTTTTAATATGAGAATATTGCTTTTATTTATTTTATTTTTTTTTAGTAAAATTAGCAAGGGGATGAAAAACAAATGTTGAAACCTTAAGCAGCACTAAAGTAGCAGCTTGTAACCTTGTTTTTGTATTAATCACTAATTCCCTTTTAATTTCCTTTGCATAAGACATTCAGTGTTTATTATGGAGATGTAATGGGAGCGCTTGAAAGAAAGATTTATTGTCTTATTTATATTTCTCTTGTTATGGGCATTATTATATCCATGATATAATAACACTAATATTTTATCAAGGGAACAGAATGGTTGAAAGGAAAAAAAACATGACAAGCATGCTTTGTTCTCAAAGAGACTTTTAAACTAATAAGACATACACAAAACTATATATACATATATATATATATACATATGTCCCACAGAGAGAATAATATATCACATATATCTACAAAGCAAAGTAGAGTGTAAAGAGAAACAAAAATGAAGGATCTTTACCTATAACATGGAAATACTCCTGGGATTATATGACAAATATGCTTGATTATATATATATATATATATATATATATATATATATATATATATATATATATATATAGATAGATAGATAGATAGATAGATAGATAGATATAAGAGAATAATGTATCACATATATCTACACAATAAAGTAGAGTGTAACGAAAAAGTAAAACGAAGAATCCTACCTATAATATTTTGGTGATGTTATTAGGTTGGTGCAAAAATAATGTCGTTTTTTGACGATTTTTTTGATTATCATTCACCCATTTATCCAACTTTTTTGACTTCCCTATTTGCTTTAAATGGCGAACGACTGTTGAGTGGTCGACCTCGAGTTCAACAGCAACTTCTCGTGTGGTTTTGCTAGGATCGGCTTCAATTAAGGCTTTCAAATGTTCGTTATCAACCGCAGTCGGCCGGCCGGCCGCGACCGACTTCATCTTCGAGGCTCTCGTCACCATTGCGAAATTTCTTGAACCACCGTTGTGCTACACGTTCATTAGTGGTTCCTGGACCAAACGCATCATTGATATCACGAGCTGACTCGACAGCTTTTCGGCCTAGTTTGAACTGGAACAAGAAAATTTTGTCCATGCCGTCGAAAAGCCTGCAAAAAAAAAATGAATGAAGAGATTGAGAACGGTAACGAATAACACGATTCGATAGAGAGAAAAACGCGCTTCAAAATGATATATAACATGGGTATATATATCAATGAATTAATTCAGAAATCATATATAAAAGTAACATATGTGAGAAAACGACATTTTTGCACCAACCTAATAACAAATACTCATTGCTACTTTCGTAATGCTCGTTGTATTAGAGACTTTGTAATCACAGATACAGTTATAGTAACGCTGTTGAACAATACTGGTGTCAGACGCTTTCGAATATCACTCGGACTAACAGTACTTGCTCGATAATACTCGCTCGTATAGTAACCACCGAATAATGATCTGAATAGTAATCTGTATAGTGAGATATTCACTAACCATCCCACGTCGGGTTCGGCTCAACGCCAAGTTTATTGTGCGGTATCCGAGCCCGTAGGCAAAATTTCCCCGTAGATCCCGTAAAAACGAGACCGGGTAGTTGTCTACCACACAAGACGACACTCTACCCTTCGGTACAGCTTCGTCTGGGTTCCACTCTGCCCAGAGGCAGAGAGTTTGATCAGCACACATCCTAAGTAAACCAGAGGATGCGTTATTCAGTAACGCGACCGGATGCAGCACAAAGACAAATTTATAGTGTGTATGGTATCCAAACCCGTCGGCTCAGTCAAAAAATCCCCATAGATCTTGCAAAAATGGTGTTGGGTAGCTGTCTACCAACTCATAGCCTTGTCTGGGTTCCTCCCTACCCGGAGGCAGAGACTTTGTAAAGCACACTTTCGAAGTAATTCGGCGAGTGATCACTTAGACGCCACGCTAATTCCCATATATACATTTCCTTTACTTTCACGTGATCTACTTATTCAAAATGGGATCGCATGTGCGTGCTCTCTGGTGATCTGTGTTCAAGCGCCAGTGCCGGCAGCAACACTTTATTCTTATATTAAAAAAAAAGAAGATACTAATGTGTCTGGAGAAGACATCTTTAGGACCCTAAATTCAAACGGGTCAGATTCATTTACTATGTCTCAGGCGAGGACATATTCTACGAACTAGAAACAGCGAATTTTTTTTTTCCAAAATTGAGAACTACAAATGGAGTTGATTTCTATATCTGGTAAATATATATTCCCAAAAGAAAATTGCACCATGGACTTGTAATCTGCTGGAGACGCAGATTTAACCTCTGCCTGGAATGTTCTATAGAAAGCAATCTCTTAGTTTGGCTGCTGTAAACAAACTGAAGCGCTGGCTATTATAGTCACTGTATGAAGTGACGTCACTGTATGAAGTGACGTCACTGTATGAAGTGACGTCACTGTGGCCGTCAAGTCACTCACATGTCTTATCTCCACTTAAGGGAGATAAACGCTTTTTGTATCCCTACAAATGAAAGTGGTTTTTGATAGTGTTTCAAGCAACTTTTGCATAGATTAAATACCGTTTTTGTTGTGTTTCAACCATAGCGAAAATATCTAGCCCATTCTTCTGTCATGAATTGTTTTGCTTGGGTCATTAGTTTATTAGGTATGATCCTGAACATCACTGTACTGGCGTGATTCATGAGACTGTGCTATTGTTTTAACATTGTTACAGATTAACTTTGGGGAAAACTGTAAATATCAATGATTGGGTCCATGTTGTTGGACAATTGCCTGATGGCTAGATCTTGTTATAAATTAGCATTATAAGTTATAAGTTAGCAATGGTATCACTGATTCCAAAGCATGTATGTTGTGTTCAGCGGGGATTGGCCAATTCCAGCATTCTTACTTTTCTTAAGCAGCTGCTTACACTTCTTTATTAATCATAGGAAAGTCATCACAATTTGAGGATCCCGAGATTTCAATGACGTCGATGTTTTCTCTGGTGATCTAGTTGTGGAGTGGTGCTCGTACAACCCGCGGCACTACAATGTTCATCTTTCCATGGTGTCGTTGGTTTATATAGGGGACTTTCACTTTATTCATTGGATGGTATTAATGTTAATTGGGTAGTATTAATGGTATTAATGGTAATTAATGACATTAATCAATGATATTAATTGTATTTTAATGGTATTTTTATTAAATAATGGTACTAATAGTAATAAATTGCATGGTATTATTGATAAATAATGGTATTAATGATGTTAGTGATATTTTTATCAATTAATGATATTAATGGTATTATTAATTGGATGGTATTAATGGCAACTAATGCTATTTTAATGGTTATTTTTTTATTAATTAATGATATTAATGCTAATTAATGGTATTATTAATTAGATGGTATTAATGTTAATAGGATGCCATCAATATTATTAGGTTGGTGCAAAAATAATGACGTAATAATGTCGTTTTTTGACGTTAAAAAATACGTCTTCGTGCTTGCTTAGATCTGACAGAATCTAAAATGCTTTCTTGCTGTTGGTCTTTAAACGTTCTTCCATCTTTGAGAATTGTTTTTCTTTTATCCATTTCTTTGATTTCATCCTGTTTATCCTCTTTTTCTTAATGATTCCTCTGTTCCATTGCATTCCTGTGGCGTTTCTAATACACTTCAATTCACACCGTGAGCAAAGCAACTCCAATATTACTTTTCAGTGGCCCATAGTTTCTTCTTTGAGCGTTGCATGCCAATGATGTACTTGGTCACTTCAGTCATGGCTGAATTGAAACTGGTTTTCAAGATTTCAGGGACCTCATCCACCAGCGTGGATAGCAGGACAGATTTTCCACCGATTTTTAATTGAGAGAATTCGCAAATGGTAGACCTCTCCAGGCAGCCAAAGCTGAAAATGGGACAAAAACATCTTTCCAGTTGTTCATTCAGTCTTAGCCGACTTTGGCGTTCCACCCCTCTTGAAGTTATGATGTCTTTTTTAATTACTTGGTTGATAAAGCCTTGGATCTGTCTATAAGATTTCTTGATTACTTCATCATGTTCGCTAGTTGAAGCGCAGTCCAGAATAATGCTAATATTACGGTACTAAGTCTACTGATCATTGGAAAGTAGCAATCATGACTCATTTAATGGTTTTGTTGACCAGGAATATCACTCCGTGTATATAATGATTTGATTTCTGCACCGTAGTAGAGTACATGGTCTTTCACCACCTGAGGTTCACCAACTTGTTTTACGTAATTCTAGAAGGTTCGAGGAGTAGCACTTTAGATCATGTGTTTGCTCGTGGACTTTTCCTGGCCAGAGATCCCACATTCCATGCGGCAATAATGATGTCCTTGTCTCTAATCACTTTCGATCAACCGTAAATGTGATACCTCAATGTTGATGAAGAAAGACAGGCGACGAGCAATCCGCTATAAAATCCGGGGAGGTTAATCATTCTTGTGCAGCATGTCTTGGACAAATTTGACCTGACGGAGCCCATGCCTCTCCAGGTCAGCCACAGCCAATGTCCTCAGCAGCCAATCCAATAAAGCCACTAAGGTACAAGTGGTTACTGGATGTGGAAGAGTTAAAAACAAACTTTATTAAGGAGCTAAAACAAAAGAAGAATCAGGATGAAAGTAGATAGCGATTGACATTGCATTTAAATTTTTGAAAAGTAATGTTGATTGAAACGGAGGGAAGTTCCACAAGCGAGAAGTGCGAGAAAAGAAACTGTTAGAATATAGTTTCGGTTATATCTAGCCAACTCAACTGTATATAGATGAAGACACGTGTCAGTCTAGTACTGTGCTTAAATGAAACGAAAGTCAAGGCCCCATTACGAGGAGCTCATCAGAATAATTACCATGAATGTCTTTATAGACAAGGCACAAAGAGGCAGCTCTACGGTGGTGGGAAAGTGTCTGAAGCCGAGAAATGGTTATAAAATACCTTCAAACAGAGTACCCCATAGTACCACGAGTTGTCAAAGCGCCAAATTAATCTAATGAAAACATAATGCACTATCTTAACAAGAGTTACAAATTTCGTGGCAATTAAAGTACGACGAGTTATCTCGTCTGTGCAATTTAAAATGCCGACCTTTCTAAGACAAGTTGAGGATCAAGACTGCTAACAGATGAACATAGTCATAACTTATCTTTCAGTTTATTTACATTTGAGGGAGGTGGAGTCACAACCAGTTTTGAGGAGAAGCGATTAAACAGGAAGACCTGAATGCCCCGTTATGTAACTGGTTTCGTGTTAAAACTAATAAAGGAAAGCTGGAAAAAAGGACTATCAACTGTATGAAGACAAAATATATTTGGTTAACCACAAAAGAAAAAAAAGCCCAAGATGCGAACTACGATTTCGAGATGTCGACATTAAAGTCACGAACAGAATTTTAAATATCTGGCTGGCATTTTAACAGAGGATGGAATATACGACATCGAAATTGGAATAACACAAGATACCTTCCAAAAGATAAGCAAAGTATTAAGAAACAGGAAGATCTCATTAAAAACAAAGAAAATATGATATGGCAGTGTTTACTGGATAATCTTTTCTCAGAGGAAGAGAAAATTTGAGGTAACAGAAATGTGGGTCTACAGAAGGATACTGAAAATATCATAGATGGAATAAGTAAGCAATGAGCAAATCCCAAGGAAAATAGAAACAAAAATGACGCTTATAATTATAATCACGGAAAGAAAACTGAAATTTCCTGAACAAACAATGAGGAAAGCAGTCTTAGAGAATTTGACACACACGAGACGTATCGATGGCAAAAGTGACTGGGGAGGCACTGGGCCACCCACCTGATGATTTTCATTGACTGAATGGTGGAATAGGTGATGATAGGCTTGGCAAAGGTGGAAAAATTTGCAAAGTGCAACCAGGGATAGAAGGTTATGGAGGGCCATGATCCGGCGCGTAGTGAAGGAACACGGTACACACACAACAAAGAGAATAGGATAGAGAGAATAGAATGCAACAAACTTTTACCTTCGTAACACTTTCTGGACGTACGAAAAAGAAAAAAAGGAAACAATGAAGAGAGAAGGAGCGAGAAAGGAAACTAGAAAGAGAGGGACAGAGAGAGGAAACTAGATAAAGAAAGAGAAACAGGAAACTACAGAGACAGGAAACTAAGGAGAGAGAGAGAGAGAGAGGGGGGACGAGAGAGAGAGAAGGAGAGAGAGTGGAAACTAGAGAGAGAAGGAGAGAAACAAGAAACTGGAGAGAGAAGGAGAGAGTAAGGGGAAATAGAGAAGGAAAGAAAGAGGGAGCTAGAGAGAGAAAGCGAAACAGGAAACTAGAGAGAGAGAGAGAGAGACAGGAAACTGGCGAGAGAAGGAGAGAGAGGGGAAATAGAGAGAGAGGGAAAGAAAGAGGGAACTAGAGATAGAAAGAGAAATAGGAAGCTAGAAAGAGAAAGAGAGAAAGGAAACTGGCGAGAGAAGGAGAGAGAGTAGAAATAGAGAGAAAAGGAAAGACAGGGGAAACTAGAGAGAGAAAGAGAAACAGAAAACTAGAGAGAGAAAGAGAGATAGTAAACTGGCGAGAGAAGGAGAGAGAGGGGAAATGGAGAGAGAAGGAAAGAAAGGGAGAATTGGAGATAGAACGAGAAACAGGAAACTAGAGAGAGAAAGAGAGATAGGAAACTGGCGAGAGAAGGAGAGATTAGAAATAGAGAGAAAAGGAAAGAAAGAGGAAACTAGAAAGAGAAACAGGAAACTAGAGAGCGAGGAAACTAGGGAGAGAAAGTGAGACAGGAAACTGGAAAGACAGGAAACTAGAAAGAGAAGGAGAGAGAGGGGAGAACTAGAAAGAGAGAGTGAGAGAGGAAACAAGACGGAGAAAAAGAGACAGAAAACTAGAGAGAGAGAGAGAGAGAGACAAAGGGGGAACTAGAAAGAGAGTAGGCGAAACTAGAGAGAGAGAGAGAGAGAGAGAGAGAGCAGGGGGAGAAGGGAGGAAGTTTTCAGCGAGACTCTTTGACACCCCTACCAAGACTCTTCGTGTAAGAAGCCACAAAGCCTATATGGTATCTGCATGAATTATTGAAAGTCCCTTTGTCTCTCTTTATTTAGGTCATGTCTGTCGGATGTCCACTTCCCGTTTCTTTTTCGGACTTTTGACCCCCGTCCTTTATATCTCTGTTCGTAACACGCAATAATCTACATTTTCTATTGGCACCATTTCAAAAGAACTATTTCATCGTTCACCTTCAGATTCTTTAAAGCGAAAAACCAGCCCCCCTTAACTTGTTGCTGAACAATGAATATTCAACCACCGACTTAATGTAACTTTCCTGTGCGTTTCCCATAGATACTTTCATTATAAATGTTTTGATGAACTCTCCTCCATGGTAACTACTCAGTGAATTTAAGCGCATTAGTTACAAAATTCCGTTATTTTACAGATGAAATAGCTCGATATAAACGTAAGTTCTATGCTAAGAGTTTCTTCTCTTGCACTTCTCGCTTGTCGAAATCTCTTCCAGTTTCTTGCTTTCTAGTTAAATTTGATTTCTAAATATATAAATGCAATGTCAATCGTTAACTTCTATCTTCTTAATTCCTATTCTTTTATTGTTCTCGCTTCCTAATAATGTTTTTCTTACGTTTTTTCACACTCAGTAGTCACCTCCGTGTTAGTGGCATTGCTTACGGTCAAAATTAAAGATATCTGGAGATAGTTGGCTCAGTTTAGATTTTTCGCTTTCATTAATGACAATAGCAGCATCAATAACAAAATCTTCGTCATTTTTTTGTGAGATGTAGGCATTTCCATCGTGTATGAAATAGAGCTTCTTTCACTGAATATTTTAGACAAAATTAACACAGTTTCAGCAAACGTAATATGCCTTGGTTTTTAATGTAAGATGTGATTACAATATTTATAGCATTTGTTGTAGGTGTTTTTGCAGCAACTGTTGATGTGAGTTCAAAAACTTCTGACAGCGTCAGAATTATTTATTTATCAAACGTGAGTTCCGAATATTCGTCACCACTATTATAAAGTGCATAAAATGTTCATAGCTGCTGGTTAGTATGACTGTAAGGAAACACTGGAAACAAAAGTGAACAAGAGTTTAATAAATATGAGAATATGGATTGGGAATCCAGTAGTTCAACGCGACAGGCATACGACTGAAAAGGGCTACACCTTAGAGCCCCACATTTTGCCTCGGTTTCATGAGCAGACGTTCTACTGATCGAGTAGTCCATGTTTCAATAATAAGCGTGGAGAAGGCTAGTCAGTTTTTCTACTCAACAACAAGGCTCGAGAGACGCACAAGGCAGAGGGTACTGTTAAAATGATAAATGAGGTATGTGATGAATGAAAGGGGAGTAGACATCAAATGAAAATTGTGGATAAAGAGGATAGACAAGAATTGACACTTCAGTTGAAGGCGTAGTTTTCAGTGAAGTATTTACGATGGCGTCTGTTCCAGAAAGTGACATTTCTTGATAAAAAGTTTGAGCAGAACTTACTTCCTACATTCAGAACACTAGGGAAACGAGAATGATTCGATTCTCTGGAAGGAACATGGTTAGTCCTAGCTACAAATGGTTGTACTTGTGGAACTAAGGAATAGAGCTGATCTGAACATGGAAATAGCGATATGCTACCAACGTTTGCGGAATGAGGTTGCGGAGTGTAGAAAAAGAGATTCATCTATGAAACTGTGAAAAAGTTTCTGAAAACTGGAACGTAAAGAACGAGTAGATTAAGACCATTTGTATCAGTAAACTGTCGCTAGCTGATGTAAGAAACGTCTTGTTTATTTTAACATCTTCAAAATGAAACTGCTTAGCTATAATACTCATAGAGATCCATTTTTGTTCTCCATCAAAATGGCCGACGTTAGCCTCCAGGAGAATCATTCATTGCGCCTTTTTGTTATCACGTTTACAACGGACATGAAATGGAGGGATTATATTGAATCAGTTGATAGGTCTGCTGTTAGGAACGGTGGATTGCTGTTTAGTTCCAGATAATTTTTTTTTTTCAGAATCCATCTCGTTATTTTTTAAATCTACCTTTCGTCCGTGCATTGAATTTTGATTCCATCTGGTCTGCTATTCCTGCTATATATCTTGAGATTCACAACAAAATCCAAAAAGTGTCTGTAATGTTACCGATCTTGACCTGGCATCTCGACCTCAATCAGTTTCCCTTCGCTGTTACTTCCCTTTGCCTTTTCTATAAATATTTACATGGCAGTTGTTCTACTGTACTCTCCTTCCTGTGACCTCGACCGCCTCAATTTAAACGTACTGCGAGATTGGCAACAAGGTGTCATCGTTTTACTGTTGAAATAGCTAAATGTAACCGTATGTTCTATTCTAATAGTTTCTTTTTTCGCACTTCTCATCTGTGGACCTCTCTTCGTATTTCTTGCTTCCCCAGCATCTAGAATTTTCAAAGATTTTAATGTTTACTTGATTCCTTTCTTTTATTGTCCTTTTCTCTCAGTAAATTCTTTTTTCTTTTTGTCTTGCTTAGGGTGTAATGATAAAAAAATAAATGTAGATTTTTGTTTTAATCTGACTTTTGCAGAGATAAAGCCTTGCAAAAGAGCCAGGTAGTTCTTGGAGTAATAAAATTAAACCGACCATTTTCTCCAGCATCATTAGTAATATATTCTAAGTTTAAATGGTAATCAATATTATTGCTTTAATATTTCCAATTTGAAAGAGCTTGTCTAGATTCGCCATCCGCATTTAATACCGTTGAGATACACAGCAACGATTGGCACCAGAAAGAACTATGTAACTATCTTTGACCAAGACAGACAGCAATTCCAAAACAATTTTGAGCGCTGACGCAGCATCTCTTAATCAACCCCTTCCCTTTACTATACGTATAAACCAAAATAACTACGTCTACTTTATGTCTCTTCCATTGTAATACCGTCAGGCAACAAAGAAAAAAAAAAAAAAAAAAAAAGAAACCTACGCTTTTATTTCTATGTCTCGCGACCGGGCTATATCATCAATGGCTGCGTTTACAGTAAAAAACGATTCGAGAAGTCCGACATTGGCGAGAACTATTAGGCTTTCAATGGTTTCTAGGTAATTCTGCTCTAATTATTCATCCATTTTTTTAAACAGTAATTTCTTTCTTTCTTATTTTTGGCAATGTCTAACCGCTTTCGTCTCTGTCTCAATCTCGCGAGATATCAACATCTCACCTTCAGCAATGTCTACAAAGGCGTTTTCATAGACTCTCTATGTGTGTGAGTATGTCTGTTTTTTCCCCGAGTTATTTTTGTCGGCGGTTAGGCTCTTGAAAATATCTTTCCGTGTCCCGAGACAGGAAAATTGGAATTTCATCGGCTTCTTATTTAAATCGCTCGATTGAATTGGATTCGATAGTCCGTTAATCGCGTCTGTCAGTGGGGAGTGCGGCGTTTGGAGAGGCAGATGCTTTTTTTCTATATTACATTTCTTCATAAAGAGATATAACTTGATATATCTACTACGTTATAGGTCTTCTTCTTCTTCTTCTTCTTCTTCTTCTTCTTCTTCTTCTTCTATGTGATGTGTCATTTCCGGGCATGGCCGATCATGGCTCTCGATAATTTCATGTTCTTTGAAGCTTCACATAAATTTAGTAATTTTATTTCATCTAAAAATTGCTCCGCCATCCATTTCCTCTAGCTCACTATGTAGGTTGTACGTTGTTTTCTTCTTGCTTTCAATCTGTCATGTCAATATCAAAATTTCCAAGCCCTCTTTCCTCATTATGAGCATTAGAAATTTCGAATGTCTCTTCCTAATTTTAAGTATATGTGCGCTCTTTTTTACCGTTTTCTCTAAACTTCATAGTTGCTCACATGTTCAGCCCCTGGTATTCTGAGCATCTTTCTGTTGAACCACATGCTTGTTGCTTTAGCTCTCTTCTTCATCTGTGAGGAGATTGTCCAGTATTCATTTCCATATAGAACTGATATTGCGTAACTGTCCAGTAGCCTTTTCCTTGTAATAAAATTAGTCTTTTGTAATAATTTGATTAGATATTTCGACGACACCTTATCCTATTCCAATGCGCCTTCAGGTTTCAGGGTCACATTTTCCGTCCCAAGGTCAAATGCTACCCAGATATTTATATTTTTGCACTTACTTGATTTTGGCATGTCCAGTTTGTAGTTCCTTGGTTGAGCTGTAACTCCAATCTTCCTTCTTTTAATCGTCTGAGAGAACATCTTTTTGTCTTCCTTCAACATGGCTGATGCTAACCTCCAGGAGAGGAATGCATTGCGCATTGTCGGACTTCCTTTTCTCTGCTGGCATGAAGTGGAGTGATTACAGTGAAACTGTTACTAGGTCCGCTGCTAGGTACGTTGGGCCACTATGTCGTTGTAGACGATTTTCCTCGTCAGAATCTCGTCCTTGCATTCAATGTTACTATCTTGTTTCGTGCATCTGCATTCATCTGTATTCAGAGGTCTTAGATAAAATACAAAGAAGGATCTGCAATGTTATTCATCCTGATCTGGCATCTCGGCTTAAATACCTTTCTCACCGCCGTAACGTAGCTTCTCTATACATTTTTTTATAAATATTTTCATGGTAATTGTTCAGATAGGCTTCCGTCTTTGCTACTTAGATTTATGAATTTAACTTCAGTACTCAATTGGGGAAGTGGCCTCATTATATTCAAGTTGAAATGTCTAGAAGTAATCGTAAATCCTAGATTGACAAGATAAACATATTCTTCTATCTTCTATCTTCGGGAACTCGCTTCGGGTTTTTTTAATCATTTCACCCCAGAAAAGACAGAGATACCACTAGTATGCATGGCGGTTACAGAGAGTGAATATCAGGAAAAAAAAAACTGGGTATAGGGGGATTGAAGAAAGGATAAAAAAATTAATGGGATTCAAGAAGATAGAAGATGGCGATTGACGTTGAATTTAAATTTTTGAAAATTGTAATTATCAGGGAAGCAAGGAAAGAATGGGAGCAGGTAGTAAATGCGAGAAAATAAACTGTTGGAGTAGACGTGGCTCTTACATTTAACTAGTTCAACAGTAAAAGGGCGGGACCTAGAGGTCAATCTAGTAGCACGCTTAAATTTACGTAGCTGGGACACCAGGGAAAAAGATCGTCAGAGCAGTTGTCATGAAAATATTTGGAGAAAAGACAGAGGGAAGCCAGGTCAGGTCGATGAGAAAGTGACTAAAATCGAGATGTCAAGTCAGGATCGATTACACTGCAGACCCTTCTTCGGATGTTGTTAAGAACCTCGGGATGAGTAGCAGAAGCACCAGACCAGATATGGCCACAGTATTCAATTCACGGACGAGTGGTAGATTTGTAAATGTGCAAGATGGACTCTGACGAGTAAAACCTTCTGGTACGACACAGCAACCCAAATTTCCTTGCAGTAGATGCAGCTATTTATTCGATGTAGGCGTTCCACTTCAGCTCAGTTGAAAACATGAGGCCAAGAAGGCGTAGTGTGTTTCTCTCTAGGAGTCTAGCTCAGCCATACTGATGGCCGAGAGGAAAAATTCTCTTTGGTTATTAAATGAGAGCAATTTTGTTTTGGATGCACTAAAATTTAAAAGCCCTTTCCTGTTCCAGTTAACCACTTACCGGAATTCTTTTTCAGGAGCAGGGACCAGGTAAACTTTGTCAGCTCTGATGGATTTGCTATTGAGACAGGTGTAAATGATAGTTTCATCTGCATTAATGCCTATTATGGAAATGAGAACATCAGGAAGACAGCGTAGGACCGAGGATAGAGCCTTGGGGGACATCCACGTTCGTGTGAAAGGATATGGAACCGAGCCCATTCAACACGGCGGATTTGATAGGACCTCTTAGATTAAATCAATCTTCCTATAATACCGTCGCCCTGGAACTTACGTAGAAGACAAGTGTACCAAACCCTGTCAAACGACTGCGAGATATCTAAACGACATCTCGAGCTTTGCAATTCTTATAAGCTTGATACACATATTCAGTGATGGCCGTTAGCACATCAGCGGTAAACCTGGCAAAACGGAAGCCATAATGTTTTGTCAGAGAGTAGGTCGTGAGAGCTAAGATGCTTAACCACAACAGCAAGGAGTAAACTCTCAAATACATTGCCAAAAAACGGTAGGATATTAATAGAGTGATAGTTAGAGGGGCCAGAACGTTCGCTTAGAATTCTTAAAAGCAGGAACCTGCAATAAGCTCGAAAGCAAGAACCAGCGAGGCAATAGTCGTAGGTTTTGGAGAGAACTGTAGCCATCTCAAGAGCACATTTCTTTAGGAAAACTGCAGGTATTCTATCACCTCTCACTTCCAATTGCCTTATTGGAAACTAATTTAGATGCAAATCTGGCTTGGGTACTCAAGTGTTGAGTGGGGGTGAGAATTATCCGAGCAAGAATTCAGCCTTATCTGTTAGAACTTTGAATCGATTGAATAGAGGAAGGATTGAGGATTTGATGTTGTTCAGCACACTACTGCAGAGCCGCCAATAATCTCGAGAACCAAACTTGCGAGATGCTCTACGTTGTTTCATTCTATCAGAATCTTTAGAATTCTTAAAAAACAGGAACTACATAGGAGGAACTCCAATAAGCTGGAAATAGTTGTAGAGTTTGGAGAGAACTATATTGGTTAATATTTAAACGGAGCGTCTACTCAAATATAGGTATCTACGAAAAATAAGGTTCATATAATAAAACACACACACACGCATATGTCCACATTACTGAGATGAGGTATTGTAACTATTCACACTATTTAAATTGTCCGAACCCTTGTCCTCATCTTTATTGCCATATTCGAGAAGTTTTGGCCGTTGTACGCTCCGGCCTTCTTTAGGTGATATTTCTTTGAATTTCGCACTGAAGCCTTTATTTAGTCCTTTCTAATTCCATGTGCCATGACAAATGGATGAGTGAATAAAAGCGTATGCTGAAGTAATCCCAAAAGGGACTTCACACAAAGAGTTGTGAATTCGATACATGGCCAAAGCAGAGGGAAGAACGGAAACTGAGACACCCAAAAGGCATGGGACGTGGAATTAGAACAATCTACCGCCGTGGACTAAATAAAGGTTTCGGTTGGAAATTCCAAGAAATACCGCCTGAAGATATCCGGAGCGTACAACGGTCGAAACGTCGTGAATATGGAAATAATGATGAGAAAGACAGTCAGAACAATGTAAATAATGTAAATACACAATACACACACGAACACGCACACACACACACACACACACACATATATATATATATATATATATATATATATTTCGGTCTAGACATATTTCGTCTAAGTATTTGCCTATATATATATATATATATATATATATATATATATATATATATATATATAGATAGATAGATAGATAGATAGATATAAGAAAATTGCGTCCTGAAGATGAAAATTTGAAATGTCGAAAGTGCTTGGCATGTGCCTTCCATCTAACAAGAACTCGAATATAAGAATCTTATTATTCAAGGAATTGATAGTAAGTTAATGTCGCATTAAGTCTGTTAGCGAAGTGATTTCGGCATTAATCAGATTAACATTGCTATTCAATTCTTTGTATACATTCTTTCTTTATGATATAAAATATAAGCTGCACAGTCTGATATAATTATGACATCAGTTCCGCAGCAATGTAATAATCAAAATCTTATATTCTATGGAAAACTAATAATACATTTTACTCTACTAATTTCACTTAGAAAGATAAATATATATAACAAGAAAATATCGTGGATTTCTAACTTTTCAAAATTCAAACAGAATTCTCACTTGATCGATTTGAACAAGAACTCTAGCTTTGCGACATTGCACGATCCAAAACATATGTTTAACTATGAATAAATAGCATAATTAATAAAAAATCTTTCAGTCTACACATATTTCGTCTTAGTATTTGCCTACATATAAGAGAATTGCGCCATGAAGGTGACAATTTGAAATTGTCGAAGGTACTTAGGATGTGTCTTCCATCTGACTACTACGAGAATATAAGGATCTTATTCTTCAAGGAATTAATATTACGTTAATGTCTCATTAAGTCCTGTTAGCGAAAAAAGAGCAGTGCAAAGACTTGAAAATGAAATCGCACGTAAGGCACCTTGTTACACCAGGATATATATATATATATATATATATATATATATATATATATAAGTGAACATAGAAGTCAACACTTCGATTTCTAAATGCAATCGTCAGGCCTGACGATTGCATTTAGCAATCGAAGTGTTGACTTCTATGTTCACTTTTACATTTACACACGCTCTATATCTGATATTGAGCAATTTATCCCATAAATATAGCACAACTTAAGACTATATTTCTTCATATATATACGTACATACATACATACATATATATATATATATATATATATATATATATATATATATATATATATATATAAACTTTATTTCAATACTTCATGAACTTCTGATCCTTAGCTATGATTAATTAATGATGAACATGTCATTTTCGTTTATGATCGATTTCATCACGATTCTTCTGTTAAGCCTAGAGTAATTATCGATTCTAATTGCTCAAAGTAGAAGTAGATTGATCAAATAGAGTGATAAAATCCTGGAGGAATTACAGTAAGATATCTTTAATCGTTTCTAAGATACAACGGTTGAAACCTTAATCTAACAATTGGACAATTTTGCCGTTACACGAGTTAGAAAATTTTGCTGTTACATCCGGTATATATATATATATATATATATATATATATATATATATATAGATAGATAGATAGATAGATAGATAGATATACATACATACAGGGTGGGCGAGAAGCTAACTTAAACATCTGTAAAATATGTTTCATGGAGATGTAAATTGGTTTATTTTATTTTCCAACAGCTAAAATTAAACGTAATTATAGACACATGTTACAGAACAACAGGAAACGGAAGTTAAGTCAACAAAAAGCCGCCACTCAAGAACTGAACTGTTATTTTTCTTTCTAGAGCCGTGGCGTTGCACCCTTAATCGTCAAATGGACGAAACTAGCGCGAATCGTTCATCGTACCCTTATCATTTCGCCTACGAGATCTATAGATTTAACCAAGCGAAACTTCTTCACATAGGATGTCATTAAATCTTTTTATTTTTTTATTTTTTGTAAATCCCACCAAATTGAATGCTTGAAGCAGAAATTTGCTAAGCGATTTGGAGACAAGTCCTATCAGGATGCATTACTGGCAGCCACAACATTCCTTTACTGATGTTAAGTATAAGTTTCCTTTTTTGTTTCCTATTTTTACAACAGAAGATTTGCAGATGACACAGTGCAGACACGCAAAGTAAACTATAAAATCTCCCGCAGAAAGGAACGAAGCAAATCGAGAAAAAAGGATTAAACATCAACTGCAGGAAGACAGAATGCATGGCTGTTAGCAAAATGATGGTTTCAAAATTTTCCCAAATTGGAGATACCAAAAACAAAGAAGTACAAAAATTTAAATATCTGGGAACTGATTTAACAGAGGACGGAAAGTGACATACTAAAATCTGAAGGTGCAATGGCATCGCCAAAAATGCTTTCCAAAAGCTAAGCAGAGTATTAAGAAACAGAAAACTTCGTTAGAAACAAAGAAAAGAGTAATTGTTATGCACTATCTGTCCTAGATGTCAGTGAATGCTGGACAATCTACTCACAGATGAAGAAAAGATTTGGTTCTACAGAAGGTTGCTGAGAATACCCTGGGCCAAATATGCGAGTAACAACGAAGTTTTAGAGAAAATAGGAATTGAAAGCAAACAGTTGAGATTTCTACGGCACAGAATGAGAAAAGAAGGCTTGGAAAATCTGATACTCACGGGACAGATTAAGTGCAGGAGGTATAGATAAAAGCAATGCATAACGTACTTAGTGAGTTTGAGTAAGTGGGCGGTGGACAGGGTTTAGGATAAAAAAAAAACAAATTTATTAAGAGCTACGAAAGATAGGAAATTGTGGAGAGCCATGATCGCCTAGTATTTAATTTTTATGTTTGGGTAAAATTGAGCAAGTAGAGTTAAAATCAAACGTGGAACTAAGTTGAACGTGATGTCAACATTCATTGAATCTTGTGGTTTATTTCATGTTAAATTGGAGCACTTAGCAAAGAATCGAAAACATTTCGTAGCGGGAAAAACAAAAAGCATTACGAGTACAAATTAAAGTAATAATTCAAGGCTTTATTAAAGAATATAAAAGATATTAATTTTCAGACGAGAGGAAAGATTGACTGATGTTCTTCACCTTTAATTGCAAAGTGAATCAAGTGATGTACTTGACAGTAGCTGAGGATAGTATATACTCACGTAAATTAGGAGACACAGCCCAAGAAGAAGAAGAAGAACGGAGACGAAGAAGAAGAACAAGAACAAGAAGAAGAATTCACAAATCTGTGTGAAAATTGAAGATGGGTTGCAAATATGTGTACTGGTTATGGGAAAGCAACATCTTAACAAAATCTTAAAATTTGCAAAGTGAGAATAGTTTTTATTTCCCTATAAAACTGACCGAAGGACCATAAATTTACCTTTGGTTCACTGTATTTATTAGAGCTTAAATAATATAAACAGCCGATTGTTTCTTTCTATAATTGTCAGCTTGATAGGTTTAAGATAATGAATGTCAACATTGTGTACTTCTCTTGATGCATTGCTAACTTGATTTTTCTCACAAACTGTGATCGAAATGCTAAGTGGGTTACCACTTTCAATGCTGGAAATAACTTTATTTGAATAAAGAATCAGATTAATTTACAAGAGGTATGAACAATTCACGTCTTTATTTATAACGATTGCCAAAGATCAGATTGGAAATTAATAATAAAATACATTTCGCTTTTAAAGGTCAATATGGAAATTATTTATCTCCTTTAAGCAATAAACTAGGTTAGTTAAGATATAAGACGCATGATTCGAAATAGTGAAAAAATTGCATTTATTTGACGTCACTATTCCAGGCATTTTCACACACACACACACACACACAAACACACACACACACACACACACACACACACACACAAACAAACAAACAATCAATGTTAAATGTAAACGGTTTTATGAAAATATTCTAATCAATATTTACCATTTTTTGCTTGATTAACAACATTAAAAATAATGTTAATGAAAAACAGTGCTTGCTCAAAATAATCGTTTGTGCCTCAGGTACGATTTTATAGCAAATGTCTGTTTTTCAATTCTACAATGTCGAAAGGCATGGAAAACATTTTGAATAATTCAAAAAAGGGTTTCGTTGCCAAAATATAAATTGGCAACCAATCAGAACAGACCTTAGAGAATAACCTCGAACCAGAATTCTCCGACAACTTTTCGGTTTTACTCAGTCGGCTGTTTGTGAAATGCTGGAAACATTTGCCATGAATACGTGACTAAATTTTTCAAACTTAAAACTTTGTTTATTCACTATGAGACATCGTTGAAATCCCGTTCGTCGTATTCGAGGGTATATTGTTTCGTTTTCTTCAAGCATTTGATCATGATCCTGCAAGTGGATGAATATAACTACCTGTTATCTGGTTATTTTATGTGTATCAGCTCAGCTGGATTCACTTTCTTGTTTAGGTTGGTGCACATCATTCGGGGATCGAATCCTACTTATGGCCGCTTTTACATCGTATAGTTGACAACTTTTTTCTTGCTCCGGTTTTTCGTGTCGATAAAATCACCGCTTAATCATTGTAGCGGGCCCATTCATTAGATTAGAATTTGTTTTGAAAAGTCAAAGACGCGCTGGGTTAAGCGCACTAAAATATTTTTTACTTTAGGTGGGCCTTTTCATTAAGAAGAGTGCACTATTCTCACAACTCTCGACAAAATAAGACAAGGACTTTACATAGTATCACCGATAAAAGCAATAATACCACAACGCAGTATACGAGACAGGAGAAAGAAAACATAGATCTACATGGATTGGGATGATTTAAACTAAATATATATGCATGTAGTAAATTAGTTTGCTCTTCACCACAGTGGCCCACAGGCACAATGGTATGATACTTGCGGCGTATCGTAACGGATCGGGTTCGATTCTCAGAGTCGGTAGAGGATGCGCACTGCTGATGAATCCCCAAAAGAGGAAAACGGCCGTCCAGTGCTTTTCTGCATGTGTGTTGACCACCAGTTCGCTTGTCAGTGGCAGCCGCTATCATCCTATGAGGCACGGTGCTGCAAATGGTATCTATGGGGTTTCATTTCGGTTCTACCCTCTGATGAACTTGATTTCTCTGTTGTGCAAAGCCAATTTTTTCTGTTAGGTAAGCCGGTTACATACTGGAATCACATCAGATTAAACCCCCTGAGAAAAAAAAATGTTTCTTATCGACATTAAATTTGATTCCTATCTCGAGTATACCCTGGAGAGAATCAAGTACCACAGCTGCATAGGCCTGATTTTGTGCTAATGACGTTAAACTTTCTGCTTTCTGTCTCATTCTTAGATATCTTTAATCGCAGTCTCGTCATTTTGTCTGACAAAGATGTTTGATGTTTGAGTACGCCATTTTTCATAATCTTACTTGCTTTAGCAGTAGCAAAAAACCCTGTCAAACAAATCGCCAACATTGACAGATCCAGTCAGTTTAATATATATATATATATATCAGTCATGATTTTGCGTTACTGATGCCATATCCGGTCTGGTACTTCTGCTTTATATCTCTATGTAGCGAAGGAGAGAGAGAAGAAGGGACTATACATAAACTACAAGAAGACAGAATGTATGGTCATCAGCTAAAAGATGAGTCCGAAATGCAATTCACAGGTCGGAGACACTAAAATGTAATCGATCCAGGCCTGGCATCTCGACTTCAGTCACTTTCTCACCGACGTGACTTGGCTTACCGCTGTCTTTTCCGTAAATATTTTCATGCTGACTGTTGGGATTCCTTGGTGCATCGACTACATAATATTTTTCTGTAGTATCTCGACTACATGAATTTAATACTGGTAACTAGATCTCACTGTTTTATTGTGGAACTCTGTCCTGGATATGACGATAAACTACATCCGCGTCCTGGGTAAGACGATAAACTACGTCCGGCAGCAAAGCCTGTGATCAGGAGGGTTTTGTGTTTCAGGTCTACCCTGACACGGGGTGGCAGCATCTATTAGCTATGGGCAAATAGTTGATCCCAAACTTGGGCCAAAACTTTATGAAAGTGTAATAATAGGTTTTAAAACCATCAATACAACTTTTGTGAATGGTTATAACCAGTAATACATTAAAAAAGGAAAAATAATAATTAACAGCAATACATTTTTTGAAAAAAATATATTTCCGGCAATAAAAATCTTGTCGGCATTAAATAACCCATTGAGGTTGATATGCCGTAAACCAAACCAAACCAAAACAAATACTGTTGAACTAGCTAGTTGCAACCATCACTCCCAATCATAAATTTCTTTTCTTACCTTTCTCACCTGTGGGATTTACTTCCGATCTGCTGCTTCTCTGACACCTACAATCTTCAAAAGTTTAAATGTCATGTCAGTCGCCATCTTCTGTCTTCCTGAACTCTTTATCGTTCTTTCCTCACTTCTTCTCTCTAAAGTCTTCTCATTCTCTTTCACTCCTTGTAACCTCCTGCGTCTCAGTGGCAATATCGCCTTGCTTGGGGAGAAATGATAAAAAAACAACAACGAGCAAACGATAAAAAGCGAAATTTGAACAAAGTTTGCCAGTTTCAATTCCCCTGCTCTTAACCATTACTCTATCCCAAATTAAACTCTCTACGCACACACACTCACATCAGATGAACATACACATACACACATACTTACAGACGTATATGTACATATATATATATATATATATATATATATATATATATATATATATATATATATAGTTGAGGCCTCACACTTATACACTTATACACACACCCACACGAATATACACACTTACACACATCATACTCACTCACTCCCTAATGAGCCAAATGATAACACACACCCATAGCAATACACACGCTTACACATGTCATACTCGATCACTCCCTAAGAACCAAATAACACACACACAAACACTAAACAGAGACACATCCCCTCACCAAGTTCAATAAAACTGTCAAACTGACCAGAGAATTCATAGCAGCATGTATCTATCCAGCTCTTATCTCAAATAGCAACTTAAAAGACACTGTTTGACCAACACAAGGAATGTTAAAAGATTCATGTTAAAAAGATAAAATAAATAAAAAAAACAAATGAAAACTACAGACAAAAGTTCATTTTCTCCATCAAGACATTCATTTCTGTAGTTTAGTGCTAGCAGCAAGCAGAAATATTTCTCCTCCCGATGATGGCCATTTTTGGCGAAACTAGTCGAGGAATCTAAATGGAATAATAATAAAAAAAACGAAAGAATATTAATCAGTGTGTCTGAAGATTTTAATTTTTTTATTTTTTTATTGTTCAATATATATATATATATATATATATATATATATATATATATATATATATATATATATATCCACGTAAATAGTTTTGGACGATGGAAAATTAGAATGATAAACTTGTCTAAATGACTCGGCTCGATATAACATCACCGCCTACTTTTAGAACTTATAATTATTTATAGGCTTTAATTACCACGGATTTTAGTAATTACTAGCAGTAGAACCCGGCGTTTCCCGGGGATGTAACAGTAAGAGACAGATCAAGTATCGACCATCATAAAGACTAAAAAATAAAATTGACAAAGATTATTGTTTAAGGTTGACGGACACGCATGTCTTAATTAGTTTTTTTTTTACGAATTGGTCAAACCCAAACTCAAACAAAAACATTGTTTTCAATCGTTATGAGTCTACCGATTGAATAGAATTTTATTATAAACAATTGTCTTGTAAATGGAATTTTTAAAGTATTCTGAATGTAAAAATAAAGAAAAAAGTGTGCAAGACAATAAGAAACACTACCTGCCCCCCCAAGCGAAGTTTTGTTGAAATCGGTTGAAAAATGTAGGAAATCCGATCTCATATATAAACGAACACACACACACACACACACACACACACACACACACACACACACACACACACACACACACACACAACTTGGGTTTTATAATAAGTACAACTCGATAACTGGATATTAAGTATAACTCGGTATGAGTTGTCCCCCTTTCATTAATGCCTTAATCGTGTTTTCAAATTGATTTCGTGCAAAAACAATTGTGTTTTTCCAATTTTGGGCACTGTCAGAAACACCGCAAGGTAATTTTACGTAGTCCTGTGAAGTTTTGTTGAAATCGGTTGAAAAATGTAGGAAATCCGATCCAATATATAAACGTACACACACACACACACACACACACACACACACACACACATACACACACACACAATCTGCGTTTTATAATAAGTAAGATTACTAAACAGTATTAATTACTTAAGGTAAAGAAAATAACTTTGTAGCTAAAAGTAATTAAAAGTTAAAAGTGCGGTAGTTATTACCTAGTGATACCTAGAAGTTATTTAATTCGACTAGAAGTCAACAACAGCGTTATTTTGCAGACAGAAACTGTTATATTATTGTGATATCTTTAATGCACAAAAGTATTTTAACGGTATTGCTTTGGCCAAAATTGCGCTACGAGGTGCCGATTTTTTTTCTTTTACATATTTTTCGGCAATTCGCAAGTATACAGAAATAGGATTGTTATTATTATTATATACATTACATAAGTGACCACACACACTTTGATTGTGATATCTATTTTAGCAGTTGTTGCTTTTGAGAGTCTCCTAGTTGTTTCTTTTATTTATTTGCGCTCTTCCTGCGTGTCTCTCTCGCACCAGTCGACAAATTCCGAAGAAATGTGTCTTCACTAATTCAGATTAATGCTTAGTACACGATGGTCAAAATGCATGTGCAACGAAGAATTAATACGTAGAATCAGAACGAGATCTTTGAAATTCAAACTTCACGAAATGAGGGTTGAGTTGATGGACTGGTCAACCATCTGCGGAAAAAGAGGGAGTGGAAAAGTGTTAATGATCCAGCAAATGTGTTTGTGTGAATCAGTGGCAGTAGGGTGACATACGGTGATTTTAGTGAATCAAATGTTTCTTTTTAAAAAGACAGGACGGTTTGGTGATCTATGATCACAGACGCCTTGAAACGACATTCTATGTCTTTTATGTGCCGTGTCCATTCAAGGCGTAGGCGGTCAAAGCTCTCCATTTCTTCCTTTTCCTTGTAGCTCTGAATAAGATTGATCATTTTGTTATTTCTCCAGAACCCTGTTCTGTCACCCACTTGAGCCTGTTAAGAATGTCACGCGTTTCTTTCCCTTATCCTGTAAGGATCTGATTTTCCAAGCCTTCCTTTCTCCTTACCTGTTCCCAAAAATTTCAGCTGCCTCTTTCTGACGTTAAGTACATGTTTCCATTTTGTTTGCTTTCTTTCCAAAACCTCATCGTTGCTCACATATTTGGTCCATGGTATCTTCAGCATCCTTCTGTAGAATCACACCGCTGATACCTCGAGTCTCTTCTTTATCTTTGAGGAGATTGTCCAGCATTCGTTGTCGTAAAGGAGGACAGATATCACGTAGATGTCCAGTACTCTTTTCTTTGTTACTAACGAAAGACGCTTGTCTCGTAATACTCTGCCTAACTTTTAGAATGCGTCTTTGGAGCCCCCAATACGTCTTCAGATCTCAGCGTCGCACTATCAAAACACTTCCCTGATATTAAAGTTTCCGCGCCTGCTTGATTTTAGTGTCTCCGACCTGTAAATTGCATTTCGGGCTCATCTTTTAGCTGATGACCATACATTCTGTCTTCTTGTAGTTTATGTATCGTCCCTTCTTCTCTCTCTCCTTCGTTACCTTCTGTAAGGGTTTTTGTAGTTTCCTTTGTGTCTCTGCTATCAGCACTGTGTCATCTGCGTATATTATATTGTTAAGAATGTGGCCGCCAATGACGAATCTTGGTGGGATTTTTAGTACTCTTAGAATTGCCTCGCTGTATAGGTTGAATAAGTCCGGCGAGAAGATGCATCCTTGCTTTACTTTCCTTTATATTTCTGTGTATCTGCTGAACATTTTTTTATCCTTATGCAGGTGGTTTTCTTCCTGTAGAGGTTTTTGATTATGCTAATGTCTTTCTCGAATATGTCAAGATTGTTGAGCAGCTCTAACAAATCTTTGTGGTATACTTTATCGAAAGCCTTTGCGTAGTCTATAAAATACAGGTGCTCGTTCTTCTCCATTTCTGTTGTCCTTTCTGAGCATGAATATCGTGTTCCTTGTTTCGGTGTCTTTAACGAATCTGCACTGTTTTTGTTCTATCTCTGGCCTGATTCATCAGAATACGGATGATGAGTTTTGTTATGTGTCTCATTAGGCAGATTTTTCGGGGGAGTTCACTTTCGTTTGCTCCTGGTTTCTTAGGCAGTGCTATGATAATATATCTGCTCAGATCTTCCGGTATTTCCCTTCTGTTTTAGATTTCATTTATTATTTCCGTAATCTTGTCTATACCGAAACCATCTAGGGCTGTCAGTAGGTGTGTTACAAATCTGTCTGGCCCTGCAGCCTTCTTTCTGCTCAATTTGGCCAGTGCAGCTACTACTTCGGTTTTTAGTATTAGGTTGGTGCAAAAATAATGTCGCTTTCTCACATGGTAACATATGTGAGAAAACGACATTATTTTTGCACCAACCTAATATCTCAGGCCCGTTGGTAATTCGGTGCATTGCCGGTTGTTCTCTTTGATCGTGGAAGAATTCTTTAATATATTCGTTCCAGCGCTGAAGGATTTTTTCCTTCTCTAATATGAGCTTTCCATCCTTGGATTTTATGCAGCCTCTTGACGATCAACTCTCTGTCCTGGTAGTTGCCATATTTGTTTATGCATATCTCCTTTGTCTTTGGTACTCAATCTCTCTATTTCAGCACATTCTTCTTTTAGCCATTCTTCTTTAGACTGCCTGCACTTAGTCCTTATTTTATTTTGCAGCTTTGTGTATTCCGTTCCGTAACTTGGTAGAGATTTCACTGTTTTGAATTGGAAATATATAATCTCTTGAGCAAATTTGATTTCATAGTGGATGTATCTATTAGGAAAAAAATATTCTTATTTCAGCACACATCTACGATGAAAAATCTATACAACATGAATTTTTTGTTGTGTAGAATTGTTTTATTAATATTTAAAAAAAAAATGTCAATGTATATTTAATCGATAGTCAATGAGGATAAAAGCATTCACGCAGCACATATCCATTGTCTCCTTCCTTGTTAATGCACATAATTCAGTAGTGAGTATTAATAAACGTAATTCGAATATGATACAATGAAAATTTCAGACTAGAAGTCTTCTAAGTCACCACGAAAATTTCTAACAGATTCGAAGGCATGAACGCAGACAAGTTTTTAAATAACTGAAAAGCAAATGGCATATCTACTTGTGCGAGGTATATTATTATTTTATTCGTCTGAAAAAGATTTTAGGCCTTAAAGAAGATTATCTTTCATCATATCTTATACACTGGCGCTACAGAATTACAAAGTATTTTACGATATAACAAATAATCACTTGATGACTTCGAACAGCAGTAACAACTAAAAAGGATATCATATAATTAGAAGGGAAAATAATGATATAATCAAGTTGTTGAGTTTCCACAGGACAATAAACTCAGTGCTAGAAAGAGGAGGCACGGTGGAGTAATGGACGGCTCGGACTGAGGAATCGGAGAGCCGAGTTCGAATTCTAGTCGAATCCATTACATTCACTTGGGTGCTAATACCCTTGGGAAAGGCAGGAGTCCTCTTTTCCATCCACCTATGGGTAAATAGCATAGACTGGGTTCTATAACCTTGGATGGCAACTGGTCTACAACAGAAAGAAATGGCAACCTACTGCGGGGAAAAATCTGCCTCGTCAGTCGTGTATCGAAAGATACATGATCGCCTAAGTGACTGATTGGAAAGAGCGATAAAAGTGGACTTTTTTTAGATAAACATTTTATAAATTCTGGTCAATGACTGCCTAAATTTTTCTGTATTTAATTGATGTGTGTTAAAAAAAATCACATTATTCTCGATGAAATATCGCCCCCCCCCCGCAAAAAAAACGCGTGTATGTAATTAAAAAAAAAATAGATGCTATTCTGTTATACGACATAAATCTGGCAAGGCAGGTAAGGGTTTCGAATCTTAGAGCAGTCGATAAAACATTAAAAACAGGTTCTTGCTAATACACTTGGGAAAGGTATTAATCCTCTTCTTCTCCCCCCAGCTATGGGTAAATAACAGAATAAACCGGGTTCTATAGCCTTGGATGGCAACTGGTCTGCCGCAGAAAGAAATGGCAACCTACTTCAGGAAAAAATCTGCCTCGTCAGTCATGTATCGAAAGATACATGATTGCCTAAGTGTGTATCATGCATTGCACATAAATAAAAGCACAATAACAGTTAGTGAACTTGTGATATCTGTTTACCTGAAAAAAAATTTAAGATAAAAGATTTTATAAATTCAGGTCAATGAACGCCTAAATTTTTCTGTACTGAATTGACGCGTGTTAAAAATTACTGTGGCATGTTGAAATTTAATATTGTTGAAGTTATCGCTGACATTTTTGTCGAGAGTTACAAACCCTGCATTTCCTTCAATTTCGTAAACCAATCGATGAAATTTGAATAAGCTGCTTTGTTTGGGCAAAGGGACTAGCGGACGGACTAACGGAAATCACAGATTTTTATATATAGATAGATGGAAACATTCAATCATACAATTACTATTTGTGTCTAGTGTTCGAAGTAAAGGACAATAGAATCTCCCGTCCAACATTACGTAATTGCTCCGAGGAGATGTCCTTGTGCTATTCTTGATTAACTTGAGTAAACAACGACAATCGTATCAACGTTTATCCGAAAATCCGATAACTCTTGACAAGTCATCACGAAGAAAAAATGCGTTTCGAAGGATCAGTTTCTAATCAGGGTGGGACTTTTTAAACAAAGATTGAGTTTGGGTGGGTTCATATTGTAACGTGTCTTTTTTATCTGGACTGATTGTTTGCACTGATAAATCAGGGTAACTTTGACTCTGGGAGGCGTGATTAAGTTTAAGAATCTAATGAACTAGATCAACTTGGCGCGCCCAAGATGAAGTCTGCATCTAGATTTTATCGTGAGAAGAGAGGAAATAAACATGGCCGACTTTGTGCGCGACTTGACATCCAGACATCATCATCATCACCATCATCCTCATTATCATCAATATCATTCTTCGAACAGTGGAAATTTTATAGTGGATATCTTCAAACTGACAATGAAAGAATTTTTTTTTTTTTTTGCAATAGATAAATAACAATTTCTAATTTTCAACTTGAAATGATCCATTTAATATCAACTTTATGAATTATTAAAAGACTATTAAATCTAATGAATATTTAGTTATTCTATCATTATATTCAATGCCAGGCATAAAAAAAACAATCGTCAGTATTATTTGCAGTTAATAAATAAAATTGTAGGTAGTAAAATGCCGCTTAAACAACCCAAAAAATTATTGAAGCCCCGACTATAAGCTATGCCGCTGGTACACAGTCTGGCAAAAATATTATGAAATTAGTACAATTTGAGAATATTGACTTCAGTTATTTTATTAGTAGTAAATTAATAACAAATAAGACGGAATCTATTTTATTTTTTCTAAACTTTCCACCCTAAGCAATGAAATTGTTATATCGTGGGTAATACGATATAAGCATAAGTTTTTATTGTACGGAAAGTACAAATGATTAAGAGTTTGTAAATATAACAATCAGTAAAAGGGGAGATAAGTCACGGAGATCGTAGTCGTCCTTCATACGTTTCTACTACAATAGTTCGTCATGTCTTTTTTTTTTCTCCCAATCACGTCTCTTCTAGACTGACCAATCACAGTTGGGGTGTGTTAGGTTTTTCCACTATAACAGAAAGAAAAAAATGGAATGGATGAGAGTTGAAATTATAGACATAATGAAAATTGAACAAAAACAATACCAAAGTACTGCACTGAATATAGGACACTACACAAGCATACCAGGGACAAATACTAGCAAGCTAAAGGGAAATGTGTCAACGAGAAGTGTGCAGAAATAGAAAGAGTATTAGAGATTAAGTAGATATGCATAAGAAAAATAATAGAACTAATGGTACATAAGGCATACTAATCATCAGGAAGCAAAAATTCCAATGATGGAACACTGATAACCGAGAAAGAAAAATACTTCAGAGATGAACCGAATATATCGGAGAAATTTTCAATTATGAAATATACAGAAATATTGAAAGATCAGAAATATTAAAATCTGAATTGAAATCAACACTGCCAAAACTATCTATCGAATAAGCAATTACCCAGATTTCAATGCGATAAACTCCCGATTGATCCGAATGTAAATGAGAAATATATGGACAATCTTAAAGGAAGATACAATGATCAAAATAAGAATAAAAAGTGGAACATATTAAGAGAAGCTTTAGTAACATTAGCAATCGGGATCTTCCCAAAGAAAACTAGGAAAATGTTATATTGTGGATAATACGATATAAGCAACCAGGTAATCCCGAGTGGAAAGATTACACTAACACAAGAATTAGGTAAAACAAATAACAAGGTTTTTATTGTACGGAAAGTACAAATGATTAAGAGTTTGTAATAATAATAACAAGGACAACGTGAGATACGTCACGGAGGTCCGTAGTGTTCCATCTACCAATACAATAGTTCGTGGCGTCTTTTATTTTCTCCCATTCAGGTTTCTTTAGACTGACCAATCACTGTCGGGGGTGTGTTAGGTTGTTTTACTTATAACAGAAATAAAGGCAGTAAGATGCAGAGGGTTACTAAGTTTCAGAGAATATGAGAAAAAAAAAATTACTAAGGATAGATAACAATAAAAGAACGAGAAATAAGACAGAAGACAGCGATTGACATTGCATTTAAATTTTTGAACATCCAACTTGACTAGAAAGCAAGAAGCTGGAAGACTTCTCCACAAGCGAGAAGTGCGAAAGGATAAACTGTTAGCACATAAATTATGCTTACATCTAGCCATTTTGACTGCAAAATTGTGAGAACTTGAAGCCAATCTAGTACTGCACTTAAATTCATAAATGCTGCGCATCACAGAGGAAAGTGCATCAGAATAATGAACAGGGAAATATTTATAGAAAAGGCACAGGGAAGCTACATTATGGCGGTGGGAACGTGACCGAAGCTGAAATGCCAGGTCAATATCAATAACATTGCAGATTAAACTTTGGATTTTATATAATATACATCAGTCGCACACCCAAATTTACAGCAAGTGATATTCCTAAGCGGTTACCCATCTAAGTACTGACCAAGATCGACGCTGCGTAACTACGAACGTGTAAGTCATAATGATGGATGGGGAAGAAGCGGTGGTTGCATATTATGGGGATATATGGGATAGATAACGGTTGAGCCTCGACTTGATGAGATTAGCATTGTGCTGATCAGGGAAGCATTAACTTAGGGGTCTGTGCCACATTGCATTCTTTCTGGGGAAGAAGCTGTCTGGGTCGAAAGGGATAAGATGGCCATCGTCTGTATTATAGTTGGGTGATTATGTTATCAAGAACATTTGTTTCGTGTGACTTTTGGAAAAGAAAATATAATAGAACGAGATAAAGAAATTTTATTTAAAGGAACAGAAGATGATGAGAGAATGACACACTAGAACACGCTCGAATATAATGAACTATAATTTTATGAACATAATATTGTTTTTTTTGCGTTTGATTTTCTCAGTAACCTCAAAATGTTTGGATAGTTTGTTCAAAGTTTTATAATTTACAAAGAAAAATTATAAATGACAAGATAGCAGGGAGGGTATATGGTAAAACAGGTCACTCTTATACTCCTTTGCAATTAGATCTTTTCTGATTCATTCTGCATGCCGGTTGGATGTGAAAAGTATGAAGCTAGAGAACAAAATAAAAAGTCGTTTTCTGCGCATAGGCTCCGAGCATCAGTTTCGGTCCACGAGTCAAGCCCACGAAATTCAAGCGACATTGGCCAGTAGCGAACATTTCTGCCGGAAAAGGAGATGTCTCTGACGACTACTAGTTTTGCGTAAAAGCAGGGCTCACATAACGGCCAAATGAAGTTGCGAGTCGGCAGGCCACTTGCCGGCACGCAGGGTGCTGCCACCGCCACCGATATGACCGCTCCTCTTAACGACCGTTACCACCGTTACCAATCCGGGTTTGACTCTTCACACACGCAATCTAGAATATCCTCTCAACGTCGTCACCACTCAAAATAAGTCTTCCTCGTCCCCGACGCTGTAAATGCGGCAAATCCAACTCACTACTGAGGCCGACTATCCAGCTTCTTTATCATCAAACTCCACACGCCAACCGTCACGATTGATAACATCTCAACGTCGACACTGCCTAGATACAAGCCTTCCTCGAGGCCAACGCCGTCACCTTACCAAACCCGATTCACTACAGCGGCCCACACTTTAGCTTCGGCAGTGCCAGGCTCGAAAACCTAACCGTCGTGATTGAGAACATCTAAACGTTGACATATGGAGCCTCGTTTCAGAAGTGTAAGAAAATGCTAACAGATTTTAGTACTTTCACTGAAAACTCATTTTTTTGCACATTGGCCGGCTCACAGAAAGTAATTGAATTTTTGTACAATCGCAGACTCCAAATATTTGAAATTTTGTATTCATATATATTAACCAACCAGCGATGTCGTACGAGACACGCAGTGTTATTTGAATTGTCAGACAGTAAAATATCCTAGAATGAATGTCTGAGGCTCAACTTCAGTTTATGTTCAACGATATTTTTCCTTATAGAAATATTTAGAAATATTTATCAGCCAATAATAACTTGAGAATAATATATCTAAATTTTAGATTCATCCGGAGCCTAATATTTTTTTTTTATAAAGATGATCATTTTTTATGTGCTAACTTGTCTTTCAGTGGAGCTTTGACCAGGGTGTTAGTTCGATCGTTTGTCACAAAAACGAAACTGAAATTCTCGTACACAATTAATAGCTTACATCTTTAGCATATTCGAGTATACAATTTTGCTAAAATTATGGTTAGTGATAAAGACGACATTCCGCAAACTCGTTTAAATGCGGCGACAATAGTAACAAACTTCCGATCTTTATTTCATGTGG
The DNA here is from genome assembly GCA_963932145.1 of Acanthosepion lycidas. Taxonomy (NCBI): domain Eukaryota; kingdom Metazoa; phylum Mollusca; class Cephalopoda; order Sepiida; family Sepiidae; genus Acanthosepion; species Acanthosepion lycidas. The sequence goes on from OZ010579.1 coordinate 91,596,766, forward strand.
TTTTCTGCTGGAATTTATACGCACGGTGAAAACAATGTTGATCTGTCACATATATCTGCACACATTTGGACACATTTTTCGTTTATCCTATAATAACGCAATACATTCAGTTGTAAAAAAGATACAGTATTTTGTGTGAAGTTGTTCGCAAATAATCTTTGTAATTCATTTCTTTCAATTTGAAAGAAAACTAATACTCAAATGAATAAAAATTATTAAAATTTGTAGATCCATGTTTGAAGATTCTTAATTCTTCCTTTATACATGCATATTCCGCCACAGAGACCTCCCAGATAGAAGCCATCCTCATCACCAATGCTGTCACCTCGGCAAACCCGACAATACAGCGGCCGACTATCCAGCTCCGACACCGCCAGGCTCCAGACGCCAATCGTCGTGATTGATAACGTCTCAACGTTGACACCACACAGCTACAAACCTTCTTCGTCAACAATGCTGTTACCATGGCAAATCCATGCAAGGGACTCGGACTTCGCAATCAGCATCTCCGACTTCAAAAGCAAGCGACACCTACTCTGCAAGTAAGCGAATCTAACGCCGCAAGGATGCAACCCACTCGTGAAACTATCATTTCGTAGAAACACAGTTCTATCAGAAAAGATTGATACTGCCAACAAGTAATACCGACATCACAAACAATCGACACCGACTCCGCAAGCATGCAAACACTCATACTACCATCGCTTCATAGAACTGGCGTACCAGCTAAGCCAATCACTTGTCACCTTGACAACAAACGTACCCTACCAATAATCGACCCTCCACCGTGACCTCGATCGATCAACATGTGCGAACGACCATATCCTGTGAACTCAGTCAAACCAATACAAGATATCGGTTAAATCCCGGTTCTACCTTTCCTCGTTGACAACTCCTTCACCATAGCAAATCCGACTCAACTGTATAAAACACCCTATATATTAAACACGTTGTTCAAAAAGCCTACTCCTTGTTATTCCCGTCATTTCGCAACCAAACGCTTATAATATTCCTACACGACTGGCTTAAAACCTAGAGTTATGTGGACATTAAGTGATTTTATCTGTTATGGTTTCTTTATGACCAGCAGTATTGTTTACAAAATGGGATATTCAAAGCAGCCACACACTTGACCAAAAAGAAATAAAATAATAAATAAAGTAAAAACTTTCGGGAGCCAGTGGTAGTCAGTCGGAAGTTACGAATTTGAGTTCGCAGGCTTAGAGTGAGTTGAAAGCAGAGTCGTCATTCTAATCAGTGATATCGGTAGGAATTGGTTGGCGAACGTAAGAAGAAGCGAAGGGTCCATAGTGCCATCTACTTACCCACAGAGAGTGCTAGGTTCAGCTTGAAACTCGGTTAGTGAGTAATTAAACAATTTATTGAAAACAGGATTCGGTTTTCATTTCACACTTGGCCTTATTTTCACTTTCCGTTCCCTTGTGAATGTGCCAGCCTCTGTCGTACAGAGACGTTTTCCTAACACATCGAGGCAAACGGGAAGCAGAACACAACGCGGGGGTTGATTTGCTCTATGGGTGAGGGCAGAGAGGTGTAACCGTTGTATGTTTACAACGTCTCATCTTGAAGAGAAATTGATGTTAATTTAACTGGTTGTTTAGCCGAGAGATTGGTTTATTTTTTTTACGGCATATCAACCTCAATGGGTTATTTAATGCCGACATGATTGCTAGGAAACGTTCGAATATGTATGTTTGTAAATCAGGTTTCATTGACGTATTTTTGTAAAGAGGGTTTTTGTCGAGTGTTAAATGTATTGCTGGTAATATCTTTTTCAAAAATTTATTGCTGATATTTTTAGCCAAAAAAAAAAAAAAAAATTACTTTTATACTTTCATAGTATTTTGATCCTAGTTTGGGGGTTAACTATTTACCCAATCCCGAAGCAAAGTAAACCTGGAAAAAAACATCAATTAAGAGGTGATTCCATGTTCATCAAAAGCTCCCAATCATAGGCCTTGCTGCTGGATGTAGTTTATCGTCATACCCAGGACGACCGAGAGTTTGGACCACAGATCGCAGTCAAGACAAATAAAATCTATTTACTGTACTGAATGTTGATGAAGCAATCGGCACGTTTTAAGATACGACATTTTTTTTTGTTTAATTTTGAACCTTGTAAAATCTGCGATAACCAAGGTTAGTAGATGTTGTGCAAATGGAACATTTTTGGGGACAATCTATTTATAATTCAGAATAATTTTGTTGCGTAGATATCTATTTTTCAAATAATTTTTAATTATTTTTATAGTAGACTTCTATATTAACAAAAGTATAGAAAGAGAAAAGAAAATCTAAGCATCAATAGTAAGAAGACAAAATGTATGGGTGTCCGCGAGAGTAAGAGCGTAACATGTCAACTATGACCTGGAGATGCCAAACACAAGCAATCATGAAAAATTTAAATACAGAGGACGGAATATCTGATACCGAAATCTGAAGACGCTTTGGAATAGCAAAAGACGTATTCCAAAAGCTAAGCAAAATATTAAGAAACACGAAAATTTCATGCAGAACAAAAAAAAAAAAAAATAAAAAAAATAAGTAAAAAAGAGTGCTGAACCTTTATGTAATATTATTAATGGACCAATCACAGCCCCGACCCATTCACTGAATCGACTATGACGAGCTCGCTTCTAAAATCTAATTGTACCTAAACAGAAGCAGATCAAAAGCTCTTTTGGATACGTGTCTCTGTCGACAGTTCTGTCATTCGCGCAATCTCTTAAATGAGTCCGTTTTTCGATCGCCTAGTGGTTCATTGTGTCCATCGCATAGGGGGTTATTAACTGCCTCCGGGGAGCGTGGTAACTTGTTCCTAGCGTGATTCTCAAGGCTGGCCGTGTAATGTTGAAGCTAGGTGGGGGATCTCTTCATTTACGAACAATCATATCAGAAACTCTAAACAATTATTTATGAACGGGGTATGTTACACAAATATGCATTAGTTACGCATCTAGGTTGAAAAATGGTGTTTTAAAAATCACTGAGGGGTTTGTTTTCTGACTCGATTCAATTCTCCCTGTTCAGACTGCTATTGAACATTGATAGTAGTAATCTCAATCACAGTCTCACGGCATGTCAGCTACAGTGAAGTACCTCTTTGTCTGTGTGTTGGTTCTGTCCACAGGATGCATATGTTCTCCCAACTTCGAGTAGCGGAGGATTGCTTATCACGTCGGTCAAGCTCTCCCCGTGATTAGTGGAACCAAATGTCCCGTCGATCCATATAAGCGACTCCACCAGACACCCTATCTTCAATTTTTTACATTGATGTATGTAAAAGCTTCCAACGTCACCTTGATTATCTCATTGTCTATTGTATGAGAAAACAGATGGCCCCGACAAAAACAAAATTTCTTCAAATTTTAGTGAGCTCTACCGTATGACTTTGGCATGGTAATATTAAGAATGTGTCCCTTTCAGGCGAGGTTTCCGCTCAAAAGTTTATCCTTATCAGACCACCTTTTAGAAACATTAAAACGTTCTGGGTATGATGATAAACTACATCCGGCAGCAAAGCTTCTAATCAGGAGATTTTGAGGAGTTTGGAACCGTCTCTTAATTGCTGTCGTCCCCAGGTCCACCCTCACCCGGGGTGGTAGCATCTGTTAGGGTCCCAGCTATGGGTAAATATTTTTCCCCTCCCCCAAACTGGTGCCTGAATACTAAGAAAGTGTAAAGATAGGTTTTTATAATAAAAATACCAGCAATACAAATTGCAATATATATATATATATATATATATATATATATATATATATATATATATATATATATATATATATGTATGTGTGTATATATATGTGTATCTTTATATATATATGTATATATATATATGTATATATATATATATACATGTGTGTGTACATATATGTGTATCTTTATATATATATATATGCATATATATATGTGCATCTTTATATATATATATATATATATATATATATGTGTGTGTGTGTATATATATGTGTATCTTTATATATATATATATATATGCGTGTGTGTATATATATGTGTATCTATATATATATATATATATATATATATATATATATATATATATATATATAATGTACATTCACAAAAGCCGATTCCCAAAAACTACAGATTCCCTTCAATGAGGCACCCCGTTTGCCGTGGGTGGCGACCCATGATGCCTGGGGCCGGAGTCCTGGTGACTGAGTGACTCCTGACACGCTATAAATGACCAGGAGATGCGACACTTTAGATAATGTGGTTTAATATATTAAAAATACGAATGGAAAACAACGTTAAACACATAATTCCATTCCATATATTCTGTTGGAACTTATCAGTATGTTTAGAAAGCTTAATTAACAATCCATCTTAATGAAGCGGAATATATTAAATTATATATACGTCGTGGGTATGACGATAAACTACGTCCAGCAGTAAGGCCTCTGATCAGGAGGTTTTGAGGAGCGTGGAACCACCTCTTAATTGCTGGTGTTCCCATATCCGCCCTGACCCGAGGTGGTGGTACCTGTTAGGGTCTTAACTCTGGGCAAATACTGAACCAGCAAATAAATAAATAAACAATACGTTTCTCTAGTAAAATGAGCAAACATACGTTTTTATACTAAAATTACCAGCAATACATTTTTTATAAAAAAATACCAACAGTACATTTTTGTAATTAAATTACCAGCAATATTATATGATCTACAAACTATATATTTAAAAAAAAATGCTTTTTACCCTGAAATATAAAATTATGTACAAAATATTTAGATTTCCGCATTAAATAACCCATAGAGATTGATAGTGATTTTCTAAGCACAGCTTAGATGTGGCACAATACCGAGAGTATGGGCACCCAGTGAGGATCGAATTCGCTACTCAGTCGTAATTGATCTCGCAAGACAAGCTTTCTAACCATTACACCACGTCGAGCGTCCCATAGAGATTGATATGCCTCTAAACAAAATCAACCAACCAACAAACATGTATATCACAAAAAATGTGTATCATTACGAAAACAAAATAACATACAGTGTAACCCGGATAGAAGAGAGTTGTCGGGAGCGGATAAGAAGTCTCTTATAACCGGGTTTTTCTTATATCCGAGTTTCTCTTATATCCGGGTTTCTTATATCCGGGTTACACTGTATTTAATATTACTACAACCCCCCCAGGAAAATTAAATTTAATTTAAATAATCCATAAAGGACTTGATATGCCGTTAAACATAAATCAATAATAATAAAAAAAATAATTACTTTTCATCAAAATTGTTCCGTGTTCAATTCTCCCGGATTCCCTTAACAACTGCATTTTTATAGATTTAATTTTAATTTTCCGTTTCTTTCCCCATTTCTCTCCTAATTGTTTAACACATATCTCGGCGAGTTTTCGCGATTTAGTTCTAATCACCTCTATTCAACATTTTTAATTCTCATAAAACTAACAGTCGAACCAGGGCCAGTAACCTTTTACAATAGCAGTTCTCTTATATGATAGTGAATGCTGGACAACCTTCTCACAGATGAGGAAAAAGATTTGAGTCAACAGAAATATGGGCCTACAGAAGGATACTGAGTAAACCAATGACTGAACATATGAGTAATGAGGAAGTTGTAAGGGAAATAACAAGGCGCTTATACTTAGAAACAGAGAGGGCTAAAATTTCTAGGACACATAATGAGAAAAGCGGGTTTGAAGAATTTTCACTCATAGGATATTAAAGACAAGAGAGTTGTAGGAAAACAGTAAGTCTCCTAATTTACGATTTAGTTATAGGTATGACGATAAACTACATCCGGCAGCAGGGCCTCTGATCAGTATAGTGGAGATTTTAAGCAGCGTGGAACCAACTCTTAAATAATATTGTTCCCAGGTCCACTCTGACTTGAGGTGGTAGCACCTGTTAGGATCCCAGGTATGGGAAAATAGTGAATCTCAAAGCAAAAGTAAAACACTATAAAAGTGTTGGAAAGAATTTATAGTAAAAATACCAGCAATACATTTTTATAGCAAAATGACTTGCAATACATTTTATATGTAGTTGAAGCCATAAGATTGTGCTCAAAATATTTAGATTCCAGCATTAAAAAAATAAAAAACATGGAGATATGCCGCTAAACAAAATCAACCAAATAACCAACATGGAAGAACTCTTTCATGACATAAATCCAGATAATATCCTACAATTTCTTAAAATTAAATTATATTCTAAAATATAACTTCAAACAGACTACGACATAAAACCCAGATACCACTGCCTCCAGTAATTATGCCCACACAAACATATGCGCAAAAGTTGAATATCATCTACCATGTATTCAGTTGCGAAAGTAGAATAACATATATCATATTCGTATTACTTTAAAACTCCAAAATTAAATTTAGGTGTTCAATGACCCACATGGAGTTGATGTCCCTTTAAACAAACGAGACAAAAAATCCTGATGGGTCTGTGTAAATTGGTGGCAGAACAGAGTGAGAGAGTTAGTGAAAGTCAAAAGCTGCTAAACGCTACAATGGAAAGGAAATTGTGGAATGCTTTGATGGCTTACTCCCTGAAGTACACGGAACATCGAAGAAGATATTAAAATGTACAGGGTCGAATAAGTAAAAGGGTTTAAGATAATTAAATTCTACTAATCATTAGCAATATCAGGGCTTGTTTGATTGCTTGCTTTAAAAAACATATTTTGAAACCTCCATTCTTTGCCTAAGTGTGAACAACGTATAACTATTTAAGTCATGTAGCAGAACAACTTGCTTTCTTCTTGCTGTTAGCTTACAGATGGGCGTCAGAATGGCAGATGACATGGAAATTGACAAAACAAAATTTAGTTTTAGCCTCTCTTCCAAATAGGATTCGCAGCTAATCTCGAAATATTGTAGGGGAAATTCCATCAAGTCGCTCCTCCCTGTTGAGTTCGTAACGCGAAGAACAGACATGATGACTCAGTTCTCTCATCTGCATTATTTCTTTGCTATCTAAGCTATCGACCTCGTCTTTAAGTCGTTTTCATGTCATTTTTAGTTATTCTTTCTATCTCGGTCTCTTAAAGGGCCCAGTTTTTATGATTATAGTCATTTACTAAGCGAAGTTTAGATGTAACACAGAAAGTATAGAGCACACATTGAGAATAGAACTCACTATTCAGTCGTAAATGACTTAGCTAAACAAACTTGCTAACCATTACATCATATCCCAGTTTATGGGATTATATTCGAATACTAAATTAAAGTGCTTACACGTGTTTAACTAACTCAGTTCTTATGATGTTTTTTTCCAAAGTACTACAAACTGTATTAAAACTGTGCTGTTTTACGTTTAATCAAATTGTATACTTATTAATATCAAGACATAGTAAAAACAAAAGTTACAAATATTAAAGGATTTCTTTCCAAAGCATAAAATAAAAGTTCAATTTCAAACTTTTTTATTTAAAAATTAATTCGTTTTCTACATGTTTAAATTAGGCACCGCTAAAATTTTTCTTTAAAAGATCATACCATAATGAAAAAGGGTTCCAAACTTGATAAAATCAAAGTTTTATCGTCAAAATGCTTACGTTATTATTAAGAGGTAAGACCAAAGTATTTTTTTTATTATTTCATTAATGTTTTTAATCCTTTGTAGCACTTTCAAAGTTTTGGTTAAACCCCCTTTTTTTTATTGGGTGGGCAAAATATTAGTATTGAAAATTCTAGCGTCTTTTGTTTTGGCGTTAAAACACTGTGTTTTGGAAATTCTTGTAAAAATTAAATAATTGTTGGATTTTAATCACAATTTTAGGACTGGTTCACAAATGAATGAAATTATTTTTGAAATTTTCTTTCTAGAAAATCTTGGTAAAAATATTTTTTTTTTATGATCTGTTAACCTCCCTTACTTAATATTATGAAATTTCGAGAAATTAAAATTTCAGCCTCTTCATATTCAGACTCTTTGGGGGAATCAATTTGTTTTTGTCAAACAGAAAAATTTTTTTACTGTAAATCTGCTCTGAATCATAAAATTAAAAATGCAATAAATCGATGACACTATTTAATTATTAGGTTGGTGCAAAAATAATGTCGTTTTCTCACATAAAGTTGAACGTCAAAAAACGACATTATTTTTGCACCAACCTAATATAAAAGCTTTTAATTGATTTTATGAATAAGATATAATAAGCAGACTATTAAGTAATAATGTCGTTTTTTGACGTATTTTTTAACGTCAAAAAACGACATTATTACGTCATTATTTTTGCACCAACCTAATATCTGAAGAATAAAATTACCAATGAATAATGAATTTTTACAAGAATTATTTACATTTTTAAAAATTTTAATTAAAAAAAATTAATTAAGTTTCAAATCTTTTTACATTCTGCATTAATTTCAGCGGTTTTGATTATATTATTATTATTAAGTGAAAACTATATTTACTCATCATAAATGGAAAAGCTTAATTCATCATCAAAACAATATTTTTTAAAAGAAATTTGAATTTTTCGTATGTGTATAAACGTGCTGTTTTTTGTAAGTACAGGCAACCATACAAGACATAAATTTAATATAGGAGAAAAATGAACGTCAGATTTAGTTTGGCCCAACAACGCAAATTGCTGCAAAACCCAAATATCAACAAGAAAACACGAGTCATGTTCTTAAATAGCCTCGTCAGATCAAGACTTTCAAATGGATGTCATACATGGCGCCAAATGCGTTCAGAAATATGTAAACGTTCAGCTACAGGGTAAATTGTCGCTATTTTATATCTTTAATTTCTGCGTTTAATTTCGCGCATGCGCATTGTTTATTATTTTGTCGACTGCATAGTATAGTAGGGTCAGTTGGGCGCCGTTTGTGAGAAAAAGAGCGCAGAAATATAGAAACAGCATGCTGTACAGCTTGACATTCGCACCGGAGTATTTGGGTGTCAAACTGAGGACAGTGCAGAGGATTCAGGAAGATTTAGATGATATATCCAGTCAACATCATGGTGTTTGGAGTGACCGCTAGTGATGGCGACGTTATGCCTCTATTCATCTTCCTACAAGGCCTCAGACTCAACATGGTAGCCTACATCAACTGCCTTGAGGTGGGAGTGCTAACATGGGTTAAGAGTGTGGCTACTGGAAGACATTAAATCTGACAACAGGACTCTGCACCGCGCCACATAAACAGTAGAATCCTGTCATGGATGTTAGACAATATCTGCGACCACATCACCTTTTACATCTAACCACCTAACTATCCAGACTGCAACCCTCTTGATTGAGGCACAGTTGAACAAGAGACCACCAAAACTCCTTGTAACACCGAATATGAACTGAAAGCAAGGATTCGTCAGATTAAACAAGGAGACCGTCCAGAAGAGATGCAGGTGATTCTGTAGCCGTCTGGATGCCATGGTTGAACCCCATGGCGATTTTATTGAATAAATTTACTTTTTAGTGATTCAAGATGTGTACGTGTAATTTTAGTAAATATATCTTAAAATGAGATGTCAGTGTTATTTTCATTTCTGTGTAATTTAGAAGACAATTTATCCATTGCACCCTATACATGCAACAGCGTTCTAAGATCAGTGGTTAAAATAGTTTTGAGGAAGTGAAGTATGAGGATCTTGGCAAAACCATCCTTCTTTGAACGTTGTGAACTGGCGCTACATAATCACAAACAAAGATCTCTTGCCAAATAACAGAAAGTGCATTATTTTTACAGCAGCAACAACTAAAATTGATATCACATGTAATCGAAGTTAAAATAATGACATTATCAAGATGTTGACTTTCCAAATTACTTCCCATTAATACTACAAAGAGCGATAACAGCTATTGGGTTTGATGGACATGGACAAGGATCGTATAAATTTCAACCGAACACAATACTAGCTGGTCGCTCAATGAATGTCAAATGTTTGTAGGGAAACGGATAATCTTACCATTACTAGTAGGTTTATATAAGAAATCATAATATGGTCTTCATTGTATCAAAGAAAAACTTAGATTGGTCTTTTAATTTTGATTAGTACTTTATTGTTTCTGTAATAATCCTACACCTAAGGTACAAGTTCTGCTAAGTATTTTAGAAAATAATAACCTGACAATGTTTAAGTAATTAAGTATGGCAAACTGTCTTATCAGTTCACCGGAATCCGAATCTCAATGTAGCCCTTTCCTGATTCACCAACTAATGTACATGCATTCTAACTCTGTCAACAACAATGGCTAATACAACTTCTCACCAGAATATATTCAACCAACAATATTCTCTCGGAGCTGATGCAGCAATTTGCAAATTGTGCAAGCTTTTCTTTCGGGTTCAATATTAACGCGTATTGTACAATGCTTTTTCTAGGAAAAATATTTGCTTTTTTTTTTCTAATTAATTATTTGCATACACATGCGTCTTTTGTTGCAAAACACTGTTTCTCTTGTTAATGATTATTTGCACATTATGAAGAGCAAGAATAATTCACTTGACAGCGATTAACTTCCGAGAACATGGCGCCCGGACGATGTACGTTTAAGTGTACACGAACTTTTCTTTTCGCCGCGGCAAGGTAAATTAGTGCTAGTTTTATAATCATCAAATTGAATACAGCCAACTCGATGTTTCTTTTGTGCAAATCCACAACTCTCATTTAAACAACAACAACAAAAAAAACCTCGATTTGTCACAAAAACGCGAGATTGTTGTAGACACGGCCAGGACAATTTTTAGCGTCTGTAAACAATCTAGCGAGAGAAAAGGGATTCTCTGAATTTGATAAAATTCAAGGCGAACTTTTTTTATACAAAATTGTTGGAAACTTTTTTGTCAATCTTTGCACACCGAGCAAGGCAGTAAAGCCACTAAAACGCATAGTGTTAGTGAGAGTAAAAGGACAATTAAAATAACATGATTTAAGAAGATAGAAGACAATGATTAATAATGAAAATTTTTGAAGATCGGAGTTGACAGGAAAGCAAGAAACTGATAGAGAGTTCCACGAATGAGGTGTGCGAAAGAAGAAACTTTTAGAATAGACCTGACATTTAATTATTAAAATGATGAGACCTAACTGCCAATCTATTACTATTGAAATGGTAATTATACTCAATGTTACAGTGAGCAGCTGGACTGCATAAATGACGCATGTGCAAAGAAGTAGATCATAACTTAGCATGAATGTCAGAAAATATTCTCACATTGCAAATACAACACTGTAGATGATCACAAAACTAGGGTGGGAAGTTCTTATACATGAGACTTATTCTCTATATCCAGAACTTTCACCTTCGGACTACAGGTTTCACTCTTTGGACAACTTTCTAGAAGAATTCATTGAAAAATAAAAAAAATAAAAAATCCAGGTAAATTTCCGTCTGAGTTTCTGGGATAAAGAGTTATAATTATTTACATAATTTACATTCGGTTAATATCCGCAGCGATGTTGATATTATCACAACGTTTCGGCCTTTCATGACCTTCGTCAGGTGTCTGTCAATTCGGCTAACTTTCAGGGAAATTAATAAATAAATAAAAATGAGAGTTCCGCTTCAGCCGTAGCAGTCGTGGTGTCGGAGTTAACTCCTCCTTAAATTTCTAATTGTTCAAATTGTTCCTAGAAGACAGTATCCCTAAAATATAAATACTGGAGAATACTTCTTTCTCTCTCTCTTTTTTTTCCACTTTTCAGCGGGCACACATGAAAAATGTGATCTCTCGCAAAGATACGCGTTTCCCACTTATGAGAAGACACTATGAACACCCACACATACACACACACGTACGTACATACGAACATACTTTGAAAACACGAACTCTTTATGTTCATGTACACACACAGAAACGTAAATGTCTTTGTCTTTTGTAAACACTTTTTGTTGTTTAATACATATATCTCTATGTATATGTATATATATATATATATATATATATATATATATATATATATATATATATATATATATATATATATATATATATCGGTTCTTGGTTGTTTTCTTTTACATTCTTTTATATTTCTTTTGCGTCGTCTCATCTTGAATCCGCCATGTTTGTAGTGGACTTTATTTCAGGAGACCACACCTGTTCATATCACAACGCGTAATAATAATAATAATAATAATAAAACACGGTCCGCTATAGTGGCAACAGTAAGAATAAGTGAGGCGTCGTTGAATGAAGTCAAGTGTGACAGCCGCAGTATCGGTAGCATTTAGGCAAGAAGAACGTTATGATTAAGACTGTAAATTTTATGTTCAGGCCAATCGGCGAATTGATGAAAAGCGTTCGTTCGTGAATTGTGTAGCTTGTTACTTTTGAGTTCAATGCCTAAACCCATTAATACAGACTGAGTGGAAACAGGGCGAGCATAAATGAGCAGAAATAACTAAGCTCAAAACACGACAACCTTAGACATGTGTAGACTCAAAGGACTCAGTTGGAAATAACCGGAAGGAGTTTCAGATCGGGAGAAACCCGAAGAAGGTTGGAGGGAACAAAGGTAGAAACGTTGCAGTAATAACAAAAAATGAGAACATTAGTCCGAATATTAATAAATGCAGTATATATATATATATATATATATATATATATATATATATATATATATATATATATACTGCATTTAAAATTTTCGAATCAGTTGTTGCCTGTTATCGGTAAATTTGCTAAATTTCACGATTATTTTTAATTTCTGTCTATATCCCTGAGATGAGGTTTTATGATTAACATTATTCGGAGTATTATCCTCATTTCATTGTCACATTCACAACGTTTCAGTCGTTATATGCTCCGGACTTCTTCAGGTGATTGAAACTTCTAACCGAACCTTTTTGGGGTAGATTGTTCTAGTTCCACGTGTCATGCCTCTTCAGGATGTCCCAGTTATTTCGCTTTAACTCAACACTCCAAGTGCTTCACCACTGCGTCAGCCTGTTACTGGATTCACAAGTCTTTGGGTTTAGTCACAGGATCTAGGCAACACCTTTATCCAATGGACCATGCGTCCTTGAGGAATTCATATTATTTTTTCAGTGTAGTTTCGAATGTTGATATATTTGTATTCAAAGATTGCTCTGAGTATATTTACGCAACTGGCTTTTAATTCCGACTTTCTCACGTTTGATTGAACCAATCTCAATTCCGTCAAAGTAGTGTCGTATAAGTAAAATATACAGGAAACAGTGTAAAGAATTTAATAAAAGAGAAGCAGCCAACATCAAATAAATTATCTTTTACCATAGAGAACCTTATATTGATTAAAAAGAAGACATAAAAATTTCAGTTTGACTGCTGATATGACGTCACCCTAAATTTTAGATAACCTCCTTGCACTAAACAATTACGTATGTATATATGTGTGTGTGTATGTAAAATTGTTCACTAAATTTAAACAAATAACAAGTCAACCTGCGAGAGAATCTTATGCATGTATGGTCAATGATATATATATATATATATATATATATATATATATATATATATATATATATATATATATATATTCATACCTGTTTCATAAAATATGTCTATAGTTGGTAACAGAAGCCATTGGTTTATACCAATGGATTCCCATACTTAATACTTCTCGAATTCACTCTCGTGTGGTCATGTGTGACGTCATGAGCTGCGGTGCGATTTTCGCTTCTAGCGTCTTATATAGACGTGTTTATCGTTGCTTGGAAATCATCCATGTAAACAATAACAGACTATCATCACTGTCTTGTCCGTATATTGCTTAATATATTGTACAGCAATTGACATCTTTGATAATGGCTTATGCAACCCGAAAGCTGGGATTGGATTAAAAATTATGGATCAATATTGTGATTTTCTTTCTTCGTTTAATGATAATGTTATTAAGCTTATCAGACGTTATGAAAAGAATTTACATAAAATAAATAGGCAACACTTGTCTATATTATTTAATGAAACATGTATGAATGAAAAAATGCTGCCTAAATACACACACACACACACACACAATATATATATATATATATATATATATATATATATATATATATATATATATATATATATATATATAGTTGTAGAATGGATAAATGAAACGGCCAAATATAAGTACACGTGTACACTTGTGCTTGTTTGCATACGCAGGCAAGCAAATAAATAATCGTTAAATTTATGCATGACGTGTAAACGCAATAGTGTTCAATGCGCTAATACAAAACAAAGATATGTATTAATCAGTACAAGAATGGTGTTCTCAGTTCGTGCCGACAAACTGAGAACGCCACCCAGCTAAACTACAGTCGCACGCCAAAACTCAGGTACTCTTATATGTACTAATTAGTACACGCACACGCACACACACACACATATATATATATAACATAGTCATGTATATACTCATATAAAAAGAATATTTCAACTGGTTCAAATTTAAATGTTATTAGACTTTAAGCGATACACTAACGTGTTTTGAAGTTCAAATTTGAAATTTATAATTAGCGTTTATTACATGGGATTAAACATGCAATCTGATAATAATTTCAATAGATTTAACTAACATTTGGGGCTGATGTCCATATCGTGTCAAAACACTGGTTACCGATGTTAAGCAACGCCATGTCTGGTCAGTATCTAGACTGGTGACTGTTTGGGAATACCAGGTGTTGTAAATTTGGTTGAGCTGGTTGGGTAATGGATAATGGCAGGGAATTAGAAATCGCTGAGTCGAGATTTAATTCAGAATCCACTTCTTCTCCCACCCAGCTATGGATTAATTAGTAGGACTTGTGTCAATAAATAATCATTATCTTCAAAAAACTGTTATAATTAAAAAACAAAAAACAAACAAAAAACAAACAAGATATTTACTGGTTTTAAATAACCTACAAGAAAATAATGGGACGTAGAAAATCAATCAATAACTCAATTAATCGTTTTGTTACTGAGTCGTTCACTTAGGATAAATCAATTGAACTTTTATCGAATATGTATACATGCCTATGCATGGGTATATATACTATTGTTCAAAAGTTGGAACCTACCCCCAGAATTAGGATGAAATGAACTTGACAGAAAAGTGAAACCTTTCCATCCCCTCCCCCCCCCAAAAAAAATCAAAAAGAGCTCTTAGAGTCTTTGAAAAAAGATTTGAATAAATTATCAAACTCATAGCATAGTTTGAGAAACTTCCGCAGCGAATGCCAAAACTTTGTGCCGCAGTAATCAAGGCTAAAGGAGGATATTTTACGAGAGCAAAATTTAAGCATAAAAAGCTTTTTTCTTTTTGTGGTAATAGAATTTCTAATAATTTTTTTTAACTATGTATAAATTTTTCTCTTATTTAAAGTATAAAACAACAACATTTTGGGACAATTTAAAAAATTTCCAGGGGTGGCCTCAAACTTTTGAACTGTAGGGTATAACAAAAATATTCTTAGAAACTTCTGGGCGTGTTCCTCACACCAAAACAAGGACAAAAGTCCTTATAAACATATGTTCGCAAATCCTTCGTTATTGAGTTATTAAGTTTAAAGAAATGTTACGGTAGATAGCGCTGTGTTGCCATAGAGACTAGGTTACATTTGCCAATCGTGTATATTTGAGGCAAGTCTGTCTTCAATGCATAACGAGTGTTAACTGAGAAGTCTTCTGTTTAACAATAGCAGGATATTCATATAGGGAACAGACAGATATGATTTTGACATACTGCCGGGCGAATTCTAGGTTATCCGTCTGTAACATATTGCGAAAGATTTGTGGATATATATTTATATGGACTTTTGTCTTTGTTTGGGTGTGAGGAACCCGCTACAAACTTCGTAAAAGTATTTTTGATACACCCTGTATATATAACTAGAGATTTCACAGTGAAAAGTCTTAGAAAGCTTTGAAATATATTTGAATAAAGATATTTTATTTTACATGAATAATGTAATGTCGAAAATGCTGGAGACCTTGGCAACGAACCCATATGTCAGAATAAATCTTTAAAAAAAAAAAAAATGAATTTTTGCTTTCAAGTATGGAGAAAAGGATCTGGAGCAAATCAAAACTAGCATAGAAAGTGATAAAAATATTTCTTATTTCTTCTTGACAATATCACATCTGCCTAAATGCCTATCTGCCGAATCACCAACGGTCTTCCATTTTTCTGTGAGAACTACATAACTTACGAATTATTACTTCTTTATGCACAAGGGCGAGGTTTCAATATACAAACATAATTCGGGGCAGGGATAAAAGTTTTTCAGACAGTTGACACGCCACGCAGACGGCGCCAGAAATTTCGACGAATTTCAGCAGGTTATAAAGAATCGGATGTCTGTTATTTGCTAGGAGCTACGCTGGACAAAAGCGGATGAGATTCAAACATAAAATGAAAATAGGATAAAAACAGAAATAATGATTTCAGTCGAAGACAGCAGTGGATTAAATATAGAAATCTCGTTTGATATTAAACGACGAAAAACGCTGGCAGTCTTTTAATAGCAGGGATCAACAAGTTTGCTAGATTTTAATTATTTTCCTTCAAACAGATTTCTTTTCTATTTAGGCAAACAAGTTCAGAGTATATTGGTTCTAGTATTAAATAATTAACTATTAGAAGACGCATTTAGAAAATATATATTTCTGTGTCGAACATGTATTTATAATGAGTTGTTTATGCAAAATGCTTACAGTATAGAAAATATAAAATTCACACACACAAGTATTTTCCTGTCTTGTGAAGGTGGACAGGAATGTGTTTTTAAAATATACTGCGCTATGAAAATAATAAACAAAAGACTTCAAATTCTTGAGGACATCTACATCAAAATCAATCAACCGACACTGAATAAAATTTCTTATGAGCATAGTATCAATGTTTTAAAATGTATTTGAGTTTACTAACATTCCACAACATTTTTCAATTTACCATCTCTCGTAATTCTCCTTATCACTGGGAAGGTTTATTTACAAAACATTGTAACCACAAGGATTAATTTTAAAATAACTATAGCAGAGTGTGTTCGTGCGCGCTTGCGAAATCACAATCAATAATTAGTCTTCGTATTTCATTCTCTGATGAAGATATAATAAAATTGAAACAAGTTACACTGATAAAAATTTCCCGTTTTTTTTCTTATTGTTATACGTTTATTATAAACAGAACATTTACTTAAATATTTGTGTATATATAAATAACATATAACAATAAAATATATTAAAATAATTGGAGGACTTAGTCCATTTCGAAGTGTCGACGTCATTTATTTACTTTAAGATAAGATTCGAGCAGATATGGACGTTCAAGGGAAATCATGGGAAGTTTGTTGCTTAAAAGCAGTAAAATCGACCTTGCTAAGCCGACAATCCTTCGTAGCCAAACTGGTATAGCACGTCAGGTTATATGTCTGTTCCGTGTAGGATAAAGACTTGATTCCTGTCGGAGGACGCATATTTTCTATGAAATTTCTCGGATGTTCAGGTCTGTAAATGTTGTTAATACTGTTTATTATAAACAGAGCATTTACTTAAATATTTGCGTCTATATAAATAACGTATAACAATAAAATATATATTAATAATGTATAGAATTTTACAAAGATCGGAATAAATGAGAACACTAAGTATTTTACAAAGATCTAATTAGTGATAATCACACAAAATTCTACAGATACCTGAATAAATTATAAAGCATAAAATTATCTAAATAATGGAATATATATATATATATATATATATATATATATATATATATATATATATATATATATTCAGTCAAGCATGGTTGATTAAATTATTTAGACGTATTATGTCTATTTATTTTAGTTTAATCATTTCAAGTCCACGGATTAATTTCTTGGTGGATGTAGAAAATTGATTGAGATAAATTCCGAAATTTTCTTTCAAATAGTTTTTATTTTCCCAAGTACTTTTAATCTCATCTAAGTCCATATTCAAAGGTTGCATATCTATGGATGTGTTATGCTTTATCAACGTAATTTTAAAACATTTTTCCTGTGTGCAAGGGAGGTAACTTACATGATTTTTAAAATCTTTATTAAAACAGACATTTTTTAGTTGTATTGATTATTTAATACCGACAAAATTTTTATTGCTTGTAATATTTTTTTCAAAAATTTATTGCTGTTAATTTTTTTTTCCTTCAAGGTGGTAATTTTTCTTTTCAAAAATATATTGCTGGAAATAATGTATCGCTGGTAATAATTTTTTTACAAAGCACTTCTTGTATTAAAACCTATTTTTACACTTTCATAGTGTTTTAACCTTAGTTTGGGGGCTAATGATTTGCCCATAGTTGGGGTCCTAACAGGTGCTACCACCCCAGGTCAGGGTGGAGTTGGGAACACCAACAATTAAGAAGATGTTGTCGGTATTAAATAATCAACCCAAACCAAACCAACCCAAACCAAACCAACCCAAACCAAACCAAACCAAACCAAGTTGACAAATCGAGCATTTTTCAGCTCGAAATCGAAAGTAGGAAATTTCACAAACCAGTTTGATGCGTTTGATAACTCTCACTACTTCCTCTATTAACTTCACAAGTTGCTTGTAGTTATTGAAGGTCCCATTCTTTTTTTAAAAATCATTTCGTGGAGGCACAGTGGAATGATGGATTGCAGTTCGGATTGAGGAATCGGAGGGCCGAGTTCGAATTCCAATCAAGTTCATTAAATTCACTTCCGTCCTTGGAAAAGGTATGAATCCATCTTCTCTCCCTCCTACCTATGGGTAAGTAGTTGGACAGACTGAGTTCTACAGCCTTGGATAGCAACTGCTCCAGGGGATGGAAAAACTCGGAATTTAAACCTCCAACTATGGGTAAATAGTAGGGCTCTGTCGCCAGGGTTAGCAACCATACTCTTAATTCAAATCTGGAACCAAAGTTTCTAAGACAGTCCGATATTATGTTCAAATTTCAATTCTGTATTGGTTGTATTGGCCTCTGCCTTTCTCCTGGAATGGCCTGCTGTATCGGAAACTGCCAATATATCTGGGGAGGGCATAGCTTTTTAGGCACAGGCTGAAGGATGCTGGGAATGGAAGTGAATAAGACGACTTTAGAGAAGAGAAAGGGTATTGACATTGCATTAATATTTTTGAAGCAAGAAACCGGAAGAGAATTTCACAAGCGAGAAGTGCGAGAAAAGAAACTACTATAATAGAACTTACTAATTACTATTAAAATGGAAACTATTACCTGTCTGTGACCTATTACTTACCTATCTATTTCAACGGTAAAATAGTGAGGCTTCTTGGCCAATCTAGTAGTATGCTTAAATTCATGCGGTCGGTGTAGCAAGGTGGAAAGCTCATCAGAACAATTGCAATGAAAATATTTATAGGAAAAACAGCGTGAAGCCATGTCACGGCAGTGGAAAAGCGTCTGAAGTTGAGATGCAAGGTTAGGACCGCTAATATGGCAGGCCCTTCTTTGGATTTTATCGAGCATCTCGAGATATATAACTAGAACGCTAGACCTGATATGGCAGTAATATGCAATTCACAGGTAGATTTATAAATGTGAAAAATGGAAGATAGATTCTGACGAGAAAAAATCAAACAAATCAAAATAAAATTAAACTAAAAAATATTTCAAACAATCAAGATACAGTTAAAATAAAATAAAAATACTTAGAGCAAAACCAATAAAAAAAACCTTCATGTATCTCCGATGAAGATTTAGTTGATCTCCATTTTTTGCGATGGTGCTACTTGATTAGCGAAACATGTCAATATCAGAGTTTTCCAAATCGTTTTATATATTTCCCATTCCTCCCGATTTCTATCCAAATTTAAATGAACATCTGTGAGTGTGGGCATGTGTGTTCCTGTAGTTTTTTTTTCTCCTATTGCCAATGCTTGGATATATGTTGATCCCCGAAGAAAGGAAATAGCAGATATTTTATGAATATAATTATTTAAGCCACTGTGATACAGTGGATCGCCGTTCGATTGGTTAGCAAACTCACCCAGTCAAATGGACTCTAAATGATTTTATGTGAGCCTGGTTTTATGACTACAGACTGCCTCGCCAGTAAAGTTGAGATGAGAGAGTTTCAAAGAAACTACTGTCTATCAAAAAGTAGGGAAGACCAATGAATTGTATGATTAAATATATATACAAATAAATAAATAAAACTTTCGGAATCAGATGCCACTCGCCCAGAAGGTAGGGAATTCCGATCATTGGATAGTTTGGCTGTATGTTAGATACGAGCAGTCAATCTCTGGAGTTAGAGGCACACTTAGAGTTAAAGAGATGTAAAGAAGGATTTTTTTTTCTTGAACAGGAAAAAATCTTATTTCTTCATACCATATGAAACGACGGAAGTCCCAAGTACCAGATAAAAACCATGTCTAAAGAATTCAGTGCATCAGAACAAGTTTGGACTCTTTTTTTTTTCGCAGTTTCCAGTTATTTCAACTTGCGTTGCTTTGTTGAATATAAACTAGACCCCTTTTTTTTTACATTGACGCAAACGGGAATAAAATCACGGTTGCACTGAAAGCAGACCGATGGATCCGGGCGTATGTTATTACCACTATTACAAGAGACATCAAATGTTTATTAGCATAATTGTCTTTCTGCTTAATACACTAGTGTAGTGATTTCTATTCTCACTGGGTGCCTTACTCCTTTTGTAATATAGATTATCGACCACTGGATATGGGAATATAGCTAAAAGGGGGCAAAGGTCAAAAGGGACTTAGAACCACTGCATTTACTGTGTGTGTGTGTGTGTAGAGAGAGAGAGAGAGAGAGAGAGAGAGAGAGAGAGAGGGTAGGGATGGAATTCTTTCTCTTTGTGTGAAGATGCTGTGTGTCCAGGGTAATGTTTACGGACTACTCGAATATATTTCCCACATAAGTCAAGCACTTTTTATAGGAGCTCTAGCTTTTTATAGGAGGCCCGGTGGAGTAATGGATAGCGGCTCGGATTAAGTAATCGGAGAGCCGAGTTCGAATCCATTACATTCGCTTACGTGCTAATACCCTTGTAAAAGGTATGAATGCTCTTTTTCTCCCCCAGCTATGGGTAAATAGCAGAACAGACCGGGTTCTATAGCCTCGGATGGCAGCTGGTCTATCGCAGGAAGAAATGGCAGCCTACTGCTGGAAAAAATCTGCCTCGTCAGAAAGTTACATGATCGCATGGCACATAACTGTTCTCTTTATAACTTTCCCTATCAAATATATTTGTGTGATTCATGAAAAATAGCTACAAGTTTGTATTGCTCACTAGTAATAGCATTTATTGTTTCCCATTTCGTAAATAAAGCCCCGCTGTCTTTGTCCCAATCAAAACCATCATTAGATTCCTAATTAAACGATTAGTTATGTGGCTTATCACGCTGTTTGCCCCTCGGAGCTAGGATTGGTTTTTACAAGGATTTTTCGAATGCCCAGGCCGATGAGCGTAATACACATTGTTTAATAAATAAAGATTCGTGTGATTTTTTGTTTTTGCTTGTTATTGTTTTTATATGTAATATAGATGTATTTTCAACTAATATGTCAGTGTGGGCATGGGTGTTACTTTAAGTGCTGATATATTGAGCTATGTTCAGCAAAATGAACTGTAAGTCTTTTTGTTAGCATAGTCGTTGTAAAGCCAACGTATGTATTGACATTTTTATCAGATACACACTTCTCAAGGACATTTAAATTGATATACAATGTTGGCCTTTTGCAAAATGCTAGTTGACGGAGAAGAGTTGTGTTGGACAACCAGGTTAGTTGTATTATATTTAGTACAGTATATAATTAATTTTATTTTTTTTACTTGGATCAGTGGAATATAGCTAAAAGGGGGTAAAGGTCAAAAGGGACATAGAGCCACTGCATTTATTTTATTTTTTAATTGGATATGGGAATAGAGCTAAAAGGGGGTAAAGGTCAAAAGGCACATATTAGCGTTTATGAGTTTTTTTTTAGAATTCTTTCCTCCTGTTTAAAATTCGAATGCACTTGATTACGGATAAGTAATTTGATAATGTTTAGAGTTATTTGATGAGTGATGATATTGATTATTATTTATGTTAATATTTCTAATATTAGGTTGGTGCAAAAATAATGTCGTTTTCTCACATATGTTACTATGTGAGAAAACGACATTATTTTTGCACCAACCTAGGATTAATTAGGCAAGTCATTATTAATGAGGGCTTGTTTAACATTTTTTTAATTCGGTGTAGAAAATCCTTTTTTGTTGGAGAATATTTGATTTTGAACGGTTTATTAAGTTTCGTATAATAGCTATTTTGTAATATGACATCAATTTTTATAGCTGAGAGTACGTGTGATTATACTAATTGTTTTTCTTTATAAGAAGACGTAGTAAATTTATTAATATTCCGACTATCAATACATCGAGGAACGGAATTTTTTTTGTCTCTGTTAAGGTTATCTTCTTCCATTAAAAATTCGACCTAATATTTAAAAAAAATCCCTTCGACTTAATATTTTAAAAAAACTACTCTTGATGGGCACCACAGAAGTTTTTTTTTATGACAACAAAAACAATATATACGTACAATGCGATGGTGTCTCCATGGGTTCCATCCTTGGGCCAACATTTAGTAATTTTTACATCACTAATTTAGAAAAGAATGTACTCAATACCACCAAACATCTCTGCATTTAGCTAACATATGTAGATGACATTCTCATTTTAGTCAAAGACATCGACGAAATACAAGAATCCATTTCTCTATTTAAGTTCATATATGAACTTCCTAAAAGAAGTTTTAGAGAAGAAGGGCACTTAACATTAGTCATTTACTAGACATATTGAAGAAAAGCTAGGCAGAGGAAAAGATAGCATAATCTACCTAATGAGCTCGTGTAAATAGTTTCCAGAAAGTGATTTGTAGTGATTTTTCAGGACTTACGCGATCATGGCCCTCCACCTACTCCCGACCCTTGTAGCTCTTAATATGTTTTGTCTTTTTCCACTGTCCCCCTTTCCCTCTGTCCGTCTTGTGAGTATCAGATTTTCCAAGCCCTCCTCCCCAGAAATATCAGCTGCCTATTTCTGATGTTAAGTATAAGTTTCTTCTTTGTTTCCTTTCTTCTCGAAAACCTCGTCGTTGTCAAAATGTTCCCTTCATGGTATCATTAGCATCTTTCTCTTGAACCACATTTTCACCGATTCTAGTCTCATCTTCATCTTTGAAGAGATTGTCCAGAATTCTTTGCCATGCAGAAGGACAGATATCACGTAAGAGATCAGTACTCTTTCCTTTGTTTCCGACGAAACTTTCCCGTCTCGTAATACCCTGCTTAAATTTGGCCATCCCAATACGCCTTCAGATCTCAGTGTCGCACTTTTTGTTCTTTGTTAGTACACTTTATAGTATATATATTGTGTTAACTATGAAATATGAAAGGCTTTTATATTCTAGATATAGAATATATAATTCGTTCACTAAGAGATGTATGTGTGATGAATGAAGCGGAAGCTAGCATAAACATGGATTTAGCTGAAATTTGGTATGGATTTATTACTGTATAATGTTCTATCTATATGATCAATATTACAACTGGATATGCTTGCATTGGCAAAAAACATGATTATGTTTGAAAATAAATATTTTATCTCGCAGAATAAAACGTCTTCATCAATACGCTGAAGATTTAGTTGTTATCAATGTATATGTGAATATTGCTCGAGTCTATCTCTGATACTTTTATCTACACATGTACACAAACGCACACACATAATATATATATATATATATATATATATATATATATATATATATATATATATATATATATAGTTAAACCTAGAGAGCCAGACAACCTACCAGCGTTTCACCTTAGCGGATCGTCAGGGAAGGCGTACTCGTATCGTTTTTTTTTTCTTTGGGCTTTGGACTTGCATGCTAGACGATTATTTTCGGCTAACGTACATGTTCTTGGTTCTTTCTTTTTTTATATCTCCCCACCCTTTGGTATTGGTTTGATCATTTGCGAATCAAGACACCGAAGGTTTTCCGGACGAGTATAGTTTCTTATACTTATAAGATTACTACTACTACTACTACTACTACTGTAGTAGTAGTAGTACTACTACTACTACTAATATATATATATATATATATATATATATATATATATATATATATATATATATATATACCACCACCTCCTCCTGTGCATGTTAGCTCTTAATAAGTTTAGTCTTTTTATTTTCTCCCTAACCAAGTTTCGCCATTCACTTTTTCAATCCTAGTAAGTATGTTACGCCTTGCTTTCCTCTGTCCATCATTCCCTCTATACGTCCTGTGAGTATCAGATTTTCCAAGCCCTCCTTTCTCATTACGTCTCGCAGAAATTTCAGCTGCCTCTTCCTGATGTTAAGTATAAGTTTTCTCTTTGTTTCCATTCTCTCCAAAAACTCGTCGTTTACTCACATTTTAGGTCCATGGTATCCTTAGCATTCTTCTGTAGAACCACACTTCTGTTGCTTTGAGGCTCTTCTTCATCTCTGAGCAGATTGTCCAGCATTCTCCGTTTTTGGAATGCGTCTTTGGCCATCCAAATACATCTTCGGATCTCAGTTTTGTACTTTCCGTTCTCTGTTAGAACACTCCCCAGGTATTTACATTTCTATTTCTGCTTTATTTTAGTGTCCCCAACCTGTAAATTGCTTTTTAGGCTCATCTTTTTCTGATGACCATTCATTCTGTCTTCTTGTATTCAGGGGGTCTCCCCACCACCGAAATACGGGTCCCTCTCTCTCTACTACATGTCTATTTAAAAGATTCCCACGCTGAGGGCCACAAATCCTCGAAGGAAAATTGGGTGGGAGAAGGCCAGTGTGTTTTTAAATTACCAAAAATCAGAGAATTATGTAATTTAAATGAAAATTTCGGTATTTATTCATTAATTATTTACTTTTATAAAGAATAGATCTTTTTATTTTTCTAATAACCACCAATATTTTTTGGCTAAATTTTACTCGAAAACAGATGTTTAAGTTGCACATTTTTACATTTCCATAAAAATTAATTGGCGGCATCACCGCTGAAAAAAAAAAAAAAAAGAAAAAAGAAAAAAAAAAGAAAGATGTTTTACAAAGATTGCAACACAGCACAGGAAAAAACATCCCCGACAAACTGAATTTTTTTAAGAAACAAAACAAAAAAAAAAACAAAACAAAACAAAAAAAACGGTGCTAATGTATGACTGGACTTTATATATTTTAATAGGTTTTAAGGTTAAGGGTGGGCTTGGGGTAGAACATTTCCGTAAACAATTGATGAATAATATAATTCTCAGTTTATATTGATACGCTGTTTAGTGTCTCTTACTAGCGTCTCTTTCACCAGCATCAAAAAAATAAAAAATATTTCCTCTAATACGATTCATAGCTAAATAAATGCATTTGTACATTTTCAGTGGGATGTTTTAACAGTTCAACGAGTCCTATCAACTTTTCCACACAGTCCCTGCGTCACGAAAAAATTAGTACTGAGAGAGTGAGAGAAACGTATAGAGAGAGAGGGGGAGAGAAAGAAAATGACAGAGACCCGAGGAGAGAGAGAGGAGAGAAAGAAAATATCAGAGACACAGGGAGAGAGAGAGGGAGGAGGGAGGAGAGAACGAAAATGACAGAGACCCGAGGAGAGAGAGAGGAGAGAAAGAAAATATCAGAGACATAGGCAGAGAGAGAGAGAGGGAGAGAAAATGACAGAGATCCGAGGAGAGAGAGAGAGAGAGAGAGGGAGAGAGAGAGAGGGAGGGGGAGGAGAGAAAAAATGACGGAGACACAAGGAGAAAGAGACAGGGGAAAGAAAAATAACAGAGATACGGGTGAGAGAGAATGGGAGAGAAAGAAAACGACAGGGACACGGAGAGAGAGAGAGAGAGAGAGAGAGAGAGAGAGAGAGAAAAAATGATGGAGACAATGAAAACGTTGAATTTCGTTTTTTCCTGTTTAAAATAATCTAAAAATTGGAGTTACTAAAACCATTGAAGTTTTCATAGTAGTTTTATTTATATAGAATGAAAATTTTTATTGTAATTTAATTATGTACAATAATGCATCATACAATGATGCAGTCTTATGTAAATAATTCAACTAGAAAAATTGAATACAGATACAATAGAATGTATAAATATTAGATTGGTGCAAAAATAATTTCGTTTTCTCACATAGTAACATATGTTAGAAAACGAAATTATTTTTGCACCAACCTAATACAAATCTGCTACAAAGCTGGTTGGACCAGTGCTACTGTGTTAGTTTTTTTCAGCGACATAGATTAACTATATTATCCCTAAGAAATATCCACGAAAAACCGCCTCTTCAATGATACCAACTTTGTTGCTAAAAAAAATCTGTTATTTCGTTCGAAAACTTTTTTTTATGACGATAACTGAACTCGTGGCTACTTTCAATATCATTGGATTGATGACTTTTATATCAAAAACTGTTGACCGTGTAACTTGGTCTATTTAGCTGCAGATTATTAATGCATCTAATAAAGGTGAAAGATAAAACTTTACATGTTATTTTTTTGGTGCTTAGAAAGAGAAAAGTCATCCACTACTTCATCACGGTTAAGTTTTGAGTAAATTCATTTCAATAGAAATCATTGCTAACCCTGATAACATTTCGTCATTCATTGCAGATTGTACATAATTTTTTATTAGCTTTACTTAGCTGGAAATTCTTTCGACACTTTCAACAGTGATTGGTGTAGTAAGCAAAACTCGCTTACTACACCAATCACTGGGCGTTTTATTTCACTTGAAAGTTCTTCGGTGTGAAATCTTCTCTGGAAGGCACAGAAAGGAATTTAAGTTTTGGAATAGAAATCTGCTTTGGATGTGTCAGCTCTTGATTTGTGACCTCCTTCGCTGGACCAGTCCTATGAAGCGTGGGTGCTAATTGACTCCTCCGTTAAATGCTCTCTCGCTAACGGCGCATTCTTTTCTACTCTGTCCTTATTCAATCATAACAGTCGTTTTTATTGAAAAAGCAACCGTCATATCGGCTCAATGTAAGTTTTCGCAATGGCTTCAAGAAATCGGCTCTGATTGGTTAATATAAATAAATCCGCAACAGATCAAACAATTTTGGCGATGTCAACCGCTTGAGCCTAAGGGGCCATAAAAATTGCACGAATCTTCACATAAACCGTCTTCAAATTTTCTTTGGTGGCTATTTAACAGGTGTATGTTCTCTACAAATTGGCACATGACCTTTGGAACACTCTGTATATCATTAGTTGATGATAATATAACATAGATTTAAAAAATAATTTTAAAAATGGCGGATGGCCATACAACACTGCTGTAAAAATGGTACAACTGGGTAAGACGAACTGGTCCTGCTTGTCCCTTCTCGCTCTTCTTCGCTTCCGTCATAAACGAAAATGACATGTTCATCATTAATTAATCATAGCTAAGGAGCAGAAGCTCATCAATATTGAAATAAAGTTCATATATATATATATATATATATATATATATATATATATATATTCCATAATCATTTTCCAACTTATTCAAGATGATCTTTGTCCTCTCTTACCTTCTAACTTTCTGTCCTGGAGTAACAAGGTGACTTGCACCTTTCACGTACGGTTTCATTTTAAAATCTTTTTACACTGCTTTTTGGACTGTCATACCTGAAACTCCTCTCGCACGAGTTGGATCTTTTTCAATTGATCTATTTAGCACTAAGTTGAAATGTTGCTACAAATTCCTGTTGCGACCTCCTGATCCAGTTCAAATTTATTCACCGTTCTCTTGATGGTTCTTGAATGGTCTTTGTAGATGAAAGCCTGGATATGAATTTTGGTATCATTACTGAAGCCCAGAACGTTTTTTCCATTTCTAAGTAAAAAAGACAGTTTGGATGAAGCAAAACGATTTTAATATGTTCTCTTTCTAGCTGAATAATTCAAAAGAGTTTTTAGTGATTCTAACGACAAATGGTATCAAGATCGCTAAACGCCTTTACTGAAAACCTGATAAAAAGAAACTGAATTAGTTTAGGTGTTTTTTAATTATTAAACATTTGTAGGATGGACAAATTTGCTGTAACACCCGGTATATATATATATATATATATATATATATATATATATATATATATATATATATAGATGTGTGTGTGTGTGTGTATCAATTCGCCACAAGCAAGGAAACAAATCCACAACGATGCAAGGCACTACTAGGAGGGAAATAGAATGTAAAGATTATAGAAGCAATCGAAAACTCAATACTAAACAATAAATTGTCCAAAAGAACGGAGAGAAGTGTGAACTGTACCAGAAGAGAACCTACTCAATCCTAAAGAGAAGAAGCATAAGAAGAAAGGAAAAAAGGAAATAAATGATTAGTAAATAAAATTCTTTCAGACGGAGACAACTGCAGTAGTCTTTAAGTGGAACCGGAAACCCAATCCTAGAAAGAAAAAATGGATAAACCTCTACTCCTGTTCGAAAGAGTAGTGATGGCTTTGAACTGAACAACAGAGAAACTTATTTCTAGTGAAGAGAAAAAACCGAATTAGTACATTAAAACTCAAACTTTAAACGGTGATATTAGAATTATAAAGTTGAGGTAGACATTAGAAGGAACTAGAAATCAAGCCAACCCTAAAGAGGAAGCAAGTGATAAACATCTAATATTTTTCCAAGATCGGAGAGGAGTGTGAACCAGACGATAAGCAAATCTATCTACGCTTTCAAATACCCCCCATATATATATATATATATATATATATATATGTGTGTGTGTGTGTGTGTGTGTGAGTGTGTGTCTTTTTTTATAATTATTTGTCTCATTATACTAGAGAGGAGTGCGAACCAGACGATAAGCAAATCTATGTACGCTTTCAAATAACCCCATATATATATATATATATATATATATATATATGTGTGTATGTCTATGTGTGTGTACGTGTTTGTGTGTGCGCACGCGCGTGTGTGCTTATAATTATTTGCCTCATTATACTAGTTAGTTCCGCACTCACATTATAAAATTAACGTGAATATGTAATTTATCTAACAGAAACATCAATCGCCCACCCGCACCCAGCTACATATATATATATATATATATATATATATATATATATATATATATATGTATTAGTGTTGATATACTTTAAGGCATCATGTGTTAGCCATATTTCCCACCCTTACTGCTCTTTGTTATACGTCATCTAAATGAAACTGTATACTACGTACGAATTCTAATTTCATTCTTTCATTGCATTAAATCCCTCGCCCGTTCCGTATCGGACTGCTGAAAATGTGCGTAAAACAAGAAAGAAACACAAGAAGCAGAACCGAATTCTTCTATTAAAGTTTGGGACACATCAGCAATTTATAACGTTCACACGGTGCCAATAAATGCCAGAATCTCATTAGATCAACTTCCCATCTGCTTTTGTATGCTGTGGTATAAAAGTTCTATTAAAAAGGTACGCCTTTATTTATTATTAAGCAACGTGGACGATGGTCAGTACCAAGATGTGCGGCCGCTTGGGATTAACAGATTCAGTAAGCTTGGATCTGCGTGTGGTGTGGTGCATAATGTCTGGGAATTGTTAATCGGGAAGACAAGTTCGAAATCATGTTGGGCTTGTTATAGTCACTTACCCGCAAACATCCGTAGAAAAGGTATGAATCCACCTCTTTCCACCCAAATACGGCATCTTGGGTGTAACGATAAAATACACCGGGCAGCAAGGCCTATGAACGGGACGTTTTGTGGGGGTAGAATCATCTCTTGATTTCTGTTGTTCTCAGGTACCCACAGAACCGGGGTGGTAGCACCTGTTAGGGTCCCAAACTCTGGTCAAAATACTATGAACGGAATAAAAATATATTTTTATGGTAAAAACATCAGCAATACAATTTTGAAAAAAAATTAACACATTTTTGTTTTAATACTCCTTTTTTTTTTTTATTTACTGCAATGTTAATTTTGATCGGGTTCATACCTATAATTTTGATATTTCTCGTTTTTTGACTACTGGCTGGAGATATGCGAACACATTTTGAAAAATTTGGTAGTTCTTTTCTTCCTCTTAAAAACAAAAGAAGATGTATTTGTAGTAACCCCCACTCCAGAAAAAAAAAGAACAAGAAGGGGTAGTAGTAACACTGTACTGCCCAAACACTTTTCCCTTCATTCTCAACTCAATGGCGTGGAAACGGCTATCCCAGACTTGCTCACTAAAAAAAAATATTACCAACCCTTATGGACGAATCCAGTCTTTTTCTGAATGTAATTTATGTGTATGCTTTTAATTTAATATTCTGTTTTTTTTTCCTGGAGTCTATGCAATGTCTTCATCGTTTTTTGTATTAAGATTGATTAGCTTGTACTAATTGTATTAACACAAGTGTTAATTTTGTTCGGGTTCGTAGCATTTAACTTTGACGTTTTTCGTTTTCTGAATACTGGCTGTGGCTAGGTTTACGCGTTTTGTAAGTGAGTATTCGGACTTATAGTAAGTTAAAACGTAAGTATATATATATATATATATATATATATATATATATATATATATATATATATAAAACGATATACATATATATATGTATATATATATATATGTATATATATATGTGAAAATATTGTAGAAAATAGGAAAGAAACTGGTTTGGTAAAAGATCCAAAGTTCCTTAGTATTTTTGTAATTATTTTAAAAAAATAGTGCTCGATACGAAAGTAGAGCATAAATATAATTATTTATTTAAAAATATCATTCCAACTCGCTACATAAGAGGTCTCATGTTTCAAAACAAGAGCCGAAAACTTCAAAATAATATTTGAATTAACTTGAGTTAAAGTAGGCTCTGTTCCATCTTCAAGCGAAATTTTTTGGGAATGAACTTATTTCTGAAATTTACGAGTTTTAATAGTATGGTCAGAATTGAAATAAAAAAATTCCATGGTAACATCAAGGGCGGATTGTTTAGAATCGGCAGCGGTGGGGTGTTAATAATTTGTATCAGTATAGAGTTATTTTCATAGATGCCGGGTCAGGGTAAGGTGGGGGTGGCTAAATTTACGACGGAGGAAGTTTTCGCATAGTCTGGCTAGAGCGTCTACGGAGATTTATTTATTTATTTTTATTTTATTCTTTTATTATATCTCTTTGTGAAAGGGATTTGTGTATATGAAAAGGCCGTAACGTTTGTTATTTGACGACTTCATAAAGGGTTATCAATTTTTGTAGGTTTATTAAAACTATGTATATGGGCTATGGATTTTAAAATTTATTTTTTTGTATGAGTGTTTTTAGCTAGTTATTCAGAGCGTAAGTTCGGTTGTGTCGGCAGAAAACCGTTAATTCTTGCCAGTTGTTTAATAGGTTTTTATTGTTTAGAAGCTTAATAATGTGTAGTTTCTCATGGAGGCACAAAGGGCATGGGTCATCCCAAGTTTTGCAAGTTCTAGTCCTGTTAATGATTTTCCATTTTACTTTAGGTGTCCTATTTTTTTCTTTCAGGTGCCAAAAATATTTAGATAGAGAGGTCTGATGTCTAAAGTTTATGTTGTTGAAGGAGCATTTATGCTGCCTCCATCTGGTTTTAAAGGCATTTTTCGTGGACCCAATGTATATCATATTAATTATTGTTAGGGTTCTCCGTGGATGATATAGTGCATTGGTATACCACAGATTTGATGCAGCACTTATTTTCTAATGGGCAGTCTACCGGGTTTCTACAATCGCATAGTTTTTCCCTATCATTATCTGATTTAAGTGTAGAGTTATTAAAACTATTCAGGTAAGGGGGTTTGTTCAGGATATTATTATTGTGTCTTCTTATTATACCTTCTAGATTTTCAGTGCAGCAATAACTCAATTTTAGTATGTTCTTATTGAATATATTACTAAGCCTACTTTTGGTGGGAAAGTGTTTATCGATTAGAGCTAAGAACTTCTGTCCTAGTTTAATATTAACCATTTGGTTGAACGGAGGTGTATACCAAATGATGTTTCTTTTCCTGTTTTTTTTCTTTTGGTTATTGTATATACATATGTACATGTATATACATATATATATATATGTATATATATATGTATATATATATATATGTATATATATATATGTATGTGTGTGTATATATATATATATATATATATATATATATACTTATACATATATATATATACTTATACATATATATATATATATACTTATACATATATATATATATATATATATACTTATACATATATATATATATATATATATATATATATACTTATACATACATATATATATATATATATATACTTATACATATATATATATATATATATATATACTTATACATATATATATATATATATATACTTATACATATATATATATATATATATATATATATATATATATATATATATATATATATATATATATATATATATATATGACCCACCTGCGCAGAGGTATGCATGTATATTTACGCTGGGGCATCTGTGGGTCTCAGCTCATTTCTCCAGATGAATTTTCTAAAGTAAACTCGTTTCTTGTAATAATTTATCTGGACGTCAAATCCGGAATTTCTTTTTTAATAGGTGTAGATAGGCTCTCCTCTCGTCCAGTCCATACACCTCTCCCATCTCGCGAACATGGCTAGAGGGTCTTCCCTTGTTTCCCGTCTAGGAAGGGATTCCCGTTTCCTTTTCTTTACTCAGGCTTTAATATTAGTGCTGTCATTAATTTCTGGTAATATGCATGGTTGGTGGCAACGTCTTTTTATACTGAGTGTACCGAGTTGGCAGTGTCTGGTTGCTGTCACTGACTGGTAGTTAGGAGTTTGCATAACGTCTTGAGTGACTGCTCTGAGCAGCAGTTTCATAATATCTGGGTTCTTGCTGTGCCATGTCACGCATGAGCTGGTGTTTCTACAAGATACTTCCGGTGTGCAAACCCGAGGACATAATATGATGCAGTCTGCACCAGTTCCTTTCTGCACCTGTTACATTAGACGACCAACTGCTACTACTACCATAGGCATTTTCCTTACCAATATAACACATCATGACTATAAACAACCAAAGATATAAACCTAAAACATCTCAGCAAACGCCGCTTAATCCTTTTTTTCCCAACATTCGTGGTATTCGTACCAACTTTTGCAGTGTGGAACCGTTTCTCATCGAAAAGTGTCCGAACATCCGAGCTCTCTGCGAAAATAACATTAACTCTCCAATCCCCGTCTGTGATTTCTCGATTCCTATCTACCTTCTGCCCTGGAAGTTTATGTCCGCGAACATCTCTTTCTGGCTAGGGGACACTCTCTTGGATATCCAGACCATTCGTACATGTGCCTCGGTCTCTCTCTACTTAATTCAGTCAGCTATTTCTTCTTTCTCTACCGGTACCCAAGACCATTGCGTGCTAGATAGTATTTCCGATGATATAGACAAAGCAATCCCCCTACGCCCGTTTGCAAAGATATTCGTGTTCGGTGACCATACCAGTTGGTTTACTCTCTATCACTGACATCACTGGCATCCAAACCCTTAACTTTTCAATCACTCAATCAAGTGGTTGACTTTTCTGTGCGCTTCCCTGGTAACCCTGACGGAAAAGCTTCTCTTCTCGATCTCTTTTTACGTCCAGCCATGGATCTTGTCACGGTACGCAGCTCTGCCCACTTGCCAACTCTAATCACCCGTTAGTAGCTGTAAACAATTTTCCTTCCGCTCCCCCATTAGCCATGAATATCCGACTATCAGAATATCTTTCTGTTATCAACTAGCATACGAGGACTCGTTCCGTGATTTCCTTCGTGACGCCCCTTTGGATGTAGAATTTAATCCTCCCGCTCAAAAAGGCGCGGCTGAAGTCTCCTCCTGGGTGAAAGCCGTCATATTTGCTTTCATTCCAGCTAGAAAATACCAAGTTCAACCGCGTTCATGTCCTTGGTTCTGACCTGCTTGCTAGGCCACTATGACCCACAGGAATCACTGACTGTACCAGAGCGATGTGTCTGATTGCAACAGACGTCTCTTGTCTCTGCTTGTAACGTGTGCAAGCGGGTCCTCGATGAAGTGAAGTTACTGTTTTCTGATAGAATGAAACAACGTATAGCATCTTGCAAGTTTGGTTCTAGAGATTATTGGTGGCTCTGCAAGAGTGTGAACAGCAAATCCTCAATCACTCCTCTATTCAATCAATTCAAAGTTCTAATATCTATAACAGATAAGACTGAATTCTTTGCTCGGAAATTCTCATCCCATTCAGCACTTGACTCATCTGGAGTACCCACACCTGATTTCCATCTATATTATATTCCAATATGGCAAGTTGAGGTGAGAGATGACAGGCTACCTGCTGTTTTCTTAAAGAAATGTGCTCTTGAGCTGGTTACAGTTCTCTCCAAAACCCACGATTATTGCCTCCCTGCATCTTGCTTTCCAGCTTGTTGAAAGTCCTCATTGGTAGTCCCTGTTTTTACGAACATTCTGACCCCTCTATCGCCCTATTAGTCTCCTATCGCTTTTCGGAAAAGTTTTAGAGACTTTAATCAATGCCAAATTAGTTAAGCACCTTACCTCTCACGACATACTCTCTGGTAAACAATAATGGATTCAGTTTTGCCCGGTTTACCGCTGATGTGCTTATGGCTATAACTGAATATGTATATCAAGCTCATGATAATAACGGTGAGCTGTGGCTCTAGATATTTCGAAGGCGTTTGACAGGGTTTCGAATTCTGGTCTTTTCCGTAATCTAACAGGGCTACGGTATTACAGGACGATTATTTGATTTATTCTAAATATTCCTATCAAATCGTGAAATGAATATCATTCTGAATGGGTTCTCTTTCAATGCTCTATCCTTGGACCTACACTGTTTCCGAACTTCATCAATGATATTCCTGATGCCATCAGTTCCCAAGCAGGCATCTATGCAGGTGAAACTACCATTTACTCTTGTCTCAATAGTAAATTCGACAGCACTGACAAAGTTAACCTGGCCGCTACTCTCGAAAAGGATTCCAATTAGTGTTGAACTGGGGCAAGAAATGGCTTCTAATTTTGAATGCCACCAAAATTGAAATGCTCTCATTTAACCACCACAGAGAAATTTTCCTGCCCACCATCAGCATGGTTGATGCTCGCCTTCTTGGCCTGACGTTTTCGACTGACTTGAAGTGGAACAAATACAATGAATCAATATCTGCATTTACTGCAAGGAAAGTTGGTTTACTGTGCCGCGCCAGAATTTTTTTTCTTGCCAGGACCCATCTCTCACATATACAAATCTACCATTCGTCCGTGCATTGACTACTGTTGCCATATCTGGTCTGGTGCCCTTGCTATTTATGTCGAGGTCCTTGACAAAATCCAAAGAAGGATCTACAATGTAATCGATCCTGATGCATCTAGATGTCAGTCACCTTCTTACAGACCTAATGTGCCTTCTCTCAGATTTTCTACAGATATTTTCCTAGCAACTGCTCTGACGAGCTTTTTACCTGCTACCCAGACTACATGAATTTTAATGTGTTACTAGATTGGCATCTAGGTCCAACTGTTTTACAATTGAAATAGCCAAATGTAACCGCTACTTCTACTCCAGCAGTTTCTTTTCTCCCACTTCCCGACAGTGGAACTCTCTTCCTCTTTACTGATAGTTACAATCTTCAATCGCCATCGACGTCTAAAAGTTAATTTAACATTTTTAGGTCAACCCAGTGAAATAAAATGATGTAAAAAAGAGAACAACAGCATTTTATCCTTAGTCGAGAAACTGCCATACTCCAAATACTTGGTCACCAGAAACCGGATTAACTGGTTAGTTTTGGCAGCTTGTTTCCTGATCGTTTTATCTTTAGCTTATAAAACACGAGAAATAACCAACAAAAACGGCACAAAAACCTATAAAGAAAATCCAAGGCGTTTCAAAGGAAAGCGTTGGACGGGTCCTAGATTTTTCCTCTTAAGGTAGTCTTTTTTAAAAGCATTTAATTCCAAGCAAGACGGATGTGACACTATCACGCAAGGGGTTACAGAGATTGAAGTAATAGTAAACGAGGGGATGTTTGAGGAAAGAATAAAGAGAAGGACGAGAATCAAGATCAAGGTATCAGAAGATGTCGATTGATATTACATTTGAATATTCGAAGTTATCAGGGAAGCAAGTAACAGGAAGAGAGTTCCATTGTCGGGAAGTGCGAGGGAAGAAGCTGTTGGAGTAAAATAGGTAGTTTCATTGAACTGTTTTGAAAATAAAACGGTGGGAGCGAGATGCCAACCTAGTAGCATGCTTAAATTCATGCAATTGGGGTACCATTAAAAATATCTTGTAAGAACAGTTGCCATGAAAATATTTGTAGAAAAGACAGAGGGAAGTCACATCACGTCTGTGAGAAATTGACTGGAGTCGAGTTGCCAGATCAGGACCTATCACATTGCATATTCGTCTTTGGATTTTGTCGAGAACCTCGATATGAATAGCGGGGCACCAGATTGATTTGTTTTTTTTAATGAATTTAAGTCTCTATGTACGATAACTATTTTATATGCATACGGGAATCCATGATTAATTAAGTAGATATAAGTTTGATTTTGCTTGAAATAAATGTAGCTTTTAAAGTTCTTATTAGAATTATATCATTAATGTCGATTTCTTGTTTATAGTTAAAACTGAATTATTTTGAAAAACAATTATATGTACAGAAGTGCAATGTGATAGGGAAAAAAGCATTCCAAAAGCTAAACAAAGTATTAAAAAACAGGAAATATTCGTTAAAAATAAAGTAGTAAATACTGTGGCACCATTTAACGAGGCAGAAAGGGAAAAGAAAGAAAAGAGGAAAAGAACAGGCATTTGATAAGCAAGAACACACACACGGCTAAGAGACAATGGATAAAAGGATATTTTGATAAGTAACAAATGGCGAAGGAGTGTCATTACAATGACAGGGAAATTCTGAGTAAAAAGAAAGGGAAAAAAGAAAGAATCAGATATGTTTTGGCATCGGCTGTGTTATCTAAGGATATGAAAACAAACTATTGGTACGGGAAGACATCTTATTATCAACTACAGACCGGCTGGCCAAAGAAAAAAAAATTCAAATGAAAATGTTATTTCGATAAGTGACAAAAAACAGGCAACTAAAAGGACTTTGGACAGATATAAAATTATGTTATCAGAAATATGTACCGAAGGAAAATGAATGGGAACCTAGAAGTGTTTTTTTTTCTTTCTTCGAGGCGACAGACTGACTGGAACTTTGGAGATGTTTCTTTTTGAGACCGTGTTAGGAAGACCACACATTCTGATAATTAGCGATAAAATACCTGACGTAAACCACGTGTAGAACAAGAGTTATGACCGCCATTGTCATATTGTCCTGTTCGCGGCCAGAGAAATGATAACACCATTAAGAGAAAGAAAAGGGAAAGAGAAGAGATAATTTTTTTTTTTAGTTAAGCAAGATATTTTTTTTTCTCTTCCTGAAACAAAGCCGCGGATTCGTCTACGCCCGACTAAGACATCATTGGTCGAGTGGTGATCACGTGACGCACGAGGGAGGCTGTTTCAGCCCATCTGGAGGATGAGTAAGAGAGGTTGCTACGAAGATGTGGGGAGGGCAGTTCACGCCCCTCTGAAGTATGATGAGAAGGTCGGAGTGAGGAAAGGTTCCCAAAAATGGAAAAAGGTGGAAATTCCTAACCAGAGAGGTGGATATGTATTTAGAATTATCGAGGAACCCCCCCCCCCGGCGCCGACAAACTCACCCCGGTTTTGGTCGGCGCCCATATAAACGAAGCCACAACGAGCAGAGTTGAGTTGAGTTCCAGCAGTTCCCAGAGTCAGTCTCCAGTTGAAGCAAGCCTCGCAGATAGCTGACCAAGATTCACGCACATTCCGGACACCTCTTCAACCCAAGAACAATTATTTTGAAGAGCGACTTAGATCCAGATCACAGAAATAAGATTTTTTTTTTTGACTTTCGTCCAAAGACCCACCGAAACACCAATTTCTTAGAGAGCAGACGACTTGAAGTGTTAAAACTTGCCTAGCGGAAAACGACGTGTCACAATCCATAGAACGGGTCGGGAGATAGATGCAGTCCTATGTATCGAACAACTAGACATAAAGTTTGTTACCTTTTTCTTTGATACTTTGAACTTTTGAGTTTTCATTTTATTGTCTTTTATGCATATTTGTGTGGTATCACCCCCGTTGAACTCGGTTTGCAGTACGGCCCGAACCACTGTTTGATCTCGTCTGCCTAAGATCAATTCACAACGTGGGTAGGCGGACTGGGGGATCAGTGCAGTTACCTTGGTAACCAGGCGTTGGAAGCGAGTTGCGAACGACGAGGCTGATATCAAATCTAACCAGATTCCCACCCGAATCACCAAAAGGTTAGAACGTCACATTTGGAGCAGCGAAACCCGAACGGAGCAGCGAGGAGCGAACGGCTGGCGCCGCGGCGAGGACGTCACAATTGGTGGTTTTAAGGGACGTCACAGTTGGTGCCGTGGTAGACTAGGATAGAACGTCACGGTTGGCGCTGCAACCAGGGGACGACGTCACATACTGCACTGTTATATAATATCAATCCGCTTATAGAACAGTGAATGCTGGACAATCAAATCTCAAATGAAGATGATACCTGTGGCACGAGAAATGTTGTTCTACAGAAGGATGCTGAGAATAACATGGGTGGACATGTGAGCAACGACGACGTTTTATAGAAAATAGAATAAAAAGGACGCTTGTAATGTAGATAAGAAAAAGACAGTTGAAGTTTCTAGGGCGCTTAATGACGGACGAGGGCTTAGAAAGTTTGATACTCACAGGGAAGGTTGAAAGCAAGAAAGACAACATACCTAATAAACTTGTGTTAATGGTTGGCAGAAGAAGGATTAGGAGGCATCGCAAAAAGACAGATTTTACAGGAAATTGTGGAGAACCGTGATCGTTTACGTCTTGATGGGACACTGCACATAGAAGAAGAAGAAGAAGAAGAAGAAGAAGAAGAAGAAGAAGAAGAAATCGGTTTATTTGTGCCATGTCGTTTCAGGATGTTGGCGATCATGGCACCCTACGATTTCCTGCCCTTTGTAGCTCTTAATAAATTGT
The DNA here is from genome assembly GCA_963932145.1 of Acanthosepion lycidas. Taxonomy (NCBI): domain Eukaryota; kingdom Metazoa; phylum Mollusca; class Cephalopoda; order Sepiida; family Sepiidae; genus Acanthosepion; species Acanthosepion lycidas. Next base: position 91,635,838 of record OZ010579.1, read on the forward strand.
GACTTTTTGCCATCTCTCCCAAAACCTGGTCCGCCATCCATTGACTCAATCTCGCCACTTTCGTCTGTCTCTCTTACTTTCAATCTGTCCTGTGAGTATCAAACTCTCCAAGCCCTCTTTCCCCATTATGTGTCCTACAAATTTAATCTGTATTTTTCTTATGCTAAATATATGTCTTTTTGTTTCTATTTACTCAAAAACTTCGTCGTTGTCAGCCCCCGATATTAAATTATGAAGACTAAAATACATGGCCTCGTTTTAGTTACCAGAAATCATTATAATATACAGACAAACGTCTCATTAAAGGACTAATAGGAGGAGGTGGTCCGTTAGAGCCTAGTGTCCGTAGATGGGAAGGGTTATAGAAGCAGTATAGTAACTACCAGTAGTTATGTTCATAATGTAAATACTATAGACATGTATATATGGCATAAATATATATATTCTTAATAGATATATTAATCAAGATAAGAAAACTTTCTCACGCATGCGCTAATGTATCGTACTTTATATACTGTACATCCGTCTTTGTTTAAAATTGCCAAACGGTCACTTTGAGAACTAATACGACTTGTATCGCTAAGACCGTATATTTTGAAATACATCGCTGACAATTTTTTTTCCTACATAATTTTCTTTTATATTTTGATTACAGATTTTGTCCGTTGCATCTGAAGTCCGTTGATAGGGGGTCCGTAGATTAGAGGTCCTTTACAACAGGACAATCTGACATACTTTATCTTTTCAAAAGTGAGATCAGACCTAAATTGTGCTGTTGCTGCGATATCTTGTCTGAAGCTGGCCATTCCTCACTTTTCCAGCCTTCAAAAGCGTCTACTCGGCCTTGTGGGTGATGAATTATTTTCACTCCTACAGGCCCTCCCCCAAGGACGAAACGTCCCAAGCCTAACTACTCTATCTGATTTTTAAAAATCTTTTTTTAGTTGGCTGATTGGGTTATTTAATGCCGAAATCGAAAATATTTTAAATCCAATTGTATACATTCAACTACAGAAAAATATATTTATCTATATTTCTGAGATGAGGTATTTTATTATTTACACTATTTACATTGTTCGGACTGTTGTTCCCATCTTTGTTGACATATTCACGACGTTTCAGTCGTTGTACGATCCGGCCTTCTTCAGGAACTGTCTGTATTTCTGAGATGAATATTGTAATTATTTACGCCATTTACATTGTTTGGACTGTTGTCCTTATCTTTATTGCCATGTTCACGCCGTCAACAAAGATTAAGACAACAGTGCGAACAATATAAATAGTGTAAATAAAATATATTGTAGCTAACTTCACTATAAATAATTATCGTTGCTAACTTATTTTATATCAAATGTATTGTTCGTATTTTTATTATAAAAATTGATTTTTACACTTTTATACTGTTTTGCTTAAGGGGTTCACTATTTGCCCATAGCTGGAACCCTAACAGGTGCTACCACAACGGGTCACGGTGGACATGAGATCAACAGAAATTAAGAGGTGGTTCCACGCTCCTCAAACCATCCAGTCCCCAGATCAGAGGCTTTTCTGTCGGATGTAGTTTATCATCCTACCCAGGACTAAGTTCCTTTTAGGAAATTAAACTTGAAAAATACTTCAAATGATATAGGACTTTCTAATAAGTGATGGAAATGTCCATTCAATCTTTTTGTTTTGGGCTCTGTGGAAAATCAGTTTCTTGATTATGTTATTATTTTGTCTTATAGATACGTTAGTGTGTTCACGTGATGGGTTTTTGTTATTTGGTAAAGCTCTTTGGGATTTTGTAGCTTCAACGACTTTAAGGATTCTTTCGTTTGAAGCGCTTTTTAATAATTGATCTGAGGAAATGGTTGCACAGTGTTTCTCAAAGACGTAGTGTTATTCGTATTGGGAGAATTTTAGGTTTCCAATAAGAGGATTTACAGCTGCGATTTCAGTGTTGGAATATATAATTTTTCTAAAATCTACATTTCGGCCAGTATGCACTCACGGCTAAATCACGCTGAAAACATCGGTTCTTGCTCAATCATCGAAGTTAAGCAGCATCGAGCCCGGTCAGTACTTAGATGATGGCACTCTGGAACACCAGGTACTGTAATCAATCTCCTACAATCCGAAATATGTTTCGATCTTAAGTAACCGACAAAAGGTTGATAAGCCGTAAAAAATAAAAATAACTGAATCAAAAAAGGAAATTGGCAATGCCATTCTGAAGCATGGGAAAATTTGTTGAGAAGCATCAATCTACGAAACTGCTTTGTTTACCGATCTAGCTACTGCAGATGCTACAGCTAACTTATTTATTTTGTCACACCGTTTTTATGAAAATGGAGGGTGTTTCAAAAATTCGTCTGAGAAAAAAAAAAGAAAAGAAAAAAGAATTCGGATACTTTCCATACGCCCTGTCTGTCTCCTTTCCTCCAATGGAGAAAACGGATTAAGATATAAATATAAAAATAAATAAAATGCGGTCATTACGCCAACAAATCTTAAAACAATTTGCATCACCAGACGGCCCTCACCGAAAATTTGGCAATTGTGAATTTTTCCCATCTCCCGGTGAGTCACATGATTACAACGGTACAAGGCAAACACTTTCGTTTTCTAACAAAAGAGAGAAAAAAAAAACAAACAATAATGTAAAGCAAAGAAATAATGCTATAAGCTGTAAAAAATATCTAAGAAAAAGGGAAAGCACAGTTAATTCAAACGCCAAAATAACATTCATACAATCTATGTTTATTACTTGCAGCTTTTTTTAGTGATACCCGTGTTTGAGTAGACGCCTCGTTTCTAATTTAAACAGTGTTTATTTCGTCTGCCATTCTGCGCATTTGAGAACACATAATAGAGAAAATATGCCCTCCAGCTGGATTCAAATCTCCGTCACTCATTGCAGGAGAAAATCTGTAAAAGGTGCTGCTTGATTGTGAAGCTCTCCGTAGCCTATCGGTCAAAGCGCCCCGGATCAGACTATGGTTTCTTTTGCAAATGGAGACGCAGATTGTAGACTCGAATACTGCGCGAGGGCACATTTCTTTTAAATAAACTTTCTGGAATGAACAGGCTGGTAGGCAAAATAAACACTGTTTGTACAAACGGAAGGTCTACATAAATAAGGGCATCCATTAAAAATAACGTTTCAAGTGATAAAAAATATGTTGGATTAAAAAAATAAAATCTATTAATTCTTATACAATCTCTGTTCTAAAAGTAACCAGCCATCTTCAATATTTCAGGAATTGGTTGCGCTGCTTGACGTAAGTTGTCAGACGTGACATTACTGCAAAAGCCTGAACAGACACTCTCATGTAGGTTAATTAATCGCCAGTGAGTGAGTTTGTGTATTGTGAATGTATTCAAAATAATCGAGTGAATAGCACCAACCCGTAACGATCGAGTGAATAGAGCCTTTCCGTAAGTGGATTTTTGGCAAAACACTTAATCTATAGCTGTGGTTATCATCGATGAAAAGAAAGAGTTGATAGATCGTAGTTGAGATTAAAACACGAGGAAGCACCTTGATTGTTTCCGACAGCCACACCCTTGAACCAGGGCAGCCCTACCTCCTCAAGGAACTTAACGTCGGCCTCTATGTTTAGTCTATGTCCCTGTAGGAAGATGAATGGAGGCATAACGTCTTCATCACTAGTCCTCACTCCAAACACCATGATGTTGACTGGATATATCAACCAACTCTTTCTGAATCCTCTGAACTGTCCTCAGACTGACACAAAAACACTCTGAAATGTTCGTATTGGAGTTTCCGGTGCGAATACCAATCAGGACAGCATGCTGTTTCCAAATTTCAGGAGGAGTGAGTTACGTCATGGTACTCTTTTTCGCACAAACGGTGCTCAACTGACCCTACGACAAAATCAGGAATAAACAAGGCGCATGCGCGTAATTAAAACCAGAAAATAGCGGCAATTTACCCATCGTATTCTATATTTAGTCTCAATTCGATATCCGTTACATGCTGTCTTTTATTTTCCCAGTCTATGGAATGTTGGACAATTTCCTCAAAGATGAAGAAGAGACTCGAGGCGGCAGAGATGAGGTTCTACAGAAGGATGCTAATGATATCATGGACCGAGCGTGTAAGCAACGATGAACTATTAGAGAGTTTAAAAAGAAGGTGCTTAATATCAGGAAGTGGCAGCTGAAGTTTCTGGGACACATAATGAGGAAGAAAGGCATTGAGAATCTGATACTCACGAGACGAATAGAGGGAAAGAGAGACAAGGGAAAACAATGCGTGACATACCTGGCGGTTTTAAGCAAGTGGATGACAGAACGTGACCTGGAGGAGGAAGCAGATGGAGGTAAATTGTTGAGAGCTGTAAGGAATAGGAGAAAGTGGATAGCCATGATCGCCTACGTCCGGAAAGGATGTGACATATAAAAAGAAAAGAATCGTAACGGAAATGTAATTTTAGCCGTTTCCATATAAGAAAACATTCGGCATTCATTAACCGAAAAGCCAGTACTGCAATCTGTTTAAATTACAATATTTTTTTCAGGAAAATAAGTTTTTTCAAGTTCAGTAGCTGTTATAGCTCTTTCAACTACTGCTGAAGATTTCCTTCCTAACTCTTTATTTGAAGTTGCGTGTAAAGTCGACATCTTGAATATGCAGATATTTTCTCTCCGAGTTAGATGTGTCATCCATTTAGTTGTTGCTGTTGAAAATCCTGAAGGGATTTCTGTTATTTGATACAGTTCTTTCTTTGTGATTATGCAGCGCCAGTCCACAATGTTCGAAGAAGGATAACCTTTGTTATGAACCCTAACCCTAACCCTAACTTGCTCAAAGTTGTTTTAACCATTGATCTAAGGAAGCGTTTATATACAGGTGATAGTTTAGATATTTCTGAACTGGTTCGTTGTTAAACTTGACATTCCTCTGAAAGTCTCGATTCGACAAGGTTATTTAAGAACATGAGTCAAATTTTCAGGTTAGTGTTTTGTAACAAATTACAGCTTTGGGCGAAACTATCTCCAGTGTAGACTGTTCTATGTTTGCATTCTTAGGTGGGTGCAAAAATAATGACGTAATAATGTCGTTTTTTGACATTTTTTAACGTCAAAAACGACATTATTACGTCATTATTTTTGCACCAACCTAATACTTATTGTTTTATAAATGATCCATAAATCGAGGAATTTAAAGTTTTTGGTATTTACTAATTACACACACTGAATTTTTATGAAGGATACGTGGCACCATTGCTTTCATTCCAATTCCAGACCTTTGTTTCTGTTTTGGAAAAGTTTATCCTAAATCCTTTTTCTTGGAACACTTAGAAGACGGTGTTGAATTTTTTTGTTCTGGATAATTCTTATCCCATCTATGAACACCTATGTCGTCAGCATAGCTCCCTTTATCATCAGTACATTGGCCTCGGGAGGGAAAGCAGGATTTCTATTGGTAGATTCGTTTGAAATGTACAATGGAATGCTTAAATGATACCCGTCTCTTCACATCTATGCATCCCATAGGGTATAGTGCCGGAAGAGATTAAATAAATTGAAGCTCTCATTTCCTTTTTGTCGTATTCCTGACGAGGTTGCAAATGTTTCCACATTGGTATTCCCGCTTGATATTCCAGATTTTGTAAACCCATATAATTGCTCTATATCAATGCATTAGTATGTTCAGATATATAGCGTTCCCTTTTCTTTCTTCTGTCGGTATTAATTTTGTCTTGCACTTCATTAGAGGCTATAACGAAAAGAGTCTCCAGCATCCAACGCTTAATCTTTTACGAAGTTTGGCTGAAAGGTTTATATGCTGACTATGAAGGAGTGATGCTAGTGTGTGAAATCTTGCATGTATTTTTTTAACTCTTCTCATTAATAACTGCATTGTTTCTTTCTAGGTCTAATGACGGCTGACTGCTCAAAGAAGACTTTAAAAGCAACTTGTAGCAACTTCTCTGGAAAAATGGACAAAATTCGGCATCGTAGTGTTTGTAAGTATCTGCAGACAAAAGGGTTAACTCCCAAGGGCATCCATGCTAACATGGTTACTATATTAAGGATCAACGCTCCAGCTTTATCAAGAGTACAAAAGTTGGCATTTTAATTTAGGAGGGGAAAGGAAAATCTTGAAGTTGACCTAACGTCTGGATGTCCTGCAACTGTCACTAACGAGAAAAACATGGATCAGCCGACCCACGTAATAGAGCAATCTGTTACAAACCTGTGTATAGTTCCGAAGCTTAACTTAAACCCGCATAATACCAAATAATAGGATCCCTAGAAATACGCAACTAATTCTAAGACATCAACTGGGGATAATTTAGCACAAGAACTTTATAGTATTGAACCAAATAAAGATCAACCTCATTACATCAGTACTAACCAGTGACCTACACTAAATGTCCAAATACTTATTTATAAAGACTTTCGTATCAGGTATAAGGACACATCAAAGAGGAATCTAGTTTAGGTCAAGTTTTTACCGCTTTCCTCTTGCTTTCAACCTTATTCGGTGGTGATATTCTTCCGTAACTCTGTTATTCCAGAACTCTAACTTTATTGTAGTTATTTGCCAGGTGGAACCGTTTATTGCTGCCAAGACTACCTGTATAGTAAAACCCTTCTTGTTAAAGGCCCTGAAATTATGGATACGCTTATATATGGATAAATGATGCTTGACCTCAGTCACCCCTTTGCATTAGGAGGACAAAGGCGGGAATAATCACGTGAAGATAGACGGCATTATACTATAGCGCTGCTATCGAAGCCTTGATATGCGCATGGGTCTGGCACTTTTTCAAAATGGCTAAAATATTATTTTTGTCTGTACGAATTCTTATCGCATTTATCTGAAACTACATATAAAGGAGAAACATACAGACACACACACACACACAGAGAAAAAGGGAGAGAGAGAGAGAGAGAGAGGTAGGGAGAGAGAGAGATTAAATTACATTTTAGCCATACACCAAAGTCAAGGACATGATCGATCAAATCATTGTATTAAAAACAATGATGAAAAAAATAAAGTAATGCTAATGACTTTTAGAATATCGAATTTGTTTTACACTTAGTCGTTTCTAAGGGAACATGGATAATTGAATTCTAATAGTCTTGAAACTATTCTATATGACAATCCAGTGTGGTTAAATGGTTAGTGGGGTAACATGGTTGATCATGAGTAATGAATTCGATCTCCGGAGGGTTCGATATTAGTGTTCGTGTATTAAAGTCGAGCGTATTCGGGATCGTCGAGGCAATGTGAACGATCCTTTCCTTAGTTACCTCGTATGCGCCTTGACATGATTACATACAGTTTTGAATTCAGAGTTTTCCTTCTCCTAGACTGGTTGCCATCAAAGGCTATAGAACCCAGTCTTTCCTGCTATTTACCAATGGCTGCGGCGAGAGAAGAAATGGATTCATACCTTTTCACGGAAGTCACTGGAATGAACTCAACTGGATTTCGAAATCGGCTCTCCGATTCCTCAGTCCGAGTAGCAATTCATATTTCTACCGTGCCTAGTTAAAGCTTATAAAATGATAACTTGACATTTCGGTATTAAATGCAGACATCAGGAAATGACTCCAAATTGGAATTCTTACTGTACTATTCACTTTATTTTATAGCACAAGAGATTGAGCGTAATATACTTAAATGATAGGACAAGTATCTGATTAGCCTTTTCTACGGTGGAGTCATGGATAGCGACTCGGATTGAGGAATCGAAGAGACGAGTTCGAATTCTAGTCGAATACATTACTTAATTGCTAATACCGTTGGGAAAGGTATGAATCCTCTTCTTCTCCCCTCAGCTATGGGTAAATATAACAGGACGGACCGGGTTCTATAGCCTTGGATAGAAACTGGTCTACCGCAGATAGAAACGGCAACCTGTTTTGTCAGTCATGTATCGAAAGATAAATGATCGCCTAAGCGTGTATCACGCATGGCACAGAACTAATTAACTGTGTAGGTTCAATTGAAGCTCAGATTCATATCGATAAAATTAATTTTTGAGATTTACAGTTCCGAAACTGTAGAAGAAGTCCTTCTTTTAGAAATATGTTTTAAGTCTAAGTAAAGTTTGCATACGTAAAGTGTTCAGAATGGTAATAGTTGGATGGCAATGGATATAGATAAAGGAAAGCGTCCATTGGTTATTCGGTAACAGGCGATCAAGATGTATGCGCCCGAACTGAGTAGCTGGAAGTAAATCAGCCAGAAGCTCTGCACGACGAGATAAGAACATTTGAAAGGGAAGTAAAAGTAAAGAAAAATCTCTATATATCGGCAGTAGCCCAGAGGCGGATATCAACAAGCGCGTCAAAAGCCGGGAGCATTAGTCGATCTCTCGGCCGGTGGCTGAGCCGCTGGCAAGTCTTGACATCGTAGGGACAGCCTTGACGGCAGTGGAGGCAAGAAATGCCACGGGGCATGAACACGACATACATTCGAGGTCTTATTGAGCCGTCCACGTGTTTTGGTATACATCACAAGCTGTATCAGGTCTTAAACAAGGATTCCTTCTCATACAGAAACAAACAGAAGATTTTTTCTATACAGCGTGTTTGCCTTTTGATCCAGTCGCTATTTCTTTTCCATCTGTCACAAAGGCTCCCTGCAGGAGTAACAACACGGCTGTTCAGTCAGGCAATCCCACAACAATTCGCACGCAATACACACACACACACACACACACCTATATATATATATATATATATATATATATATATATATATATATTAATAATTATACATATTATCCATCACTGCCCGCATGACTCGACGCAATCTTCAGGTGTTGAGTATGAACTGACCGATACACAATTTTGAATTATTATATATTATATATATGCTATATATATCTGTTTATCACAATGTTGGCACAGTTACATATTATGCTGGGATTACAATTTCTTTTTAATTTAAAACTTTAAAAAATATAATTGGTAATTAAAATAAGCACTGCCTGTCGTCCCCAATCAGTCTTGCCGTCCGTTATATATATATATATATAAGACTGGCCATAGATCTCCATATGGAGTCAAGTTTATTTCATACTTGAACGTGATACTTCAAGACACACACACACACACACACACACACACACACACACACACACACATATATATATATATATATATATAGATAGATAGATAGATAGATAGATAGTGTGTGTTTCATGATTAAACGCCATAGTCAGTCCTGATAGAGATGTTTAAACGTGAAACAGACTGTCGCCGCTGGGTGTTGACTTCAATGTCCACTTTTATATTTATATAGCTCTATCCCTGCTATTGCATAATTTAAACCATAAATTTCACATTCATTAAAATACAATATTTTTATCATATATATATATATATATATATATATATATATATATATATATATATACACATTATATTTCAGAAAATGGATTAAACCCTGCATTTTTTAGAAATTTTAATTTGTTTAAACGTTATTTTTCAGGGATACACATATTCGAGTAGAAGCTTTGTTCAATTAAAAACAGAGTTTCTAATCGAATATAATTTAAGTATTTTTTTAATTTTTCGACATGCCAACACTTGCTGGGTTATTTAACGTCGAATTTTTCTGGGACACCTAGTGAGAATCGATCTTGCTATCCAGTAATTATACCCAACCAAACTAACCTAACTAACATTTAACCAACTCCGAAGTGCCTCTTTTAATATAGAGACGCCTCTTGATGAATGCCATGGCATAAATAAATCAATTTATTCCGTCATATAAGCAGGAACATCTTGAGAAAACAAAAGGAAGTATGAAGATGTAAAAAAAATTGAAGATTTTTATAGAAATGTAAACAAATCAAACAAAAAACAGTAATGTTGTGTCATGTGTTTCAGGAACCTCACAGGAGTGAGCAATTCTCATTTCCAGTTCTTGTAAGAATTGAATTATTTTCCATTCTTCAGCCTCTTTCCCCACAGACGCAAAGTTGTAAGCGCATAGTTGCTATAACGCTACATCAAAAGCAAATGGATGAGGACAAAAACACCATTCGTATAGCTTTTACTCAAGAATCCACCTTCTTGCGCGTAGTGTACTTCCCTGAACACGACACAATCAAATATCAACCGCTAGCTCTATTAAGACACGGGAAAAAATCATTAGAAACAAAGAAAAGGGCATTCAGCTGATGTGTAATATTATATGGCAGTGAATGCGGGAAAATTTTCTCACCGATGAAGAAGTGTAAAGTAACAGAATTGTGGTAATACAGAAGGATGCTGAGGATACCATAGACTGAATGCCATAGACTATCGAGGATGTTTTAAGGATAATAGGAACATCAAGGAGAGTTATAATTACAATCAGAAAGAAATTTAAACTTTCTAGGCAACATAATGAGGAAAGAGGGCTTGGAGAATTTGACACTCAAAGTACGTATTGAAGGCAAAGAAAGGTAAACAGAGTCTAACAAATAGATATTGGAACAGGGAGTGGAAGAGATAGTGAAAAGACAAAACTTAAGACCTACAAAGGATAGAAGGTTGTGGAGAATCATGATCGCATATGCCCTTGCGTAACACAGCACACATAAAAAGAAGGAATATAATAGATAATGTTCATTAGGAATCTTAGTCTGCTTAGAAAATTTATGAAGGGGAAAAAGTGATAATTCAGAAAGCTAGCGATCATGAAATCGTCAATGGAGCGTGAAAATTATTTATCACTAGCTTAAAAGCCGCCCTATTGGTCGACATTTAAGCTAGCTGTTGCGGAGGGCTCTTAATCGAGCCTTCATCACAGTAGTTAGGGAGGAGTAGATACGATAGGCAACAATAAACTATAGAAGAACTCAAAACTGATCGTTGCATTTAAGTATTGCATTAATATTTAAGCTTAGCTTTTAAAAGTTTAATGATAATTTTTCTGTCGCCATTTAATTTAAAGAGAATTTGATGTACGTAGATCCTTACTTTCTAGAAAATTATTTTTATTTCATGGATGACTTTTGCTGGATTTTGCAATTAATTTACAAGTCATAGAAATTGTTATCGTACAAAAAAAATCGTCGCAAAAAAATTACGTAAAAATCACCGAAAACAATCTCTAAGGAAATTTGGTAATACAAAATTTAAGGTTTGCTGGTTCGTTTCCGGCTTAGAATGTTTTTAATATGATCACGGAGTCGGTCTGATTGGAAAAAGGTATGATATGTTGGGCTAAGACCTCTAGATGTAAAGTTGAAAAAGTGTGATACACTGACATTGAGTTTATTATATAGATAGAAAACGAGAGTTAGAGTTGTGTCTCTATAATTGAAAAGGCGTGACACACTGAGATTTGCATTTATTATATAAAAGAAGATGATATATTTAAAAGTTAGAGAGTTTCGTCCCTTTAATTGAAAAAGTGTGACAGTGGCACAGAAATTCACATTTATTATATAGATGAAATCAATCGTATTGCTATAATTATTGTCCAAAAAACTTTAAAACGAAACTTTTCAGCAAACAGTATTGTTAAAATCTGCAACAACATAAACTCTGCCTGGATTGGCGTCTCGACTTCACTCACTTTCTCACAATGTAACTTTCCTCTCCCTTTTCTGTAAATACTTTCATGGTAATTGTTTGCATAAACTTTTCACTATCGTACCTCGACTTTATGAATTTAAGCGCAATAATAGATTGGCAACTAGGTCTCATTATTTCAAAGTTGGCTACATCCAACCGTAAGTTCTATGATTTTTCCGCACTTTTCTTCCGACCTCTTGCTTTCCAACCAACTTTGATCTTCAAAAATTTAAATGCAATGTTAATCGTTTAAATATGCTTAGTACAAACTTTATTCACAATAATAACAGCCACCACTAGTACTACTAATACTACTGGATATGCGACTAGTGTAATGTGTATCATTTCAGCAAATGAATCGGAGAATTCAGATTGAGACGATTATGGTAACTTTCTAATTCAACCCGGAAAGATATGTATCTGTTCTTCCTCTAACTATGGATTAAATAGTAAGGTAGACTGTCTTCCCTATCTTTTGGTGACAAGCAACCTAGAAGAGGATCAACTTTGAATTTAAACCGTGGAGAAGAAAACGGGAGACCAAGTCACTATATTTTACAAGAAATCCTGGAAATTCATAGAAAAAAGAGAAAGCAAATCAATTGATTGAATTATTTTCTACCAAGATCATCTAAAAACAGAAAATATTTTCAGATTGTAAGAATGTTTTAGACAAATATGGTTTAAGGATATAATTCTTACTAATTAAGCCATTGCTGGGGGAGAAGCAGTGGATTCATATCTTTCCCAACGATATTTGCGCGGAAATTAATATGACGAACCCAACAGTAATTGGAACTCAGCCCACCTATTAACAATTCTCTGCCATTATCCATTACACAACCCACACCTCTAAGCTTATAGCACCTGGTATTCACAGGCGGTCACCCATCTATATACTGAGGCTTGACGTTTCTTAACTTCGGTAATCGTACTGGAGTCGGTGTCTCAACGTGATGTTCCCATGAGCCAAGCAAATCAACGAAGTGGCATGATGGCCAACGTTCTTGAGGGTCATGACATTTAAAGACAAGAATCCTGCAACAGCGAAAAAGTGATATTCAGGTAAAACAAGACTTCTCAATTATAAAAGATGCGCGGCTGAAATATCAAACATTGTACGCATGACCTTTAGAAATGACAATAAAACCGTGAAAGGAGAATTGAATACTAAGGAAACGTGTATGGAAGACATTAGTTTTAATTTCTATATAATTGGCTGTATTTCCATGACAGCAAAATAATATCCTCATTTGTAAAGAGTTATGTTGTAAGGTTTATATTCAAGAATACTAAATTGCATGCTATTCAAGTGTCTCTGAATCGAAACCTTTTAAGAGAAATCAATAATAACAGCAATGATATTAATAATAATATTGTGGCACTGGGAACGCTGTCAAAGACCTTTGCAAAGAGACGAGAACAATTGATGTTCTCAGAAGAATTGAAGCTACTCTGATCACCGCAATATTGCGTCAAAGAGAATAGTAGAGTCTGGACGGTTGTGTAACCGATATCGATGAGGAAGATAAAATCTGTAAGACGAGTTCAAATCCCATTCATGTCTATTTGCATCCACTTTCGAACTAATGTCTTTCGGAAAGATATGAATCAGTCTTTTTACCTCCAACTATGAGATAAATAGCATGGTTGACTCGGCTCTCTAACCGGGGTTGGCATCTAGTCTAGATGAATAACAGTTCTGAATTCAAAACTGTCAAGTAGGCAACGTAAACTACTTAAATATATTTCCTAAGAAGCTACTAGAGAAAATAAAGAAAAACACTCTTTGAAGAGCTATTATCATCACCATTCAGAAGTGCATTAGCATTAAAAACAGCATACGCATGATATATAATTGGGCTACTGTCAATTTTACCAGGATGGGTAAAAGAAATTCAAAGACATTTCCAGTGAGAATGCAGAATTTGGGAAGCAAAAAATATTATGGATTTCTATACAAGCGCAGTGCTGATATCAGCAATAATACTGAGGAAAGATATGGGGATTTAAAGAAACTTCCTGTCAGTTGATCCTTCGTCATGATTCCGTGGCACCTGTTGGGAACAATCCCATTTGCAAAAATGGTGAATAATTGGCATAACACCATCTTCCGGAAAATTGGATGGCAGGAAAAAAAGAAAGATATATGCAGATAACACCACGGTGTACGGGTGAATCTGCGAATGTCTTGAGGATCAGTGACTGGCAGCTGATCTCTCTCTCCTCTGACCTATCTCTCACAGCTCAATGGGGGACAGACTCAAATCCTTTGTAAATATATATGTAGAGGACACCATGGTGTATGGGTGCACCTCCAAATGTCTTGATGAACAGTGCCTGGTAGCTGAACTATCCTCTGACCTAACTCTCACAGCTCAATAGGAAATAGTCTGGCTGACATCATTCAATACACCCAGAACTCAACTCGTAACATTTATCACAAAGCAGACTCTAAACCTGAACCAATTCTGATTAGCTGTTATACTCTTAAAGAGGTTCGGACCTCTACTGGGCAAAATCTCACCGTCAGATGGAACGCGTATATTCATGCCATCGGAAAGATGCAGAGAGAATGACCCCCCCACCGCTGAATGTATAGCTCCAGAAAATATCTGATTCTTTTAACCATACTCTATCTTTGTAACAACCAGATCAGATAAAGAATTGAGTATTTCTGTCATATCTGGGCTGGTGCTACACAATCTTCACTGTTCAACCTCGACAACGGCTTTCTGGATAATAAATTATTCTTTATCCTGAACAGACAAAACGTCGCCATACTTTCACTGCTACATCGCTCTAACTACGGCGTCTGTTCGGACGAGGGACATTTTTTTTACTGCCACTAGCTCGGATCTACACAGCTAGGACTCACTATGCCGCGTACACAGTGGCAATACATCCACACTTCCTTCGTGTTCTTTTCTTAAAATGCAAGTACCACTTCCACACCCTCTTCCTCAGAATTGTTTTTTGCAGATCAAACTCCCCAGAGAATGCTTCCCTGACAAACTACACTCTTGGTTTCTTCAAATCCAGGGTCAACCGATATATATCCTACTCGTCGTCATAATACTCTTACTTGCCCCTCTCTCTTACAATTTCTCTCAGTAAACCTCTATCAGGAGTGGCTGTTGAGACTTGTATTTAGTGAGCTATCAATAAAAAGTAGTCAAAATATATTTAGTACAAAAAAAGGAGTTGAAAACAGCCCTGATCGACCATATCCTAAAGGGACGTGACACATAAAAGATTTAAAATGATCAGAGAATATATTTACTAGATATTGTTTCTTGCCATGTTTCTCTACATATTTCTTTTGATTGGTATCACCCCATAAAAGGCTATAAAGCCACTAACTCATAAGGAGTTTCTGGTCGTGGATGGATGAGAAACAGAAATATTAATAATGAGCTTTAAGAGAAAGGAGTATTTAGGAGGACAGTAGATAGCAACTAACATTGCATTGGAATTTTTGCAGATTAAAGTTGGCTGGAAAGTATGGAACGAGAAGGAAGTTCTACAATTGAGAAAAGGAACTGTTAGTATAGAACTTATGGTTATATCTTGCCAGCTCAACTGTAAATTGAGGAGATGTCAACGCCAGTCTGGTACTGCACTTAAATCCAAAAAGTATAGATACCATAGCGAAGGGATTAAATTTTATTACGGATATCATGATAAACAGCAAGGAAACCGAACCATATGCGGCAGCAATATTTTAAACACGGACGAATGGCAGACATCGATACGTAAGGTATGTTCTGGCGAGAACATTTGTCTCACACGACGCAATGAATCCTAGCAGTTGACCTAACAATGGATTCAATAGAGTCTTTCTACTTCATGTCAGTTGAACACCTTAGTCCGAGAAGGCGCAACAAGTCTTGAAGGTAGGCATCAGCCATGTTGATGAAAGGCAGCGAGGTGATTAATAGAGATAAGTTTAGTTGTGGAGGAGTTAAGCTATTACGCCAATTAACGACAGACGAGGTCATTTTGGACATCGGCTACCATTTTTATCCAATTTTTTTTTTTTATAATTTATTTATAATCTCTAATGACTAAGATTATATTAACCTAGCCCAAGAATACCGTCTGGGATCATACCGTAAATATTCGAATTCCTTTTATTGGCGAATTAGTTCGCGTAAATATCTTGTGTACTGCTGCGATAATCTAAACTTTTGATATATAGACTGTCTCCAGATCAAGTTCAACGGCCTTGCTATAAGCTGGCGATCGATCAGAGTTCTTTAACCGCATGTAGAAAGTGAAACGCTACGGTGGAGTTACATATTCGGTTAGGACACGCTATTGCGTCAGCTTATGCAGTGTGTGAGATTCGTATAGATTATTTACGGCGCGTGCCGATTTTTGACAAGCCATCGCATCATTCAAGCTTGTCAGGCTATGCCAACAGCCAGACTTGACTTCTGTAACGGTTGGCTTTTCCCAAAGTAAAGAAATCGCTGTTGTTTTTTGTTTACTCCTTAAGGGGAATACAAATGATGGTGATCGTGAAAGTGTATTTTGCATAATGCTTTGAAAATTCGAAAGAAACCTAGGATAAGTATATGAAGTCTTAGAATTGGCAGTTATATTGTCAAAGTTTCATTGTTTTATTCTACATAACAGGTATTCTTCTCTGTGTTTTTTTATACAAATAATAAAAAAAAAAAACAATGTTAATTTATCTTTTAAGTTTTTAATTAATTTACATAAAAAATAAATACAAGTATTGCATACAAATAATTATAAAAATCCTCTGAGATTATACGGAGTCTAATTTTAACCGAATATTTCAGTAAAAGTACATTTGCGTATTGGTATGTTGCTTACCGGCTTCCGTCCAATTCAGAGCAAGTAACCGTTAAGTTTTTTTCTTTTTTTTTTTTTTAAATCTCTGTAACTTCTGACGTTTTCAAAAGTAAAGAAAATGCTGTTGAAACACTATAGACAAGATTTTTATTAGGGGGAGGGGTTTATAATAATGCTTTACTGAATTGTGGGAGAAAGGTAGATTATTACTTTTCCTAATGGTATTTGTGCGTAAGCGAATAAATGAACCCAACCGGTATTGGAACTCAGTTCTCCGATTAACAATGATATGCCATTATCCATCACACCACAACATCGAAGCTTACAGCAGCTGGTATTCCCAAGCGGTCTCCTGTCTGCATACTGACGTGGCTCGACGCTGTTTAACTTCGATGATCGTATGTAAACAGCCGTTTCGATCTGTTGTTGCTGTAATCAAACAGTATTTAAAATGAAAATGGTTATCTGCTTCAAATAAACGTATCCACTATAATAACATTTGACGCTATTATAAATACATACATACCACAATGAAACAAATCATTGTGTTGGTTTTCTGACAACTACATCTAATTTGTTCCACACATATCCGGTTACTGTGAAAAACTCTAGGAAACAACATCAACTTCATCTTGGCATTTGGGATGTACGAACTCTCCAGGACAACAACTCAGCACCAGAAAGAAAAAAAAATCTCTGGTCGTATAGGCGCTAAAAAAGTTCGATATTGATATAGCTACACTGAGAAGTAACCATCAGTCGACTACATGAAACGAAAAAGTAAAATATGAAATGTAATTGTGTTCCTGCTGCACTTGGATGCAATACATTCTCCTGTACTGTGTGTGGTCTTTTGTGCACTTGTCGAGCCGCTCTCAAAAGTCATGTCCGTCATAGGCATGCAGATAATTAGTTCGTGGTCGTCGGAACCTCATACGTCGAACTTGACGGAGGAGTCCATTACACACACTCACACACACACACACACACACATATATGAAGATTGCGTTTAAGTATGAAACAGACTGTTACCACTTTTGTTGACCTCAGTTTATATTTTAATATTTACATAGGCTATCCTTGATATTGAGTACTTTTACCCATAAATACAGGAGCCCTTAAAAATGTATTTTTTCATATATATATATATATATATATATATATATATATATATATATATATATATATATATCTGTGTGTGTGTAGGTAACATAGTGTGCATATAGCATTTCGTATTATCAGTAGTTTCAAGCATCAGGTGCTGATTTTAGAATATATTCCCCGCGGATAGAGACTTTTGTTCATCATATAAGTACAGATTATTCACTTATAGACGTTTGTGTATGTATGTGTGTGTGTGTGTGTTTATTTGTCGAGAGTATAGAAACAGTTACACTGGCAAACTGTAAGAGTTCATCTTTTGACTAATGTTCATCCGTAATATTTGGCGAGAGATCACGAGGTCAAAGACTCGGCAGCCGAGGTCATTGCTAGGCTAGGTGCAGGTTAACCCAGTGACCAGAATGACAGCAAAATACTATCAGAATTATTGATTTGTGCTCCCCGTACAGAATTTTCGGGAAAGATGATTGACAGGCAGTCCCGCGCTACAAAAAGTCAAGTGAGATTAAAGCCTATCGTGTTGAAGTAGAATTACTCTAGTTGTAACTTCAGGCACAGAAGTTGGCAAAAGGCCTCAGCTGAACGGCCAGCTGAAATAGGCGCCAGTCAAATCCGAAGAGAGAGCCGTTTTTTGTTAACTCGTTCAAACCGTTTTCCATATTAGAGTTCAATAAATTTCAGATAAATCTGTTACAAATAAATATGAAGTCGATTTCTGCAAAAAAAAACTATCATTATATTAACGACACAAAAGCTATTCGTCAATATTTCTGAGATGAGGTATTATGTACATTATTTACATTATACGGACTATTGTCCTCATCTTTGTCGCCATATTTATTACAACGTTTCGGCCGCTGTACGCTCCGGACTTCGTCAGGTGGTTGGAATGTCGAATGTCCTCAAAGACACATGGCACAGTGGATAAAGGCGTTAGTTAGATCCAGTGACAGGACCCAAAGAGTGTGAGTTCAATACCCGGTTAAGGCAGTGGAGAACTTTCAGAGGGAAATTAACAGGAGATAACTGACATCCATTAAACATGGCACGTGGAACTAGAACAGTCTACTCCAGTGAGCGAAATAAAGGGTTCAGTTCGACATTCCAACCACCTGAAGAAAGCCGGGGCGTACAACGGCCAAAACGTTTTAATAAATATGGCGACAAAGATGAAGACAATAGTCCGATTAATCTAAATAATGTACAAAATCTATTCCTTAGCAGTTATTAAAAACTGAAAACGGATTTCCTGTTTCCCCTGCTTAGGCCAGTGTACAGATGATAAAGTGGGAGCGCCATGCTGATGACATAGATATTCATTATTGGAATAAGAATGATCTTAAACAAAAAAAAAAATAAATAAATAAAATAAAATAAAAAAAATAAAAAAATAACAATCTTTACAAAGACGGATTATGATAAACCTTTCCAAAACAGTAAATCTGATCCTGAATTGGAAAGAAATAACATGACATTATGAAAAACTTCAGGATGTGGAACTAGTAAAACTACTAAACACTTTAAATATCTTGCTATATGAATCAGTTATAACAAATTTAGTTCAGTAGAAAAAAACGATAAACATAGAATAGCCTACGCTGGGGATAGTTTTGTCCAATACTGCTCGATCCTACCAAACCAAAACTTAATGAAACCAAGAACTCCGGTCACGTTATTAAAATACCACGATTAAGCTCGAATCTATATGCATCTGTCTTCTCAGATGAAGGATTAACCCTGCGTTAGTTACCTGGGATTTCCGAAAATGGATAATCCCCTGCCTATAGATATAAATATTTAAGTAAATCGACAGGAATCGGTAAAAGCACGTCAGGCTATATAACTGTTCCGTATAGGATACAGGTTCGATTCCTGTCGGAGGACGAATATTTTCTGAGAAAATTTCTCGGATATTCAGGCTGGTAAATGTTAATACTGTTTATTATAAACAGAGCATTTACTTAAATATTTGTATCTACAAAAAGAATAAATAAACATAAAAATGTCTTAAAATAATTGTCGGACATTGTCCATTTCATAATGAGTGACGTCATTTATTTATATTTGGATGCGCAACGAGCAGATATGAATGTACGTGAGAGAATCATGGAAGATTGTAGTTTAAATACAGTAAAATCGACCTTACTAACCGAGCGTTCCTCTGTGGTTCAATCGGTAAAATCACGTCAGGCTTTTTGACGATTCCGTATAGGATACAGATTCGATACCTGTCGGAAGGCGAATATTTTCTTTGAAAATCTCTCGGACATTCAGGCCGGTAAATGTTATTAATACTGTTTGTTATAAACAGAACATTTACTTAAATATTTTTATATATAAAAAGAATGTATAAACATCCAAATATACATACATACACACACACGCACACACACATGCACACATATATATATATATATATATATATATGCGCAAAAATATAGGAAATTGAGTTACAATTTCGTCATTTGATGCTCGTTTATTTTATGTAGTAGAAGACCAAGAACAAAAGAATTGAGGTTACACGTTAGGTGACATCACAGAGATACACTCAGCTTAGTTCACGTGGATGCTGTAGGACGTTTGTAAACTGCTTGGATACACGAATCGCTAAAATGTTTGTGTGCCTCAATAAAAGTCTGAAAAAATTTATTTGGGCCGTTTTCCAACTTCGATTATCTGCTCATACGAAATTAAAAAAAAACATTTTGTTTTTCTGAACGAAGGCGATTGTTTAAAAGAGCGTGCAGCGAAAAATCTTGTGTGGAGACATAACTACCGTATTTGACGCACGGATGTATAAGACGCACCCCCAGTTCAGCAAGGAAATAATTAGTAAAATTAGTAAAATTATTTGTAAATGGTACAGCTTAGGCTATATATATGAAGCATTATTTGCTTAAAAAGTCATGATTGCAATTAAATGAAAGATAATAGGAAAAAAGAACATGAGCCTATAAAATCTTATTATATCGTTTATATGATCTATACAACCTGCGTCTTATAAACGTCTTATTGGAATATATATATAAAATTCTTATTGTATTTATACCAATGCAACCGGAAGTTATCCCAAGAAAAATATTAACGAAACAAATATATTTTACAAATACATAATTTGAATTTATTGCATATAATTTTAGTGAAACAAAGTACTAATATTAAACATGATGAAATTCATATAATGAATATTATCAATGATAACACTTTTAAGCTGTATAATAACCTTTGAAATAATGACAATAGGTATATGAAAGTTACTCTAAAGTCTAAGCTAATAGGAGTTGCCAGGTCGCTAATTTCGGCGGACTATCGCGAATTTCAAACCCATATATGGCATATAAGACGCAGGGGAATTTTAAAAGATATTTTTAGTAAAACCAGTGCGCCTTATATGCCGTCAAATACGGTAAACTACCGTTAACCATTCCAAAAGCCGGTCTGCCTTCGTAGAAGCTGATCCTGTGTATCCAGTGAGGTTGGAAGCTCATAAACATCATCTCTCTTTGCAACCTAGGTAGAAATTGATAGATATCTATGGGGATATCTTACCACTATACGACTGTGAGATTGAACCTTTATATTACCACTAAAGTATGGAAATACTCTTCATTTATCTGGTAGCCTGTAAACTAGTCAATCAATACGCCATGTTAAGGGAGGATGAGATCACAAAGTTGCTTCAAAAATGGCAAGAAATTGGGAGAGACAAAATAGTGCATATATGTTGTTGAATAGATCTATGTACAAATATCGAAATATGTCTTTGAAATTTAATGAAAATCGCTATGATCATTTGTGCCGACTCAATATATATGTGTCTATGTATGTATATATAAATGTTTATATGTACTCGCGTGTGTACACGATTACATTTATCATATACATTACGTTAAACGACAATCAAGCTAGACAATTTCGATAATTGAATATAATTGCACAGCACTGTCTAACGAAAAATACATCTGTTTTTTTTTTGTTGCAACTCTAGCCTCGTTTCAGAGTTAAGTGAAAAAAAAGAAAGAAAAGAAAGGTAGAACCAGTATGTCGGCGGAATATGTCATACATTTTTCTTGTGATAAGAAATTTGATCATTCATTCATTAAAAAAATTGGTGACATTTTGGTAGGTTGATTTCATTTGTATTTAATTATCTTTTTTTTTTTAGACAGAAAGAAACAATGTTTTCTTTTTGGAGCAATAAACATTTATAGCATTATTTCTGGTTGTATGAAAAAGGCAGATTCCGTTTGAAACAAAGTTAATACTGCTGAACATCTACGTATTATCAATATTCACCAATGTCAGTGAATATCGGGAATTTTCTTCCAGATGTAGAAGAGACTTTAGGCAAGAACAGCTATAGTTCTAGAGAAGGATGTTGAGAATAACATAAGCTGAACATGTGAGTAACAAAGAAGTTTTAATGGAAACGGAAACAAAAAGGAACCAGTTAGAGACAGTTAAAATTTATCGGGTACATAATGAGGAAACACGGCCTAGAAAATTCGATACTCACAGGACATATTGAAAGGAAGATGGACCGACGAATTTAGCGAGTAACCTACCTAACGAGGCTGTGTAAATGGATGACAGAACACGGATTTGGAAATATGGCGAAAAGTCAAACCTTACTAAGAGCTACAAAGTATAGGAAGTTATGGAGAGCCATGATCGTCTGCGTTCTTAATGGACATTACCACGTTCTGACTTGAGCATGTAAGGAGGATATTTTAAGAGGAATAAGAACTGAAAAAGAAAAATATTCTGTGAATAATCAGAGCGTTATTCAATGTGCTTTTAGAACAAAGGTGATCATGGTTCTCCATAACTTCCTATTTCTTGTGACCGTTAGCAGTTGTTCTACTTTTGCTAAGGCACCCGCCTACCGCTCCATCCATCCACACAAGCGAGTTATGTAGCTGGCTCGCTTCGTTCCTTCATCTCTTTTGCCTCGAGAAGCTTTGCAAGTGTTAATTTTTCCAAGCCGTCTGTCCTCATTATGGGTCTAAGGAATTTCAGCTATACCTTCCTGATTCTCAGCACGTGTTCTCTTTGTTACCGTTTCCTTTAAGACTCCCTCATCGATTTCTTGCTCTGTCCGTGGAATACTTATTATCTTTCTGTAGAACCACATTCCTGCTGGCCCCAGTTTTCCTCTCATCCGTCAAGAGATAGTCCAGCAACCAATGTCATATAAAAAGATGAATTTCACATAGCAAACCGGTACTATAAAATTTTAGGGACACAATAAAAAGAAAGAGACTTGGAGATTTTAACACTCACGTGGAGTACTTTTAACATGAAGCTGAGGAAATGGATGGCAAAACAAAGGACAAAAGGAACAATAGTTGGTAAAAGGGTTACTTCGAGAAACAGGGTACAGGAAATTGCAGAGAGCCATGATCTCCAGCATCTGGAAAAGTCGGAGTACATAAGAGAGAAAAAAAGCATCTCCTAGCTTTTCTCAACAGTTCACTATTTTAATGTACTTTTTGAAATTGCCGTACCCCTTCAGGAAGTAGATGGTCATGGCTCTCCACTCTTTTCATTTCTTTATTATATGTGAATTGGCTTTTAATTCTGGATTGGCTACACTTAAAGCTAGAGAATCCATTATTTCCAGCTGTTTGGCTCATAACATAAGAAAAATGGATTCTTTTATGCCAAAGTAGACGCAAGAGATTGAACTGAAATGTGAACTCATCTTGTGGAGCGCGCTTTCCGTGTTGATAACATTTTCCTTTCGATCAGATGAAGGTTTCTTTCATCCAACCCCATTTTTCATGATGACGTTTTCCTTTTCATCTTTGTGGTTTTATTTCGACTCCAATATTCCGTGTCGATAACATTTTACATTTCGTCCGATGTGGTTTTGTTTCTTTTAACATCAATATTCCGTGTCGATAGCATTTTACATTTCATCCTATGTGGTTTTCTTTCTTTTAACATAGATATTCCGTGTCGATAACAATTTATATTTCATCCTATGTGGTTCTCTTTCTTTTAAAATCAATATTCCGTGTCGATAACATTTGCCATTTCGTCCGATGTGGTTTTCTTTCTTTTAACATCAATATTCCGTTTCGATAACATTTTGCATTTCATCCGATGTGGTTTTCTTTCTTTTAATATCAATATTCCGTGTCGATAACATTTTGCATTTCGTCCTATGTGGTTTTCTTTCTTTTAACATCAATATTCCGTGTCGATAACATTTTACATTTCATCCTATGCGGTTTTCTTTCTTTTAACATAAATATTCCGTGTCCATAAAATTTTAAATTTCATCCTATGTGGTTCTCTTTCTTTTAAAATCAATATTCTGTGTCGATAACATTTTACATTTCGTCCTATGTGGTTTTCTTTCTTTTAAATTCAATATTCCGTGTCGATAACATTTTACATTTCATCCTATGCGGTTTTCTTTCTTTTAACATCAATATTCCGTGTCGATAACATTTTACATTTCGTCCTATGTGGTTTTCTTTCTTTTAAAATCAATATTCCGTGTCGATAACATTTTACATTTCGTCCGATGTGGTTTTCTTTCTTTTAACATCAATATTCCGTGTCGATAACATTTTACATTTCATCCTATGCGGTTTTCTTTCTTTTAACATAAATATTCCGTGTCGATAACATTTTACATTTCATCCTATGTGGTTTTCCTTCTTTTAACATCAATATTCCGTGTCGATAACATATTACATTTCATCCTATGTGGTTTTCTTTCTTTTAACATAAATATTCCGTGTCGATAACATTTTGCATTTCATCCTATGTGGTTCTCTTTCTTTTAAAATCAATATTCCGTGTCGTTAACATTTGCCATTTCGTCCGATGTGGTTTTCTTTCTTTTAACATCAATATTCCGTGTCGATAACATTTTACATTTCACCTATGTGGTTTTCTTTCTTTTAACATCAATATTCCGTTTCCATAACATTTTACATTTCATCCTATGTGGTTCTCTTTCTTTTAACATAAATATTCCGTGTCGATAACGTTTTACATTTCATCCGATGTGGTTTTCTTTCTTTTAACATCAATATTCCGTTTCGATAACATTTTACATTTCACCTATGTGGTTTTCTTTCTTTTAACATCAATATTCCGTGTCGATAACATTTTACATTTCGTCATATGTGGTTTTCTTTCGTTTAACATCAATATTCCGTGTCGATAACATTTGCCATTTCTTCCGATGTGCTTTTCTTTCTTTTAACATCAATATTCCGTCTCGATAACATTTTACATTTCACCTATGTGGTTTTCTTTCTTTTAACATCAATATTCCGTTTCGATAACATTTTACATTACATCCTATGTGGTTCTCTTTCTTTTAACATAAATATTCCGTGTCGATAACATTTTACATTTCATCCGATGTGATTTTCTTTCTTTTAACATCAATATTCCGTGTCGATAACATTTTGCATTTCGTCCTATGTGGTTTTCTTTCTTTTAACATCAATATTCCGTGTCGATAACATTTTAAATTTCATCCTATGTGGTTCTCTTTCTTTTAAAATCAACATTCCGTGTCGATAACATTTGCCATTTCGTCCGATGTGGTTTTCTTTCTTTTAACATCAATATTCCGTGTCGATAGCATTTTACATTTTACCTATGTGGTTTTCTTTCTTTTAACATCAATATTCCGTTTCCATAACATTTTACATTTCATCCTATGTGGTTCTCTTTCTTTTAACATAAATATTCCGTGTCGATAACATTTTACATTTCATCCGATGTGGTTTTCTTTCTTTTAACATCAATATTCCGTGTCGATAACATTTTGCATTTCGTCCTATGTGGTTTTCTTACTTTTAACATAAATATTCCGTGTCGATAACATTTTAAATTTCATCCTATGTGGTTCTCTTTCTTTTAAAATCAATATTCCGTGTCGATAACATTTGCCATTTCGTCCGATGTGGTTTTCTTTCTTTTAACATCAATATTCCGTTTCGATAACATATTACATTTCATCCTATGTGGTTCTCTTTCTTTTAACATAAATATTCCGTGTTGATAACATTTTACATTTCGTCCGATGTGGTTTTCTTTCTTTTAACAACAATATTCCGTGTCGATAACATTTTATATTTCGTCCTATGTGGTTTTTATTTCTTTTAACATCAATATTCCGTTTCGATAACATTTTACATTTCACCTATGTGGTTTTCTTTCTTTTAACATCAATATTCCGTTTCGATAACATTTTACATTTCACCTATGTGGTTTTCTTTCTTTTAACATCAATATTCCGTTTCGATAACATTTTACATTTCACCTATGTGGTTTTCTTTCTTTTAACATCAATATTCCGTTTCGATAACATTTTACATTTCATCCTATGTGGTTTTCTTTCTTTTAACATCAATATTCCGTGTCGATAACATTTTACATTTCGTCCTATGTGGTTTTCTTTCGTTTAACATCAATATTCCGTGTCGATAACATTTGCCATTTCTTCCGATGTGGTTTTCTTTCTTTTAACATCAATATTCCGTGTCGATAACATTTTACATTTCACCTATGTGGTTTTCTTTCTTTTAACATCAATATTCCGTTTCGATAACATTTTACATTACATCCTATGTGGTTCTCTTTCTTTTAACATAAATATTCCGTGTCGATAACATTTTACATTTCATCCGATGTGATTTTCTTTCTTTTAACATCAATATTCCGTGTCGATAACATTTTGCATTTCGTCCTATGTGGTTTTCTTTCTTTTAACATCAATATTCCGTGTCGATAACATTTTAAATTTCATCCTATGTGGTTCTCTTTCTTTTAAAATCAACATTCCGTGTCGATAACATTTGCCATTTCGTCCGATGTGGTTTTCTTTCTTTTAACATCAATATTCCGTGTCGATAACATTTTACATTTCACCTATGTGGTTTTCTTTCTTTTAACATCAATATTCTGTTTCCATAACATTTTACATTTCATCCTATGTGGTTCTCTTTCTTTTAACATAAATATTCCGTGTCGATAACATTTTACATTTCATCCGATGTGGTTTTCTTTCTTTTAACATCAATATTCCGTGTCGATAACATTTTGCATTTCGTCCGATGTGGTTTTCTTTCTTTTAAAATCAATATTCCGTGTCGATAACATTTTACATTTCGTCCTATGTGGTTTTCTTTCTTTTAACATAAATATTCCGTGTCGATAACATTTTAAATTTCATCCTATGTGGTTCTCTTTCTTTTAAAATCAATATTCCGTGTCGATAACATTTGCCATTTCGTCCGATGTGGTTTTCTTTCTTTTAACATCAATATTCCGTTTCGATAACATATTACATTTCATCCTATGTGGTTCTCTTTCTTTTAACATAAATATTCCGTGTTGATAACATTTTACATTTCGTCCGATGTGGTTTTCTTTCTTTTAACAACAATATTCCGTGTCGATAACATTTTATATTTCGTCCTATGTGGTTTTTATTTCTTTTAACATCAATATTCCGTTTCGATAACATTTTACATTTCACCTATGTGGTTTTCTTTCTTTTAACATCAATATTCCGTTTCGATAACATTTTACATTTCATCCTATGTGGTTTTCTTTCTTTTAACATCAATATTCCGTGTCGATAACATTTTACATTTCGTCCTATGTGGTTTTCTTTCGTTTAACATCAATATTCCGTGTCGATAACATTTGCCATTTCTTCCGATGTGGTTTTCTTTCTTTTAACATCAATATTCCGTGTCGATAACATTTTACATTTCGTCCCATGTGGTTTTCTTTCTTTTAAAATCAATATTCCGTGTCGATAACATTTTACATTTCGTCCGATGTGGTTTTCTTTCTTTTAACATCAATATTCCGTGTCGATAACATTTTACATTTCATCCTATGCGGTTTTCTTTCTTTTAACATAAATATTCCGTGTCGATAACATTTTACATTTCATCCTATGTGGTTTTCCTTCTTTTAACATCAATATTCCGTGTCGATAACATATTACATTTCATCCTATGTGGTTTTCTTTCTTTTAACATAAATATTCCGTGTCGATAACATTTTGCATTTCATCCTATGTGGTTCTCTTTCTTTTAAAATCAATATTCCGTGTCGTTAACATTTGCCATTTCGTCCGATGTGGTTTTCTTTCTTTTAACATCAATATTCCGTGTCGATAACATTTTACATTTCACCTATGTGGTTTTCTTTCTTTTAACATCAATATTCCGTTTCCATAACATTTTACATTTCATCCTATGTGGTTCTCTTTCTTTTAACATAAATATTCCGTGTCGATAACATTTTACATTTCATCCGATGTGATTTTCTTTCTTTTAACATCAATATTCCGTGTCGATAACATTTTGCATTTCGTCCTATGTGGTTTTCTTTCTTTTAACATCAATATTCCGTGTCGATAACATTTTAAATTTCATCCTATGTGGTTCTCTTTCTTTTAAAATCAACATTCCGTGTCGATAACATTTGCCATTTCGTCCGATGTGGTTTTCTTTCTTTTAACATCAATATTCCGTGTCGATAACATTTTACATTTCACCTATGTGGTTTTCTTTCTTTTAACATCAATATTCTGTTTCCATAACATTTTACATTTCATCCTATGTGGTTCTCTTTCTTTTAACATAAATATTCCGTGTCGATAACATTTTACATTTCATCCGATGTGGTTTTCTTTCTTTTAACATCAATATTCCGTGTCGATAACATTTTGCATTTCGTCCGATGTGGTTTTCTTTCTTTTAAAATCAATATTCCGTGTCGATAACATTTTACATTTCGTCCTATGTGGTTTTCTTTCTTTTAACATAAATATTCCGTGTCGATAACATTTGCCATTTCGTCCGATGTGGTTTTCCTACTTTTAACATCAATATTTCGTGTCGATAACATTAAATTTACCATACTCTTCTTAGATAATTTATATTTCTTTTTCTTCATCTTCCACTCCTGTACCTTCTTCTTCTACTTCTTCTTCTTCTTCAATTTGTAGTCTTTTTCCCTTTCCGTCATATGCGGTTTATTCATCTTTTTTCTCAAATATAACATCCTACTTTGCTGTGACTTCTTATAGTCTCTTTTTTTCTACTTCAACCCTTCATCAATTACCAGAGCAATTCGTACTACACCAATCACGTAAAACTATTCCAGACACGCTCGCTAAATCACTTCTACAACCAACCAACCAACCAATCAGGCAACCAATACAATTTTTAGCGGTAATCATGGAAATAGAACAATGAAATCGTCAATGAGATTATTATTTCGTGTCCCCACGAGTGTTCATAACTAGTTTATGGCTCATTGTGATTGCCATAGAACGGTATAATTCTGCCTCAAACAAAGCTCTAATTACTTTCTGTTGACAACCTAAATGACCAGCAAAGGAAACATTTCAAACAATTTCAACTTAGCAAAGTCGCCGACATTTTGAACATGATGTGAAATATGTTAATTATTTGAAGAGTGGAATGTTTGGTTTGTTTGAATTAGTAAATGCGGCATCATCTTATATTTCATTTGTTTCATTATGATTATATTTAATACTAAAATGGTATGATAAATGCATTCATCACACAGGGGCCACTAATATGCACTCAAATGTACTATATTAGGATAGATAGATTAGATTAGATTAGTATATATATATATATATATATATATATATATTAGATATGTATTAGATTGGATTAGGATAGATAGAGAGATAGATATACAGAGAGATATTAGATTAGGATAAATAGATTAAGATAGAGAAATAGATTAGATTAAGATATATTAGTTTAGATTAAGATATATAGATTAGATTAGTATATATATATATATATATATATATATATATGTATATATATATATATATATATGTATATATATATATATATACACACACATATATATATATATATATATACATATGTATATATATATATATATATATATATATTGGTTTAGATTAGGGAAGCTAGCTAGATAGATAGATAGATACGAATAGACTGAGAAAGATACACAGATAGATATACACTGAGAAATAAATAGTTGGATATAAATAGACAGAGATAGATAGGAATCATGCTAATATTAAAAATCCATAGATAAGTAGATCTATATATATATATATATATATATATATATATATATACATATATATATATATATATATATATATATATATACATATATATATATATATATATATATATATATATATATATATATATATATATATATATATATATATATATATTAGATTGGATTAGGATAGCTCGAAAGATAGATATATAGAGAGATATTAGATTAGGATAAATAGATTAAGAGAGAGAAATACATTAGATTAGGATATATTAGATTACATTAGGATAGCTAGATTAGATTCGAGTAGCATAGATAGATTAGATTAGTACATATAGATTAGATTAGTATATATATATATATATATATATATATATATATATATATATATATTGGTTTAGATTTGGATAGCTAGATATATAGATAGATAAATAGATAGATAGTTAGATACCAATAGACTGAGAAAGATACATAGGTAGATATACATTGAGAAATAAATAGTTGGATATGAATAGACGAGAAATAGATAGGAATCATGCTAATAATATAAATCCGTAGGTAAGTAAATCCATATAGATAGATATGAATATACTGATATAGTTAGATATGAATAGACTTTGATAGATATATAGATAGATAGATAGATAGATAGATAGATAGATAGATTAGATTTGAAGATAAATAGATAGATAGATTTGAGCAGTTCAGATTTGAAGAGATTTGAAGATAGATAGATAGACACGAATAATTATTTTTCTCACGCTTCTCGCCTGCGGAACTCTCTTCCGGTTTCTTGCTTCCCTGTCGCTTCCGATCTTCTAAAAATTAAATCCAATGTCAATAGACATATTGTTTTCCTGTTCTGTTATCATCAATTCTCTTCATTAAAATCCTCTCATTATCTTTCACACTCAGTAAACCTTAGTGGCATATTCGCCCATTTTAGTGTGAAATGATTAAAAAAAAAAACCAGATAAATAATAAAGAGATTGAAATGTACATAGATAGACTGTAACCTTTCTGCGCTAAATTTCTTCCAGTGAGAAACTAGAGATCCACTCACGGTAAAGAATTACAGTAAAAATATAATGAATGAAGAGTGTATTATGAATGGAAGACGTTTCTTTAAGGGTTTGTTTGTTTTGCGGCATAACGACTCATTAAGGATCGTTTAATGCCAAAATTTGATTTTCTAAAGATTTTCTAAAGAGCATTAATAATTTTTTCAATATATATATATATATATATATATATATATATATATATATATATATATATAATTATTTATTTAATAATATAATTCCAACTCGCTACATAAGAGGTCTCATGTTTCAAAACAAGAGCCGAAAACTTCAAAATAATATTTGAATTAACTTGAGTTAAAGTAGGCTCTGTTCCATCTTAAAGCGAAATTTTTTTGGAAGGTTTTTTTTTCATTCCAAAAAAATTTCGCTTGAAGATGGAACAGAGCCTACTTTAACTCAAGTTAATTCAAATATTATTTTGAAGTTTTCGGTTCTTGTTTTGAAACATGAGACCTCTTATGTAGCGAGTTAGAAACATATTTTTAAATAAATAATTATATTTATGCTCTACTTTCGTATCGAGCACTATTTTAAAAAAATAATAACAAAAATACTAAGGAACTTTGGATTATTTACCAAACCAGTTTCTTTCCTATTTTCTATATATTTTCACACACACACACACACACACACACACACACACACACACATATATATATATATATATATATATATATATATATATATATATATATATATATGTATGTATACAGACTGGCCAAAATAATGTATACACTTTTTGAATCGTTATAACCTATTCAATTTATGTATTGTGACATGTAAATAAGATTAATACAAGAGAAAGAATACACATTTAAAGAATTTGAGAGTAAAATATACAAAAAAACAGAAAATTAACTTTAATAAGAAAAAATCTACTTGAAGCAATGGCAGAATGTTCATATAATGATGAGTACACATCAATTACTCAAACTGGTTGCCGTTCTGTTCAATACACTTTTTCATATCTTGAAGAAATAGACCTAGAAACGTCCATTATCATTCCCTCTGGTATTTGAGTACATTCTTCTTCAGTTGCTACTCACATTTCAGCAATTGTTTCAGGCTTCCTGCTGTGAACATTGTCTTTTTGAAACCCGCACAAAAAGAAATCCAACGATGTCAAATCTGGTCATCTAGGTGGGTATTCAACTGTCCCTCTTCTTCCAATCCATCTGTTTTTACATATTTTCATCCATATAAGTTCTCACATCACGGTAATGTATCAATAACTATTAATATTTAAAGAGTGTTTACATTATTTTGGACACCTTGTATATATATATATATATATATATATATATATATACACCCTATTTTGGACACCCTATATATATATATATATATATATATATATATATATATATATATATATATGTATATATATTAGGTTGGTGCAAAAATAATATCGTTTTTGACGACCAACTTTATGTGAGAAAACGACATTATTTTTGCACCAACCTATTATATATACATATATATTGTAGGTATTCTTTTAACTATGTAGAGGGATTGCTGATATTTTTACTATAAAAATGTATTTCCATACTTTCACTGTGTTTTGACTCAAGTTTCGTGGTTAACTATTTTTCCATAGCTGAGACCCTAACAGGTGCTACCACGCCGGGTCAGGATGGACATAAGAACAACAGCAATTAAAAAGGTGCTTTCACGCTCCTCAAAGCCTCCCGATCAAAAGCCTTGCTTCCGCATGTATTTTATTGTCATACCCAGGGCGGGGACGTATAGATACCTCCTTGGTTGACATATATATATATATATATATATATATATATATATATATATATATATATATATATATATATATATATATATATATATAATACGTTTTACCACTTTGTGACGAACGGATTCGCAGACAAGGTTTCCTTCTGATGAGTTGAATATCTCGGTTTTCACGAAATAAAAATTATAAACGGAATGGATGATTAAAGTCTCCGTTTTCTTATTATCATTATATATATATATATATATATATATATATATATATATATATATATATATATATATATGTGTGTGTGTGTGTGTTTCAGAGGCCTTGCTGTCGGATGTACTTTATCGTCATACCCAGGATGCAGTGTTGGCGGAGGTGGAAAAAAGTGAAGGTTATGAAGATCAGACGAATAATGGAATATTGTTGCTTATCTACCTAATGCTATTCAGCCCTCACTTTCCAACCATGACATTGTTCTTAAGCCTATCCATGTGGAATGGATTCTTTCCAAACCTAAAACCGATTTCCGACTGACGAAACCTTGTTAGCCTCTGGATATTTCATCACTATTTTTAGAGTAGATGTTCAGATGAGCTCCATTCTTTATTTCTACTTAAGACATTCAGAACCCGGGCCTGCTATGCTACGTACGCAGAGTCATCTCATCGTCATCTTCTTCGTATTCCATTTGTAAGGAGGAAGTTCCACTCACACGGCTTCTTCTGCAGTGTTGTTACTTTGTAGAACACACAGCCGAAAATGTCCTCCCTCGATCGCTATAATCCTAACTTTTTCAAGTCTATACCACTTGCTCTAAGTTGGCATGTACCGATGCTGTAATGGATAACGACTTGGAATTGAAATTCAGAGAGCCGAGTTCTAATTTCAGTCGGATTCGTGATATCCAGTTACGCGCGCAAATGCCCTTTGGAAAGGTATAATTTATATTTCCTGGCTTTAAATAACCTGCAAACGGTTGAAAGGCGTAAAAAACAATCATTCTTCAAGACTAGGGTCAATCTTTATCTATCCTACATGTCCTCATAATATGCAATTCTTACCGCCTCATTGTACGTCCTTATAACAGCTTCATTCAGTAACGCTCTACACTGAGTGGCTTTTGGGCCCTGTATCACGTGAACAATAGTATTTTAAAAAATACTCCCCAAATTCTCAATTATTTTATTTATTATTTTTACTCTTTTTTATTTTAACACTTTTCATATTTTTACAGTGTTTTTAACACATTTATATTTTTTGCAGTGTTTTTAACACATTTTATATATTTTTTACAGTGTTTTATTTTTTGCGCAAGGCACAGGGGCCTCCCGAAGTTGTGGCCTACAGCGTAATAGACACAGTTTATGCATTCATGCGAAGAAGATAACGGTTTAATCTAGATTTGAACTGGTTGAGATTGTAGTCATCGGGAAAACATCCTCTTGGGAGTCAGCCCCACCGAGCAGTGATTCGCGGCAAGAAGCTATTGTTCAATGCTGCATCTGCGAAAAACGATTGATCCAATTTTGGGATGAATGGTGACTTTTGATAAGAAGTGGATCCATTATGAAATCGTAAACGATAAAACCAGACACTTTCCAGGACCAAAAAGGCACCAACAACTATTTTTGGCGACACTCTGATGATCCAGCTAAGGCGTTATCCACTACAGCTTTATCTAATCTAACTAATAGTCGGCCACAATGTAGGAGTCCACTGGCTTCGGATACGAGATTCTGCCGCATCCAACATATTCCCCCGACATTGCGCCAAATGACTACCACATTTTCGAGCATCTTCACAATATTTAAGCCAAAGCATTCCATTTCAAAGAAGACGCAGAAACTATATTCAAAGATTTCTTTAGAAGTCTATCGAAAAAGCCTAAATAAACTTGCAACTCGATGGCAGAAATGTATATATGTTTCCTATTTCGACTGATTTAAATAACGTTTAAATCCGTCAATTTAGGAATTGTTAACTCTAATATCGGACATTATTTTCCGAGCAACATAATACATTTCATTGATTCTCGGAAACCAATTGCTCAGAGCGTAGTGGTAAAGAAGCCCTGACATGAAATGTTTTTTTCAGAATAAAAGAAGTAAAGGTTAGATTCCTGTCTAGATACGCATATTTTAAATAAGACTTTCAATCCCTATGTCGGTAGATTTTAACTTTAAATTTTTAAAATCAGGGATGTCTACTTCAAACGTTATTTTATTGGATACCCGTATTTGCGTCGACATACTGTTTTACTTTAAGCAGTATTTATTTATTTCGTCTATCGGCTTCCATACTCGAGAAAATTTGTTAAAGAATATATGCCCTCTAGAAGGATTCTTTAATAAGTTATTTTAGAGTGGGCAATCCAATAGAAATAAATATTTTTTAAAATAAAACGGGGCGTCTACACAAATAAGTGCATTCACTAAATATAATGTTTGAAGTAAAAAAAATACGTTAGTTTAAAAAATAAAATCCTATTAATTCTTTATATATATATATAGCCGAATAGGTAAATATAGGTAAGTATACGAGCAACTAATCGTATATAAATACATATAAATGCTCTATAGTATTAGGTTGGTGCATAAATAATGACGTAATAATGTCGTTTTTTAACGTTAAAAAATACGTCAAAAAACGGACATTATTACGTCATTATTTTTGCACCAACCTAGTATAAGAAAAAGCTGTGCCCAATGTTAAGTAACAGAACTCTTATTCTAGATGTCTACTCATATTCGAGTAATTGGTCGGTTTATTTAAATAAACAGGTGTTTTTAATACATTTATCGATCAGAATATTCGAGAAATGTTAGAAAATATGCGTTCTCCTTTTTAACAAAATTTCGCGAATATTCAGGTCGGTAAATACTAATTAAATATAAATACCTGTTTAATTAAATAAACTGCTCCAATATCAGTAGCCATCTAATATAACGTTTAAGCAAAACAAATTAAAATATGTCAGATTTACTTCATTTCATAATATATACAGTGAAATTGAACAGAGGAATTCTTGGGAGCGGTCGGCGTTTGTGCTAATACAAGTCATCGCGACCGAGGGTTTGTTCTGACTGTTGATCACACAAGATAACACGTTCTTTCCCAGAAACTACAACTAAGGTACGCTCAGCATAGTTGCGGTATAAACCACAGGTGGCCGGTCTGGGTGTTGGGCAAACAGAAATGTGCCAAAGATGGCGTCTAAATAGTGATTAGCTAGCCGCCCTAGTAGACTAGGATCCTCGGTTACAATTGGCTGCCCCATTTACATTATATATATATATATATATATATATATATATATATATATATATATATATATATACGCATCGTATATGATAAGATAATTTGCTTTATGATCACCTCTTATGCTCAGATAATACATTTTTCATTACATCTAGTTTTGTCTTTCATTCTAACATGAAGAAGCCGGCACTCTAGGCGAAACACGTCGTTTATAACTTTTCTACTTTTTCTTATTATCTTCTCGTGTGTTTCGGATACTGTTATGCATCCTACACACACACACACACACACACACACATATATATATATATATATATATATATATATATATATATATATATATATATATGCTTATACATATTTTTATAGATATAATTTATTCAAGTAAATGTACTGTTTTTTCATTAAACAGAATTAACTTCATTAACCGGTGTGAATTAAATAATTGTCGGACTTAATCTCTTTCATTATATATATATATATATATATATATATATATATATATTAAATAATATTGTAGTATCACTTAAGAAACATAAATCTTAATATTATTAATACAAATGTTTTCTTATATGCAAGCCAAACTACATAAAATAGAATAAGATTAATTTCCCCACGAAAATAATCCAGATGATATTATTGAAAATAACATCGTCAAATGCCATTAGTCGCGCGTGTGATTCCAGACGTCCCGCTGTTGTAAGTGTTCATGCAGATAGAGAATGTTTACCCGAATATACTGCAGAATTGGTGTCAATTGTGTTTTGACAACTTCTTGTTTTGAATACAGTGACTCTAACTGCAGAATCTGGTCTGCAAAACGGGGCACATTTGCCGCTACGGAAACCATGGAACCAGTAAACTGGTATCAAATTTGGCTCTGTTTTAGGGGTTTTCTGCAACTTCGATTTTTTTTATGGATTTGCTGCCAATTTGGGAGTAGCAGGCGGAATTCAGTCTGTGGAAATAGTGGCCCTCCTCATATGGGAAGTGGAAGAAGCGTCTAAGACAGTGAACATAACAAATCTGTTAGAAAACAATGATCTGTAAGTAGATTTGCAAAGCTTGTTTTCAAGCTTATTTAATATTATTACGAGGTTTATTGCATCTTATTATTGTTACTTTTCATAACATCACTATTAGGACCGCTCGCGAAAATATATACGGGGAACCTGGCGAAAATCACGTTGCAAGTTAATTTCTTGGGAACATCGCCGTAGATCAATGGCAAGCAAGATAATCGAGCAGGTCCTTCGAACAGTATCAGTTTCAAATTTCGCTAGGTCCTCAAAAATAGTGGCGTTGTGCTACAATAATATAATCTATAGATCCTCACTTTGCCAGTTGGTCTTCTAGACCATGTGAATTCAATATTTCAAAAGCGTCTGTTATAGTCCAAAGTGAAAGTTATTTAATGTCTATAACATCGATGTCTGCTTAACAGATCTTTTGATTGCATCCTCGAAGCAGTTATCTACAAGTTTTTATTTTTTCAAAAAAATAATCATTTAGGAAGCTAATATACACAAACTGATAGTAACGTTATGGGTTCACCTCTCGTTGCAATGTTTTCAGTATTAGAAAAAGGAAAAGTTTAAAATACACTCTAAACCATCAGTTTACTCCCGATACGTTGGCGATATGTTTACAGTAACTAAAAATACAGAAGAGGTAAAAATGTCTAAATGCCAGATTAAGTTTACCCAAGCAAGATAAATAGTGTTGTAGAATTGATAAAAAATGAGCATTAAATTAATGTCTGAAAAGAAAAAAGTGCGTGACATGAGTATTTTTCATCTTTGTCTTATCCAGTGTAAGCTAAATAATAAATTTGTGTCAGTCACAAAGGCATAAACATTAATAAAAATAGATGCAAAATAAATCATTTCCCATATATATATATATATATATATATATATATATATATATATATATATAGGTGACATCACACATTATGAAATGGACAAAGTCCGACAATTTTTACATTTTTATGTTTATACATTCTTTTTATAGATGGTATTTATCAATCCACCAACGGGGATAGAATGTGGCACAAGGCCTTTTTAATGTGGGTATCTCTGAACCCGTAGGCTCAGCCAAAAATAAATAACCATCCAAACCCGCCGAGGCGGGCCAGTTCCGTCAACCTCCCCCAACGAAACCCTACACTTCGGCGGAGCTTCGTCCGGGTTCCTCTCTGCAAGCAGAGAATTCGACAGACACCCGACCCGGCAACCCACAAAGCGCAGATACTACACTTTGATCCTAGCCACCGGGCCGAGCGGGTATTCTTTTTATAGATGGTATTTATCAATCCACCGACGGGGATAGAATGTGGCACAAGGCCTTTTTAATGTGGGTATCTCTGAACCCGTAGGCTCAGCCAAAAATAAATAACCATCCAAACCCGCCGAGGCGGGCCAGTTCCGTCAACCTCCCCCAACGAAACCCTACACTTCGGCGGAGCTTCGTCCGGGTTCCTCTCTGCAAGCAGAGAATTCGGCAGACACCCGACCCGGCAACCCACAAAGCGCAGATACTACACTTTGATCCTAGCCACCGGGCCGAGCGGGTATTCTTTTTATAGATGGTATTTATCAATCCACCGACGGGGATCGAATGTGGCACAAGGCCTTTTTAATGTGGGTATCTCTGAGCCTGTAGGCCCAGCCAAAAATAAATAACCATCCAAACTGTGGAGTACCGACCATATAAATATGGTTGGTACCGGGAAGAGAGGGGAAGGAATGAAGAGATCCAACCAGAGACTCTGTCCGACTGCGACTCAGTCAAGACATTCTCCAGGAACGGTCTTCCCAGGAATATACAAAAGACTATATGCAAATATTGTGTACACTTTCTTGTTTCAATACATTTTGTTCTAAGTACATTTTGTGTTGCATTATTATTCAATGCATTAGTCAAGTTTAAAAAATGGCGACGAGGTAGAAAGAACCATACGAAAAAAAAAAAAAAAGAATTAATAATTGATAGCTTTCAACAATTGGGACAAGTCATTGAAGAACCCAGGCTGAAGGAAAAAATTATTAATTAAAAGTCCAACATCTAACGGAACGGCGAAGGATTCTGAATTTCTGGATATTTAGAAATCGTTAAAGGACGACTAAGCATAAGGAACGTTCACTCAGAAAAATTTGAATGGTGTCGTAAACGAATAATGGTGATTTTAAATTGAAAAAGTTATCTACGAGACACCCGTTAAAAAAAACTGGCCGACTACAAAAACATGCATGGAATTAAAAGGCGCACAAATACACCGTGTCGATTTTGAAAGGTAACGAACTTTTAAAAAATTATTTTTTTTGTTTGCTCAACAATATTTTATAGTGACGAATTTACTTCTGATAATAAAAATCAGGTTTTTCATTGAAATACGCGAACAGAAGTAATAAAAAAAATACCAAAGTTGATTATCACGGGCTTGAATGTAAAAGCAAGACATAAAATAAAAAAGTCGTAAGTTGTTTCGATTTTTCTGGTCAGCTTATATTATATCCATAGATACACAAATTAAAGGTATATTCTTTGTTGCATGAACACTATCAGCTAAAGATGGATGAATTATCCAAAGTCATATCTGAATTATTCAAATCCCAGCAGTTGAGTCAGCCTGAATTATTCAAATCCCAGCAAAAATATCAAGAAAAGCAAGAGGAAAGACTTTTAGAAATTCAAGAAAATCAAGAGGAAAGACTTTTAGAAATTCAAAAGTTAATACTGTAGAAATTAAACAACAATCAGGCAAATGAGGGAAATTCTTCATATATAATAACACCATATTTAATTCGCTGGAAACTTTCAACTATGTGCCAGACGAAGAAAAAACGTTTGAAGCGTACTTTAAACGATATGAAGATATTTTCTATACAGACTGTGAAAACTGGTCGAATTCAAGAAAAGTCAGTCTATTACTAAGAAAGCTAGGTACAGCAGAACATAGCAAATTTGTAGATTTTATTCTACCGAGAAGAACGAATGAATTGGAATTCTCGGAAACAGTGAAATTGCTAAAGGAGCTGTTTGGAGTAAATATGTCGCTTTGGCATAAGCGATGGTTATGCATGAATGTCACTAAATCCGACGATCAGAATTATTTAACATATGCATCTATAGTGAATAGACATTGTGACAACTTCAGATTGGCAGAGACTACGGTTGAAGAATTCAAGTGTTTAATTTTTGCTCAAGGACTGGTATCCAGTAAGAGTGCCGAAATAAGACGTAGAGTTTTGTCTAAACTTGAATCTGAACAAAACCTTACCCTGAAAAAGTTAGCAGAGGAGTGTCAGCGGACCGTAAGTTTAAAGAAAGAGTCTCAAAAATCGAAGAAGCTGGTATTGCTTATATTTAAAAAATAAAAAAACAGTCAAATAACCCATCAGAAAAAAATTGGAGTAAAAATTCGGCGTATTTTAAAAATAGACAAGAAAAATTAAATAAGAAGAACGAGGAGGAAAAAAGGTTCCACCATATAATTGTAGACGTTGCAACGAAAGACACTGAGAGGTAAATTGCCCATATAGAAATAAGAAATGTTTCGTGTGCCACAAGAAGGATCGTGTTGTAAAACGAAAAAAATTCAATAGCCGAATTAGACAAACAAATTCGAATATCAAATCAGATAGAGATTTGAGGAAATATGTGACGACTGAAATATTTAAAAAGAATATCAAATTTCAACTTGATTCGGGTTCAGATTTAACAATAATGAACTATAAAACATGGAAAATTTTAAAAAGGCCTACAATAATGAAATCAACGAAACGAGCTCGAACGGTAACTGGAAAGGAAATTAACTTCGAAGGCGATCTTGTACTTCCCATGAAATTGAACGGGATCGTTAAAAAAATAAAGGTTTTCATTCTGAAAAATGGAGAAAACTTGATGGGTACAGATTTTATTGAAACATTCGAATTGTGGGATAAATCGTTAAACTCATTCTGCAGAAAAGTAGAAAGAAATACGCAAACAAGACAGGACATTAAAGATGAATTAAAGAAAAAGTTTCCGGAAACCTTCCCACCTGGTCTTGGAAGATGTAACAAGTTTGAAGCTAAATTTGAATTAAAGGAAAATACTATGCCAATTTTTAAAAAGAAACGTAACGTGCCTTTCGCAAGTGTAGAGAAAATTAACGAAGAACTTGATAGGTTGGAAAAATGGGAATTATTTCGAAAGTAGAATCTAATTCATGGGCTGCGCGGATTGTGTGCATAAAAAAGAAATCAAACCAAATCAGAGTCTGTGTTGATTTTTCGAC
The DNA here is from genome assembly GCA_963932145.1 of Acanthosepion lycidas. Lineage (NCBI taxonomy): Eukaryota > Metazoa > Mollusca > Cephalopoda > Sepiida > Sepiidae > Acanthosepion > Acanthosepion lycidas. The sequence continues at coordinate 91,676,761 of OZ010579.1, forward strand.
AGTGTTGAACTCGGTAATCAAGGACTACCATTACCCGTTACCGAGTCCAGAGGAGATTTTTAACAAGCTAAATGGTGGAGTTATATTTTCAAAAATCGACTTATCAGATGCCTATCTCCAAATTCCCGTCGAAGAAGAATGTTCGAAGTTACTAGGGATAAACACGCATAGAGGGTTATTCAAGTACAACAGGCTTCCTTTTGGTATTAAAGTGGCACCAGCCATTTTTCAACAAGCTATGGACCTCATGTTGAATGATTTAGACTGTGCGTGCGCCTACTTAGACGACATCATAGTAAGGAGCGCAACCGTCGACGAACATCGAGAGCATCTCAATCAAGTATTGAAAAAGATTCAGGACTTTGGATTTAAAGTCAAAGAGTCAAAGTGCGAATTTGGTTTGGAGGAAATTAAGTATTTAGGTCACATAATCAACAAAATTGGCAGATTCCAGAGGTCCATTGCGATTAGAGACATGCCGACGCCCACTAATGTGGGGATGCTACAGAGTTTTCTGGGGCTCGCAAATTATTATCAAGCGTTCATTAAAGGAATGTACAATCTAAGAGCTCCGTTGAATGAACTACTAAAAAAAGACAAGGCATGGGAATGGACGGTAGAATGTCAGAAAGCTTTTGAGGAAATAAAGAAAATGCTTACATCAGAACTCTTTTTAACCCATTACAATCCAAAACTTGATATTGTAGTGGCAAGTGACGCCAGTTCATACGGGCTTGGAGCGTGTATTCAACACATAATGCCAGATGGTTCTAGAAAACCAATTGCACATGCTTCGAGAACTTTACTTCCAGGAGAAAGGAGTTACTCACAGATCGAAAAAGAGGCGCTGAGTATCATTTTTGCCATAACAAAATTTCACAGATACATCCACGGCAGACATTTTATGCTAGAAACGGATCATAAACCTCTGATCACTATTTTTGGTTCAAAGAAAGTGTTACCAGTTTATACGGAAAATCGTCTGTTGAGATGGGGAACCATTCTTCTCAATTATGATTTTCACATAAAGCACCTATCATCCAAAAATATAATTCATGCAGATAGTTTATCAAGACTCGTACCGAGTCAAGAAGAAAGATTCGAAGAATCAATTATTGCAAATATCAGAGCAGATTATGAGGTGAAAAGCATGGTAAACAACATTTTAAGAGAGCTACCGGTTACAGCAAAGGAAATCAAAAAAGAAGCTGAAAGCGATGATTTCATTTTAGAAATAAAAAGCAAAATGGTAGCAAATGACCAAAAAGTGCAGGAGATTTATTCAATTTGTGACGGAGTTTTATTATATGGTGAGAGAGTAGTAGTACCAAAAAAGTTGCAGAAAAGAATACTACGGGACTTCCATGTGGGTCACCCGGGGGTTAATAGAACAAAAAGCTTAATGCAAAGCTTTGTATATTGGAAAGGAATGGATGTGGATATCACAAACATGGTTCATCGATGTAAAGGGTGTGCGTTAGCAGCTAAGGCACCACCTATAGTAAACAAACCATGGCCCAAGACGGATCATCCGTGGACAAGATTACACATTGATTTCGCTGGTCCAGTAGAAGATTATTATTACTTAACAGTGGTAGATAGTTTTACAAAATGGCCGGAAGTACTACGCTGCAAAAAGTCTACGTCCAATACCACAACAACTTTCTTGCATGAACTATTTGCACGGTTCGGTGTGCCAGAGTGTATTGTGAGTGACAATGGTACACAATTCACTTCTGAAGAATTTTAGGAATTTTGTGAGTTATATCAAATTAACCACATAACGACGCCGCCGTATCATCTGAGGTCCAATGGACTCGCAGAAAGATTTGTCGATACTTTGAAGCGCGCGCTGAAGAAAGCCTCAGGAATTCCAACAGAAAAGGCGCTTCAGCAATTCCTACAGGTATACAGAATTACGCCAAACCAGAGAACACACTCAAACATGGCACCAGCTGAACTAATGTTCGCTAGGAAAGTTAAGTCAGTGTTTGACAAGCTTTTGCCAGGAAAAAATAGAGTAAAGAATACTATGTATACTGCGAGAAAAAGATACACTTCCGGAGAGAAGGTGTTTTTCAAGTGCTACAAAAACAACGTTGAGTTCTGGGAGCGAGGCATAGCGGACAAGAGAATCAGTGACCTGATTTACATAATTAAAGGGCCGAAGAATACTGATAAAAGGCACCAGAACCAACTTAAAAAATGTTACGTTCTAGAGCATGAAGAGAGTATGCCGGATGAGGAGGAAGATCCCATTGATGTAATGTATGATATGTTTCAAGTAGAACCTCCGCAGAATATTCCTGAACCGTGAAGATCCGGTAGGAAACGAAAGTTCACGGAAACATTGGACGTGAATCCAAAACGAAAAAAATATTAAAAGTATGCAAATGGATCTACAAAGAAATAGCCATAATCATCAACCCATATATGAAGCCAGTTTGAAATCCAAAAGGGATTCCAAGGCTTGGGAGGTGGGTGTTGTGGTAGGATCCATCTAATTTGCATAGTGGAGTACCGACCGTATAAATATGGTTGGTACCGGGAAGAGAGGGGAAGGAATGAAGAGATCCAACCAGAGACTCTGCCCGACTGCGACTCAGTCAAGACATTCTCCAGGAACGGTCTTCCCAGGAATATACAATAGACTATATGTAAATATTGTGTACACTTTCATGTTTCAATACATTTTGTTCTAAGTACATTTTGTGTTGCATTATTATTCCATGCATTAGTCAAGTTTCAACACAAACCCGCCGAGGCAGGCCAGTTCCATCAACCTCCCCCAACGAAACCCTACCCTTCTCAAGCAGAGAGTTCGACAGATACACGACGCGGCAGCTCACAAAGCGCAGATACTATACTTTGATTCTAGCCACCGGTCCGAGCGGGTATTCTTTTTATAGATGATATTTATCAATCCCCCGACGGGGATCGAATGTGGCACAAGGCCTTTTTAATGTGGGTATCTCCGAGCCCGTAGGCCCAGCCAAAAATAAATAACCATCCAAACCCGCCGAGGCGGGCCAGTTCCGTCAACCTCCCCCAACGAAACCCTACCCTTCGGCGGAGCTTCGTCCAGGTTCATCTCTGCAGGCAGAGAGTTCGACAGACACCCGACCCGGCAGCTCACAAAGCGCAGATACTACACTTTGATCCTAGCCACCGGGCCGAGCGGGTATTCTTTTTATAGGTACAAATATCTAAGTAAATGCTCTGTTTTATAATAAACAGTATTAAACAACATTTACCGGCCTCAATGTCCGAAATTTTTTTCACAGAAAATATTCGTCCTCCGACAGGATTCGAACCTGTATCCTATCAGGAACCGTCATTTAGCTTGACGTGCCTTTATCGGTATGAATGTACGTGAGAGATTCATAGAAGATTAAAGTTCAATTACAGTAATTTCGACCTTGCTAACGGAACGCGCCTCTGTGGACAAATGTCTTTATATATATATATATATATATATATATATATATATATATATATATATATATATATATATATATATATATATATATATATATATATATATATATATATAAGAAATGGAATGACCCTAATCAGTTGACCTCGATGACAGTATTCCAGTATCTTATTTCCCCAGCTGTAGATTAAACACAATGATTTGTATCTGGAAAATCTGATTGTTATTCTCAAAAGATTTTAATATAATATTTACTCATACAATACAAAATATTCTTCGGCTTTAATTCACACACAAAGGGTTGATAAGCCGTAAAAAAACAAACTATTCAAACAACTCTGGATACCAGAACAATTCTCTCCCTCTTTTTTACCATGTTCATTTACTGGGATCAGACGTCTGCCCACGTCTCTTTTAACCTGAACCCGGATATTAAATTAAGAAGAGAAACGACTACATTCTCGCATGGTTCCTTTACCTAAATCAATGCGTCCATTTCCTCGACTTTCATATTATAGCAAATAGTCAAAGACGAACGTGACTTCGCCTTGTGTATTTCCGCTGCAATGAAGAATATCCTCTGGTTGGGTTTATGGACTATGGACACTCTATGAGTAAGAGAATTACTTTATATCCTGCACAAATTCTTTAACACATTTCAGTACAATTTGTAATGTTTCATTCTTTTGAGAATATAACAAAGAGCTTTTGGCGGTATTTGTAACCAATATTGGCTATTCTGCTTTTATGAAACGCAACCTTTTATCATCCATTTGTATTTTTCTTTATTCAGTCGAATACATTGACTGTACATCAAAATCTGTCTTTCTTCATATTAAATGTCGTGACTTAATAGCCATTAAACTCTGGGAAATGTTGTAACGGACGGTTCACATTGTATCACATATTTCCAAGGGCAGATTGGGATAGCGAATGTTACCTTCCAAATCTTAAGCCAAAGATTTTATGAAGATACGAAAGATTTTCTCACAGATGGCGAAGAGACTTGAAACAAGAGAAATGTGATTTGACAGAAGGGTGCTGAGTATACCATGGACCAGACATGTGAGCGACGACGAAGTTGTACAGAAAATGGAAGCAAAAAAGACAATTATACTTAACACATGGATTCGAATTCCAGTCGAATCCATTACATTTACTTACGTGCTAATACCCTTATGTCCTGGGTATGACGATAAACTACATCCGCGTCCTGGGTATGGCGATAAACTACATCCGAGTCCTGGGTATGGCGATAAACTACATCCAACAGCAAGGCCTCAGATAATGTTTTCGGAAAAATAATGTTACCAGCTATACGTTTTTGAAACCATAATGTTGCCAGCTATACGTTTTTGAAACCATAATGTTGCAAGCTAAACGTTTTTTGTAAAAAATAATGTTGCCAGCTGTACGTTCTTGAAACCATAATGTTGCCAGCTGTACGTTTTTGAAACCATAATGTTGCCAGCTATACGTTTTTTGTAAAAAATAATGTTGCCAGCTATACATTTTTGAAACCATAATGTTGCCAGCTGTACGTTTTTGAAACAATAATGTTGCCAGCTGTACGTTTTTGAAACAATAATGTTACCAGCTATGTATTTTTGACTTTTAAAGTCACTCAAAATCATTTTTGGCATAAAGTGACCACTAAGGTTGAGATGACGTTAAACAAAACAATCAACAATCAAATGGAAATTCTTGACTTAAACAAAAAATATCTAGGATTATTTTGCAGTGTGCAAGCAAATAAGCTCTAGCTTGCTAAAAATGTTCCATACAAAATAGGCATTTAAAATTCATATATTTGGCATATATATACATAAACTGGATTTGGCATTAAATAACCCACAGTGGTTGATATGCTATAAAAACCAAACAAACAAAACAAACTAATACCCTTGGAAAAGTTATGAATCCTTATCTTCTCCCCACCCCAGCTATGGGTAAATAGCTGGACTGACCGGGTTCTAAAGTCTTGGATGGCTACTGGTCTACCGCAGAAAGAATTGGAAACCTACTGCGTGAAAAAAAATCTGTCAATCATGTATCGAAAGATACATGATCGCCTAAGCGTGTATCACGTATGGCACATAACTGATTGATATTTAAAACGAGGAGGAGACAGTTGAAATTTCTATGACATATAATAAGGAAAGAGTGCTTAGAAAATTTGATACAGAGAGATTAAAGGCAATAAGAGACAGATGAAAACAACGCATAGCGAGCAAGGTTGATTCAATGGATGGCGGATCAACGTTTAGGAGTGATAGGAAAAAGACTTTTTTTTAAAAGACTACAGAAGACGGGAAATTGTGAAGAAAACTGATTATCAACTTCCTGTAGTGACACAGGACATATTAGAAGCATTACATGAAAAGAGAGTGAAAGAGAGAAAGAGATAGATAGATAGAGAGAGAGAGAGAGAGAGAGAGGGGGGAATATGGAAAGCGAGAAAGTGAAAGAGAGAAAGAGACAGAGTGAAAGAAAAATCGAGAAAGAAAGATAGGGAAAGAGGGATATATTGAAATAGAGAGAGAGTGTGTGAAAGAGAGAGAAAGAGGGAGAGAGATAGAGTGAAAGAGAGAAGGAAAGATAGAGAAAAAGAGAGGGAAATATGGAAAGCGAGAAAGTGAAAGAGAGAAAGAGACCCTGTGAAAGAAAAATGGAGAAAGATCGGGAAAGAGAGGGATATATTGAAATAGAGAGAGAGAGAGAGAGAGAGAGAGAGAGAGAGAGAGAGAGAGAGAGAGAGAGAGAGAAAGAGAGAAAAAGAGGGAGAGAGATAAAGCGAAAGATAAATAGAGAGAAATATGTTAGAGGAACCAAGGGTTGAGATTTATTACTTTTAATATTTATTCCATTGTTTCGTATCATTTTTACATTTGCTTGAGGATCTTAATAAATAATTTAATTTTTTTTTTTAAATGAATGAGGTTTTTTTTTTTATTTACTTTTGTTTCAAAAACCACTGCTCCGGAGTTGATAATATTTCGTTAATTAATCCCATGAATTAAAATTTTAATCAGCTCCTATGACAACGGAAATTTTCATTATCGTTGGGCTGCAGATGTTTTGGATGTCAATTGAATCATCATGTCATTTAAATTCTAAGTTGAATAACACAGATACACACATGTAAAGCATTTCACACATATACATACCCACGCACTCCCACGTCTTTGTACACACACACACATACACACACAAAACACACATACCCAAATATATATATATATATATATATATATATATATATATATATATATGTGTGTGTGCGTGTGTGTGTGGTGGAGACCAAACAGTTACAGAAAGGTTCGTCTACGAAACTGCGGAATATAGATGCTGAATCATCAGTCAACTTGTGACGATCTACATCACACACATACGTACATACTTACACAAATGCAAATCATACAACGACAAGAATTCAATGGATAATAAATCAACACTACTTTATAATAAACAATTTACAAATCGCAGCAATGCGACACCTTTGTAATCGCTGTATTTTCATGTGGTCGATTTTGTGCACTTTTGGGAGAAACGGATCCCAGAAGCTTTCTTGAGTCTCCCCAAAACTCGCTTGCTGATTGGTCAATGTCAACTAATCAGATTGTCCGCACGTGAAGAACAATTCTTCCCGCGCAGCGATTCGGAGCCGATGATCACCTATATAAAGAGAGAAATATTCTTAGATAGTCAGTGGGATTTCAGCTGCCAAACGAATCCACGACAGTTGAAATCGTGCGCCAATCTTCTCACTCATACCACCACTCACATGCTGAATATTCCTTACACTCACATAATATTTCCTTACACAGCAAATCTGTTGAAAACATTTATTACCAGAAATTATCACAAACTTTCTTTCTTTCAGTGAACTTTGGAATACAAATAATAGTTAAAGAGAGATAACTCTTGTTTTACTCAATGCATGCCTTCTTTCACATCGTTGTTTGTACATCTTGTCAAATACAAATTTTATGTGTAATGATATCTTTGGCTTATCCTGTTTTTTCTTCACGTCAGTTTGGTTAAATTAATATGGTCCGCCACAAACTAGATGGCACATTTTATATCTGTATTAATCCTATATATCGTACATCTCGACTCCAGTCACCTTCTCACAGATATGATAATGGATTCCCTCTGTATTTTCTACAAATCCTAATCCTTCTTCTGCCAACCATTAACACAAGTTTATTAGGTATGTTGTCTCTTTCTTGCTTTCAATCGGCACTTTGAGTATCATACTTTCTAAGCCCTGGTTCGTTATTATGCGCTCTAGAAATTTCAACTGTCTTTTCTTTATGTACATTATAAGCGTCCTTTTCTTTATTTTCTCTAAAACGTCGTCGTTACTAACATGTCCGGCAATGTCATTCTCAGCATCCTTCTGTAGAACAACATTTCTCTTGTCACAAATCTCTTCTTCATCTGTGATTTGATTGTCCAGCATTCACTGTTCTATAAGCGGATTGATATTATATGACAGTTCAGTATTTACTACTTTATTTTTAACGAATATTTCCTGTTTTTTAATACTTTGTTTAGCTTTTGAAATGCTTCTTTCCCTATCACATTGCACTTCTGTACATATAATTGTTTTTCAAAATAATTCAGTTTTAACTATAAACAAGAAATCGACATTAATGATATAATTCTAATAAGAACTTTAAAAGCTACATTTATTTCAAGCAAAATCAAACTTATATCTACTTAATTAATCATGGATTCCCGTATACATATAAAATAGTCATCGTACATAGAGACTTAAATTCATTAAAAAACAAAAAACAAAAATAAATCAATCAATCTGGTGCCCCCGCTGTTCATCACGAGGTTCTTGACAAAAGTGGAGCTCCCTTCTTCTTACTTGGTTCCCTGATAACTATGATCTTCAAATATTCAAATGTAATGTCAATCGACATCTTTTGATGCCTTGATCTTCATCCGTATCTTTCTCTTTATCTTTTTCCTCAAACACTCTTCCTTTACTATTACTTTTACTCTCTGTAACCCCTTGCGTGCTAGTGGCACGTTGCTTGGGATGAAATGCTTAAAAAAATACTCGTGTGACGCGAAATCGGACATATCGTGCGACCCCCAAAATTTCCACTTATAAAAAAATGATTTTATCATGTATCTCGTGTATCATGCGATTTCCTTTTTTGAGAGACCAAATTACAATAGTCTAACCGCTTTTTCTCTATCTCTTTATCAAATATTTTAGTTAAATAGGTTAAAAAAGTAAAAGAAAATGATAAAAGTATGTTTGTGTGTCTGTATATCTGCATTAGTGCGTGTAGATAGATAGATATATAGATAGATAGATGTTGGAAGCATAAAACCGTCAAAGTTCAAAAAGATGTAGAAGGAAGTTTCAAACAGATGCAACAACGCGATGCACCATCGCTCGCATCAGGGATAATTTTGAAGCAGATGGATTTGTTAACTAATTCATAAGAAACATTCAGGAAAACCATTATCTCGCAGTTCCAGATGAAATGCTTTGTAATATGTTCAATTCCATTGCTCAGCTGTGTTTAGAAAGTGGTGATCATTAATTTGAATATTCAGAAACATGCATCTAATTTGATTTATTTAATTTAAACCGTTTGTCTTTGAAAGTTAATAAACATTAATAACTCTCAATTTTAAACATTAATCTGGTTTACAAGTCAATAATCACTGAATTTATTGTCATTTCAGTAGTGTTCCATCATCATAATCGGAAGCAAAAGATTCGAAGCCAGTGGAAGAGAAAAAGAAATTGTCAAAGGAAAAGAGAGAAAGAGTTGACAAAATCAACATCATCTTCCTCCGCTAAGCTTACCATGCTGTCAATGCTATCGACTTGGAGTATTTCGTCATCAACATCATCAGTCAGTCATCAAATTTGAGTCAGTCGCTCAAGTTTTGACCGACTGTTCGGTTGTACTCTCTTACTACGGACGGGAGGAAACTGAAGGAGGCTACGCCGAAGGGCGGAGTCTCCTTCGGGGAGGTAGACCGGCCCTGAACCCATTTATACGGGTTCAATGGGCATATTTTTGGCCGAGCCCACGGGCTCGGAATGCCCACGTTAAAAAGGCCTTGTGCCACATGACACCCTCGTGGGGGGTGGGTGACCGAATATCGTCATCAACCCCAGCCTAAAGGAGGCAATCAGCGAAGATGAAATTAAATTACTGGATACGAGATGAAGCCGACTATATATATATATATATAAATGTCAGTGTGTCATTGTGTCATACTTTTTCAATGTTGCTCCTAGAGGCAGTAGCCAAAGATAATATACCATTTTGGAATCAGGCTGGCTACATGTGCAAATTAAAGAAACACTCCGGGACGGACTCGAACCCGTTATCCTGAAATTTTGGATTCAAAAGATTTTCGTTATTGCGATTGTTTTCAACGACTTTTGTACGTAATTTGTTACAACGAATTTTTTTGTACGAGCACAACTTTTATAACTTGGAAATAAATTTTGGAATAATCAAAATTAATTACGAAATCCGGCGAATGTCACCCATCAAATAAAACTAGTTTTTGTACGAAAAATAAGGACCTACGTACAACTTTATCCCAGATAATTTGACATAGGAGCTGTTACACAAATTTGGTAACTATGGCATCTCTGGAAGAGTCTTCACTTTTAACAATTTCTTGCTATCTAGTCGGCCAATATATTAGCAGCCAAATAATATGATATCCCCATTCTGCTTCGTTAACAAACTCTTTGGTCGCCTCAAAAAATCAACTTCCTGGGTGACAAACAATATGGATTTCCTTCTTTTATGTCCACTGCTGATGTCTTAAATGTCATTACACACAGAATCATTAAAGTACTCGCTCCCTTAAATAATCTCAAAAGTCTCTCACGGGATTGGCATAGGGGTTGTTACACAAATTCTGTAGCTATCGCATCTCTAGAAGTCTTCGCTTTTACCAATTTCTTGTATCTTGTAGGCCAATGAATTAGAGGCCAAAATAATATGATAGTCATGAGATCAATGCAGACTCCTCCAACGCTCTCACCTCCATCTTACATTCTTTCTGCTACATATTAACGTTCTGGACAGAAACCTTCTCATATAATCTATATAATAAACGTCAATATCAGTGTGTCAATGTGACACACTTCTTCAATTAAAGGGACATAACTCTCAACAGCATTACCCTGACGATCCGTTTAGACGAAACCTCTGTAGGTTTGCCTGGCTCCTTAGGTTTATCTTAGGTTTGCTCTGCTTCGTGTATTGAGCACTTTACGTAGTTGCTTTTACTCGTTTTGGAGTTTGTTTGTTTTTTATTTTCGTCTCTGAGATTTAAATCTAGACGATTGTTTTTGCCTCAGTTTCATGTTCTTGGTTCGTTCTTTTTTCATTTTTCCTTGGGTGCTGGTTTGTTTTATTACAAGCAGAAATACCCAAGGTTTTAACAAGCGAGTACCACCATATATATATATATATATATATATATATATATATATATATATATATATATATATATATAAAAGGCAGGATGTGTGTGTGTGTAACGAATGCACGGCCGCAATTTTCGACGGATTTGTACCAAAATTTATATACACATGCTCCAAGTTAGTGAAAAGGCTAAGACCGAAATTGCATTTCCCAACGCCCATCGATAGTGGAAATAATTGATTTTTTCATGCTTCTACGGCAGTTTTCGTGTAGTTTGCGGCCGTTTTGTACTGGCCAGAGTGAGAGCCAACAGCTGACTGACACGAATGTTACCTAGCATGATAGCATGCAAAAAAAAAAAAAAATTGATAGCTGCATTCGTCACAAGTTGGAAAAATTTAAATCTGCGTACCACTTTATTCCAATTGGCTCATTCACTTGCTTAAACTCAGCGTTGATTCTGATTCCCCAGAACTGGGTGGGGTGTGAAAAAGTATTTGTTGTTAATATTCTTTTTTCATTTGGTTTTTCCAGTTACGACTCCTTTTTTAAAGCTGATCGTTTTGTGTTCATTTTGTTTAGTTCTTTTTTCGTAACAGATTTAATGTTTAGTATAGAGCTTCGAAAAAATTCGCAGTGTGAGATAGGCAAGAAGTAAGGCATGTAGCAACATCAGCACGGCAAAGGGAACTCCTTTAAAGGCAATGAAGGGCAAAAATATTTTAAGTCAAGTGATATCGATTGCTGTATGAGTCGTATGATTTTTTAATCAAGCACAGTCACTATCTCACAGACGTGCTGTTGCTTCTCTCTGTCTTTTCTACAAGTTCTTTCATGGCAACTGCTCCAAGGAGATACTTTCACCGGTTCTCAAACTGCATGAATTTAAGCGTGCTACTAGTTTGGCATCTTGGTCCCTCCCTTTCACGGTCGAAACGGCTAAATGTAACCATCTCTTCTACTTCAACAGCTTCTTATCTCCCATCTTCCGTCAGTGGAACCCACTTTCTATAAGTTGCTTACCTGATGTCAATAATCTTCAAATATTAAAATGTGATATCAATCGGCATCTTCTGATGCCTTGACCTTGATCCCTGTCTTTCTCTTTGTTCTTTTCCCAAGCTTTACACTTAATCTCACTCTCTGTAACCCCTTGAGTGCTAGTGACACCCCCGCCTTGCTGGGGCTGATATGCTTAAAAAAAAAAAAAAAAGTATCTCAAAATACACAGGAGAATCACTAGACCGGATATGACCGTAATATTCAATGCATGGACGGATGTTAAGCCTATAAATGATTGTGGCGAGAAAGGTTATCTAGCAATTTTTTCTAGTATCAGACTTAGCAGCAGATCTAGCAATTGATTGCATATAATATTTCCACTTTATGTCTTATATTACGTTGGTGCAAAAATAATGTCGTTTTCTCACATAGTAACATATGTGAGAAAACGACATTATTTTGCGCCAACCTAATACTTTATGTCTTTATGCCTTTACTTCTCTTTATAAACACTTCTAAACACTCCATTTTACACTTAATCTCACACTCTGTAACCCCTTGCGTTCTAATGGCCCTCCCGCCTTGCTTGGGGTGATTTGCTTAAAAAAAATAATACGTGGAACTGAAGTAATAGAAAATTCTTTTGATTATAAACTCAAACTTGGCACAGTATTTTCACAGTGCAGAGAAAACTACTTGTTGTTATAATGTTTGGTTCGTAGCTGTGTGAAAAGAATGAGAATAGCCCGAAAATATCAAACAGCATTTACTGTATTGGAGTAACAATACACAGCATACAAAGCTTTTACCACTTGTAGATGTTTTCTTAAGTATTGAACAATGAAAGTTCTGATTTCGTACGTCCATCATGTGGTATCAGAAGGCAAGATGAGACGGACCCATCTTGCGCGTTTACATTATTGGGGCGAAAAATGACTAAGAACCCTAAGAATACAGCAAGGAAATTGACTGCAGTTGGCCGACTAATTAGGAACTCGGTAGCGGTTCAGATTACTGCTACGGGCGCGTTCGTAACAGTATGTGAGCGTGTGTTAAAGTATATGTTTATATGTGTATATCATAGCGTGGCCGAATGGTTAGAACGTTCGCTTTCTTACCATGCGACACGGGTTCGAATATATAGAATGATTTGATAGTAAGGAGACTTCCTGATCTTATCAGTCTGGAGTAGGGGACGATCCCAGTGTGCGACACCTTTGCACCGATGAAAACATATACTACGGATTGAGCGAAGCCTTGTGAGTGAAATGGGTAGACGGAACCCTTGCAGACCGTCGATAGCTGTGCTAGTAAGAAGTCACAATTCATCGTGACCGAGGGTTTGAGTGTGCTGGCCTTGTTGAGATTGTTGATCACGCTAGTTAACACACACTCTCTTTCTCCTAGAAACTGTAACTATGGTCTGCTCAGCATAGTTGCAGTATAAACCACAGGTTGTCTCTGTGGGTGTTGAATGAGCGAGCGTCATCAACAGGTATTGGCTAGCCACCCTAATATATGTGCAAATTATTTCACTACGCTACTATGCAGACAGATTTAGTAACATTGAAAGTGCATACCTTTTGTTTTTGTAAATGTCATATCAGGATAAAATCACGTCGGTTGTTACGCATTCTCGTGTCTTTGTAAAGTTTAACGAGAATTGGTCACGGTAAATTAAATTTCAGAGGCAATCGTATTTCTATGATAACATGAGAATAACACTGGCGTCCTATTCCTTTTTAGTTGCTATCAATTTAATTAATATTATAGCAGACCGTGTAGGAATCAAATTAGTTTAAAGAAAAGAGGAAGTTATGAAAAAAAAAAAAGTCTACGATCGATAGTAAGTCAGAGATTACGAAGAAATATATAGAATGATATTTCTTGTCAAAATATCTAAGTTGTATTAAGGAAAGAAAACATAAAGAGTCTCTACGTCTTACGCGTAACCGTTTGGACATCATTTTTTTTTTATCCCTTCCCATTTAGTATCTAAACACTCTCACACTATGTTCATACTTTTATTTATCAGAGCAAAGATTAGAGGAACAAAAGAACTTCTTCAATATCAAACATCAAAGGTTCCATATGATTTTACTTCATGTTAGCTTTGCACTCTTTTAACATCATCACCGCCGAGGTCCATATTTATTCCCTTTGATCATAAAAATGATTTCCTTGTAAAGATTAAAGAAAAATACCCTTTTAAATAAATAAAACAGTTTCTAATGAACAGATTACTAAGTTACATAATATCGCTCATGTAAAAATGGCTTTTGAAAAAAAGGAGACATTTTTTTTTTATAAAATAATTCAATTTCTTTTTATCTGCGTAATGTTTAATAAAACAGGCAATAAGAGAATTAATAAAAGTTACCTGAAAAGAAAAGAAGAAATATCTATAGAAATATGAAATTTACGTCTTTGAGTAGCTTATACTATTAAATAAAGTAATTCCTTAATGTTTACTTCGCTAATACGAGCGTTGATTGAGAAATATGGTGTCAGTATTATAAAACGTTTTAGACTAGATAGAAGAAGGAGATTTGTATGAAAATGACATTAATTTATTTATCTTCAAATTTTCAAGAGATGATTGTACTAAGTGTTTCGACCTATTCGAAGTAATTTTTTTCTCTTCAAAATTATATCAGTCGATTGCTAATAAAGTCACAATCATACAAAACAAATTTTAGACTAAATAGGGAAATGACACTGCTATAAAAATGAAGTAAATTTCTCTTCTGAATGTTGTGGTTTGATTGCTGAGTAAATTCTCCAATCTTATGAATTCAGATGTTTATTTGGATCGGTCAGCTCTTAGGACAGTCAAAAACTAATTAGACAGATTTCTTCAGAGTGATTTTAACCAAAACGTTCAACCACGTTCTGGGCGACATTGCCACATCAATGTAGACACTCCGTTTCTCATCGTAGGGAATAAACCGTACATTTCGACGGATGAGATTTCAAAGAGTGAAAATCGATAACCTGCCTTTCGCCGTTTGTCGAGACTTTGGTTCGTTTTCAAACTAGCCACATCCCCTGACAGAACAGAACTTGTTCGATCATGTTTCTACGGCGATTTATTTATTATTACGCCATCTAACAGAGTCGTGATTGAACAGAATTATCACAAACGATGAAAAATGAATTGTTTTAGTCCTGAGTGAATAATGTAACCGCTATTGAATTGGATTTATTTCTAATTAAAAGTACTGTTTCTTAATTTTTAATTTAGTCACAATTCAGGATATATATTTCCCAAAGAATTAACCTGATTTTCCTTTCGGCAATCCTTATGAATTATTCTGGATGAATTTTCAGGACCGTATATATAAAAAGGTTTTTGTTTCATTATCAGGAAAAAACAGAATCTAATGGGATTCTGAAACGGCAGATAATTTACGACTTACCATTCTTTGTAGAGCACTAAACAACTTTGCTTTGTTGTGATACTAAAAGTTACCCATTCAGTATTTATTCTGTGGGCGTCCTATTTGAGAGATTGAATGTCATTGCTTCTATAAACCTATGAATTTCAATTGGCACCAGAAATTTCAGTTACTACCAAAGATTCTATCAGAGATACAGCTTTATATGTAACACCAACGTAGTAGTTATAACTGATGAATCCTATTACTCAATACTTTTTGAATATGATTTTATATTCTATCGAGTAGCAGTTCAAATATATTCCTATATACACTATTAGTGACGCAACGCAGTAGAACTTATTAAACAAATCTTCTACGCATATTTTATGTAGCGAAGGACGTGGACGGTCATGGCCTACCACAATCTCTTATCCTTTGCAACGTTAAAATATATTTGTCTCCTTACTTTCTTTCCCAGTCCCTATTCTGTCATCTACTTACACAATCTCGTGAAGCAGGTTAAAATTATTCCAACTAAACCTTAGTTTCAATATGCCCTGTGAGTGTCATATTCTTCCAACCTTCTTTCCATCTTTGGAATTATAAGTACAAGTGATTTTTTGTTCTAATTGTCATTAAAATTTTCTCGGTGCTCATATGTTTCTTCCATGTAATTCTCAGCATGAGACATTCTCAGCATGAGACATGAGGGATGATACATCAAGAGGAACGTCATCTCTTTTGCTTCATGTCTCATCTCGATCTTATTTTTATTATTGCTGTTTAGAAAAACTTTCATGTTCGAAATTTGAAAATTGTTCTGTGTCAATAGAAACATCAAATCTCACCCAGATGTCTTCTCACGGTAAGAAGTATTTATTTGGTGAATTCAGCAACTCATATTTGACACGAAAATTCAAGTAAATTTCAACTCTTGAACTATGGGCCCAATAAGGTTCCTATTTTCAGGTGTTCCATTTCACTTTTGTATTTACACTAGTTATTTTCAGATTAATTTCCTCATCTTTGTTGTTATCATATAGTAAAATTTCATCCACATCTGAGATGGGGACAATGGTAAATTTGAAAACTCTTAAGTAAGCAGGACGTATCAAAAAAGAACTGAGAGTCTGATATGATTTTAACAAAGATACCATATGGTTGGAAGTTAATATTACATGGCCAATGATTTTATCGAAATAGTCAAGGAAGTATAGCTCTGTAGCTGAATTCATTCGCCTATGTTTATTAGGGTTTTACTGTCAAAGGAAAAAATGTTATGTGGAAGATCAAAAAATTAAGTGTTATGAAGACAGTATAAAAATCAGAGGTATCCTCGAGAATGAAGAATCAATTTAGATCTGTCATTTAAAAGCGTATCACACCGGAGAATGAATTTGACTGATTAGCTGGCGATCAAATATACACGTTCGAATGATGATAGATTGATTGATTGTTTGATTGATTGATTGAGAGAGAGAGAGAGGGAGAGGGAGAGAGAGAGAGAATGTATTGGAATAACAGTGAATAAGTGGTTGAGAGAAATGGAAAGAAGAAAAAGAAGAAGAAAGAAAAGAGGGGAAGAAGGAAAAGAGAGGGGAAAAACAAATAACAAAACAAGAGAAGGGAAGATAAATAAAGGCGATGAAAGAAAGACAAAAATGAAGAAGAAAAATGGGAATGAAATGGAAAAATGAAGAAGGAAAAAATCGAAAAACGAGAAAGGTGAAAATAAGGAAAAAGAAAGAAATTGAAAAGAAAAGGAATTCCACACAAAGGAAAAGAATGAAAAACAGAAGCGGAAAGAAACAAAAACAAAAAATAAAAAAAAAACAGAGAAAGAAGTGACGAAAAAAGGAGAAAGACGAAAATGTTACAGAAAGAAGAAATAGAAAAAAAAAAAAAACGAATGAGAAGAATTACAGAAGATAAACGGAAAGAGAATGAATCAAAGATTTATAAAGAAAGATTTAGGAAAAAAGAAACTGAGAAGTGAAAATAAAATTTACAAAGATTTAGAAGGAAAGAAAAATGAAAGAAGAATTAAAAAAAATGATTTAGAAAAAGAGACAGATAACTGAAAGAAAAAATTTAGAAAGAAAGATTTAGAAATAAAGAAACAAATGGAAAGAAAAATGTAGTAAGAAAAATTTAGAAAAAAGAATTGAAAGAAAGATTGCATCAAGTGTAAACTTATACTTAGCATCAGGAAGAGGCATCTGAAATTTCTGGGACACGTAATAAGAAAAGAGGGCTTGGAGAATCTGATAGTCGCAGGGCGGATAGTGTGAAAAAGAGACATAAGTTATTCAAATGACGGTCATCTTCGAGTATAGAATCCAGAGGTTAGCAGTGAATATTTCGAAGACAGTAGAAAAGCGTAGTTCAGGTTAGCAGTGGATATCGCAGCAAAGTAGCAGAGCTTAGTACTTCCTTCTATTCATCTTCGCCTAACAAGTTGGCACTGGTCATTCGGGTTGGGTAAACAAAAATGGCCGCCTTTATACACGACGAATTGAATGTTGTACGTCTTCTGATTGGTTAACCTACTATTGGTGGACTATAAAGTGAGTCAAGGCATTTGGACTAACTCACTAGCTATATATATATATATATACAAAAAAAAAACTGTAACAACATACCCAGCGGTAGCAGGTCGGTGACGAAACAGGGCTTGGGAGAACTAGCAAAAGAACACATGCTGAGAGCCACAAGGAATAGGGCAAAGTTATAATCGCCTACGTCCTGAAGGGACACGGCACATAAAGAAGATGTAGCTTATTAAACTGATTGACGATGGAGTTTGCATTTATTTTCTCCTGGCTTCTTGGCTAGCTTTATACAAATGGATTGACTTAGATCGCTCAGTCCATCAGCAACCTTGTATATTTCATTTAATATGTCGGTAATTTTGTCAATGCCGAAAGCATGTAAAAACCTTCTAATATTCCTGAAGTCGTTATACAAAGTTCATCAGAACAATTGTCATGAAAATATTTATAGAAAATGCACAAGGATGCAATGTTAGGGCAGTAGGAAAGTAACGGAAGCCAGTGGGTATGGGCTGCATCGTGTGTTGTTATGGATATTGACATGTTATTTTGCACTTAAAGTGCCAATTTGAGACAGATATTTCTACATTTGCAAATAGTAAACTTGAATTTAGCATATAATCAGAATCAGAAACATTCACAGACACATTGATGCGCGCTCACAAAACACACACACATACACACACACACACACATATATATATATATATATATATATATCTATGAAATGATGTGAATACATATCAGAACGGACAGATCGATCAATGAAAAATGAACGTTTCAATCAAATTACCAGAGATGTAGCTTTCAGTATCGATTAATCGATGGAAGTAATGTCTACAAATATTTCCTGGCGATTTTTGAATCATATTTCCTTTAAGAAATAAAAAAAAAATCACACGTAAAGTATTTTTCCTGTCAAAATATTCCGTTTTTTGACGGTCGTATCACAAAATTATTATTGAAGAAAATGTCATCTCTTAAAATAAAATCAGTATCCTTTCTTTGAACAGTTTCCTGTTTGATTTTGAAAAAAGAAAGTATACAACATCGATTATATATATATATATATATATATATATATATATATATATATATATATATATATATATAAGCATTCCTGCCGTGTGCCAACGGCTTCGGGGTAGATTCGATCCTAGCTAGAGGCAACCATACATCTAGCCACATTGATGAACTGTGATACTGTCTGCGGATCACAATATATATGCTCCTGAAAAATTATTTCGGTTGAGCTCTCTTGGGAGAAAGTGTGAGTTTGTAAACAGTGACTATTATTACTACTAATGCAATGATCTTCTATAAAACGAATCGAGTTCTCTCAGTCACTGGCGTGTTGATTTAAAAATAAATACGCTTAAATTCACATTCAATCCTGCCGTGCACCAACGGGTTATGGGTAGATTATCCGACTGACGCCAATTCAGCCGGGTTTCGATCCTAGCTAGAGGCAACAGGACGTCTGGCCACATTTATGAGCTGTGATATAGCCAAACAATCTATGCATGACATTATATATATATATATATATATATATATATATATAAAGATATGTTTGGTGGTACAAAATTTTATCACTACCATGAATAGAGAAAAATTAGTTTTATTATGACCACTCATGATAATAAAAAGTAAAAATGAAAAACGGCCTAGCTAACCGGTTTCGTACGTCGCTCAACAGAGCTAAATCGAAGTAAATAGAGTAAATTATATAATAAAAAAAAAGAACAATGGACAAAGTTTATTGGTGGGAAAGAAATTAAATGGTAATTAGTTGGAGGTCTAATATAAAGTCCTTCTGTTTACAAAGAGAAGGCTTTAAAGATAAAATATAGATGGCCTCGAACACTTTTAGGTGGCAATTTGAGTGGGACTTGCTAAGGATGGTAAAAGCGTCCGCACTAAAACTAACAGCACAATTATGGTTATTTATAAGGTGTTCTACGATGGAAGACCCATACGTATTGGTCAGAATGTCCGAGGGAGTGTACTTCCGTTTTCGGATTTTCACTGGAATGTATTGTTTTACTCTAGCATCTGGCCTTTGCGTCGTTCTCCCTATGTAGTACGAACTGCAACTACATTTAAAGGAATAAATTAGTGAACTGTTATGGTGAGGTGGGAGAACATCCTTACGTATAGACAGAAGAAAGGGCCTGGCAGAGAAAACAACACGAGTGTTAGCGGTAAAGTAACAATGTCGAACTACGGTAGAAACCTGCTTAGCAAACCTGATGCTACCTAGCCAAGGAAGGCGGAGATACACAGGACATCTCTCTACGATAGCGGGTTTCACTTTGTTAAATTCAGCAACTTTGTTCTTAATAATTGCTTGAACAATGTCCAATGGGTAGGCATTATTGCAGACAGTAGAAGTAATAAACCTGAGTTCATCATCCAACTTGATGTCAGAACAGATCATGAGAGCCCTATGCGTAACGGTCTTAATTAAATTAATTTTGCGTTTCTTGGGACAAAAGGAATCCCAACGGATATACAGACCAGTAAACGTCGGTTTACGGTACACAGAAGTAAATAAACCTGATGTAGATCTGCTGACGAGTACATCGAGAAGGGGAAGAGATGAATCAACCTCCTTTTCCCGTGTAAATTTCAAGGCCGGATGTATGTTAAGGGACGCAAAAATTGGTCCGCTTTAATCTCGTTATCGAAGAAACAAAAAGTTTCATCAATGTAACGGAAATAAATGTCAGGTTTATCAGATTTTAGTAGCACACTCTCTTCCTCGAACCCAACAAAGATATTTGCTAAGATGGGCCCCAAAGGGGAACCCATCGAAACACCATCAATCTGCCTGTACATGATGCCGTAGAAACTGAACTCAACTGACATCGTGGCAAAATTCAACAGTACAACAAACACGGAATAACAGGCGGAGACAATTGACTATGATACATCAGCACATAT
Organism: Acanthosepion lycidas; assembly: GCA_963932145.1. Taxonomy (NCBI): domain Eukaryota; kingdom Metazoa; phylum Mollusca; class Cephalopoda; order Sepiida; family Sepiidae; genus Acanthosepion; species Acanthosepion lycidas. The sequence goes on from OZ010579.1 coordinate 91,697,510, forward strand.
ATCGATAGTTTCAGCAAGTGGAACGCAAGTAAATAAACTGGCGATATCATATGAAAACATAACACATAAATTTATAAATTAATACAAAGATAAAGTTTGTCACTTCGCTGATTGGTGTTAGCTTCAACATTCTGAGTCTAGAATTTCGTAGATGGATCATCCAGCAACAATCACTCCATCAAGCTCTGTTCCCGTGTATATATATATATATATATATATATATATATATATATATATATATATATATATATATATATATATATATATTTATAAATTGGAATGTCGAGTTCAAATTCTTGCCGGATTTGTTGTGTTCGCTTTTATATAAATACACTTAGAAAGGTAATAGGAGTAGGTAGGTTCACCTATTTTGACGTACACACTACTCCTGTCTTTTGAATAGGAGTAGAGGTTTATCCTTTGTGTCCTGTCTAGTTTGGGGTTTTTGCATACTTCTAAAGACTAGTTCATCTCTATACTTCTGTATTACGAAATTCTTTTAACTACTTACATTTTTTCTCTAACAGAAGTATATCGGCTCGTTTATAATCCTTTCTGATCTGTTCAACAGAACTAGAAGTTTATCACATGTTTCCTGTTTAGGATTGGGTTTCGGGTTCCTTCTAAAGTCTTTTCATTCTCATTCACTCCCAGTAGACCCTTGCATATTAGTGGTATTATCACTTTACTTGGGGTGAAATGATATAAAAAATTATAATACAGGTAGGGGTTACCGGGTTGGCTATCAAATGTACCTTTTACACACCTTTACACCTTTTACACAGAAATATAGCCTTACGATGTGCTATATTTATGGGATAAAGTGCTCAATATCAGAGATAGAGTGTGTATAAATATAAAAGTGAACATAGAAGTCAACATTTAGAGGAGACAGTCTGTTTCATGCTAGATGCAATCGTCAGGCCTGACGATTGCATCTAGCCTGAAACAGACTGTCGCCTCTAAGTGTTGATTTCTATGTTCACTTTTATATATATATATATATATATATATATATATATATTGTGTATATTTAGGAAGCATATTTTCATTCAAACAGGTTCGGTTAAATAATTTACATATATCATGTCGATTAGTTTTAGTTGTGATCCTTTCAACTTCACGGATTCATTTTTTGGTAAATTTAGAAAGTCGAGTAAGAAAAATTCCAACATTTTCTTTCGAATAGTTTTTATTTCCCCAAGTATATATATATATATATATATATATATATATATATATATATATATATATTATAAGAGATTATAATAAAAACATTTCGAAATTGCTACACAAATGCTTTCATGTTTCAATAATATGATTGTACTTCTTCAGACGATGGTAAGTAACTGGTGATTAAATGATTTTTAAGGAAATTTAAAAGCAAATTGTTACCTCTTTTCTGAAAGTTAAAGCGGGAGGACATAAGTTTAGAATTAAAAATAGACTTGTGGGTATGTCTTGATTAACCAATTAAACGTCAGATCTACGCTAAATAGAAAAGTAAGCTCAGAGGAAGCGCTATATAGCCAGACGTGCTATACCATTTAGTTAAAGAGGAGGCATCTGCTTAGCACGGTTGATTATTGTTTTTGAACCATGCTACCAAGACGCTGCTTCTGTAGCTAAATATTATAGCACGTATAGAATACCTGGATCGATTCCTGTCGGAGGAACACATATTTTTTCAGATTTCTCGGATATTTAGGCGGCTAAATGCTGTTAATGCTGTTTATTATAAACAGAGCATTTACTGAAATATTTGTATCTATAAAAATAACGTAGAAAGAAAAATATATCAAAAATATATATATATATATATATATATATATATATATATATAT